>CM053786.1:899523414-900735914 GCA_028749045.1 Cupressus sempervirens
TAAAAGGACAAAGGTACCACATTCTGATTGATGCATATACTGGAGAAGAGTTAGACATGATAGATGATTGGATAGAAAAGATTGCAGATGGAAATAAAGTGATGGAAACATTGCATGATGAAATACATAGGCTCAAGGATCAAGCCCGAGAGTGAATTTTGGAAGCAGAAAAGTTGTATAGTGATGCATGCTTGGACATTTTTGAAGATGAAGAAAAAGAAAAGCTTTTACCAGTTAAGGTAGTTGTGGAGAATTTCAAAAAAACTTTAGAGGAAGCATCCAATGATGAATACATTAGAAAAGCCTTCAGGATAGAAGAAGCATTGTTAGAGTTGGACACCAAACTCGAAGATTTTGCAGAAACTCTAATTGAGGTGGACAACTACAGGAAAAAGTGCAAGGACAAGTATGAGGATTTGGATCTTCCTGATGCAGCTAAGATTACTAAGATTATAGAGAAATTCAAGGGCAAACATCCAAACATATCTCTAGGATAAAGATAAGCAAAACCCAAATGCCAGAATTTCAATTTTGACACTTAGTAAAATTTTTGAGATTTTGACCCAGTCAAGGTCCGCAGGTCTACAATTTAGAGGTACGCCAGCAGTTGACTGCCAGTTCCAAAAATAGCACTTTTCATGGATTGGGAGCACATTTTGGTGGCAAGTTAACTCTGACACACATCAAGTGAAGGGCCAGCTTCTATTTTTGGTGTCTCTAGGCACTTCTACTTCAACTGATGGCTTCCTCCTACTTTCTCTCTCATGCTTTCATTATTTTTGACATGTAAAGGGCTCATGCATCTAATTAATGAATAAAATATAGATGGAGTCCCTCTAGGCACCAGTTAGATTACTAGTTTATATATATTTAGTTTGTTTTAATACTTTAAAAGCATTTTATTGCATTAAGATATCTCTCACTCTCAACACAAATTGAGGACATGATTTCTTATAAATACCCCATTGTAAAATGTAACAAGGGCTCTCGTTATTATGCAATAAAGTTATGCTTTTGGTGCTAGCATTTGGACTGTAGTTATTCTTGCCTGAATGTGTCATTGTTTTGTGGATTTTATTCATGAGATTGTGATTGAGCCAAAGGTTTATTGCATTGTTTCTGGTTGTGCAATTTTTTAGTTCTGGTGTTTGCTATAGATATATGAATTCCATTGACGTAACGAGCTTGAGAAGAGATCACCCGATTGTGTCTACATAGCTCTTTGTCTCGCATGAGCGCACTTTTCATGGCCTTGCGATTTGATGAAGAGTGAAACATCATTCGATTTGTTAAAGATTCTCACCGACGATTGCATCAGTGGATTCTAGGAAGCACTGCTCCTATTTTCATTGATTTCCTACCGATTTCTTCAAAGGTTTAACTTGCAGAGTGTTGTGTTCTGTAGCTTATGTCCATTTAGGAATTTCAATTTCAAGTCATTTGATTTCATGTTATTTGATTTCAGTTTTGTTATTTTCTTTGCTAACCCCCCTGTTAGAATAGGACTTCATAGTAGCTGCATTGTTAGAGTTACATTCATTAGAAAATAGAAAATACAAAAATATTGTTCTTTTTGGTGTGATATTTCGAGACAGCGAACAGATGTTACTTGATTCCAAGGTAAAAGAGTTTTTAGAACCAGCAAAGGCCTCCTTGTGAACACTCACATTTATCTTCTACTGAGTGGATTTTGGTGTGTCGCAAGACAAACACTAAACCTTGGAGCGGATCCATGAAAAGATTTGCTTTTCAAGAGAGGAAATACACTATGGATTCCTGCCATTGACCTCGTGCAAAATGAACACCCAACAAAAGTGTATGGTATCTTCATCCCCACTTTGATGACCTCTTAAAACAATGGTGGAAGGATGCTCCACTAGAGCCAGGAACCAAAATGTTTCAACTTCACAAGAAAATGTAGTATGTCAAAGAGCTTATCAAGATCTGGAATAAACATATTTTTAAAAATATTATTGAGGATTAAAAGGTGGTAGAAGAAAAACTAGTTGAGATTAATGAAAATATTTTACATTATGGTTTAAATGTTGATATGTATTCAAGATAGAAGAATTTGCAAGAGGAGTGGTCTGAATTATGTAAGTGAGAAGAAGAGTATTGCAAATAAAAGTCTAGAGAATTGTGGCTTGAACAAGGGGATCAAAATTTTCATGCATCTACCAAATAAAAGAAGGCTAACAACATAATCTTTACAATTCATGACCATCTAGGAAATTTGATTTCAGACATTAAGGGTATTCAAGATCGAGTGTAAGGTTCTTCTCTAATCTACTTTCCCCTCCACTGTGAGATCCCCCCTCTTCATGCCTTGTGGATGAGATCTTGGATTCCATTCCATCTTTGATTACACAACAAGACATTTGATTCTAATGGCCCCATTCTCTCTTTCTGAGATACATGTTGTAGTCTTTTCTATGCCTACTAATAAGGCACCAGGCCTTGATTGGTTCATCGCATTATTTTTTCAAAAATCTTAGGATGTCATTTGTTTTGAGTTGCTTGAGGTGCTTGAAGAATCCAAGAAAAATGTTTCCATTTTGAAGAACTTTAATACTAAATTTTTTTCTCTCCTCCCAAAGGTTAATGATCCCTATTATTTTGCTGATTTTTGCCCTATTTCTTTATGTACCACTATTTATAAGATTATCACAAAGTCTTTTTATTTGCTACTTAAGCCCATTATTCCAAAATTTATATCGACAAAACAAGGATTTTTGTTCCTCATCAAGAAATAACTGAGGGAGCCATAATAGCCCATGAGACCCTTCACTCCATCAAAGAACATAATATTGTGGCCTTTCTTACCAAATTAGATATGATGAAGGCATGTGATAAACTAAAATGGTCTTTTCTTCTTCTAGTCCTTCATCAGTTTGGTTTTTATTTTAGGTGGTGTAAATGGATCAAAGCTTACATTTCAAATGCACATTTTTCTATTCTCATTAATGGTGCACTAGCAGATTTCTTTGCCTCTTCCCAAGGAGTTCATCAAGGTGAACCTCTTTCTCCATTCTTGTTTATCATTATGGTAGAGGCCTTCAACAAACTTATTAACTCTTTTAATCAAAAAAGGTTGTGGAAAGGTATCAATATTGTGCATACATCTTTTTCCATAACCCATTCTCTTTTTGTGGACGATACTTTACTCTTTGGATCATCTACATATCAAGAAGCACAGAGTATGAAGAAAGGCATTGACATATACACACAAGTTTCAAGAAAATGTATCAATGCAACTAAATATAAAATTTATGTTTTTAATACATCCTAATTGGTTACTCAAAGAATAATCCATCTTCTTGGTTTTCCCTTTGATCATTTGCCTTCTACTTATCTTGGTGTTTCCTTTTTTATGGGATTAAACAAACCATCTTATTGGAAACATGTGATTGATTGTATCAAAATTAGAATTAGTGCTTCAAAGGTTTGCTAGTTATCCCTCTTAGGTAGAATTTTGCTTATCAAAATTGTTCTTTCTACCATTCCTAATTATTGATTTTTCATTCTACAAGCCCCCAAAGGTATCATCTCTCAAATTGTGACTTTAATCCGCAACTTTTTTCAGTCAAATAATATGAATAGATAGAAGAAAATACCTCTAATCTCTATCCATGCCATGTCAACCTCTTATAGAATAGGAGGTGTTAGACTTCCCAACATTACTAATAGGAATAAGGCTTTTCATGCTAAACTTGTTTGGAAAATATACGAAAAATCCTCTACCAAATGGTGTTGCCTTTTAGAAGAAAAATATTTACATAAATTGGAACCTTCCAGAGTACTTACTACCTTAGACCCACCAAAGGGCTCTGCATTCAGAATTTCACAATGGCTTCTTGAGAATTTATTACTTCATTCATGTCATGGCAAGTGAGCAATGAGGATAGTGTCAATTTTTTGTTTGATTCGTGGAATGGGTCCCCCCAACCTTTCCACTATTGACTCTTTAAAGGATTTCTCAAACATAGTGGTTCAAGATTGGGGGACATCTTTTTCTGATTATGTCTCAACTATACATAGATTCATAGGGCTAGCTATTTGGCAAGATCCCTCAAATCTTCCGATATCCCACAAATAGACTACTTCTTTCAAATAAGTATTATCTGAAAGGAATGTTTTTATGTCTAATCAACCAGATTACCTCTTTTGGGCTCTAGCTAAATATGGTAAATACTCTGTTAAACAATGATACTGAGCTCTCCAACACAACCAATTTAATTAGACCACATAATAGGCTTTTAAATTCTGTTGGAATAGCTCAATTTTTCCAAAAGCAAGATGCTTTGCATGGCTTGCATTAATGAAAAGAACTAGTGGTCACCTTCATAGATTGAACATTTCTGATCCCTTAAACTATGTGCTCTATCTGCAAGTTATAGAGACAATAGATCACCTTATCTTAAACTGCCCTTTTGCTCAAGATTGTTGGCATTTTGTTCTTAATAAGCTTAATTTTCATGTCATTACCTAACTCTCTATGGGATTTATTCTAGGGATGGCCAATATTATATTCTAAATTAATATTTTCATGTATTTGGAAGTGCATCCCTGCATCTTTAGTATGGGAAATTTGGTGGGAAAGAAACAAGAGAATTTTTAGACAGACATCGTCTCCAATCTCTCAATTTTTGGAAGGATTAGAAAGATCAATTGTTGAGCTTATTAATGCTTTAGTAAGTAAATATAAGGGTAAACATATTTTTTCTCATTTGAATGGTTATGTTATTCATCAATGGAAGGGTTTACTTTTTCCTCATCTTCCTTCTCCATTATTTCCATCCAAGATTCCTCTTATCTAAGCACAACCAAGTGGATTCATCCAAGTAAGGGTTATTTCAAACTCAATTTTGATGGGTCCTTTAAAGGAAATCCATGCATCTCTGGCTATGACATAGTCATTAGAGATTTTAAAGGTCATGTGATTATAGTAAAATCATCTCCTCTCCCTTTGTGTACTAATAAAAAAGTTGAGGCCTTGACCTTGCTTTTTGGTTTGGAACTTGCAAAATCACTATATATATCTAAGTATATTGAAGGGGATTCATCCACTATTATTAATGCATGTATTAAATTTCATGTATATAATTGGTCCATACAATATATATTACATCAAGCATGGTCTCTTCTTGATTCAATCTTTGGATGTTACATCATGCATACTTATAAAGAAGACAATCTTTTAGCTTATTATCTGGCTAATTTGGGTACTAATGAGATTTATATTAACTCTTTGCTTTTGCCACGTAACTTTCTTGATTTCTCCAAATTGGTTAATTTTATGATAAAAGAATATGTTTAACATAAGGTTGAGCCCTTCTCATATATTATTTGATAGTAAATCATGGCTTCTCTATGATTTCACATGTTTTTACTTTTATGGATCTCACTTGTTCTTTTGAGATATTGTATGCAGTTTACGGTTTTGGATTGCACTTCCATCAGATGGCTTTCTAACATCACATTCTCAATTGGATTTTTGAATGAATATCAATGATGGAAACTTTTTTGATAGTTTTTGGCTTCGCTCTTGGTTTTTTCTCTGACACCAAACAATGAATTGTTTTTATATGTGTTTTAGGCTTTTTGTAATTGCAATATTCTTGATTGGGAATCTCAAGGACAAGATTCATTAGTATTGATTGATATTCTCTCTTGATGGAGTATTTCTTCTTCTACATCCTTTTTGTATCAGGCAATGACCAAAGTTTTTCTTTTCTGGTTCTTTTCTCTGGGAGCTATTTTGAACTAGTTATTATTAATATAAATATAATGCTTCACCAAAAAAAAATTCTCAAGGAAGTTTGACAGTGGTAATGTTTATGAAGTTGAGTAACCTGATGACATGGATGTATTACCTATATTCAATGTTGTTTATTTGCATAAGTATCATGAGTCAGATGATAAATTTGTTATATGAGGTGATTATCCTAAAAAGAAGATTGAAGAGGTTGAACAAATATTCAATCAAAGAGTTGGTAAAAGAACAAGAGGCAAAGATTACTATGACTATTTGGGGAAGTGGAAGAATAGACCAGTTGAAGCTGCTACATGGATTTTTCAATCTAAGTTGGATTCAACTCAAGTTGTGACATCTGAATGATTCAAGACAATCATTTCTTTCAACCCTAGTTGTTTGATGCAGGAGCATCCTGGGTTGCCTTGTAATCTAGCTCATTTTGTTCATTCTACCAATTACTGTTGAGTTGCAATTACTATTGAGTGTTAGTTACTACCAAGTTCCAATTAGTGCCAAGTGTCAGTTACTGTCAAGTTCTAGTTAGGTGAGTGTTCCTTCCTGTGCAGAGTGAACCTAATATTTGTTGATGTTCTGTTCCTTCTTTGATTGAGTTTGTCTATAATTGGTTCTTAGTTTGAGATAACTTATGTATTTAATATGAATCATGAATTTAACATAAGGATCTCATCTTGGGATATATGTAGATAGTTTAAAGGTTAGCCTTCTATTATGTAAAGATCTAGAATCTTCTGTAAACCATTTTGGCAAGAATAAATAGGGGTTTTTTGGTTTAGATTAGGCATCACTTAGAGAGTCTGAATGGGAGAATATATTAGAAGAGCTAGAAGTCTAAATTAAGGACTTGTAAAGGTTCTAAGTCTAGGATTTCATAAAATCATATTCGCTATAAACCAAAAGGCATCACATTTAGTCATGTATGTTGATAATTTGATGAATCAATAAAGTATTTGTTGTTCTCTCTCTCTTTGGTGTTGTTCTTTGTATTGTTTTCTTCTTAGATCTATGAGATTTCCACAATCCATGAATATGAGTTTTAATTTTTGGATTTGATTATGTCTAGTTTTTTACCATCAATGCTTTGAATCATACTACATGATCCATCATCAGGATTCCAAAGAACATGAAGAACAAAAAATGATAAGTTGCAGATCCAACAAACCCCTAAAAAGGAACAAGAGAGGGGGGGAGTTTGGGTGAGGAGAGAGAATAAAGTACAAGGGTGACAAGACATGACCCTAATCTATTGATTGAAAACCACTCCTACAAAAAAGGGGGGGGGGGACTAATAAGTCAAAACAAATCTAATAAAAATAATAAGTAAAGATTTAGAAAGAATAAGAATTGATAACGTAATGAATGAATGAATACAAGTATAATCATGATAACAATAATAAATAATAATAGCAATAATAATAATAGGAATTAAACTTAGATTAAACCAAAACAATTGAAAAATTAATAAACGACAACAACGAAATAATAGGACTACACAAAAAATATAATAATTAATAATAATAATCTACAAACACCTATACCCAAAGAAGAGAAATGTGTGTGTGTGTGTGCGCGCGCGCGTGCGTGCAGGTGTAAACAAATAAGGAGCACCAACATGGAAGTACAAATATAAAATAACACTATAGATGCAAAAGAGCAAACATGACAACACACAAAACACAAAATGGGAAAGATTATATAAACACCCCAGTCTATAAATATGTAGATGGGTATAAGAAATGTATATATATATATATATATATATATATATATATATATATATATATATACATATATATATATATATATATATATATATACATATATATATATATATATATATATATATATACATATATATGTATATATATATATATATATATATATATATATATATATATGAAAAAAGATAACCTCAAAAATAATAGAAAATAATGAATAAGAAAATTATAAAAATAATAAGAGAATAAAAAGTGAGAATAAGCACCCCAATCTACAAATAGGTAGATGGGTATAAGAAATGAATATGAATATAGATGTGTGTGTGTGCATGTGTGTGTGTGTGTGTGCGCGCGCACATGTGCGAGACCTAATAATAATAATAATAACATATATATAAATAAGAAAAAGGTAACCTCAATAATAATAGTAAATAATGAATAAGAAAAAAAGAAAAAATACAAAAATAATAAGGGAACAAATACATAAGAGAAAATGAATAGGGATAACTAAAAAGAAAAATATATATGTATATATATACTTTTATCTATCTATCTATATATATATATATATATATATATATATGCATGCACGAGACCTAATAATAATAAAAATAATATTGATAATAATAACATATATATATATATAAGAAAAAAGATAACCTCAATAATAATAGTAAATAATGAATAAGAAAATAAGAAAAAATAGAAAAATAATAAGGGACTAAATACATAAGAGAAAATGAATAGGAATAACTAAAAAGAAAAATAACATGGGGAGAGACAAGGGAGAGAAGAGAGATGGCCGAGATGAGCCCTAACAATATGACAAGAAAATAAAGCACAAAGAGATGACCTAAAAAACACAAAGAGAGAGAAGGGGATAAGAACTGCGAGACTAAAATAGAGAAAAGAGAGCGAGGGCCTCAACTCGAGGTAAGAAGATGAGGGGAAGAAGGGATTAAGGGAGGGGGGGGGGGGGTTGGGAGGACAAGGTACGAGGAAGAGGTGGGGGGGGCGAGAGGGGGGGAAAAGAGAACCAAGGAGATGCCCAAAAGGGGAAGAGAAACCAAAGAGAAGGAGAAATGTATAGAAAGATGGTCAAGACATAGGGTTATTGCTACAAAGGGAAGATAATAATAGATGCCAAGATGTGCTCAAGCTCCAACCCTCATCTCGATTGAGGTTAGAGGGGTTGTTATTGATTTCGATGGCCTCTTTTAGCTTGTGTTTGAAGAAATTGTCCTCTCTATATATAATTTGGGTCTCCTCTAAGCATATGTGATGCTTGGTTGAGGAAGAATGCTCAGCAAGTGTTGACTTAAGAATTTGTTCATATTTGATGTCAGCAGCATGCTCTTTGATTCTAATGTTGAATGAGTGACCAGTTTCTCTAATGTAAGGGGTTCTACAAGAGCACATGACTTTATAGACCCTAGACTTAGTAAGGGCATCCTATGGTCCTTAGCGGGAGGGATGCAGTGCCTTAAAGTGGATATGGGCTTGAATGCCACTCCAATGCCCCTTTTTGTTAAGAAGTTTAGTGATCTTGTGGGAAATCCCCTCAACATAGGGGATGGAGAAAAATGGGGAGGTCTCAGGGATAGAGGGAGCATTGTTGGGTGATGAAAGATGGAGAGACTTGGCCAAGTGGAAGGTTTTAGCAATTTGTTTGCTGGAATATCCATTTCACTTGAAAACTTGATAGAGATGTTGAAGTTCTTGGTTAAGGTTATCATTGCCATAGATCCTATGTGCTCTTAGGGCCAAGGTTTTGAGGATACCAACCTTTTGACCGAGGTGGTGGTGTGAGGAAGCATTAAGATAAAGGTCAGTGTGGGTAGCTTTGCGAAACACCCGTCGATCAACTGACCCATTAGGTATTTTAAGATTAAAACATCAAGAAAAGGTGAGTAGTTCTCTGATTCAATCTCCTTGGTGAAAGAAATGGAGGGAACTAAATTGTTAAGGTGTACATGAAACTCTTCCAACTTGTCTAGACCATGTGGCCAACATATGTTGGTGTCATCTATATTTAATGTTTCCACCACTTGGGCTTGAGGAGAAAAGAGTGCAATGCAATCTCCTCAAAAGCCTCCATGTAGATGTTCACAATAACTGGGGAGAGTGGGGAACCCATTGCCACATCATCCATTTTTTCATAAATGACATCAAGGAAGGAGAAGAAAGTGGATCGTAAGCACAACTCAACTAGAGAGGCCACCTCACCATTCACCTTGCACTTGATAATCTCTATGGATTCAGGGATGGGGACTTTGGTGAAGAGGGAAACAATGTCAAAGCTAACTAGGATGTCATTACTATCACATCTGGCATCCTTAATGAATTGGACAAAATGATTAGAGTCTTTGGCAGAGGAGTCAAAGTTGCCAATGTGCATGGCGAGAAACTTGGCAAGATAGGCTGCTAACTTGTACATTGGGAAACCTATAGTATCTACTATAGGTTGCAATAGAATGTTGGCTTTGTGGATTTTAGGCACCCCATAAATCTAAGGGGTAAGCTCCTTGGAGGGAAAAAAACATCTTTTAGTGGCATCATCAAAAGAGGAATTGTTGATAGCTGCTTTGACCTTTTTTATGATTTTGGCACAAGGGTTGTGGGGAACGACCCTATAGCTATTGGTGTTTGACAAGAGGTCGAGCATCTTAGAAGTGTAGTAAGGTTTGTTCATAATCACTGTAGCATTTTCTTTATTAGCCTTGGAGATAACCAAATCATGGTTGCAAATAAGCTTTTTGAATGCTTTAATCTCGGCTCTAGGGATATTACACTTAGGAGGCTTAGCCTTCTTGAGAGCTAGGGCACAATCATGTCCCACTTCCTCAACAATTTTGGTAGGGAGAGTGTGAAGAGCAGTCTCAATGTCTATAAGAAAGTTTACATGAGGGATGGCATGTGGAGAAAGGGAAAAATTAAGGCCATGCTTATGAAAGTTAAAAGTGAGAGGGTCAATGGTGGCATTAGATAAGTTGACTACTAATTTGGCATCCCAATCTTTTATTGAATTGGTCTTGATAGCAGGAGGGGGACAAGTCGATGTTCTCCCATTGATGAGGGAAGAGGATGAAGACAAAGGGAACGAGAAAGAGAAGGTGTGGTAGATGGTGAGCAAGAGGAGGGAGATTGTTTGTGTCATGAAGGAGAAGGAGGCACAATGAGTGGGTTAGTGCTCCCATTGGAGGCCACGTGATTGGAGGGATGGGGTAGGTTAGGCATGCAAACCAATGGGTAGCCATCTAGATTGATAGAACCACTATTAATGGGAGGTGAGACTTGATGGACATAGACATAACTATGGGTAGTGTTGGAAGATGAACCATACGTGGACTCATAATGAGAAAATCCATCAACCAAGGAAGGAAGAGATCCCATACCTAGAAGAGTGTGGTATTCATTGATAATTGACCATTGTTGTTGCACTGAGGGGTGCAAGTCGCCAGGGAGATCCATATGCAAATGGACACTATACTTTGTATCACTAGAAACTATGTGGAGGGCAAGTGTAGACTGAGAAGCACTGGAAATTGCATGGAGGGAAGGCGTAGGCCAAGCAGAAAGAAAATGAGAGAGTGGGGAGGTTTGCATGGAGGTGTTGCTGGTATGCACCTGGACTAGAGTGAGAAAGTGGACTAGAGTGAGAGACCAAAGTGCATCAAGTACAGAGGCATCAGAAAGAAGCAAGCACAGCTAGACATCCTCCATGCTGCTAAGCCCATTGGTCTGACATGTAGGGTGGCTAACATGAGACTGGGTATGGAGAGCACCTGATTCCAAGGTCTGTGCATGAGTGGTCGACTGGTGGAGAGTAATGGGTCCCAACTATTTGTGCAGTAGAGCATCAAGTTTATGCCTGTGTCTTCTTACAACATCCTCTTTATGACCCATAGCTTTGGAAAATGAGGTGAGGTCCAATTGAACCCAGAGGTCTGGTCTTAAGGTGGCAACAAGCTCTAAGTGAAGAGACAACAGCTTAGTGTTTAGTAGATTGATCACTCTCATAGTGGATTTGATAACTAATCTAAGGAGGGATAGAGAAGCCTGCACAAAGATATGCTCAGTTTGGATGTTCCAAAAGTGATGGGTGATCTTGACAAATGAGGCAACAAGCTAGAAGTCATGACATATTTTTAGGAATGCTAAATCTGCAATCTTCTTTGCTAGTTTGGTTCTTAATTCTCTAGTTGCTTAGATTTAAACGACAGCTCCCTCCCATGAAGGGTATCAATTAGATCTGAGATTTCCACAATCCATGAATATGAGTTTTAGTTTCTGGATTTGATTGTGTGTAGCTTTTTACCATCAATGTTTTGGATCATACTACATGATCCATCATCAAGATGCCAAAGAACATGAAGAACAAAAAATGATAAGTTGTAGATCTAGCAAACCCCTAAAAAGGAACAAGAGAAGGGGAGAGTTTGGGTAAGGAGAGAGAACAAAGTACAAGGGTGACAAGACATGACCCTACTCTACTAATTGAAAACCACTCCTACAAAAAAGGGGGAGGACTAATAAGTAAAAACAAATATAATAAAAATAATAAACAAAGATTTAGAAACAATAAGAATTTATAACTTAATGAAATCATGATAATAATAAACAAAAATAATAGCAATAATAATAATAGGAATTAAACTTAGATTAAACCAAAACAATTGAAAAATTAATAAATGACAACAAAGAAATAATAGGACTACACAAATAATAATAATCTACAAACACCTATACACAAAACACAAAATAGGAAAGATTATATAAACACCCCAATCTACAAATATGTAGATGGGTATAAGAAATGTGTACACACACACACACACACACATGAGACCTAATAGTAATAATAATAATGATAATAATAAAAAACATATATAAATAAGAAAAAGATAACCTCAATAATAATAGAAAATACTGAATAAGAAAATAAGAAAAATACAAAAATAAGGGAAAAAATACCTAGACGGGAATAAGAAATATGTAGATGGATATAAGAAATGTGTATATATAAGAAAAGTATATAGATCTATATATATATATATATATATATACATATATATATACATATACATATACATACATACATACATATACACACACACACATATATGTATGTATATATATATACATACATATATAATATATATGTATGTATGTATATACACATGTATATGTATATATATGTGTATATACATACATACATATACATATACATATACATATATGTGCGTGAGACCTAATAGTAATAATAATAATAATGATAATATATATATATATATATATATATATATATATATATATATATATATATATATATATATATATATATATATATATATATATATATATATATATCTAAGAAAAAGATAATGTCAAAAATAATAGAAAATAATGAATAAGAAAATAAGAAAATTATAAAAAGAATAAGGGATAGTGTTTACTTAGCAAGGTGATTGAATAGTCAGGTTTGCCTCTAGCCCTAGAATGTCAGATCCTCCTTTAATCATAATGATAGAAAAAAAGGATGGGTATTACATCCTCCCCTCCTTAAAATAGGCTTACTCATGGAAGTTGACTAATACTACTAAGATATTTTAAAACTCAAATGCACTACCTACTATCATACAAAAGGGTCAAATAAAAATTTAACACAATCAAGTTTACTAAAAATACATATCCAACCAATATGAGCAATATAGTTCTAGTTTAGGCATAAATCAAAAACCACATTGATCAACATAGAACCATCTTTTAATAATTCCTTAAATGAGTTTTAAATTTGTATTCAATATGCATTGTAAAAGACATCCAATACATATTACTAACTTGAGAAATTCATGCAATCCAAGTCAATACAACATTTATTGAATCATAATTAATGTAATATTCATGCCAACTATGTGATTCAAATGTTTTTTCCTTTCTATATGCAAGAATAATGTAGTGTTCTCCCTTATACATATTACCAGAGGTCCATAATGAACATGGTAGAAATAATACTTATCACATAACAGGGCCAACAATATCAAACATTCAGATAGTCATCGTAAAATTAAAATGAAATCCAAGTGGGTGAATACCAAGTTCAATAGTAAATCATAAGACACCTTGCAAGGATTTCGGGACCAGTGTCACAAAATAGACAACAAAAAGAGAGTGAGGTGAATAATCTAGGCATAAGAGAGTTCAAAGATTCAATGCTAGCCCATCTACAACACAAACACATCATAAATAATGAAATATTATTTTTCACAAGGACATGCTCACATAACAAGGTGACTAGTGGTAGCCACACTCTAGGGAGTAAGTGCTTCACAACATCAAGGGGTCTAGTATACTAGATGCACTATATAATGCCCTTAACCTAAATGAATGGATAGACTATTAATGATTGTTACAATTATCTTTCGTGTCATTCCATGGAATTATGATCCCTAGTTTACTAACAATCATGTGGTATTTATTATAATGCTTAATAATATTCAACCAATACACACCAGTCTAAAAATCAATGTTCACATGAAAAACAGAGTCCAACCTAAAATCCCCAAGTAAGCTAAGAGACAATAAAGATAAAATGTACACCCATGAACAAGAGTCTGAAAAGTTAGGTGTTATGCATGAAAGTTTCATTTTATTTTTTAAAGTTCTATTGTTTCATGATTTTGTTGTCCCAACTATGGTGTCTAAGTTCTCTAATGATTAGTTTTGTTGTTTTAATCTTGCTACAAGTTTTACCACATATGATCTAGTGTGCACAATATGCCCAGAGTTCCTAATGCTAAAAATTGGGCTCTAATACTAGATGTAAAGCCCTACCCAGAAACCCAAGAGAAATAACCTAATATCTTTCAATGTTTACTAAACTATTTATTTTTAAAAAAATTAAATACTATTGAATTTGATGAAAGATCAACCCCACAGCTCCCAAGAATCACTTGTATGCAAACACCTATCATAGAAAGAGAGAAGCAAAAGTTATGGAGGTTGCAATTTCCAAATTTGTAGAAAAGATATTCTTGATGAGCAAAAAGAGAAATTGCTATTATCAAAAGTGAATAAATTAAAAAGAGATCAATCCTTATAAAAGGAGATCTAAACCCTAACAAGTAAAACTTAGGTTGCATGATAATAATTAATTAAAGAATTAATTATTATATGCTTTAAGTTTATCTTAAGTAAAGTAGAGAAAATAAGTGACTTAGTAATTAAACCAATATGATTTACAAAGCTAAAGTCAAACAACATACACACAGAAAGACTTACAAGTTTAAAAAAGATAGAGAATCAGACACGGGTTCTCCTTTCAAGAAAAGTATTTAGGTTATGGTTGGGATTGAAACTAATCATTATCTTCACTTTCTTACCATATATATGTATGTATATATACATACATATATACATATATATGTATGTATGTATATATATGTATACATATATACATATACACATATATATTTACATATATGTATATATGTATATACACATATCTATGTGTGTGTGTGTGTGTGTGTCTAAGCTAAACAAGCAACGACAAGGAGTAGTACATTGTGTAGATCTTGACTAGGATCCTGACTAGTAGGTGATTACAACTCCCTCCCCTAACCACATCAGATACATCAAACAAAAATATAAAATAAACATGCACACCATACACATGCAAGTATGGGGCAAGTACCATAAAAAAATCATAAATATAAATAACATCAGATTTCACTATAACAATGAATCATCATGAAGATAGAATAATCATCATTTAAATACATATCATATGGTATCATTAAGAAAATAATTACATTTACATATTGAAGTATTTCCATTCAAATATCACTTAAGGGCCAACACGTTCACAGGAGATTCAAATAAAGCTTGACATAGAATACATAATGATAGCAAAAAAGGATGGGTATTACAAATCAACCCAATTAAGATATGCAATTATGTTCAAATTATAAATTCAAATGAAAGATAGAGTACTCTCCTTGAAATGTAAAGAGAAAAGTGTATTTTTTTTCTTTGAAAAATACTTATCTAGACATGATTCTAAAAATCTATCTACAAATCCATGAATAAAATAGAAAATCCCAAAAAGGCTAGAAATAGTTTTTTTCTTTCGAGGCTTCAGGAATAGGTCAACCTGGAGAAAAAGTGTTTGGACATCATTCCATGGTGTCTTTGTCTTCCCATGACCTTGTAACTAGATCAACCCAGCTTTTTTTTAAAGATCTTTGTGAATATTTTCTAGATCTGCAACCATAAATTTTCTATCCTATTCTCATGCACAATTAATCCTTTTTTGTTTTTGTTTTTGGGTGGATAAGGGATTGTCTCGGTCAATCCATAGATTGAGGGATTAACCTTGAAATTGAAACATAAATGTATGTAAAGGAAACACTATTAATGTAAGTATTCACCTAACTTATAGAAACCCTTGCCAGTAAGGATTTCATCTTGTTGTATCTTGTAGATTTTGAATTTGGTATGTAGGATGTAGGATATCTCCATAATCACAATGGATCTACCAAAACCACATCATAGAGTCATGGATGTAAGTGTTCATCAATGAGGAAGGTAAAATGTATATCTCCTCCCTTAATGTCAAACAACATGTTAGATCTTGAAGAGGAAATGCTCATAAAGGATACTTGAAACTCTAAATGTCTTGACTACTTGAAGAAAGCTTGCTTGCTTAAATTCTTAAATACCTTGAGTGTGTGTGAAAGTTCTCTAGTGATGTTAGATTGTGAAAATGAAGATCCCAAGCCTCCTTTTATACTATTTTTTAGGTGAGAAAAATAATACAAGATGATGGGTATAAAAATAAAATAATTGGAAATTATGAGACACTTTGGGCCCCATGCTCCCAAATCTACGAGAAAGAGGTTGACTTGATTGACCTCTTCCAAGAATAGGTTGACTTGGGGTTGACCTATTCTAGAATAGGTTGACTTGGGGTTGACCTATTCCAGAATAGCTCGACCAAGTCAACCTATTCCTAAGGAAGGACCAAGAAAGAGCTCCTAAAGGTCTCAGAGGAAGTCCACACAAAATTGTGAAAAACAAAAGAAAATATGAGAAAGAGCATATTGAGCACGAGCCAATTTGTAGTTCGTGAAGTCAGTATGGGACAAGTGCTAAAAGGTCTTAGATGATGTGTTCTTCCATTTTAAGACAATACAACAAGTATTTTTACCTTTGGTAAGAGATCCTCATAATGAGAATTATAAAATAGTAAGCATTTTCTAAAGTGAGAGAGAGAGAGAGAGAGAGAGAGTATGTGCTATTCTTTGATTTTTGAGGAAACCTAATTTGGAAATAATGGATTACCCCAAGTTAGAGTATCGATCATTGTGTGGATCTAATTCTAAGAACAAGTTTACCAAACAAGACATCATATAGGATGACACCTTTAGAGAATGAGGAATTGAATAGACAAGTGTGAGATTTGTTGAGGAAAGGATCGATCAAAAAAAGTTTGATTACTTGTGTAGTATCTATGGTATTGGAAGTTAAAAGGAGTAGAGAATGAAGATTGTGTAATTATTCCAAAGCTATCAATAATATCACAACAAGATATGTAGTTCCTTTTCCTTGGGCTAAATGCATCATGGATCATTTGAGTGGCACAAAGAGTTGTTATCATCAAATTTGAATTAGAGAAGGTCTTGATGAATGGAAGACTACAATTAAGACTAATGAGGGTTTGTATGAATGGTTGGTTATGAATTTCCATTTAACTAATGGACCTAGTACCTTCATGAGGTTGATGAATGAAATATTGAAGAAATCATTAGGAAAAATTATAATTGTGTGCCAAGATGATATTCTAATTTTTAGTAATGGGCGAGGAAGAACATTTGTTGCATCTGATACATGTATTAAAAGGATTGGAAGAAGAAAACTTGTTGATCAATATCAAGAAATATTATTTCATGAAGGAAGAGATGATTTATCTTGGATTTGTGATTTTAGCAATGGTTTGCAGATTGACCCTAAGAATGTTAAAACAATTGTGGAATGGCCTACATTGAAGTGTGTTGGGGAAGTTAGACCATTTCATGGAATGACTGGTTTTTACTAGAAGTTTATCATGAGTTTTAGTTCATTTTGTAACCTTGTGAAAAAAACTATGAGAGGTGATTGAAAAGATTTTAGATGGAGACATGGAACATACTAAAGTTTTGAGTTATTGAAGAATAAAGTTTATGAACAATCAATATTGGCTTTATCAAATTTCAACAAGGTATTTCAAGTGGATTGTGATGCAAGTTGGAATACAATTAGTGTTGTGTTAAGTCAAGGAGGTAGACATGTTTCTTTTTATAATGAAAATAAGAATGATCCCAAGAGGAAATATTCAATAAATGATCAAGAGTTTTATGCCATAGTTCAAGCTTTGAGGAAGTGGAGAAACTACTTATTCCCTAAGGCATTTGTGTCATATATTGATCATGAATCATTGGAGTATTTGAGCAGTCATGAAAATTAAATTAGAGACACATGAGATGGGTTGAGTTCTTGCAAAGTTATACTTTTGTGTTGAAGCATAGGAGTGGAAAGTCAAATAGAGTCCTTAATACCTTGAGTAGAAGAAGGAATTTTCAAGGAGAGGAGATAATAGAAGTACTTGGATTTGATGAATTATAGACCTTGTATGAAACAAATCTTGACTATGTAGAAGCATGGAAGACTTTTAAGGAATCTAGTATAGTTGACCAAAGAAAGTGGTTAGATTTTTTTTTTAGGATGATATGTTATTCAAAGGAGTTCAATTATGCATAGCTAGAGGACCAATCAGTGATAATATGATTAAGGAGAAACATAGTGGAGGACTTGCAAGTCACTTTGACATTAATAATAAAGTAAGTTTGGCAAGTGAGAGGTATTATTGGCCCCAAATTTATAAAGGATGTTAGGAAACTTTTTCAAAGTTGTAGAATTTGTCGAGTTGTTAAGGGTAGTAGTTAGAATATGGCCCTATAATTCTATGGGTATAAAATGTAGGGCCCATAGCACTACAATTCTATGGGTAGAAAATGCGGGGCCCATAGCCCTACAATTCTATGGGTAGGGCTATGGGTAGAATTCAATTATTATCTTTCATAGAGAGAGTTGCAGGCATAAACCAATGGTTGTCAACACCTACCAATATCTAATATATTGGCCCTAGTAGTTAGAATGTGGCTATGTATACACCATTTCTTGTACCTAGTAAACCTTGGGAGGATATCGACATATAATTTGTTTTGGGATTATTGAAGACATAGACAGGTAATGATTCTATATTTATGGATAGATTTTCCAAAATGTCACATTTTATTCCTAATAAGACATCAAAGGTATTACATGTAACTGACTTATCCTTAAGGAGATTGTAAGATTGCATGGATAACAAAGGAGTATAGCTTTAGATAGGGATAACAAGGTTGTCAAGTATTTTGAGGACTTTAAAGGAAGCGTAATAGTGATTTGAAGCTTAGTTCTACTTTTCATCCACAAACTTATGGACAAAAAAAGGTTGTAAACAAGAGTTTAGGGAATTTGTTGAGGAGATTTGTTGGAGATAGCCCAATAATTGGGATTTAGTTAGAGAATAAGTAAATTTTGCATATAACAGTTTGATGAATAAGAGCGTACAAAAGACATCATTTGAAGTAGTTATTGGCTTGAGTCCTAAGGGTTCCAACATTAATGGATCTTAAGGAGGAAAAAAGGAGTGTTGAAGTAGAGAAATTTGTGAATTTTATGAAGTCATTACATGAGGAAGTTAAGCATCATTTAGAAAGTGTGAATCATGAGTATAAGGAGAAGATTGGTAGGACTAGGAGACACAAGGATTTCTTAGTAGGAGATAAGTTATGGTTCATTTGAATAAAGAAAGATTTCCACTTGGGACATATAACAAATTGAAGATAGGGAAGTTTGGACCTTGTAAGATACAGAAGAAGTTTGCTCCCGAAAATGCTTATGAAGCGAGTTAACTAAGGATATAAATATTTCAACTATTAAACCTTGCATATTTGTATGTGTCATAAATATGATAAGAATTTGGATGATGATTTAGATGAATCAATATTATCCTAAAAATCAATTAGATAGGATAGATAAAATATTGAACAACAATGTTGGAAGGAGTATAAGAGGTAAAGAATATAAAGTGTATCTGATCAAGTGGAAGGACAAACTAGTTGAAGATTCTTCATATATTTCTGAAGATGAGTTGGATCATTTTGATTATTTTCAAGGATCAAATAAAGAAACTCGCTTTCTTATCAACCTTGAGTATGTAGGAGCATCTTGGGTTCGAAGCAATCTAGCATCAACCAAAAATATTATATTTATAGCTTGTGTTAGATTGCTAGTGTGAACAATATTGGAGCTCAACCTAGTGGGCCTTCATATCATTGAGTTGTCAATTATAATCTGATCATAGTATAATCAAGACCTATCTTGGATTATGTTCCCAAGTGCACAACTTATTTGAAACTTATTTTCTTGAGTTATGATTTACTCTCTCTTGGGTAGTATGCTCTTATCTATTCTTGGACCTTCTTGTGGAATTTGGATTTGCAATGGAGATCTACACCATGCGATCTTTGGTGGCACATTTAAATATGTTATTGGATCAAGTGGGGACCTTATTCCAAAATCACAAGCTCTTAAACAATTAATGTCATGAGTTCCTTATGATTTGGGATTGGACCTATTTTTTGTAATACATTTCTGTACTTGGGAAATGTAATTGATCTTAAGATCAATTTACATGTTTTGATGCATATATATGTAATGCAATTGATCTAATGAGTAGTAGTACTTGAGTATTAGTAAGATATATTAGGAAGATTAGATTCAAGATCAATCTTTGAAGTTTCTTAAGCAAACAAGCATATTGGTTTGGCATGTATGGAGGTATGTGTGTTTCAAATTGAGTGTAACTTGATTTCCTATTGAATAAAGGTGGATCTGACATTTGTTCTCTCTATTCCTTATTGTATTTTTGTTGCATTTACTCTCAATCCACGCTTGGACTAGTCTTATTAAGGTCCATCCATTAATGACTATACCATATTATTGCATCAAGATTTGGAGGACTTATCGAGTGCACATTGAATCACCAATCAAAATGTAAGATTATTTTAATTCAGTATTTCATTTCAAATTTTGCATTTTCCCTACCAAGGGGGAATTATCTTTTCTAAATAATTATTGTTCTAATGGAGGTAATTTTTACCTAGGGTTTGACTTAGGAAAGCCCCTAAACATCTCACAACTTCCCCCTCTTTTCTATGCATGTCCAAGATTTGACAACAATTGTCAAATTAGATAGAACACATTGAAACACAATTCCAAATTTTGAGTAGGCAAAAAACTCTAGTCACTATAGTGTTGCACTAGTGATTAATGATTTTTTCATTGGATTTTTTAGAGAAGTAACCATACAATGTATCAACCCTAAGTGTGCACATTCAAGTTAATGGAGACACCTTTGGTCAAGGGTGACTGTAAGAAAAAGTGATTGAAATGATAAAATATAATAAAATGAAATAGCATGAAATAATAGATTTAATCCAAGAGAGCAAGAAGAGTTTTACCATACAAATGATACAAGATCAATGGAGCAATATCAAAGAGGAAGCAACACAAGAGACAAGGATTTGATAAGGGGAAAGCAAAGAAAACCCCTTGTGAGTATTATGAATGAGGAAAAAGCCTAAGAATGAGAGAGAGAGAGAAGAAATGGAGCAAAATAGCTCATTTACAATAGCATCAAAAACTTGATGTGAATAATGAAGACTAGATGAAAATGAGAGAGAGAAGCACCTCTTTTAAAGAGATGAGAAAGGAGTTGCATGTCTTTGCATGTGTAACTCCCATTTCTATGAATGCCACATTCATAAAAGGTGTGTGCAAGGTGTCAAGTTCCTCTTAAGGAGGAATATCTATTTTCCTTATTAAAGAAAATACAAAAATGAGTTGTCCTCACAAGTGGACAATAGGAAAAGAATGATCATTTACATGTGGACTAGAGGACAAATAAATAATACATAAGGGATACCTTGGTTCATCCCAATAAACAAATAAATACAACCAAGGAAAGATTATTAATTCTAACAGTGACACACTCCCTAGACATGTTCTATTATGCCCAACTTTTAATGACAAGTTCCTTTACATGTCTCATTTCCAAATCTAGTCTTTTATTTTGCATTGCAATTATGTTTCTTTTTGTTTTTATTGATTATTGCCAAATTCCACATCATTTTATGTAGTCATTACACATTCATATCTCAATAATTATCATCAATGTTAAAAGAGAGAAATTACCTATAGTTCTTATCTCTCCTAAGAGGCTAAAGTTGAGCCTAATAGTTCTTTCCCCAATGAAAGAGTTGGAAATAGTCCCTACTTTGCACTCCTAGACTACACTCTCACATCATTAAAAGGAAAATAAGAAACAAATCCAAAGTATTATCACCCAAGCATGATAATATCAACTATCATTAACATTTACATTGATAACAACATGTTAGGCATCTTGTGCAAGGTTGCTTGACTTGTCTTTGAACTAGGACAAATCATTAAATCAATTATAATGTGAATCTCCTAGAACAACAAACTTCAATTATATCTTAGATTCTATTGTATCGTGACATCACAAGTGAGCGCTTAATACACATATCAAATTTATAAAAAAGTTGAATCTATAAATTGGTCTAAAGTGTACTTAAGGATGAAGTTCACATTTGTAAAATTGAAACAATAAAATTAGAATGCATCATCTAAACAACTATGCAAGCATGCTTAGGAAGTAGATACATTTTATACGAGTGTTGGCCCCAATATGAAGAAAATTAATGGGTGTCTTCCTAGAGTCTAGTATCACCTAGTTTTGGTCATTCCTCTTGATTTGGTGGAAGAAGATATCTCATATTAGAGTAGGCATGCTCTAATATGTAATTTTCTTGGTATTCATATTCCTTTATCCACTCTTGAGGCTTGGATCTGACATTCCTGGAAAATTGAAGGAGATATGGACATTATGCTTGCAGTAAATAGTTATTTTATGGTTATTTTCTCGAATATTGCAGATCGCAATAGAGTTTTTGAAGGTGGCCCATATTTTTATAATCAGGTTAGATTATTTATTAAGCCATGGCATGCAAGTTTTAATTTAGCTAAAGAGCTACCTTCTCGAGTTCCTATTTGGGTCCATCTACCTCACCTCCCCCTGGAGTTTTTGTGAGAAGACATTTTACATAAAATTGCTAGTCTTGTGGGAAAGCCTACGATAGTTGCTACACAAACCCTTGATAAAAAGGTGATTTCTTTTACTCAGATTTGTGTTGAGATAGATCTAAATAATCCCCTGTCAGATTCGATGGAAATTTGTTTGGGATTTTCATCATGGATTCAATGATTAGATTATGAATCTCTACCTTTTTTATGTTAGTTTTGTCATGAGTATGGCCATCTCCTACGACATTACCCTAAAGTTTTTAAGGATGTTGATTCCCCTTCTTCGACACCTCCTCCTCTAGGTAAAGTGGACAAAGGGAAACCTCTCATGATGGCTAAACCTTAGGGAAAGGACAAGGAAGGATTTGTACATGTTTAAACTAAGGCTAAAGGATGTAGTCAGAAGAGGCCATTCAAGGATAGACATATAGATGGAAGCTTTAATAGGTTTGAGGTGTTGGAGAATTTAGCTTTGGAAGAAGGGGTCCCACATGTGGTCACTTCTAATTATGGTGGGGTCAGTATGGAGGTTGTACCAGCTCTTGAACTAGAACCAGTTCAAGCTATTCAAGAACAACAAGTGGCTTAGGTGACTTTAAATAATTCCATAGAGTATGACATTGTATTGGATGATTTAGCTAGAGAAGTTTTAGTTTCATCTCAAAATAACAAGGGTCCATCTCATAGATTGGGAGTGCAACAACAATCCCTTAAGAAAAGTCCCACTAATAGCTCCTCAAAAGGGCAGAAGACAGACCTTGAAAAAATAAAAATGACTGGAGATCTGTTGGTGGAATCTAGGTTTGTTAAACCTATTGATGTTCACTTTTCTCAAACCCCTTGATGATCATTCTCTCTTCAAATGTGCAGGGTTTGAATAGCACTTGTTGTCAAAAAGCTATTCATGATTTGATTGCAATTCATTCTCTAGATTTTTTTTGTGTTCAAGAGACTAAGGTTTTTGTTGAGGTTATGCATCAACTTGCTCCATGCATTTGGTATGCTGGTCACTATCAAACTATTGGTTCGCAAAAGAATTATGGAGGTTTGGCTCTATTCTAGGAACCTCGTAAGATTTCTCCCCTTTGGTAGATTTCTAATCATTACTCAATCTCTATGGTGGCTACTGCCTTGGACTCTAGTGAGACTATTCTTGTGAAAAATGTTTTATGCCCCTATTGACAGTCATGGGAAGATTCATCTCTCAGATCACATTAGGTATGTGCATTCTTGTGCTCCTTATTTTCCTTGGATTTTAGGAGATAATTTTAATTCTATTTTAAGGCTTGAGGAGAAAAGAGGAGGTTGGCCTAGGCTTGGCCCTGCTTCTAATCTTTTTCAAGCCCAGGTGGATGTTCTTTCTATTATTGATGTTAAGCCTTCAAATGGGGTTTTCACTTGGAATAATAGATGGAGTGGTTAGGAAGCTATTTTAGAATGTTTGGATAGGTTTCTTAATTCATGTTATTGGCTTAGTAGTGGCCTAATTATGAGTTCTGAAATTCTTGATTGGAGAGGTTCTGACCATTGGTCGATTAAGTTCTCTTCTCCTGTTGCACTCCCTAAGAACCCTTCTTTTAGATTCCAACTTATGTGGCTCTGAGACTCTTCCCTTTATGATCTGGTGGCTAAGTGGTGGAGAGAGGGTGGCCCAGGTTCTAGCATGGCTATGTTTTTCTTTGAAATGAAACTTAAATATATTAAATATCATCTTAACAGATGGAATACTTCTTGCTTTGGAAACCTTCAATCTAGAAAGAGGAATGCTCTAGATCATCTTGTAGTGATTATTCACCAAATCAGGGACTTTGGGCTTATAGAGGCTCTTGGCAGGGTATAATTCAAGGCTATGTGGGAAGTTGAAGAATGGGAACTTCGGGAAGAGATTTATTGGAAGCAAAAGGCTTGCATTGATTAGCTACAGGAAGGTGATAGACATATTGTTTTTTTCATCGTTTTGTTCAGGCTTGTCATAATAAAGGGTATATTTCTTCTCTTGTTACTACTGAGGGACTTAAGATTTCTTCTCAGTCTGCTATGACCAAGGAAGCCCTTTGATTTTATTCTAACCTTTTTATTGAGGATTCTTAGCCTACAACTGAGGAGGAGAACTCAATTCTTTCATGCATTCATTCTCTTATCACCAATGCTATGAATGATTCTCTTCTTTGTCCAATTTTGATATCTCAACTTGAACAGGTTGTGTTTGGGATGGATAAAGCCAAAGCTCCAAGTTTAGATGGCTTCCCTATGGAATTCTTTCGAGAATTGCGGGAAATTATTAATATGGATCTCTTGGAAGTGGTTAAGGAATCCCTTTAGAATAAGCAAATGCTTCATGCATTGAACTCTAGTTTACTACTCTTATCCCTAAGAAAGAAGGTGCTGACAATCTTGACTCCTTTCGTCCCATTGCTCTTTGTAATGTTGTGTACAAAATTATCACAAAATTGATTGTTGATAGACTCGAGATATGCCTTCTAGTTGTGATTTCAGAGGAACAAGGCAGTTTTGTGGTTGGTAAGCAAATTCTTGATGGAATTGTTATTGCATCTGAAGTTATTCACTCTATGCATATATCAAACAAGTGGCTAAAACTTATGATACGACCAAATGAAGTTTTCTCCAAAAGATCCTCTTGGCCTTTGGTTTCTACCAACAGTGGGTGAATTGGATTATGAGTTGTGTTACTTCAGCTTCTTTTTCTGTTCTGGTGAATGGTGTACCTTCAGAGCCCTTTGTTGCCTCTAGAGGACTTTGCCAAGGGGATCATATTTCACCTTATCTCTTTATCATTCTAGCTGAGGGTTTGGGCCAATTTCTTAAGCTTCGTGCTCACCAGGGTTTGATTCATGGGTGGAAATGGGGTGCTGGCTTGCCTCCTATTTCACATCTTCAATTTATGGATTATACTTTATTTATGGGACATGCCCATCTTTAGGAAGCTACTTCTTTTAGGTATGCTTTAGATGTGTATCTTGTAGCTTCAGGATAGAAAGTTAATGAGAACAAATCCTCTCTTTTTTCCTTCAATATTCCCTAGCCTATTTAGAGGCATATTGCTACTATTCTGAGGTTTCAGATTGGGTCTCTTCCCTTTGTTTATTTAGGTATTCCTCGTACTGTTGGTAGACATCCTAGATCTCCCTGACAAGTTTTGCTTGATAAACTACAACAAAAGGTTAATCATTGGACTCATTGATGGCTATCAATTGCTGCTCGCCTGACTCTATTAAAATCGATTATTCAAGCCCTTCCTATTTACAGATGTTTTGTTTAGGCTGCTCCAATGTATTTTCTTTAGGAATTTGATGCTCTGTCTCGTCAATTCCTTTGGAGTGGGAACCTTTTAACTTCTAAATGGAGCCTAGTAAATGGGAAATAGTGTGTAGACCTCAGAAGGAGGGTGGTCTGAGCTTACAATCAACTACTTTAAATAGACAAGTTCTTGCTACAAAACTTTATTGGTGTTGGTGTACTAACCAACATCAACTTTGGGCTTGTATTCTCACCCATAAGTATTTTCCAGATATTGATGTGGTTGAAGTTCACTGCTTTCCTTTGGAAGGGAGAGGATCCATGATTTGGAATACGCTAAAGTTTGGGGCTCAGTTGGTTAAAGATAGTCTCTTTTGGATTTGTCATTATAGATCACAAGCTTTATTTTGGCTTGACTCTTGGGATGGGCACCCTCCTATTCTTACCACTCATCCTCAACTACATGCCCTCTATTAGAATTTTAATGTTGCTGGTTGGGACATAGTTAATTTTTATAAGAAAGGTTGTGTTAGAGGTCTGACTCCTTCCTTTCATTGGAAACACCCTTTTGAATGGTCTCCAAGAGGATCTGAGGAGGATAGGAAGGAGTTGTTTTAGATTTTGTAGTCTCGTGAGTGTACTACTTTGGTTGGTAATGATGTTCTTGCTTGAGACAATGACAATTTGTCTAAAAAAAATTCAGTTTCTGCAAGATATGTTGAGCTTCTTCGGCAGATGTTGGGGGACATTCAGATGCCTTGGTGGAAGCAAGTCTAGTACAATTTTTCTTGGCCCAAATGTAATCTTTTTATGTGGTTGGTGGTCCATAGCTGATGTCTTACGTAGGATAATTCATGCAAGCATGGCTTCCAAGGACCCTCAATGTGTGTTTTATGCCAGAATAGTGAAGAAAATATCTCTTATCTCCTTTTCCAATGCTCTTTCAGTAGACATATTTGGCAATCTTGGTGGAATGTTAGGAACCAATCCTTTTGGCATGTTTCCTCACTGGCAGAAGTCTTTGCTCGCTAGGGTAAGGCTCCTATCAAGACTTCATTTCTTCAAGTTGCCTAGACTCTTGGACCCTCCTTTATTATTTGGCATATCTGGTTGGAAAGGAATCATCGTATCTTTAAGGATGAGTTTTTAGAGGTTTTTCACTTATGGTGGAAAATTCTCCATTATTTGGGGGAAACTTTTTTTGCAAAATGTGACACTTTTGAGGCCATGGAACTAGGGAAGGATATTTTCAAAACTCGTATGAATATATCCCCTTTACATGGAAATCTGCTCAGAAAGATGTGTAGACATCCCTTGCGAAAGATAAATAGGGTGAGGAAGTGGAGTGCCCCCCTGTAGGGTATTCTTAAAATCAACATGGATGGGTCTTCCAAGGGAAATCCAGGCCCTGCTGACATTGGTGGTGTTGATAGAGATAGTGAGGGGGATATTCAGTTTGTGTTTTCTATTTATAAAGGTCGTCAAACTAACAACTTGATGGAGGCTATAGCTATTTTGTATGCTGTGAAGAATGCTTGTGACCTAGGTTGGAGAAGGCTTATCTATGAATCTGATTCACAAGTGGTGATACATCTATTGAATCAACAACATTATGAAGTTGTTAGTTGGAAGTTAGCTTTGATTACGAACTAGATTCATAATTTGTCTACTTCTTTAGAGTATTTTACTTTCACTCATATTCCCAGGGAATGGAATAGTGTTGCTGATTGTTTGGCGAAGTGGGCTTTTGACCATATGTGTAATTGGAACATTGTTGACAAGACTCAATTTCCGATGGGCTTGTCCCATCGCTTTGATCACTTGGTCGATCTCAATAGGGTTGTCTGATGCCCTTTCTCTATTCGTACTTGTTTCTCTCTCAACTTGAATTAATTTCACCCCTCCTTTATTTTAAAAAATAATTTATTGCGTATGAAAAAAATTGTTTTTCAATATTAATTATAGTCTTCTTCCCTATCTTAAAAGTTGGGAAAAATTAAAACCAAACCAATAAGACATTTCTGATTGAAAATAAAATTTAGTCCATATTAAAGTTATGCATGTTTACTCATTAGATTTTACATTCATTCTCTGAATTCTCTAAAACCCTAGGCTCCAGGAATCCTTCCTTAAAACCCTAACGCAGAATAAAAACTTCAAAGCCGATCTCGTGCGCGCAACACAGTTTCAATCACATTACCTTTGTTAACTATTTCATCTCAATGGCAACTCGTTTCGGAGCGTCTACTTTTTCAAGGACCGCAAGGACTGCATTCAATTCATTCAGAAACTCTTCTGCTTCGGCGTCCCAGAGAAGCAGAACCCCTCGCAGAGCGAAAAATCTGTTTGAAAATGGCAGTCCGAGCATGAGCAGGAGAAGGCTTGCAGAAACAATGATTCCTCTTCACAATGCGGCCGCGTGTGCAAAGCTGGTAACTCATCTGAGCGCCAGCTCCCGCAGCTGCCGTGCGCTCGCTAGCGGTACCCTCTGCTGTACTCTACTCTACTCTGCCTCCTTATTGTTTTTGTTTCTTTTTGTACATTCTGAAACTATCTGGTATTTTTAATTATTTGTTAAATGTTTTCGAAAGCTTATAAACAGTTTAACAAAAATCTTTTTCCTAATGTTTTGAATTGTCTTCTTTAGTAATGATTTTACCTTTTTTAAATTTTTATATTATTTACATGAGTAGCCTTTGCGATTGAGGGGCATCTCTCCTGTCAAATTCACCTGGGTTTATAATTAGGCTCATCTTTTGAGGATGTCACAAAGTAACAGAATGGTAATGCGCATGCATAACATAAATGAATGCAAAAACAACCGAGAAATTGTCTGTAACTTGCTTCACATTGCGAGCCAGTATAATGGGAACCGATTCATTTTTTTAATAAATCTTGTGTGGCTACACTTATTGGATTGGATTAATATCTTACTTAGTTTCAATGCCCTATCATTTTAAAGCCTAAACCCTAGATTAATCATTGTAGTTGCATCAGCAGCAGTGTTGAGTGAGGTTTTCTTCGATTTGGCAAACTATCGTTGTGGTGTGACCTTGACATACATTCCACAAACTGGATGCAGTTCTAGCATTCAATTTATTTGAGGCGTGAACTGTGTTGACAGCCAATGAATTAGATGTCATAGCTTACCATTCGTCAAACTTCCATCCTTCATTGTGTCTTGTTGAGATTTAAACACAATGTTTTGGTTGTGACCCAAATGCTTTTACCACCTGATCTTGTTCTAGCTGATTCAGTAATCAAAGGAAATGGCAAGGTATAGATCTTAAAAAAGAACATCTTTTAAGAAATGGTTGAATATTGTTTCTTAACACTATACCCTAAATCCTATACTTCCGAGACCCTAATCTTCATTTCTAACCTTCCTCAACTATTTGTACCAATGGCTAAGTCAGCAACATTATGTTTTAATTGTAAAATTGAAGTTTTGGTATGACTTCCATAAATCTTGTGAAGTCATCTAGATAAGAACAAAAAATATCATGTATCAAATTAAGCTGACGTCTGTCCTCTCCCTGTTTATAGGGTTTAGCCATTTGGTGAACTATACCTTGGGAATCAAGAAGGTGGCAATGACAACTAATGTTGAAGGATCGATATGGTCTGTTATTGAGAACGGGCAGGGTACTAGTTGTGATAACTGCTGGGTGGAGAACATTTCGTCCAAACCATTTCCCATATTTACTGAAATGATTTACCTGCAGTAGGAATCATGAAGATGGCAGTGCAGAAGTCTGTCCAACTTTGCACAAGTAAGGATGCTTTGAGTGCTCTGCATTCTTTTTCTAGTTGTTTATGTGGCTTCTAGATTATGTTTGTCTTTTTCATCTTCTTGTTTACCATTAATTCTGTTGTGAAGTTGTTTTTTGCTCTGTGTTCTACGTGTTTGCCCGGATAAACTTGCCTTTAAGGGTGGTCATCGTTATCTGTAGTGCAACTCCAGATTTGATGTTTTTTATCATTTGGGTCTGATACAGTCTGTTCTAGAGATGCATTTTTAGGTTTTCTTTAGCTGTCTCAAGCTGTGTCATCATATTTTGTCTGATGATTGTATGTCTTCTATCATTTTCACTAGTCAGGACTTTCTGTAAAACAAAACATTTGATCTCTGATATTTATTTATCCAACTATCATCATGGTACTATTTAAGGGGATCCCTCCCTCATTAACGTCTGCCCATAAATGGGGATTAGTTAAAATCAGATTTTCTAATCTTTACAACTAAATTTTACTTACAGTTACAATAGATCAGTTTCTGTTATACAAATCTCATTGTCATACAATTTCTGTTTTTGGAGCATGGGAAGACAACCCAACATTTTTTTATGAAATAAGAAAGGTTGTTTGTTCAATAAATCAACTATCTCGGCATATTGGCTGATAATTGTTTCAAGGTTGTCAAGGTAATATTTGTGGAGAATAGTTCCCATCATAAAGTTATGCAGCATCATTTGCTCAAACCAGACAATTAGTAGAATATTTGGAAAAAAGCTACTGGAAGCTAAGTTATCTGGATATAGGAACTTATGTTGCAGAATTAAGAAGTTTATGGTTTTATAACAAAAATCTGGTTAATGTGAATTAAGATTTTTAAACTGATATCAATGAATGTGAAATAAATAAAAAGAATGGGGCCAGGTGGACAATGACTGTGTTCGTAACTTTGTTTTCCCCTCATCTGTTATATATTTTTGTCTTTTTATAACTGCTCAGTTGTTCTTTTTAAAAAAAAAAAACTGCAAAATGCCTTTTGCAAGCATCCTAATAAGCATTCTGGTTGTTGTTTATCATTTCCTGTTTTACATGGTTTTTGTACTCCATCTCAAATAAGTGAAGTCTGCTACAAAGGTATCTTTGAACACTTGGTGCCTTATGATACGAAAAATTTATTGGAGAGAAACTCTGAGTCCAATTTGTCATATGTGTTTCAACATTCAACAGTTGCTTTTATTTTTATCAAATAAGCAATGAACCTTAGTAGTTAAAAACTAAGTTAGATTTGGATTTCATGTCAGACCATTGATATAGTCAAGAGGTGAAGAATGTGGTCTTTGATCTTTGTTGGAGTTTTTTACATCATTGCAGCACTAATCTAGGTCATCTAATTAAAAACCACGAAATAAAGCTGCAATTGAACATTGTTTCATCATGATGTAATCAAAATCCAATGAATGACAAAGAAAAATGTCTCTTGGAGTAAAATAATGCTTTTCTAGAAAAAGATAATGGTCACTCAAAAAATTCATAGGAAAGGAAATTACATCTATGTTACATGAATGGATAGAGTAGATTTATAATCCTGAAAACTTGCTAAGGTGCTGGTTCGGGTTCTTGTACAGATGCAGGTTCAAAATGACATCACAAAATTTGAAAACACACCACCATATCAATGTTTTGGTTTAAAATTTAAAAACATTAATATCAACAATACTAATCAGCCACCAATGATCAAATATCATAAAAAGGTAGAAACCATCAAACAGATAATTTAATCATTCCTTTGTTGCAGATTAGAAGCACAAAAAGTGCCACTAGCAATGTTAGGCTCCGCCTCTAGATATAGAGAGTTTAGTAACTGAAGTGACTAAAATTCTGAAACATATGTAAATTTTAAATAATTTAACTAACCTTCAAAAGCTCCATTTTCGAGAATTGTCTAAATGTGGCTTGCATCACATGGTGGTTTGTGACAAACATTTGGATTCCTATGCATTTTCAATTCCACTCAAATTTCGTGTCTTTTTTTTTTTGCAGCCTTAGGTTGAGTGAGTGCACAACACAAAGTGTCCAAAAAATGTATTTGAAGCTCTCATCAACCAATAACCGGACAACCTTACAATTCTTGGCATTGTTGGTTATAACTTTACCTGAACTATATATTGAGTGCCAACTTGCTCAGTGTCTTGGATGAAGATGTTCACAATAAAAGGTCTGACCTTCACCCCTTCACAATCCACGACTTTCAAAAACATTGCACCTTTGGTGGATACTGCAACAACATTGACCAAAGGACGATTTCCCATATTATTATATCCATGATTCCTTGATGGGCTGGATGGTAGCCTCGGCATTGATCACCTCTCTATCCAATAAAGTGGTGTGCATTTTCTCGTAACCCAGACACTTGAACCCCTTTGGAGCCTCATGAATTGATCTCACCTTTTTATTGCTAATACAGTAAGTGAACAATATTAAATGAAAATCCATTTGCATAGATGCAACTTGCCATATCTTCCTAGGCAATCTCACTAGCATCATTCTGAAATGAAATTGGCAAGGGCCCCATTGCTCTCTAATTTGCAACCGGTTCTTGAGGAGTACACAAGAATGGATGGCCCTTTGTGGGTGGTTCATTGAGAGTGGAAGCTGAAGCCATAGTTGATGTTTTTGGTTTGTTTCTAGAATATTTCGAAGGATGAGAATTCACATTCCCAGCTGCTTCGTCTGCTTGTTTTTGCTCTTGAATATATTTGTTCACAATGTTGTTTGGAAGAAGAGTTTTATGTAGCAACCCATTAACGCTTGGCTTCCTTGTCCAAAATTTAATACCTTTTTGAGGAATGAAGGACAAATGTGCTTTCTCTCTACTATAAGTGCTACTAAATCCTCTTTGCAATGGCTGCAAATCAACAAAAATCTCCTCCACCTAGCATTGGTTGAGCCATTTCTACATATTTCTGCAGTGGAGAGCATCTGTCTGTTTTGAAGCAGGATTCCCTTGCTAGAAACACTTGCCGTTCTATGAATATACAAACAAGATACAAAGTAAAAAACTAAAATGAAAAAAGAAAATAAAACTAGACTTCGAGAGCTAATTTCATTTTGTTAAAAATGCAAAAAAGCTTTTAAAACCAAACAATAATGAACGTAAACATAACACTACCTCATTTATTTATCTATGTTATTTCCCAAAAAAGGATTTACCACAGAGATAACTTGAATTTTCCGAGATTTGCAGACTTAACCACCCAGAAAAGTTATCTCTGTTATTTGAATTTTCCGGATCAAGTCTTCAGCTCACAATAAACTCACAGTTACTTGCCCAAGCTTGGAAGTTGGAAGAAAAATCAATTTGCAAGGAGTCTTTAACACTGAAACATCTCACTGTCACACCTGGTATGTATCATTTCTTGCACCACAGTGAGAAAGCTACACCCAGAAACATCCAAAGAAAACCTCAGAAAACTGCCATTGCCTTCCGCAAATGACGTATTAAATGCATAAAAATCTTATATAGATAATTTGTTTTAGGTTAGAAATGTTGAATAGATCGAAAGAGTTAAAAAAAAAAAAAACTTTATTGAAAGTCAACAAAAATGGTGGCTGTCAAGCTCGCCCCAGATTTGCCAGAATGCTGTCCAGGCTCGTGCAGTGGATTTGAAAGTCTGCAAAATTCCCTTGAAAGTTGCCCAGGGTCCAAAAAGAGAATTTCTCAGACTGGTGCCGAGTTTTGGGCGAATACAGGCCAACTTCAAATTGCCAGTGAACTGCATTGTGACTTCCTGCTTTCCTGAGCAAATGTGGTAACTTAAAAGCACAGTAAGTTGCAATGAAACCAAAAAGACTTAAATTAAGCTAATATAGGCTTAATACAAGAGGTGAGCCTGGAAAGAAAACAAACCTACTTAAGAAGAGAGGGGTAATCCAAATAGTAAATGTTTAAGTTTTAACAAATCTGTATTTACAAAACAATGTGAATTTAAATAATAATGCATATAGAAAGTGTCCTGTTAAGAGAGGCTAGATTTTAATAAGGGTATTTCTATTGTTTTCACTTCTGTAGGTGTATTTACATTTGCTACCTGTTATTCTCTTAAATCTTTCTTTGTTGTGAATTTACTAAAAGCAAGTCAAGGTGCCAATATTTAAGTCCTCATTTTTTTCCCATATCATTACTTCTTCTTCTTAGTCTTGCAATCCTGTATTTGTAGCTGAATGTCCCATTCATTTGAGTATACCATAACCTATTAGCTTAACAGAACTGTTTGCAATCTATTTATATTTTATTATAGCCTTAACTGATTGTGATTATTAATTCAATCTGGTTTTCTGTAATTTAATCACTCAATTTATTTGGTCATGAAACAATAATTGAAAAAGTCCATGCACCATAGGAAATAGCCTCATGCGAAACTTGATCAACAGTTTTTCTTGGTTAGTAATTTTAAAGACAAAGATGTGGTTTAAAACATGTGTTTTGACCCTGGGCTATAATATGGATGATTTGTTGTAACAGTACATATAAATAATATATTATTGACCAATGATCAAGTTGTATAGCACACCTACAAGAATGTTGAATAATGATCAATAATACATAGTTTATCTACCATGGGCATGTTACTGGCTCAAGCATTAATAGATAGCTGTATGGTTTGCTGCCGTGAGCGAAATGTAAAATAATAAATAAATTTCCTTGCCTAGCATTTCTAAAGCTAATTGACCATGTCCAAGTCCAGTTTAATGCTGGTTACATAATCTAAGTGCTGGGACACAGCATATATATGTTTATAGAGACTTCTAGAGCTTCTCTAATTAATTACGTAGTTGACCAGTGTTAGGTCATCCACACATTCCTTTAAGTTTTAACACTCTTATAACCCTTATATACTCACAATAAATAAATTGGCCTCTGTTATGCAAACGTTGTGATATTGAGGGAAATTCACTAATTTGCTATAGATGTATGCAGGTCTTCAGGGTTACTTCTTCCCTTCTTATCAGTTGATGCCTGCAGGCCAATGTTGGAGTTACATGGAATCTACCCGATTTCAATCAAATTCCATGCCACATGATAGTCTTGGTATTTGATCAAGGCATGTCTCAATTCCTTTCGATTATCTTTAGTTAACATTCCATTGTGGGAAAACTGTTAGCCAACAGAAATTTGTGGCATTCTACTATTATTATCACAAAAATCATTTTAACTGTATATCATTTTCAGGTTTTTAATTTTTCTGCTCAACAAGGCTAGCCAATCCTGAATAAATAAAATCTTTTTTGATTTTCCTTCGTTTTGTCTTTTCAGAGCCTGTGCAGAAGATGTTTGTTTTCATTTCTAGTGCCATATTGTGGACTTCTAAATAGTTGTTTTTCTGCCAATTGCATGCTGATTTTGCATTAGTTTTTCTCCCATGTCTTTACACTTTTAATTTGTGTTTTGTCTAGTGTCAGTAAATATATATGTAAATGTACAAAGATGAAGTAAGAACCATAATGATCATGTAATATCAAAGTAGTAGCAGACCTGATTACAATTTTACTAAGGCCCGTTCGATATTGAATGAAGCCACGAATAACGAGTAAGGCACCAACAGTGAAATAGAAAACAGTAAGTAATAAGACCTTTGTATTAACAAATACAAAGTGAGGCATTTTTATTCTTGCAAGTGATGAGAGGTTTAAATATTTCGTATCAAACACTCCATGTCCTTAGAATGCAGGTTATCGACAATCAATGCTCACAATGACAGTTTGTCCTTCACAATTTGCGTTGAGGCTAACTATTCAGCCCATTTTTAAATGCCGTCTTATTGATGAATGTTTTTTCTCACTAGAATGCATGTTATTGACAATCAATGCTCACGATGACAGTTTGTCCTTCACAATTTGCATTGAGGCTAACTATTCTGCCCATTTGTAAATGCTGTCTTATTGAGGAATGTTTTCTCTCCCCGAACACAAAACATTGTACTTTACTGTGTACAAATGAAATAAAGGAAGCTCAATATTGTTTCTAGGATGATTGGCACCTGACGATGATATTTTGTGTTTGTTATTCGTCTTTTCATGTTTTTAGAACAATTTTTATTTGATGTATCCCTCTGTTTTGTTCATTTCATTAATGATTTTCATGAGGGTTACTTACTCATAATCATCTATCTTTGAGGTTAATTAACATTCGTTCGAGCTGTGTGATAACCTTTACACTATGTTCACATTTAGTTTCTTTTCTTTCTTCTTTAATTAAGGTTACTGTTTTGTAAGATGACAGTTCATACTTGTAACATCTTTTGCAGGTTGCTCTTGTTGGAGGATTGCAAAAAGTCGAAATCCAGGAGTTTTATTATCAATTTTGTTTTCTCCTCATTGACCTAAAGTATGTATGCTCTGAAAAGCATCCATTAGGTCTGAAGATCGGGTAGCGCTGATTTCATGACAAAACATGTTTTGCTCGAATGCTCATTACTACAAAAACCTGTAAACATCAAATTTAAACTCTGAATGGAAGTTCAGTAAAGATTAGGTATTTTATCCCACTTGGAAATTATTAGAAAAAAATTATTTTACAATAATTGTTTGCAATTAGTTATTCATTGAAATTAGAAATATTACTGCAATGAGCGAAAAGGTTGAACGTTCAAAAGTAAATTGAAAACTGAACTGAAAATCTTTTTCCTCGCCCATGCTATGTATGGCAATACAAGTAGAGACTTAGTTTGATCTTGGCATTTGCTGTGAAATTTCTCTTGCAGGATGGACAACACATGGTTTAATTTCTACTTTTGTTTCGGTTGAAATTAGGACTTGAATGGTGATTTGATTAAGTGGGAATGCAGCACCTAAATTCGATTGCTGTATGTTTGTATCTAACAATTTTTGGCATAAAATACATTTAAATGTATTTACATGATTGGTTAGACTGTATCGCATGAAAGATAAAAATTGTCAGATTGTTAAAAGAAAGGATCATATTAAATACATATAACTGATCTGATTTTACTTTGTTAAAAAAAATTTAAAAAAATTTCACGTTTTAATAGAATTCTGAATGGATATTAGTTACAAAAATCTGACCTGACAGGCTGGATCGACCAGTAAAGTTTTTTACACCAAGCTATAGATTCAATTAATTGGTCCAGCTCAAATTAAGTGAAATAGTGAAGAAAAGTGTAATTTAAGCTGTCACTTAGTCCGATTGGTGACGCCGATATTCATTTATTAATACGCGCCTTATGAGTCTTTTAAGAGTTTCTTTTTAATTGATTACTGCTGAAAAGGCCTGGAATTTTATGGCAGTATTGGCTGTTTTTCACTTCTGAGCCCGACGATATTATTTTTTATAAAATCGTTAATATGACACTTAAACTTATTAATCAAACATCAAAATTTGTCATAATATTTTATTAATTGATTACTGCTGAAAAGGCCTGGAATTTTATGGCCGTATTGGCTGTTTATTATATAATTTTTTAAAAAAATACTGTAAAGATAGAATATACAAACTTGAGCAATTTATCTTTATCAATTCAAAATATTAGCACACAATACATAAATTTAGTAAATAATTTGAATAGTGAGAATGTCAAACATTAATAAGATTACTATTGTAGATTTTAGGAATATACAAGGATATCAAGATATTTGAAAATACACATGAATTGTCAAGGTGTTTGTGATTTCTGATGTAGAAAGAATAAAAGAAATTATTGTTCACAAATGACTAAAGTGGATTAATAGATTTAAGGATATAAATGAAATAGAAACTTTAATAGTAAATTTCCTTTCAATATAATGATAAAAAATAGACAATTGAAAGACGTTTTAATAGACAATTGAAAGACATTTTCAGCAAGATGGTTTTTTACAATCAAATTAGAAACTTTCTACAGTAAAATTATCCTCATCTGACAAGCTGAATAGTACCTTCTTGTAAATTGTATTGGATTCCTTTTCTATTTATAAAAGGATATAAAAATAATTATTTTTTTATTAATAATTATAAAAAATAAATTAGTAAGTTGCATCTCATTGATCTCGTCATAGATTTTTGCTTACAAAAAATAGCTTTTTCATCTGAAAATTGAAAGATAGTACCTTCTTGTAAATTGGATTCCTTTTCTATTTATAAAAGGATATAAAAATAATTATTTTTTATTAATAATTATAAAAAATAAATTAGTAAGTTGCATCTCATCGATCTCGTCATAGATTTTTGCTTACAAAAAATAGCTTTTTCATCTGAAAATTGAAAGAGGTTACTATCTGCATCTTAAAATATAGTTTAAAATCAAATGTATTTGCATTTCAAAATGTAATTTTTTTTGAGAAGTGAGGCTTTATTGATTAATCTCTAATAAACTAATTTTTTTAATTTACATTGATTTCATCAATTAAAATTAATTTATTTTGTAAGGCCTCCTAGGTAAGAAGACATACAACTATTAAAATCAAGAAATTAAATAAAAAAATTAAAGCCAAAATAGGTTACATAATTCTATAACTACTTCAATTTATATTTGTTTTATAATATATATGGGTGACACTTTTCAATTTATCTTCTAGAGGAAATGCCTCAATATAATGAAAGAAAAATATTAAACTACTCTTGTTTGCTTGATGCTCTCAAGAAACATAAAATCCAAAATGTGTTTCGCTATATTATGAGAATCGACATCAAAGAAGATAGATACGATAAGATAGATAGTTCTATTAATGTCCAACTAAAGACCAACAGAGGTCTATGGGATTGAGAACATACAACCATGAAAGGAACAAACGGGAGAACACCAAATAGTGTCCTTGCAAGAATAAAACAAAAACCAAAAGAAGTGAGCAAGAATGGTGCAGAAGCACCCAAATAAAGAATGTACATATGCCAATCAGTCACTACCGAGCACCAGTCATTTTGTAGTCTATACAGTGTTTGTCCTGAGTTGCACAATGATTGTTGAGTGTTTGCCAAGTGGTTGCTGAGTTATTTGTTATGCAAGCGCGAGTTGAGTGGAGGAGTTTATCTTGGGATTTGTACACATCCTTGTGGGGTCTGTTTACCTTATCCTATATTGTTCTGGAACAATCTATAAGCCATTTTGGCAAAAGAAAAGAATCTAGATCTTTCTGGGTTAGTTTTCCTATGTAATAATCTAGAATGTTCCCTAGACCATTTTAGCTTGTATAAATAGAGTTTTTAGGTTTAGGTTTAGGTCAAGTTTTTGGATACGAAGAGGAGAAGAAATCTATAGAAGAGCAAGTGTATATATTGTTCATTTGATTAATCAATTAGAAGAATATTATTATCTATCTCTTTTTGGTGTTGGTTCTTGATTGTGTTTGCTTCCGTTGTTTTGCTCTACATCAAAGAACCACCCCGACAAGGACCAGGGATCCTAGTTCAGAGAAAGAAAGAGAGAGAGAGGAGAAGAGAAAGAAAAATGAACGACAAAAGTGCTGCCACCTAGGAAATGTTTGTAGCCTTTAGGGTCTACTTCGATCTCGACTCCCAACCAATAGGGAAAGTCTCTCGAATCACAACCTTGAGGTTTTTGATCACTACCCATTTACCCTCCTATTTGGCAACCATAGCAAGACCCTGAGTCTCCTTAAACTATATATTTAAAGAGCCCTAGATAACATATTCCAAATAAAAAATTATATATCTCATTGCAGTTTTCTCTTGTTACTAAAACAATTTTCTTAAGATTTGTTTATTTTTATTTATTTCCCTGATATCAGAAGTTGCCCCCTCTTATAAACCTGCATTTACGACAACATAATGCTCAAATAAGCCATGCTCAACTAAATCATTGTCACATATTCAAGAAAAAATAATTAAACACAAAGGTAAAATCCATCTAACACAAGCTTCATCTTGTTGCAAATTATTTATTAAAAAGATATCCAACTATTTTTAGCATCTACAATAGCATTAACACTTGAACCATGTACATGACATGACAACTCAATTTTAGTTAAAATAACACATTTCATCTCATTGAATGGAATTAGTGAGTACAAGAACTTTTAACATTAATTGTCTAAATACTTTATAAAAATAGTATCAAACTTAGAAATTTAAATTGAAATATTTTTGGGAACTGTTTAAATATTTTTAAGCTGATAGGCTTTGTGTGGGAGCTTTGTCTCCGAAATTTTGTTTTTTGTTAGAAATTTTGACAATACTCTTCAATTTTTGGATTTCTTGACTGCTTTTCTGATGGTGCTCTTTAAAATTAATATTTTTAGATATTACTAAAAATTGAGAGTGAGTTCACTCGGTTTGATGACAACTAGCAGAGATCAAATGAAGGAAAATATTTGTTTTTGATATGATGTTTGGGCAATAAATACTCCCAAATGAATTACAACCAATACAATTTTCTCCATAGAATATGTTAATTGTATTTTGAGATTTTAGTTGTACATATAGCGAACAACATGTATGTGCTTCTCATGTTTTTGTTGGTTACAACTTTTGGTAATATGTATTCGTCCTCTCTTCAATTTTGATGTCTTTTATTTACTAATATGAATGAATATATTATTGTTTTCATTAAGAATTTCAACAAGAATTTCAAACGAATTCTTCATTTGTAATTTGATTAGTGTCCATGGCTGACAAGTGTAAATCCCCCAGTGATGCTTTTAAGGTATTGAGTGCAACAATGTGTATATGAATCAAGATAATCAAAGTTGGGGACAATTTTGGTCACATTTCATTTATGTCCCTATTTTGGAACAAATTGTATTGTAATTTCCTCCCACTTGCATGAAGTGAATTGCAATTTTGAATGAGTCAAAGCTAAATATTCTAAATAAATTTTGCATATTCTTGCAAAGGGTTATATGACAAGTTTCATGAATTTCTAGAAAATTTGAACTACTTGTAAAACTTCTTGTTTATTGGAGGTGTTATAATGGATTCATTCTATCTTATCTTAACCAAACTAAATATCTAATTCAATATCCAATCTTTTGGCATTGAGCATAGACTGCTATATACATGGAATGCAACATCATTTCTCTTTTTAGCTTCTATTTTTTTTAATGTTTTATAGCACAACATTAAAATAATTATTTTTAGTAATACCATAAAATGATTCATTCATAGGATCTAAATAAGAGTGCATGCATTCCCATTTAACATGACAATACAAAATTACAATCTTTTTAATCTGCTTGTAATTATACCCACTTGCAATCCAGTAAAGAGTGTTCTCAGATATGTTAACTCAACTTTATCAGCTACGAACCTTGGACCAACATGATGTGTGAAACAAAGTATTTTTGGTTGGAGGCTCAAAGCTCATAAACCTACATTAATAGCCCTAATTTCATATGTTGAAAACAAGATCAAATGAGATCGAATCAACTCAAATGAAATTGAATCGATTAAGATTTTCTCCATTGTAGAGTGTTCTCAGATATGTTAACTTTATCAGCTACAAACCTTAGACCAGCATGATGTGTGAAAGAAAGTCTTGTTGGTTGGAGGTTTGAAGATCATAAACCTGCAAAATAGCCCTACTTTCATATGATGAAGTCTGGATCAAACAAGATTGAATTAACTCAAATGAAATTGAATCGATTAAGATTCTATGCCTTTAATGACTGACATTTACTTTCTAATTGATTGTTAGTGATTTTTTAGAATTTGTAACCGAAAGTATGAAAGTTCATAATCTTTAAATTGGACCTTAATGACTTAATATCTTATTAGCAATTCTTTTTAAACACTAAAAAATAATTACAAACCATCATGAAAATTCATCATTTTATATTTTACGTTAACATTCATTTTTTTTAGTTTAGTTGCTTTATTTATTTAAATATGAGAATAAAGTAAGGTGATTTTTTGACTGGAAAGTTATCAATTCATCTCCTTTTAAAAAATTTTCCGATAAATCTTAAATGAAATTCTAATTTGTATTATTGCTTTCATGTTTGTTTTTTCCAGATTGTGATTGAAACCTTGTACCATTGATTAATGGTGCCACAAAATAAAAACTCGATATAGGGGTTTTCTTTTTGGAATGAGAACTCTTGCTTCATGCTGGTATTTTATTTACTTGATGGCTAAGTATTTTGACCTTGACCTTACCCTCATAATCAAGTTGTAATATTTACACTGTATTAAATTAAAACCATTGCAAACATGTATAGTTCATAACATAAATCATCAAGTAGTGCTCTCAATTGAATATTCTCCTGATTAATCATATTGCTAATTTACATTTATGCTAATAAATGACATTTTAGAGTTAATTTGAAATGTAATATACTTAGTGTTGTTCATCCAACTAATAGCTTACTCCATCATACATGATATTCTCAATTTTACAATTACATTATATCGTACCTAATTACCACAAAATCATTTCTATTTACTCCTTATCATTTTAATGAATTGATCTGATTTAATGTTTAATGAGATTTTATCCATTGATGTATTATCCTTGCACGAAATAATACCTTCAAGTTCCCATCCTTCATTAAAATGGTAATATTAATAATTCTATTGAAGGTTAATCCATGTATTAATATGACCCAATGATTTGTATGACTATATTATAATAAGATTAATGTTCTTTGATTATTATTTTAAGGTTATAAGTTTAGGATAGGATGACTTAATTATTCTTTAGGAGAGAATCCTCACCATTTGCCCCTTTGTTGGCTAATGTATCTACTTCTTTATTTCCTTCTCGATATATATGTTTAATACTAATTTCTTCAAATTGATTGACTATCTTTAACGTGTATACAAGTTTGGAGTTAAGTATCCAATTAGAAATATTTCTTTTCCTTAATGCACTAAGAATAGTTTGTGAATCCCCTTCAATGACTAACTTTATAATGTCCCTTACCAAGCTAAGCTTTAGACGTTTGACCAAGGCCTCTAATTTTGCTAGATTATTAAAGAGAACCCCTAAGGGCTTGGCATGTTTAATAATCCAAGAATCTTTCTCATAATGTATAATACATCTTAATCCATTAAGCCCTAGATTGCTTCTTGAGGTCCCATCAAAATTAGGTTTTGCCCAACCTACTAGAGGGGGTTCCTATTTGCAATCCGCCTTAGCTTGTTTATTTTCTTTTGATTAAATCAAAGGTGAGTTAATAAACTTAAACTAGTTTTTTAGCATTTATGATCCCACTCAAAGAAAGAACATGCTTCCTTAAGAGGATTTCTGAGGTTATTATTTTATACACCTATAATACATGCTTCCACTTTACTGAGAAAGGAGGTTAGATCCAAACTTTTGTTAGCAAAATATGTTCTATTCCTCTCCTTCCATATCTCTCATAGAAGTATGGATGGAGAAATTTTCCATAAATTACTGTAAACCCTAGAATTACCATGTTTGTGCCAACTATTTAGAAAATTCTTAAAGTTGATGGGAAAAGTTGTTAGCCAATTAATCTTTTAACATACCCATTCCCAACATTTTCTAGCAAAGGAGCATAGGAACAATAAGTCCTCAATCATCGTAGATTCATTTTCACATAAAGAACATCTTAAAGACCCCTCAAAGCCCATCCTACTAAACCTATCAATTTTAAGGATTCCCTTTTACAAAGTTTCCCAAAGAAAGATTCCTACCTTGGGAAGATATGTTGCAACCCAACAAAGATTGAGGGGAATATCTATCTTTTCCAATTGATGCAAGTTAATTATCATTTCATATCCTCTATTCACGCTATATTTCCTACTCTTTAAGGCACCACATATTTATTTATCCTTCCTAGCTTTGTGATTAACTTATATATTTTCAAGAAATTGTTCATAATTCTTTTTTCTTGAGTTGAAAGATTTGTCTTTTCAATCGATTTCCACTTCCAACTTCCATGTTGGTCATCATTAATAATTTTTTTGTAGTCACTAACATGATATTCCCATATATTTATTAGATTATTTTGAATATTAGTAGGTAAGTTAAGGCTACCAGGTGGAGGAAGCACATTGATTTAGATTTATTTAGTTATAAATATTTTAAAATATATATAACATTTGATCGGACATATATTATTTTTACAATTTGTTCTACATACTAAAAATGATGTACTTTAAATTCCAAAACTAGAACTCTTATCAACGTATCATTGCATGTACAAAAGCATGCAACTAGAAGTATATAAATGGTGACAAACTTAGAAATTTAAACTAAACAAAAATTTTAGAATTTACTAATTATTGATTTTTTTTTAACATTATGGAAAATGAAAGGGCATTTGTGCTCCATCCAAAAATCATAAAATCAGAAAGTCTTACAAACTTTCCAATATATTAAAAAAGGGAGCAAAGTTCCCACAATAAGCCTATCGACTTAATTAATTTGATATATATTACTAAATTATAATCATTTAAGATTTTATATTATCTTTGTCACAATTATATATATATATATATATATATATATATATATAAAATTATTATTGATTTAAAATCTCATTGAAAAAACTTGATTTAAAAAACAAAACTAATTTATACTTATAAATTAAATATTTAAATCTGAAAGACTTATTAAATTAATTAGAAAAATTGGAAATCAATATTTGTCTTAAAAATAAAATGATAGAGATTAAAATAACTAAACTATTCTAAGAAATTCATATGATAGGTAGGAGTGACCATCAAATTCTAGGATGCTGAGTACAAAGAAAGCACATGAGTGTTATGTATTGAAAATGAATCTTCTATATTTAGGAAAAAAACACAACCAGAGCAAGATGTTTATTGCTATAGACTATGTCCACGATAGCTAACATCCTCGACCTACATTCTTCCTCTACTTCGAAGGGATTTTGGTGAAAATATTTGTTCCTCAGAAAAATGACATTATTAAAAAATAGACAAAAATTGTTATGAAAGCATAAGCATTAACTAGAAACAATAAACTTACAAAATGAATTAGATGCAAAGAAATAATCAACAATAATAACACAACCAACAATACACAAATATATGTGGTAAAACCTTGACAATATGTCAAGGAAAAATCTACGGGGAAAGTATTGGTAATCTTATTGCCTAGAAGAAACTCAATTATATCTTCAACTTCATAGTTGTTGCTGCAATATTTTTCTTGAAAAACATTATAATTTGTTTTCACAGAGAAGATAGATATGCAACCTCTTGAAGATAAGAGAAAATTGTCAACATAGAATAAAACTCCATTTATTCCTTCTAAAAATTTAAAGTTTCCTTTTGAAGAAAAAAATTTATTCCTTTTCTAAAATAAAGAAAGATTGTTTTCATAGTATTCTCCACTTTCCCTCATTGTTGTCACTATCTAACAATCCCCACCTTGATACCAATTTACCTAATACTTTCCCAAGTCTATGTATCACCTCTTTTACAAACCAAGAGAAACCCCACTCTACTCCAACTTCTCTACCAACACTAGTTTAGTAAGCATATTTGTATAATTTATAGGTGTATGGACATTTTCAAGAGATACTCCACCTTCTTTAATAACTTGTCTTACAAAATGGTACTTAATCTTAATACGCTTAGTTTTATTGTGATCAGTTGGATTTTTAACCAAATGGATAACACTTTTGACTATCATAGAATATAATCACATTACCCTAGATTTTTTCAAACTCGCCCAAAAAACCCTTCAACTGAATTGCCTCTTTACATGCATGTGAGACAACCATATATTATGCCTCACTTGTAGAATGAGCAACTGTTTCTTGGAGTTTTGACATCCAACTAATTGATCCACCTAAAAGAGTAAAGACATAACCTGATGTAGATCTCCTTTTGTCCAAATCACTTGTAAAATCATTATCAACATAGCCACACACTAAATCGCTACAACCATTATAGGTGATACAATAATTACTTGTGCGTCTAAGATATTGAAGCACCCATTTCATTGTTGCCCGATGCTCTTTACCTGGATTTTCCATGTATATACTAACAACATCCACTACATGTGAAATATTTGGTCTTGTACATACCATTGCATACATTAAACTTCATACTACATTTGCATATGGTACATGAGACACATAATCATTTTCTTCCTTAGTAGTAGGACATAAACTTGAAGAAATATTAAAATGGGAAGCCAAAAGGATATTTATAGGTTTCACATTTTGCAAATTGAATCTGATGAGAGTCTTCTCCACATATTTCTTTTGTGATAACTAAAGCTTACCATGTTCCTTGTCTCTGTGTATCTCTATACCCAAAATTTGTTTTGTTGCTCTTAAATCCTTCATATCAAAAGTCCTAACTAAGCCTTCCACTTAATAATTTCAACCATGCTTTTACTTGTTACAAGCATACCATCAATGTTAAGTAACATGGATCATTTCTACAAATATAGAATCATAGCCATTGTTATTAATGATCTCCAAATGCAGATTTGGATCTCATATAAATATGAAAAGAGGAGAAATGTCTCTATGGTGTAATCATCATATAAATAATAGTATATTAACATGAATAATAATAATAATCATTATATATATATATAATGTACTATAATATATATTATATACTAATATATATATATATATATATATATATATATATATATATAAAATACAATAATATATACGTATTGTATACAATAATATATATTATTAACATGGACAAGCATATATAGGAAATGATGATTACCAATAGCAATAATGTATATCAGATCAAATCAATTCGGTTGAAGCTAAAACTCTAATAATCAACATAGAATCCCAAGATAATGAACAAGCCATTTTGTAAACTTTTAAAGTAAACACATGTTCATACTCACTTCTTACAAAGTTTTGGCTCACCACGAAGGAATCAAACTTTTTGTACAACTTCCTAGGTGACTGCTTCAGGCCATACAATGATTTCTTGAGTTTTCAAACAAATATCTTGTTACAATCTTGAATGTGTTAGAAATAGGAAATACTAAGAGGGTTAATCAATATTTTACAAACTTTAGCCCAAAACTAGATATTATTAATAACATTATAACTTACATATGAAAGTAAATTAATCATACTAAATTGTAAACATAACCATGCAATAAGAGAACTCATAACACCATATTTTATTAGCTAGGGAAACCCTGGCCAAGGGAAAACCTCGGTGGGGATGGTACCCACAAAATGATCCACTAATCAAAAGTATTTGGTTAAAAATATCAACCTTGTTAAGAGTCTATTACATATGTATAGTGTCTTGGTCCTTTGTTAGAGGACTTAGGTCTTGTTAGAAGCCTCAATCCTATTAGGATTTATTATAAATAGATAAAAAATGTGTGCAAGATGAGCCCACTACCAAAACATGCAATATACAATGTGATTCTTCAATAAAAAAGAGTTAGATACAAAAACATATTTCACACTATTATTGATATCTCAATATCTAATATTGCCTTTGCTGCTTAACACAAAACTTTAGTTCACATTCCTTTGATCATACATCATAAATTTACATATCACATATTACATATATTCCTCACTATTCAATACACTAACTTCACATTTCTAATCTTTCCTTTACACCTTTACAATTACAATATTATTGCCTAATCAACCTTCATGCTTTTACACACTTTACAAAATGTATTATTATAACTTGCTGAATCAGGGTTAACATCTAGGATTTTGTCCCTAATTATTTAAGTAATTATTTCTTAAATAAAATAATTCCTTAACTCAAAATACCCATTTCTTTGTTATGCTTTGTTCTATCTGAATATTGTCGTAACTGGTAATCTACTCCTAAATCTATATGTACTATTCTGTGCTTTGGCATACATCATCATCATACTCTATACTATCATTCCTCAAGTGTGCATGTGCCAATATGACTCCGGTGAAGCTCACAAACTAAAACTCTATCTATTTTGTCAAATAATTTGTATGATACTTAGACAATTTTCTAAGTATGAATATCATAACTTAATCTTCAAAGTGATTTCCCTTCTTTTCACTAAAGATATGTTGCCATAAATGACAACATCAAATATCTACCTTATTTAAATTTCCAACAATCACCACCTTTGAATTGATGTTAACATATGGGAAAATTGGCTAAGTCTCAAAAACTTGCAATTACAAAACTTGAAAAAAAATTGGCCTAATTAAAATTTACAAAATTCAAAACTTGTGGATCATTACATTTTAACCATCTTTCCATATATCTTCTAATTAGATTATATAACTCCCCCTTTGACTAATCTCTTTCATACATATTTATACAACCATCTACTCTCCCTATCTTTCTCTTCCCCTTTGATATCAATGAAAAAGGTGCCAAAACTTATGTACATATCAAAATTGTATTACCTCTTCATCATGCTGAATTTTAGATTCTAGATATGTAATCTGCAAAGCATTTCTTCAAGCTCTCAAATTCTTTCTGCCAATTGTGTTTTATTGCCTCTGATATGTTGAGCAATGCACATAGGCCATAGGATGCCACCTCAACTGCATTTAGGTCCATATATACAAATTTATCATATGATGTCTTGGATGCAAGAAATTCCTCAAGTTTTTTATGCACATTACTGATCTTTAGTGATAGATGCTCTCTAAGCAAAGAGAACCTCTTTATCACTCTCTCTTTTCCTAGTTTAATGATTTTGATGTGCTTGTGAAATGTCTACCTCAAGATCATCAATGGTTGTGTTTAGCTGCTATAGTCTATTAAAAATGTTTAGAATAATTGGGGGTAGGGGGTTTGAACAATTACTTAAGGTCATTATGTACCACTTGAACAATTAAACACAAACACTCAGTATTCTGCTTGTCCCATTGTTGCTCGATCTCTATTGTAAAATTGTCTTAAACATAACTCACTTGGCATAATGAAAATATTATCAAATGTAAAAACACATAGAGAATTCAACATAGTTTGAAACTAGGATTTTACATGGAAACCACATTTGGGAAAAATCACCAACAATATGTCACTATTTTTCACTCTTTGGAATTGAGCCCCGTTAGGAGCCAATCCTATTAAAGCTTACAAAACACACTATTAAATGTGACCTTGTTAGAGGATTTAATCACCCTATTAGAAGTGCCCTTGTAAGAGGACTTTGATCATTCTATTTAGAATGTCACCTAGTTAAAGGATTTATGCATACTATTAAGTCTTCACATGGCTATTAGGTCAAACTTTGTTAAAAGGATTTTAATAAAAACTATTTACAATGATAATAAAGAAAATAATAGGTTTTTATTTGTGATTACAAATCACTTTTGTAGGTTCAAATCTTTGTTCGATCTTTATGCTGACTCACGGATAAACATTGCCATCTCTAATATTGATTCACTTAGAAACCCTTCAAGCAATCAGTCCACTCTTCAACAATACTTAAGCCTTCTTCTTATATTCACTTATCAATATCATCATCATGTCTACAAGCTTTCTCCTTTAGCTTCACATTCACTCACACACTTGTGCATTTATGATCCACCTCTATTTGTATGTTCCTTTTCCATGCACTTCCACTTCTTTGATCCCTTGATAATTTGTTCAACTCTGTACCTCTTTAAATAGGCAATTGTTGCTTTACCATTTTCCATCACCACTGTAGATCTTAGGGTTTACAATTAGGTTCAACTCGATTCATTATATCTATCCATCTTCTTGATCATTCTCTAGAAACTTCTCTAAAATCCATTTGTTAGGTCTTTACCTAATATTCTCCTTGAATGTAATAATCCAACTCATCAATCTTATCTTCAACACAGTTTACATCTCCCAAGAAATCAATTGTGTCAACTTGATTTCAAAATTTCCTTGAATTCATTCTCATACTATCACTCAACAATCTCTAAATACTAACACTCAATCATCACTAAATTACTTGGTCACTGTAAATATTTTTAGCTCAACATCAACTATCTTGCTTGATCGATGCTAATGCTCGATCGACACTAGATTTGCTCAACAGTAATTGTAGCTCAGTTAACACTAGCATTACTCGACATTCCTTAGCCTTTTACACTATTGCTCGACTTGGCTTAGCTTTCTTGACATAAACAATTACTTTGTTTTATCAAATTCTATCTAATCAAATGTCCATTGTAATTTATAACTCAACCTTTCCTCTAGGTGCTATTGTTATGACCAACTTCTCAAATCCTCTTTATCAATCAAATAGATATGACATTTATATTAGGTAGCAATATGTCTTAGCAATAGATTTGACATCAATGAGAAAACAATAATTGTTGCAAGTGTAAGTTTCCAACACAGTTTTATTGTCAGAACTTGTAGCTCATCCATGTCATCATTCATGTGTCCTTAATGTGATTGTATGACAACATACATTGTCCATACAATTTCTTGCCAATTAAAATTATTAGATTTCCACAATCAATTTGTAAAATAAATTATTTTTTGGATACAATTGTGTGTGGTTTTTTAGCATCAACATTTTAGATCACACTACATGATCCATCATTAGGATGAGAAAGTGTAGGATAGTAAAGATATGCATACTAAACCTTTCTCCAGAACTATAAGAAAAGAAGGGGAAACCACAGAAAACTATGCAAAGAATAAAAGAAAAATAAATGAAATGTGCACCACCTAATAAGATGAAAATGAGATATAAATGATAAAGGACAAAAAGGAATAAAACATATTAATGAAAAAAGTAGAAAAAAGAAAAAAGAAACCAAGAAACCAAAAACAAAGTAATGAACCAAGCTAAGAAAATCATGAAAATAGAAACAACAAAAAAAAAAAAAAAACTCAAGAAAACAAAATTTACAATAAAAAAAAGTAGACATATATGTATATGTGTGTGTGTATACATATATCTATATAGCTATGCATATATACCTACACACACACACACACAAATACACACACACACACACACACACACACACACACACATATACATATATATATATACACATACATACATACATACATACATACATACATATATATATCTATGTATGTATGTATATATATACATACATATATGTATCTATATACATACATACATATATATACATATATGTATATGTATATATGTATATGTATATATATGTATGTATGTATATATATATATATATATATGTATATGTATATATGTATGTGTATATATATGTATATAAATGTGTGTGTGTGTGTGTGTATATATATATATATACACACACACATATACGTAAGAAATTAGCTATGCTACTACGTATTAAGATATGTAATTGAAAATAAAAATAAAAATAAAATGAAATTGTAAAGAAACTAAAATCAACAAAGACAAACACACAAATAAAAAATGCCTAATACACATACAAAAATCTAAGAACGAGTAGACCCACTAAATAAATAATTAACAAGATCAACATACCACCTATCCATACAATATACATACATACATACATATATGCATGCATGTATGTATGTATATTAATATGTATATCTATACACACACACGTATAGTTATGTATATATATACATATATTTATGTATATAGATGTGTATATAGATACATATATATACATGTATATACATCCATATATATACATGTGTGTGTATACATATATGTAAGAAATTATCTATGCTATTATGCATGAAAAAATATAAGAGAATATAAAATGCAAAATAAATTTTAAGGAAAACCATAAACCAACAAAGAAAAACACATAGATAAAAATAAAGTCCTAATACACATACAAAAATCTAAAAGCAAGTAGACCCACTAAATAAATAAACAACAAGATCAAATGACACTTATCAAAAAATTAAAACTAAAATTAAAATAAAATAAAATAACTATATATATAAAAATGAAAAATAGTAAATATATATATTTAAAGACCACCAAAAAATAGTAACTATATAATCAAAAGAAAGAGATTTTAGAGAGATAAAAAACCAGCAAGGCAACCCCATACTTGTGTTTGATCAAAACCATTTAAACTTGAGCAATCTAGCCTCCTAGCCACCTAGTACCACTCTTCACACTCATACACATCAATAATGCATGGTATGAGTGTGTGTGTGTGTGTGTGTGTGTGTGAGAGAGAGAGAGAGAGAGAGAGAGAGAGAGAGAGAGAGAGAGAGAGAGAGAGAGAGAGAGCAAGGATAACTTTAAGAAACCCCCCTTTAGAAAAAAGTATAAAATTTTGGCGAATCGAACATTAGTTCAGAGGAAAATAAATAAATTTCTATTGGTGAATTTTTGTTTTTAAGTACAATTTTTAAAAATTTTATTGGTGATTTTTTTCAATCATATGAAAATTCTATAAAATCCTATCAAATCTTTCATTATTGATGAAAATCATGGAAAAAAGTACACATACCTAGAAATAATGATTTTATTATTATTATTATATGGAGCCCAATTAATTAACAAACTTTAAGTTTAAATTTAGCCCACTTTTATCATTACAGTTTCCCTCCAAATTATTGAATGGTGGTTTGGGGGAAGCACCCCTATTATTTTTAATCGTTGGATGATCCTAAATCAATGGCCTAAATCCTATTTCAAGCCAAACTTTTAAAAGGATACCAAGTTTTAAAGAAAGTTCCCAAAGTAAAGGTACATGTCTCCAGTCAAATCTATTTCACAACAAAGTGAGAAGGGATAAAAAGTTTTATGAGTAGTCTTCAGAATAGAGACACATGTCAAATCTACATACTTATTCTATAGTATAACTTTATTTTTCACCAAATATTGGCGAATATGACCATCAAATAAGAAAAGTCGTCAACAAAAATATTTAATTTACCCCGTAGAAAAATTAGATTCCATTAGCGAAGTCATCACTAAAATATAACAACTTTTGTATTATTATTGGTGATTAGCCAAAGCATGGTACCCAATTTTAGTAAAGTGTTGGTGACATGTACAACCCAAAATACAAAAAAATAAGCCAAATCTAGGGTCCTCGATGAGTGAGATTAGCTAATTGGAAAATATTAGGCACTAAAGTTATCCTTGAAGTAGACAAGAACAAATTCACCAACCAATAGACAAACAAATAGAGAAAGATAGAAAGAGTGGGTAAGAGGAAGAGATATGGGGAGGAAAAAAAGGAATAACACTACACAAAAAACTAAAGAAAGAGAAAGAATGGGAACCAAGAGAGCATCAAGGATAGTGGGGTCTGTCAAGTCTACCAAAATGGAGGTTGTCAAGTGTATCGAGCACAGGGTGCCAAGAATGGTTAATGGACCACCCATCATCATAGTTGATGTTGATGGGATGGTACATAATAGAAATGGCCTATTTCAACTTCCTCTTTAAATAATTGTCCTCCTTGGAGAATATTTTGGCATTCTCCAAACAAATCTAATGCTTGATAGAAGACGAGTGTTCTACTAGGGAATATTTTTGCACCCTCTCATGCTTGATGTCAACAATGTGCTCCTGGATCATAGTGATAACATAGTGACCCGTTTCACCTATATAGGACATTGCACAAGAGCACTCAATATTGTATCTTGTAGACTATAGAGTCTAGAAGAGAGCTATGGGAGTCCTTGAGTAGGGTGATACAATTCTATAACTTCGAAAGGGGTTTGAAGGAAACACGAAAGCCCTTTTTGGTTAAGATTTTGCCAATTTTTGAGGAGATGCCCTCCACAAAAGGAAGAGAGATATTAATGGGAGGAAATTTTAAGAAATTTTTATGACTATTGCAAGAAATATAAGAGGACTTGGTTTGGTTAATAGCATTAGATAGTTCCTTAAGAGAGTACCTGTTGAACTTGAAAACTTGGCGTAGATGGTCAAGCTCTTCGAGTAAGTTTTTTACATTGCAAATTCTAGCTCTAAGGGAAAGAGTTTTGAGGATACCAAATTTTTGGGAAGAGTGGTGGTGAGAAGATGAGCAGAGGTATGAGTTAGTATGGATGGATTTATAATACACCCAATGACCAAAGGCATCATTAGACTTATTTATGATAAGAACATCAAGGAAGGGTAACTTGTTGTCTGACTCAAGCTCCTTGGTGAAGGAAATGGTGGGGGCCACATTGTTGATGTGCTTGTGAAAATGCTCAAGCTTTTCCAGCCCATGTGGTTACCAAACATTAGTGTCATCAACATAATACTTCCACCATTTGGGTTTGAGGGGAAAGATGTGTAGAGAAATCTCTTCAAAATACTCCATATAGAGGTTTGCTTTTACAAGGGAAAGCGGAGAACCCATCGCCATCCCATCCACTTGCTCATATACAACATTATGGAATGAGAATAAAGTTGATCTCAAGAAAAACTCTACCAAACTAGTGATCTCATTCCCAACCTTGCGCCTCATGATTAGAACAGAGTCATGAATAGGAACCTTGGTAAAGAGGGAAAAAACATAAAATTGATCATGATATCACATTGCTCCCATTGGGCAACCTTAATAAATTGAAAAAATGGCAAGAATATTTGACAAAGAGTTGGAATGCCCCAATAAAGTAGAGATAATCTTGGCAAGATGAGAGGCTAACGAGTATGTAGGTGATCAAATGGTGTCAACAATAGGTCTCAAGGGAACACCCTCCTTATGAATTTTAAGATCCCCATATATGCGAGAGGTCACTTCCTTAGAAGGCACTAATTTTCTCTTTATCATACCATCAAAGGAGGATTTGGACATAAAATATTTGAATTTGTTCAAGATTCTAGAGCACAAATTATGAGAGAGGATCTTGTAGCTACTAGGATCTGAGAGTAAGTCATGCATCTTAGAGACATAGTCTTGCCTATTCAAGATGATAGTGGCATTACCCTTATCCATCTAGGTAATAACAATATCATAGTTATTGAAAAAAATATGAAAAACAAGTGATTGAACTCTGGAGATGTTGTATCAGGGTGGTTTGGCATGTTGTTGAGTGACAACACGATCTTACCAAATATCATATTTTTTTGGAGAATGCCAAAATCTTGTCCAAGGAGGACTTTTTTTCAAGATGAATTTGAAAGAGTTCATTTCCATTAGCTACCTTCCTATTAACCTCAACCATAATGATGGGTGGTCCATTAACCATTCTTGGCACCCCCTACTCAATACACTTGACAACCTTCATTTTGGCATGCTTGAGAAAACCCTCCATCCTTGATGCTCTATTAGTTCCCCTTCTTTCTCTTTCTTTAACTTTTTATCTAGTGTTGTTCCTTTTTTCCCTCCTCCTCTCTCTTGGTCTTACCCACTCTTTCTATCTTGTCCACTCCTCTCTTTCTTGGTGCGTGCTGATCTCTCTCTCTCTCTCTCTCTCTCTCTCTCCCCCTCCCTCCCTCCCTCCCTCCCCCCCTCTCTCTCTAACACACATGCACTCACACCATGAATTATGGATGTGCATGAGTGTCAAGATTGCTACTAGGTGGCTAGGAGGCTAGGTTGCTTGGGTGTATATGGTTTTGATAAAAAAAAATGGGGTTGTCTTGGTGGTTTTTTATCTCTCTAAACTCTCTTTCTTTTGATTATATATGTAAGAATTTACCTTAGAGAAAAATTCACCAAAGATCAAGGAACACAACCACAAGTATACAATAGACCAAAGAGTATGATCAATATGAAAATTTTTTCTATTATCAGAAGCATGTATATACACACTAGGAGAGCCTATATATAAAGACCTCTAAGATGCATCTAGAACATGTCTAGAAAGAACTAGGAGATAAGCATGACAAATAAGCACATATCTTCCATTATAAGAAGATAAGCATGATGAGATGTCCAGAATGTTGTAGACACCATGTGCTCAAATAATGTGCTAACTCCTAAGTGTAGACAACATGTGCATAATTAGAGTGCAAACTCCTGTGTTGTCAACAGGACAACTCACAAGAGTATGCATACTCCTAGGTGACTAATAAATAAATAATAAAATATATGCATTAACCTAAGTAAACTTAAGTGTAAATAGTAAATAATTATTTACACCAACACCCCCCCTTAAGTGAAACTTAGCGGAATGCCCTTAAGCTTACATGATCTAGGATGAAATAAAAGATGGGTCTCGGCTACTAGGTCATGTAAATTACCCATGTAAAAAATGATATGAAATCTCTCACAAAACAGAGAAAGAGGGAAAAACTCATGGGAAAAACCCTCCCCCAAAAAGAGAGATGAAAAACACACACAATGTATGGATGGATGGAGTAATCAAGACCCCCCCATTATGACATACATCCAATATATACATAAGAGAATGATGAGAAGAGGAAGAGAGATAGGATAGGCTCCCCCCCAAAGAAGAATGCTGACCAATGACTTCTTTGATGAAGAAGTTGATCCAAGACTGTAGAATGGTGTTCCTCCCCTTAGGAAGAAACAATGCCAAAGGTATGAATGATATGCTTCCATTGTGTGAGAAAGAATCTCATAGATAACTGATGTCTCTGAAACTTGCTCAACTAGCTGAAGAACCTATCTCAAAGAAGTATCTATTGTTGCAACTGATGAAGAACCCTTTTGTAACTATTGATCATAAGTATCCACAATCACTTCAACCTTTAATGATCGATCATGTAGAGAATGAACAAGAGGATCAGATGGAGCCCTTGTGACAACTAAAGAAGGTGTTACTGCATCAAGAAGAGACAAATCATCAATACTATCCCCCAAATCTGTTAGTGAAGCTGGACCTAGAAGACTAGAAGTACCCTATTGTGCTGAACCTATCATTGTGGAAAAATAGGTATGTGGACTGGACTAATGTAGTGATCTCTCACTACAACTATCGATAGAACCCCATGTGTCTAAATCTATTGAAGTGCTATCACTGGTGTCACTATCAATTTCCACAATGGATGAAGTAGTCTCCTCAACAAAGAGAAGACAAATGTGATCAATGATGTCTCCTACATCTTCAATGTGAGACTCTACAAGCAAGCTTGCAATGTATGGAAGGAAGTTGTCCCATGAAGCTGAAGTAGGAAGACATGGAATTTCTTGCTACACTAAATCGGAAGCATTTGTGGTTGGAATGAGATCTGTAGAATCAATAGGAGTATCAATAGGTGGGATCTCATCTAGAGTTGAAGCTATCATAATAGGAGTGACCAAAGATATAATGTCTTCTAGAAATGGAGAAATATTTGGATCTCCACATGCTTCCCAAAGAGCCATCCAAACATCATGAGGAAAACTTGACATAAGAAGAGGAGCAAAGGATTTCGTACTCATATTGTTATACATAAAGTTAAGGAGATTAGAAAGATATTTGAACAAAGGTGGTATCTTCAAGTAGAGAGAAGGAATCATTTCCTAATGTTCTCTTAGATGAGCAATGACTAAGGCACTCCATTTCTAATAGTTCCTCAGTGTCAATTTCAATCTTATACCAGACTGACATATGTGACAAGCCTCCATGAGATCAATGAATGTATGCAACCCCCAAAATACAGAAATAATCAATCAACCCCCTCTAATGTATGATTTGGCACTTAGTACAATAGCCACATGCCAATTTAGGGCCTATTTCTGAAAATAGTATTTCTATCCACAAAACCTATAATATGATTGTAGATCTAGAAAGTAGACAAAAAAATGCACTAAAAAAAAAAAAGAACTTGATTTAGATTTCAGACAGCTTGTTCCAAGCATTTGAAGTGGAAAAAATCGAGATTTGCGACTTGCAAAAAAATTCAAGAACAAAGATCGCAAACCACCTGCACCAATGTGCAAATCATGAAATTTTACCCCAAAACAAAAAAAAATTGCTCACAAAAATGAGTCTGTATGAGGAAGATATCATTGTTTGAAAATCATTGCTATTATTATTTTTCTTAAATCATTGTTGCACCTCCAAAAATCAAAAGGCTCTAAATTTTTCCTCAGATGTTCGATTTGGATGAAAACGAAATCTAATTTGGGGATTTTTTGACCATCTAAATATGATGCAAATATTTAATTTGCACCAGCAAGCTTCAATCTTCACTTGCAAAATATCTCTCCTACAGGCCTGATGGCCAATTTTTCTAGAAAAAATAGCAAAAGCAGATGAAAAAAAATGTAGATTTGAAAATTAAATGTACAGATCTGAAATGATCAATACCAATTTCACAAATTGGTCCTTCAGGTTGCTAGTTTGCAAAATAATGTTACCTCAATCTTGACTATTGCCCAACATAGGCAAATTTATAGTCAATTCACTGAATCAACATTCCAAATGCAATGGTGAGGTCTACTTTGGCTCTAGATGCTCCCAATATTTATGGATTCTCTAGATTCGAGTTGAGGAGCTGAAGCAAGAATGGTCTCGAATGTCCTTGAGCTCTAATACCATGTAAGAATTTTTCTTAGAAAAAAATTCACCCAAGATCAAGGAGCACAACCACAAGCACATAATAGACCAAAGAGTATGATCAATATGAAAATGCTTTCTATTATCATAACCATATACATACACACTAGGAGAGCTTGTATATAAAGGCCTCTAAGATGCATCTAGAACATGTATAGAAAGAACTAGGAGATAAGCATGACAACTAAGCACATATCTTCCACAATAAGAAGTAAGCACAATGAGGTGTTTAGAATGTTGTCGACACCATGTGCTCAAATAATGTGCTAACTCCTAAGTGTAGACAACATGTGCATAATTAGAGTGAAAACTCCTATGTTGCCAACATGACAACTCACAAGAGTACGCATACTCCTAGGTGACTAATAAATAAATAATAAAATGTATGCATTAACCTAAGTAAACTTAAGTAAGTGTAAATAATGAATACTTATTTACACCAACAATATAGTTATTTTTTTGTTTATATATATATAGTTATTTTTATTTATTTTATTTTATTTTTTGATAAGTGTCTTTTGATCTTGTTGATTTTTCTAGTGGGTCTACGTGTTTTTAGATTTTTATATGTGTATTAGGACTTTGTTTTTATATGTGTGTTTTTCTTTGTTGGTTTATGGCTTTCCTTCAAACTTATTTTGCATTTTATATTCACTTATATAATTCCATGCATAATAGCATAGATAATTTCTTGCATATATATGTATGCTTACACACACACACACACACACACACACACACCGCCCCCCCACACCCCCCCCTCCACACACACACACACACAACTATATATACACACACCTATACACATATACATATATGACTACTTTCTTTTATTGTAAATTTTGTTTTCTTTTCTTGAGTTTGATTTTTTATTCTTTCAATTTTCATGATTTTTTCAGCTTGGTTCATTGCTTTATTATTTTTTGGTGTTTCTTTCCTTTTTTTCTTCTTACTTTGTTCATTTATATATATTTTTCCTTTATCATTTATATCTCATTTTTTATTTTATTGGGTGGTGTACATTTCATTTATTTTTTTCATTATTTTGCATGCTTTTCCCTTCTCTTCTTATACTTCTTGAGAAAGGTTTAATCTTCATATCTTCACTATCCTGCATGTTCTCATCCTTAGATGGATCATGTAGTGTGATTTGAAATGTTGATGCTAAAAAAAACACACAATCGAATCGTGAAAATAATTTATTTTACAAATGGATTTGATGCAGTAAGGAATTGGGTATCTCTTCCAAAATTTATCAATAAAATTCTATAGGCTATCTCAATCCTCTAAGGATTGGTTGGGTAGGATCTTCTAAAGAATCCTCCCTTAGTCCTCTCTCTCCTAGAGTCAAGAACTCATTAGTTTATCCCTCACTCAATGTGATCTTTAGGGTTCTCTACGATGCCCCAGTGTCTCACCACCCCACACCCATGTTATAGGATCGTTTCAAATCAAGGTGTCCAAAACCTTCCACAAACCTCAAGGTACTTGTTTTTCCATTATCTAACCTAGGTTTCACTCTTTTCCCTATTCATGTAACTCAACAATTCTAAGTTTTACTCAAAACAAACCTAGTAGAATTAGCCCTACAAAGAATGAATTTTGTAGTTGGTTTAAATTTACCTAAACAAGACACAAAAAAATTTGACATTTGGATACTCTTTTGGAAGAACTATTAGATTACAAAGAATCCCATCTAGGTTCCATACAAAAGCTCCCTAATAAAAAAAACCCTCCTTTTAAGGCTTAAATCTATGGTTTTAACTTGGTCCACTTTGTTTCATGGTAAGAAATCTTCACAAAATTTCCAAAACATGATCAAATATTATATAGTATCCTGTATTAATCATTTAAGGTCCTAAACCTTGTATCCCAATTCACAAGGTTACCCTAGACATGTTTTCCTTCTTACAAAGGCTCAACACTACACTTGTTTAGCCACAAATTCACCATTTTGGCATCACAACCAAGAAGGAAATGTTGGATCATTTAGTTATAGTCATTTTACACCTACTCCTAACCATCCAAAAAGCCATAGATAGTTAGAGGCCATGGATTGCTAGGAATGCATTAGAAACCTCAAAACCCTAGTTGCTAAGAAAGCACAAAATGAAAGAAATTGAATGCAATCTATTGTTATTTTCTATTGTATTGATTCAAATCAATGCCTTGAACATTTGAAAGAAATACAAGGGCTGGATTTAATCAGTTCATCACCAAAAACCAAAAAAATTCTTGGAAAAGTACGAATCAACACTCCAGAATTCACAAAAAATACTCCAAAACTTGTCTTCTTCATTTCAACCAAAAAATTTGGTGATTTCCAACATATACACGTTCCTCCAGATGATTTTTTCATTTCCCAACCAATTTTTGTACTTGGTTCTGCGTTCTTGACAACTTTGTTAAGAAAGTGCAAAGAGTGCACTTTTGCAACTTTTTGCACTACTATGAAATTTGAATCCAACTAGGAATGAAATGACCATAAATCATGAAGCTTTTGACATCTCCAACTGATTTAGGTGTAGGCCAACTCAAAATTTCCTCAACCATAGACATATCCATTTTGAAACAACCTTGCAATACTACAAAACCAAGGTAAACCAATTTAGTTTTCATAAACTCACATTTCCAAATTAGTCATCATCTTTTCTTGATGTAACTTGTTCAAGATGATGTCCAAATTCTTCAAGTGATTATGTTTAGTCTTGCTAAAGATCAAAATATCATCAAGGTATACAATTACAAATTTGCCAATAAATTCTACTAATACCTCATTCATTAACCCCATAAAGGTGCTAGGTGCATTGGTTAATCCAAATGGAATCACAACCATTCATTCAAACCCTTATTGGTCTTAAAGGTTGTTTTCCACTCATCTCTAGGCTTGACTCTTATTTGATGATAACTTGAGTTCAAGTTAATCTTGAAAACTAGCATGCTTGTCCCAAATAATCCATCAAGTCTTCTATCCTTGGCATTGAAAATCTATACCTTATTGTGATCTTGTTGATGACTCTAGAATTAGTGCACATCATACACTTTCCATATTTTTTAGGGGCTAGTATAGTAGCCATTGGAAAAGGGCTTAAACTCTTCCTAATCAACATTTTGTCCATCAATTCTTTCACTTGTTTAGTAATCTCTCTATTTTGAGCAGGAGTCATTTTGTATGTTGTCTTGTTAGGTAAGGTTGAACCTTGTATAAGATCTATTTGGTGACTTATGTCCCTCATGGGAGACAAACTATTTGGTATCCCATTGACTACTATATCTTGATGTTTGTCTAATAGGTTTTGTACATCCCTAGTAGTTCTGTGACCTTTTCTTACTTAGGTTCTTCTTTTGGTTTTAGGATTATGGAATACCTTTCTTGTATTGGTTCAGTCTTAAGCACTTTGAGGAATTCCTTCCCACTCAATAACATGACAATAAAACCTATGGCTTTATACTCTACTACATCTGGTAATGGATCCATTTAAAACTTCTTACCTAATTTGGTGATAACATAGGAATTCTTTTCCCCGTCATGCATTGCCTTGACATCATATTTCCATGGATGTATTAGAACAAGGTGACAAGAATCCATCAGCAACACATCACAAATAACCTTGTCCCTATACTATCCAATTTTAAACTATACATAGGTCCTCTCATCTACAAGCACTTGTTGACCCTTGTTAAGACAAGATACCTTATAGGGAGTACCATGACATAATCTTTTCAACTTAAGATTTTCTACCATTTCAAGAGACACAATATTTTTAGTACAACCTGAATCTACTATAACCTTACATATCTTTCCATGGGATTTTCATGTAGTTCTAAATAATGTCTTCCTCTGTGGTGGCTCTTTGAGTTGGGGAACTTTCAGAAATGTTCTCCTCAGCATCATGATTTCTCCTTCTTGGATTGGTCCAACTTTTCCCATAGGGGAAGTAATATTATTGGCCTCATCTTCTTGCACAAAGGTGGTTCTCCTCTCCATTTTTTGTGAGGAGTTCTCTTCTAGAAATCTACCAATAATGTGTTCTACCTGACCACAGTGATAGCATTTTCCAATGAACATAGTAGTTAAAACTCCACCCAATCCACCAAATTTACCTCTTGATGGACTTCTACCTCTATAGTTACCCCTACCACTTCTTACATACTCTCTCTACTTCCTTCTAGTGTCACATTTTCCTTATTACCACTATTAGGTTGTCCTTTGCCAAAAAAACCTTTTCCTCTAAAATATCTCTGATTCCTATCTCTTGAATTTTTCTCTCCTTTCCTTCTCAAAATTTTATCTTCTCTCATGACTAGCTAGAAACATTTTTTAACCATATCAAGAGTCATAATGGTGATTTCATCTTGGATGTTAATCTCTAGCCCATTCAAATACCTTGCCAATTTCTCAGGTTCACTTTCTTATTTCTTGGACCTCAAACTAATTCTATGGAACTGTTTAGTATATCCACTCACATCAAGATCTCTTTGTTTTGAAGTTTGTAACTTCTTGTACACTTGGACTTCATAATCAGTTGGATTAGATTGGGCCTTAATTATGATTGCCATTCATTTCCAACAATTGATCTTCTTCTTTCCTTGATGGATTCTCTCTTCTTGCATCACATTCCACCATATTAATGTTTCTCCTTTCAATCTTGCCTTGTAAACACTAACCTTCTTGTTGTAATCCACTTTCTAAAGGTCAATGCATCAATCCAATCTAGGATTTCCTCACCATTCAAATTTCCATTATATGTGGGTAAAATATCAAAATGACCCCTGTTTAATGACTTCAGGGCATCTAGAAACATCTTGTGTTACTTTTCATCTTCAACTACTTTTGATGTGGAAGAAGTGCCTTCTTCTTTTGGTTCTTTTTCATCATCTATTACATGACCCCATTTAGTGATCTTTTCCTTTTCTTGTTTTTGGTCTGTTCACCCTTTAACTATTGCTTTTGGGTATCCAACATTTCTTGGACAAGTTTCTTGATAGCATCTATATTAATCAATTTTGGAGACATGATTTCCACCTCAATTTACCCTACAAACACTGACTCATCTATGTCTGACGCACAATCCCAGTTAATCATGCTTTGATACCACTTTGATGTAGTAAGGCTTTGGGTGTCTCTTCCAAAATCTACCAATGGAATTCTATAGGCTATCTCAATCCTCCAAGGACTTGTTGGGTAGGATCTTCCAAAGATTCATCCCTTGTTCCTCTCTCTCCTAGAGAAAAGAAATCATTAGTTTAGCCCACACTTCAATATGATCATTAGGGCTCTCCAAGATGCCCTAGTGCTTCACCAATACCCCCACACCCTTGCTATAGGATATTTGCAAGTCAAGGTGTCAAACACCTTCCAAAAAAATTAAGATACTTATTTTTCAATTATTTAACTTAGGTTTCACTCTTTTCCCTATTCTTATTCAACAATTCTAAGCTTTACCCAAAATAGACCTAGTAGAATTAACCCTATGAATTAGGAATTTTGTAGTTGGTTCAAATTTGACTTGAACAATGCACCAAAAAACCTTGATATTTGGATACCCTTTTGGAAGAATTACCAGATTACAAAGAATCCCATCTGGGTGCAGTACTAAAGTGAACTAATTAAAAAACCCTCTTTTAAGGCTTAAATCTAGGGTTTTAACTTGGTCCACTTTGTTTCATGGTAATAAATTTTCAAAAATTTTCCAAACAGGCACAAATCTTCCATACAGGTCTATATTGTTCATTTAAGGTGCCATACCTTGTATCCCAATTCACAAGGTTACCCTAGGCACGTTTTCCTTCTTACAATGGTTTAACACTTCACTTGTTTGACAAAAGATTCACCATTTTACCATCACAACCAAGGAGGAAGGTTGGAGAAATTATTTAAAATCATTTTACTCCTACTTCTATCCATCCACAAAGTCATATCTAGTTAGAGGCTATGGATTGCTAGGAATGCATTAGAAACCTCAAAACCCTAGTTGCTAAGAAAACACAAAATGAAATAAATTGAATGCAATATATCATTTTTCTCTAATGTACTAATTAAAATAAATGCTTGAAAATGTGAAAAAAATCCAAGGACTAGATTTAATCTGTTCATCACCAAAAACCAAAAACATTTCTTGGAAAAGTACAAATCAACTATCTAGAATTCACAAAAATTGCTCCAAAACTTGTCTTCTTGATTCCAACTCACAAACTTGGTGATCTCCAACATATATGCATTCCTCTAGACCATTTGGTAATTTCCCAACCAACTTTTGTACTTGGTTATGCATTCTTGACAACTTTGGCAAGAAATTACAAAAATTGCACTTTTGCAAAAATTAAAGTTTTGCAACTATTTTCCCTACTATGCAATTTGACTCCAACTAGGTATGAAATGACCTAAAATCATGTCTAAAGACTAAATATGACTAAAAATTGTCAAATCCATCCTTGAATCAACCTTTGACCAATCTAGAACAACCTAGACAAACAAGCACTAGGTGATCCTTTTGCCTTCAAATGAGTTCACCAACCTATCAATCATCACTATAAGGTCTTTAGGATCAACCTATCCAAGTTTCTTTCCCTTAGAGTTTATTATAGAACTAAAAATTGACAATTAACTAACTAAACCCCTTTGTCTATCTTATGCTCCTACACCAAGATTATAGAAATATAATAATGTTAATTGATACCCTTCATGGGAGGGATCTATGCCGCAAATCTAAACAAATAGAAGTTTTGAGGATTACATTTATAAAAAAAGCTACAAACTTAGCCTTTCTCAAACATTGTAGGGACTCTAATCTAATTTTGTGTTTTGTTAGTAGTCACCACCATTTGTGGAGTGTGCACATTAAACATATATTCTTCTAGGAAAGTCTCTCCCTTCTCAAATATGTCACCTAATTTACAAGGAGGATGCTCAACTACATCAATGCTAGATTAATTCATTTTTATCTAGACCTTTCTTCTTCCCTACGTCCAAACCTATGGATATGTTTGGATAAATCTTCATTCGCTAGAGCTTCAGGATGCCAGGTGGAGTGCATCAAAAGAGAAAAGAATAATTTTTTTCTTTGTTACAAAGATCTCGTAGTTGATGATATTCTTCTAGTGGCATCCTTCATTGTATGCACCCTCACCCTTCGAGTGTCCTTGCTGGATCAAATCATAGTCATTCTCTATTTGTTGACTTGTCTCTCCTTGAGAAAACACTTAGGGTGAGCCAATTAGATTCACCATGCAACAACCAACATGGAATAATTATCAAAGGGCTCTCTTTCTCACATGGAGGTTCACCCACAGTTGTGTCCTCCCAGTTGCATGTGTCTCAGTTGCAAACTAGCATAGAAATGGATTCACTTCTCACATCTATTATGCATGAAGTTTGATCTTGATCTGATACACCAAGTGTTGATCTCTAACATTCACCTTCTCACAGAAGCTCCTTACTAGATCACACAGGTATGTACAAAAATCTCTCTTGTTGTCTTTGCGTGTGTGATAATTCTATCATTAAATGTATTGATGGTGATTCCCAATAACTTATCTCACATCAAACCCCCAACTTGGTTGAATTAAGTCTTCTTGCCAGTTGAGTGCTAAGAAACCTATGCAGATGTCATGCATGGAGGCTATGGTTAGATTGAGTGGTCCTCCTAAATATCCTTTGATACCCTCCTTGAATTTGATGCCATACCTCTCATCTCTTAATTATGTACCACCCCCTTTGTGTAGACACCATGTTGTTGGATCTTTACCTCCTAATCAGATTGAGCTTCCTCCTAACCAACCTAGGAGCAAGGGGTTAGATCCCACCATTCAACCATTGACCTCTTCTTTTGTTCACTTGGTGGCCAATTGGAAAAATAGTTTGGTAGTAAACCTATCTAATGCCACCATAGACCCCCTTTCTTACATCCTATTGAAGTGAGGTATAAATTTTTTCCATTCACCTAGCTCCATCCCTCACTTTAATTTTCTTCTTGAGATTGAGAATGCTATTTGAACCCCCTCATCTTGTATTGTAAAAGAATTTAGGAAATATTGGGATGTCTCTCTATGACATGCCAAACTAGCTAGATGCAACATCTCTAGAGATGAGTCACTTTATTTTCGTGATTTTTTTCAATAACTATGATATTGCTATTACCAAGGTGGACAAGAGTAACACCACAATCATCTTGAATAGGCAAGACTATATCTCTAAGATGCATGACTTACTCTCACATCATAGTAGCTACAAGATCATCTCTCATAATCCATGCACTATGATCTTGAACAAAGTCAAATCTTTTGTGTCCAACTCCTCCTTTGATAATGTGATTAAGAGAAAATTAACACCTTTTAAGGAAGTGACCTCTTGCATATATGAGGTTCCAAAAATTCACAAGGAGGGTGTTCCCTTGCGACCTATTGTTGACACCATTGAATCCCCTGCGTACTCGTTAGCCACTCTTCTACCCACGATTATCTCTACTTTACTGGGGCATTCCAAATCTTTTGTCAAATATTCTTACTATTTTTTCCAATTTATTAAGGACTCCAAGTGGGACCAAGGTGATATCTTGGTGAATTTTGATATTGTTTCCCTCTTTACCAAGGTTCCCATTCATAAATATGTTCAAATTGTGAGGCAAAAGGTTGGGGATGGGATCACTAATTTGGTAGAGTTTTGATTAAGATAAACCTTATTCTCATTTCAAAATTTCATCTATGAGAATGTAGATGGGGTGGTGATGGGTTCCCCCCTTTCCCCTATCACATAAAACCTCTATGTGGAGTATTTTGAAGAGATGACTCTCCACACCTTTTCCATCAAACCCAAATGAGGGAAGTATTATGTTGATGACACCAGTGTTTGTTGGCCACATGGGCTGTAAAAAATTGAGGAGTTTCACAAGCAGATAAAGAATTCCCCCCCCACCATTTCCTTCACTAAGGAGCTTGAGTAGGACAACAAGTTACCATTCATTGATGTCTTTATCATCAAGAAGTTTGATGGTGCCTTTGATCATCTGGTGTATTGTAAAGCCAACCACATTGAATTATACCTCCACTCATCTTCCCACCACTACCCTTACCAAAAATTTGGCATCCTCAAGACTCTTTCCCTTAGAGCCTATAGAATTTGCAATGTAGAAAAATTACCTCAATAACTTGACCATCTAGACCAAGTTTTCAAGTTTATCTGGTACTCTCAGAAGAAAATCTCTGAGGCTCTTAGCCAAGCCAAGTCCTCTTATCTTTCTTGTGGTAGTCATAAGAATTACTTAAACCTTCCTCTTCTTAATTTCTCTCTTCCCCTTGTGGAGGGTATATCCAAAAAATTGGGAAAAATATTAATTGAAAGGGGCCTTGGTATTTCCTTCAAACCTCTTTCAAAGTTAAGAAATTGTATCCCCCTACTCAAGGATTCCCATAGCTCTCTTCTAGGCTCTAGAGTCTACAAGATTGAGTTCTCTTTTGGCATGCCTTATATAGGCGAGACAAGTAGCTCTTTTATCTCTAGGATCCAAAAGCATAGTGTTGACATCAAGCATGAGAGGACACAACAATCTACCCTAGCAAAGCACTTGTCTTATACCAAACATCATATTTTTTTGGAGAATGACAAAATCTTGTCCAAGGAGGACAATTTTTCAAGAGGAATTTGAAAGAGGCCATTTCCATTAGCTATCATCCCATCAACCTCAACCATGATGATGGGTGGTTCATTAACCATTCTTTGTGCCCCCTACTCAATACACTTGAAAACCTTCATTTTTCTTACCATTATTGATGCTCTCTTGGTTCCCCTTATTTCTCTTTCTTTAGTTTTTGTGTAGTTTTGTTCCCTTTTTCCCTCCCCCTCTCTTTGGCTCTTATCCACTCTTCCTATCTTGCTCTATTTGTTTGCGTATTGGTTGGTAAATTTGTTCTTGTCCACTTATCTCTTTCTTGGTGCATGTTGATATCCACAGGGATATCACTCAAGCTATTTAGCCTCTTTTGAGTAATTATTGTCTAATATCAATTGTTAGAAATATGAAATACTGAGAGTGGGGGGTGAATCAATATTTTGTAAACTTTAGCCCAAAATTGGATATTATTAACGAGCTTATAACTTACTTATGAAATTAAACTAATTATGCTTAACATTAAATATAACCATGTAGTAAGAGAACTAATAACACCATATTTTGTTAACAAGGGAAATCTTGGCCAAGGGAAAACCCTGGTGGGGTTGGTACCCACAAAATGATCCACTAATCAAAAGTATCCAGTTAAAGATATTGGTATGGTTAGGAGTCTATTACATCTGTATAATGTCTCGATCTTTGTAAGAGGATTTAGGCCTTTTTATAAGCCTCAACCCTTTTAGGAATTTTTATATACAAATACAAAATTTATGCAAGATGAGCCCACTACCCAAACATGCAATATACAATGTGACTCCTTAATACAAAGAGTTAGACACAAAAACCTCTTTCACACTATTGCTTATATCGTCAATTTGATAGTGCCTTTTCTTCTCAACAAAAAAAATTAGTGTGTATTCCTTTGATCATACACCATAAATTCACATTTCACATATCACATATATTCCTCACTATTCAACACACTAATTTCACATTTGCAATCTTTCCTTTATAGCCATACAATTACAATATTTCCAATTGGCCTTCATGGTTTTACACACTATACAAAATGTATTATTATAACTTTCTGACTTAGAGTTAATATCGAGGATGTCATCTCTAATTAGTTAAATAATTATTTCATAAACAAAACAATTCCTTAACCCAAAATAACCATTTCTTTTCTATGCTATGTTTTGCCTGAATATTGTCATAGCTAGTAATCTTCTCATAACTATTTCTATATTGTTTGTACTAATTTGTGCTCTAGCATACATCATGATGATGCTCTATACTATCATTTTTCAAGTGTGTATGTTTCAATATGAATTCTATGAAGCTTGCCAACCAAATCTCTATCTATTCTATCAAATACTTAGTATGATACTTAGACAATTTTCTAAGTTTGAATGTCATAACTTAATATTTAAAGTATTCCTTCTTCATAGGAAAGTTATGCTTCCATAAATGATAACATCCAATGTGTACCTTAGCCAAATTTCTTATAGAACAAACCCTTTTGGTTGTTATATATATATATATATATATATATATATATATTTCCTCATCTAAACATCCTTGTAGAGATGTTGTTTTAACATCATGTTGCTCTAACTCAAGATTAAGTCATGAAATAATCCAAATAATATCAATACCTTATGAAAATCAATACCTTCTTTTTGATAATATCATTTTTCTACTAGCCTTTCCTTGTACCTTTTAAGTTTAACATCAACACCCTTTTTCAATTTATAGACACACTTGTTGCCAACGACCTTTCTACCCTTTGGAGGTTCCACCAAGTTCCATGTCTTATTCTTCTCTAAGGCATCCATTTCTTCTTTCGTTGTTGTTTTCCATTTAGAATTACTCATTTCTACCTGATAACAACTTGGTTCCCCTACATTAGAAATCAGAGAAATAGAAGAAACAAAATAATCATAACTTTTAGGAAGACTCTTGATTTGGGTAGATCTCCTAGAGATGATTTTGGTATTTCCACAATCTCCTATATATTTTCCAAACTTGCACCTCTTCTTCAAAAATATTTTCTTGCTCTTTTTCTTGTGTATAAGGATGATTTTCTAACTAAACTTATTGATATTGTGATACTTTTTCCTATTCTAATTATTTTCTACAAAATATGAATTTGTTAAAGATGATTCATCAAAGACTACATCTCTTCTAATGATGACTTCATCGGTAGTAGGTGTTAGTGTAGTTTTTTATTTTTCCTATTTTGCTAGATTTTTCCTACACTTTTAATAATCTCGCTTAGGTTAATAAAGCATGTCTTATTAGGTGAATGGTTGTGAGGTGTCACCTTCCTACATGTGAGCATCCATTAGCTATCTTGGGAAGATACTTTGCTATCTTTAGTCCGATAGATGGTTTCTCCTCATTGGTTGGTGTTGCCACCTCCTCCCTCTTCCTAGCCTATATAAGCATGCTACCTGGCTTGTATTTGCATCTCTTGTTTTTGCATCCTCTTAATGCTATTTTGCTTCCAGCATTTGCATTACTCTCTTGGAGACTAACTCTATGATGCTATTTTGATTTTGTATCATTTGCATTCATAGTTTAGATATTTATTCTTTGCACTAGTTTTATGGGTTATTAATCTAATCAGATTCTAACATGGTATCAGAGCTTTTCTATGTGCAAGAGTAGATTTTAGTTTCCTTATTTCAGAGATTCGGGGGGGGGGGCTAATAAACTTTATTGTAGTTTTTTGAAAAATGAAGTATGCTCTTCTCTTCCATCTTTGGATGATCCTGAGAATCAAAAAAGTTTTTACAAATACGATTTTTCTCTAGGGTTTCAATCTCAAATCTGACAACCAACTTGCATATTTGGAGTTTTCAATCAGTATTGCAGGTTCCAACATGCTATTGATGGACTTAGGAAGCTGATCCAGCATTTGCATGCCATATTTTGGTTGCTGGGGTCATTTTTTGATTTTTGGAGCCGTTTTTTACTATTAAAGGCGTCTAATTTACACTACAACAACATCTTTTGTATATCAGCAAGAAAAATACTTTCTGGGTTTTGTTCACAGCCCCAAAAAACCATCTGGGTATCTTTTAGATTTTGCATGCAATCTATATATTTTGCAAGATCTAGCGTGGAAAGCTACAGTCGTACCCCTCTCCGTTGGCAGTTGCAAATTTGAACGCAGTTTTCAAATGTCTCGTTCTTGCTCATACAGACTCTGATTTTGATGATTCTTGTTATGACTTTGGCTATTTTTTTGTGCTTTATCCACTAGTGGAGTTGACTTTTGATTCTCATGCATAAAATTTTCACAAATTGCAGATTCTTGGCCGTAACAGTGCACAGTTCTCGTTTTGGAAACTTCAGAGGATCATAACTTTCTCATACTTCCTCGTATCGAGGCGATTCTTTTTTTGAAAGTGCATGATTTTTTGAGTAGATCACAATGGTGCTATTTGTTTCCTCAATTATTGTGCCTAAATTTTACTTTCAACATATGCTCTTCATGAGGGTTTGTAATGCATTGAAATCAAGACCACTAAGTATTTCTTTCTAGTGGCAATTTTAAACGCACTAAAATAAAGTGCCAAATCATATTTCTTTGGGGGGGTTCTTTGATTGAGTAAAAAGGTGGGGGGGGGGGGGGCATTGTCGTGGCTGGGTTTTCTTCTTTTTAACATTTCTTCTCTGCATTTCTTCATCATGGATCAAACAAATATACCCATCCTAACTCCATACAATTACTTTGAGTGGAAATCATGCATGACAATTCACTTAAAGAAAGCTAGATTAAATAGGATAACTATGGGACTTGAAATTGAACCTGCTAAAGATAAAGATAAGCCTAAGTGGTTTAACAAATGTGATGAGGCATTTGGAACATTGTGTTTGTCTATTTATCCTGACTTGCTATTCCACATTGAGTCTTTAGATACATCAAATGAAGTATGGACAAAGCTAGAAACACTATTTGGCACACAAGATTCAATGAGGGGTCATATGTTGGAAAATGAATTAATTAGTTTGAGTCCAAGCAATTTCAAAACAATCTAAGATTTCTTCACCAAATTGAAATCACTAAGGCTACAGTTAAAACAATGTGGAATTAAAAAGAAAGATGAACAAATGATTCTTAGTATTCTCTCTAAGCTAAGTTCAGAGTATTCTGTGTTTGTCTCTACCTTCTATGCTACTAAGGGTGCACTTGGTACTCAATTCACCATGCCATCTTTAGATGATTTTGCTGTCAATCTCACTCAAGAACAGGACAAGCTAATCCAGATGGGCATTCTTAAGTCCTCTAAGTCACATGCCTTGGCTACCAACCAAGGCACAAAAGAACAACAAGGACAAAGTAGTAACAACAATAGTAAGGATAAGAAATAAAAGAATAGCGAGGAGAAGAAGGATCAGATATCGATTTCTTCAAAAGCAACTATTGATACACCATCTTCCAAGGGTGATAAGCCTAAGAAAGAAAAAGTCAAATGTGCCTATTGTGAAAGACCTGGTCATGATGAACATAAATGTTTGCAGAAACAACTTGATCACTTGACATGCATTCTTGAGAAGAATAATATCAGTGTTCCTGAGTCTATCAAACAAAGTTCTAATGAAGGGTCTAACAAGGAAAAAGAAAATAGCAAGGGGAAAGGAAAGGGCAAGGCCCTTTTTGTAGTTGCTTCCTCACCATCCACTTGGGTTCTTGATTCGGGTGCTTCACACCGCATGGCTTCATCTAAGGAAGAACTTGCATCCTTGGAGCCATTTACTACACCTTCTATTTTGATGGGTGATAACACTCTTGTTGAGGTGTGTGGGAGAGGGTCTGTTGATGTGGGGGATGGCACATTCCATGATGTTCCTTGTGTACCCTCATTGTCAACTAATCTCTTATCTATACACCAAATCACTCACACAGGTTTAGGCAAGCGGGTTGAGTTCACTCCTGATTCAGTGGAGATACGTGAGTTGCACAATGATTCTATAATTGTAGTTGGGAGAGCATATCATCAATCATGACTCTATATGTTTTCTCACTTTGTTCCTGATCCTCCTTTGACTGTTTCACTCACTCACTCTAATGATGTGAGCAGATTATGGCATGAACGGTTTGGCCATCTTAACTTCCACTACTTGCATCAACTTAACCAGCAGAGCATGGTCACAGGGTTGCCTTCTACTTTTACATTGGAGTCACTTGGAATACACGATAGATCTTCTAATGGGTCAGATTCACTTGAGCAGTCTTCTACCTCCACTTCTGATGTAGAGAGTGATTCAGAGGACTCACCTCCTTCCTCTCCTAGTCATCATTTACAGGTTGATGATTTTCCTCTAGATTCTCCATCTTTTGGTCCACTTTGGGCTATATATACCTTGCAGTTTGCAGGTGATTGGGTTGGGGATCCATCAGACACCAAGTAGACTCGTTCACAATTTTAGGATGCTCTACATATCTTCATTGCTACTGTCTCAAATCCATAGTCCTTTCATGAGGCTTCTAGTATTTCTGAGTGGGATACAGCTATGCAGGAAGAGTATAGTTCCTTGATGAGGAACCACACTTGGGATCTTGTCCCTTTTCTTAAGGGAAGAAAACTTGTTCGATATAAGTGGATCTACCGGACAAAATTTGCAAGCTTTGTTGGAGGTGCGGGATGCTTCATCTTTTGGGGGGGCCTCTTCCTCTCACTTGGAGTCCTAATTTTCTTTGGGGAGTCTCTTTTCTCTCTCTTTTGGGGGAATTTTATGTACATGGGTACCTCATCAGACTTGACTTGCTGGGACCCATTTCTACATCCACCTAAGCTTCGCTTATGGGAGGGTGTTAGTGTAGTTTTTTATTTTTCCTATTTTTCTAGGTTTTTCCTACACTTTTAATAATCTCACTTAGGTTAATAAAGCATGTCTTATTAGGTGAATGGTTGTGAGGTGTCACCTTCCTACATGTGAGCATCCATTAGCTATCTTGGGAAGATACTTTGCTATCTTTAGTCTGATAGATGGTTGCTCCTCATTGGTTGGTGTTGCCACCTCCTCCCTCTTCCTAGCCTATATAAGCATGCTACCTGGTTTGTATTTGCATCTCTTGTTTTTGCATCCTCTTAATGCTATTTTTCTTCTAGCATTCGCATTACTCTCTTGGAGACTAACTCTATGATGCTATTTTGATTTTGTATCATTTGCATTCATAGTTTAGATATTTATTCTTTGCACTAGTTTTCTGGGTTATTAATCTTATCAGATTCTAACAATAGGATCCCACAATCTATATCCCTTAAATCTATCACAATAGCCAACAAAGGAGTATTTATTGGATATGGGGTCTAACTTAGAAAACTAATTCTTATAAACAAAAAAAAAGCACGACAACCAAATATTTTCAAATTTGAAACATCCAATGAATGACCTATCCATACCTCTTTAAGAATATTGAAATCTATTGTAATTAATGGTGATGTATTTACCAAATAACATGTTGCATTAACTGGTTTTATCCACAACTCTTGTTACAATTTGGCATTATCAAACATACTTCTTGATCTTTCTAGAAGAGTCATATTCATGCATTCAACAATACCATTTTGTTGAGGAGTTAGATAGTAGTTTTATGCCTTATGATTCTAGCTTCCTTGCCATGATTCTCAAACTCTAAAGATGCAAACTCACCTTCATTATCTATCCTCAAATACTTAATTGATTTGTATATTCTATTTTCAACAAAAATTTTAAATTTTTTGAATACACTAAACACATCAGCTTTAATTTTAATAAAAAGGATCCATAATTTTCTTGAGTAGTAATCTACAAATGTCACAAAATATGGCAGTCCTCCAAAAGAAATTATAGTGGATGGACCCCATACATATGAATGGATATAGTCTAGAATACCTTTTCTTATATGACTACTAGATTTAAACTTATGTCTAGATTACTTTCCAAAGACACAATGCTTGCAAAAATTCAAATTCAAATATTTTAAGTTTGAAAGAAACTTATTTACTAGTACCTTTAGCCCTTTTTCACTCATATGACCTAATCGTTGATGCCACAAATGAGTAGATTCATCACTTTCCTTAGATACCATTGTCACAAGACTTAAATATGTGCTTCCTTCTAGCCTATGAAGGTTTCCAACTTTTGTAGCCTTCATCACCACTGAAATCCCCTTGGACACTTTAAGAACTCCACCTTAACAAGATAATTTATAATCACCAGAATCCAAAGGATCCAAGGAAATCAATTTTTATTTTTTATTTTTGGTACATGTCTTACCCCTATTAATTTCTTTACAAAAACATCAAACATCTTGATTCTAATAGTACCAATCCTAACAACTTTACAAGAAGAATTATTTCCCATTAAAAAAATATGTTCATCAATAGGTTGGTAAGAAGAAAACCAACTGCCATGTTGACACATGTTGGAAACTGCAATTGGAACAATTGTTAAGTTGTCATTAATATCAAAACTTATTGGTGAGATAGTTTTCTATTTGATTTGAGTGTCATATTAGATGAGTGATGAAGATAATTTGAGAAGTTGGTCATAAAAAAAAGCACCTAGAGGAAAGTTTGAGTTATGAAGAAGGAACTACAAACACTAGTACATTTGAGGTTAATTTTTTACCTTTAATTTTGACCAAGGCCTTAATTTGGGTTTTAAATGTTTTTGTTTTGTTTATGAGCCCAATTTTGACCAAATTGGGCTCATTAAAAAAAGAAAAAAGAAAAGGGTGTGCTCAATATTTATTTCACAATTTGGGCATTGTGTGTGGGAGCTAATTTGGAGGTCTGTGCACTTTGGAGGTCTGCAAGTGAGATTCAATTGTACTAATCCCAATAGAGAAGACATGAATGCATGCTTTGTAGCTAGGTTTGTGGGTGACATGAGTTTGAAGATATTTTCCTTCACACATTTGTTTTCCCTTCCATCTAGGCAGTTCCCCCATCATACATATCTAGGCTATGTAGCCACTTGCTAGGCCACATAGAAGTTTATGATATTGGGATGTGAGGAAGGTTTTTAATGTGCCCTTGCTAGATAAGTTTCTATTTGCCAGGTCACTTAGGGGCTTATATGATGCTCGTGAGAAGAGGGGTTTTACCCTTCTTGTGCTAAATGAAAATGGCTCCTGCCATTGCCCTGGCTATTACCTACGATGGCCACCCTAGCCTAATATATAGAGGGTGTTGTTGGTTGTTGCTTTACATTTTACTACCTATTGTTCCCTTTTTCTTGACATGCTTAAAACTTAGTCATTGGTTTTACTTGGAACATCTTTACCAAAATTAGACTCCTAGGTATGTGCAAATTTGTTGGATAGATTTATTATGTCCTTCGTGTGATATTTTTTTTGGTTTTGAATGTGCTCTTTCCAATCTCAGTGAATCTGTGATTTTGTTATGTTGATGTTTTTAGGTACAACATCACCAATAATGAATAAATTATACAACAAATTGTAGGAGTTATCAATTAATCCTATATGAGTACCATTTTGGAATTATAGTATTTTGGATGTGTGTGTCTATGTTTATCGACCCGAGCATGAATGCACATTTTCTTCTATGAATTGTGATATTTACCAATGACCCGCCTTCAAAACTCGTATATAATTTTTGAATTGCCTAATTTACCATAGGATTTAGAATATGGTGAGGATTTAGAACATAACAACCCTTCTTTGTGTTTCTTTATCTTATGGATGCAACATTATTAGGGATTTCCTACATTTTCTAAAAATTAAAACTTTGAAATGTAAATTACACATTTTATTTTTAGAATTTGGGTCTTCCTCAACTTTAGGTAGATTTTAGGAACAATTTTAAGAGGGAATGCAAAATTCTTGGCATCAAACATTTACTAAATTAGGTGTTCAATGCAAGGTTTAAAGAGTCTTTGGTAGGCCTAATTGCTCCATTTGTGTTCTTCTCTTCTATATTATTGCTAGTCAATTTTTTTTCATCCTATTCATGTAAATGAGAAAGTTGGAGTCCAAATTGAAAGCCAATGTCTTCCATCTACCTATCAACAAGATCCTACTTTTTTCCATTGAACATCCGACAACATGTAGATACCATCTCCATCTTGACACTATGACATTTTCCAAACTAGTCGACAACACTTCCATCACTATTTTACCCTTTTTATTTAAAGATATATCTTCTACCTTATTTGTAAGGTTTCTTGATATAAGATCCTCACATCCTTTCCTTCTACTCTATTTTTCAAACCATCTTGCTCCATTTACATCCCCAAATTCTCTCTACTAATATAGTATATAATAAATTACTTTACTCTTTATAAAATTGGAGAAAAGTACTATGAATATTTTATTAGATACACTTTAATTTGTATATTTCAATTTAAATTTCATACCTCTAATTAGCTACAAGAAGATGTTTAAAGAATGTTCATCTATCAAGAACCTATCATTTTAGATAATCTTGAGATGAATTAATGCAATAGATAGTTAGAGAACATTCTTTAATTACTTGTGTAACCACTTACTATATGCAAAGGACCTATAATTTGGCAACATGTCATATAGATTTCTTATCAACTTAGTACACTATTGGATTGATTCACCATGGATCTTCATGTCATTATAGAAATTTTGAGTTAGGGTTTTCAAAATGATCTTTGTATTGAACAAATTCCCATCTCCATTTTAATTCATAATAACCTTTTATTTGTAAATTATATCTTTGAGATCAGCTGCATATATTGCATGAATGACCACCTATTCTTAGTACTATTAGACGAGTTCTTTGTGAATCTATTTGTAGACCTTATGCTTCTAGATAATTGGGCCTAGAATTCTCAAAATGGATTTCCCATTGAATAAAATACCATCTCTATTATATTAGGTCACTATGGTTTTAAAGAGTTGGGCCTAGGATTTCAGAAATGGCTTTTGCATTCAACAAATATTTCAATTGTAAGATAATTTATAAATGATTGAAAATAAATCAATTGCCTATGTTTTTTAATCATTTTAGATCATAGGGAAAAAAACATAAATTGTTTAAATATCGAAAAAAATTAGTGTCAACTAAAAGCTACTTACTTTTTAATACTGTGATTGAAAGTTTTCTAAATATTTGAAAGTGAAGAACGATGGTGTAGGTGTACCTTATAATTATCAATGAAATCTTGTATTCAATTACTATTGAAATAAGAAGACTATTGAAAACATATTGATACAAGTATGATAAATATGTTTCAATCATTGTTTTGTCACTCATGTCAAACCTGCCATTTGCTGGTAAGATAATTAGTTATATGGTTTAAGTACTATCACTTGTTTGATTAATAAAGAGGATTTGATCAAAAAGATGTAACAAAATAACCTAGAGGAAAGGTTGAGTTATGATATATAAAAGAGTACAAGAATCCTGGCTAAGACAGTGATATTATACTATATTGATAATCTAGTTAAGGTTGCAAAGGTTGGCTACACTAAACAAGTTTAGAAGAAAAAGTTAAACAAAGTTTTTTAGTAAATCTTGACTGAGTGGATAGTAGGTGCCAAGAAAAGTTAGTGCAAGCTGAGCAAAAAATTAGTTGGAACCAAGTAAAAGTCTATTCTAGTATATGCTGAGCAAAATAGTGGATGCAAAGTAAAGTTTAGTTGATACCAAGCACTAGTAAACTTTAGTTCATGTCGTGTAATTTTTTAGTGGATGCTGAGAAATTTAGTATGTGTCAAGCATCAGAAGTAAGTTAATGCCAAGTGATTGCTTTATTTAAAAGATCATGAATTTGATGGATATGAGCCGACAATTTTATTTTCTTGGATTGTGCAAACTTGGTGGAAGATAAGATTGATGAGCTAGTGGCACATAATTTAAGGTAATCCATTTTGAGGTGAATTCAAAGAGGATTGAAGGAGAAGTTTCTAGAAGAGATATGAAATATAGGGTAGATTCATTGGATCCTACCTAATCTGTCCTAACCCTAAATTGGATTATGGATAATGAATGGAAAAATGATCTTAATTTTCTATTTATAGGAATGGCTGGACATAAGCAAGGGTTGTCATGTGCAAGAACCCAAGGAAGACAAGAAATCAAGGGCATTGCTTCACCAAATGACCGAAGAGAAGAGTCTACATTGGCATATTAAGCAAGAAGACTTAAGGGTATGGATGCTTGAAGGGTGAACAACAAGCTATTAGATATGAAATGTGTGAAGGCCAAGTAGAAAGGAGGATTAAAATAGAGATCTATAATCTACAAATGGAGTTGTAAGTTGTTATTAGACCAAGCCTTATTGTTACTCTCTAATAATTGTATCAATCCAAAGTAAATCCTTTGGATTAATGTTGACCTAACAGTTATTTGTAAATCCTTTAACTGGGTGACATTCCAAGGGAATGGTCTAAATTCCTCTAACAAGACTCACTTCTAATAGGGTGATTGAAATCCTTTAATAGGGTCACATATAACAGTGTGTATTGTAACCTTTAATTGGGTTGGCCTTTCATAGGGCTTCACTTCAAAAGAGTGAAAAAGAGTAGCATGTTACTAGTGGTTTTTTTCCAAATTGGGTTTCCACATAAAAGATTGTGTCAAATGTGTTGCCAAATTTGTTATGTTTCATGTTTACATTTATACAAATTGATTTGATAGTAACCTACAAGTTTTAAGTGATTGCATAATCTTATGCATGCATGCATTGATAATAAATATTTTATGGGTTCACTAAGTTGTGAAAATTTTTATTTATACATCTGGACCTTGGATAACTAATTCAACCCCCTCTTTAATTACTCTAAAGTATTCCAACAATTGGTATTAGATTTGTATGCTTAAGAGGACTAGTTTGAAGCTACTAGAAGCACAAAGCTCAATATGTAAAAAAGAGAAGTATTTAATATCAATAGAGATAAATTTCCTACATGGAAAAGTTTGATGAAGCTACACCTTGGAGGACTTGTAGATCATGCACAATCTACCATTACTATTGAGCATGTTGATCCTGCTAGAGCCCCAACAACTGTGGATATGAAAAAGAAGAAAGAACATAACTAGGCAATGTTGGAGATTGCCTCTCCCCTAAGCTATGCCAAATTTGATGATATCAAAGGTCTTGATAGTGCAAACAAAATGTGGGATGCCTTAACCACCATCTGTGGGGGAGACACTAATTTTCTAAGAGCCAAAGCTGAAAGTCTTAGAGGTAAGTTTTATGATATGAGAATTGAAGAAGGCGAAAATATTGCTCAATATGTCTCAATGATAAAAGAAGTTATTAATGAAATAAGAGGAGCTAATGGCACAATAGATTATGATACTATACTAAGAAATTTTTTAAGAACACTATTGCCCATATATGCTATTAGAGTTTCTACAATTCAAGAATTGCGATGTATACTAGGGAATAACCTATCACTTGAAGGTCTAGTAGGTGGGCTCACTACTTTTGAGCTATCTAACTTTGATAATTAAAAATGTGAAAATATTGAATCTTCTTTCAAAGCTAAGCTATCATTAAAGAAACTTGATGAGAAGAAGAAGAAGAAAAAAATTAAGTATGTGTCTAGTGATAGTGATATAGATGAGGAGGATGTAGATCAACTTAAAGAACTATTGGCAAGAAAATTCCACATAGGTAAAGGAAAGTTCAAAGCTAAATTACCTATTATTTGTTTCAATTGCAATGAGGTTGGTCATATTGCTGCTAGATGTCCAGAGAAGAATAACTATAGAGGTGGTGACAAGTACAAAAGTAGAAGATATGAAGACAACAAGGATTACAAAGAAAAAGGTGAGAAGTCTTGTTACATTTCTGAAGAATAAACAAGAGATGAATTTGATGAACATGATGATGAAGTGCTCTATGTTGCAATGAAGGATGAATCTGATGAGATGAGGCAACTACACTTGTGACTTGTGTGAACAAGATTGAAAGATGGATCATTAACAATGAGTGTTCACATCACATGACTAGAGGAAAAATAAAGTTCATTACATTGAATTGTTATGTTGGAGATAGTGTAAGATTTGGTAACGATGCACCATGTTTGATAAAAGGAAAAGTTTCTATCAAACTCATAGATAATATTCTATGTGACAATGCTTATTATGTTCAAGGACTTAACTATAATCTATTGAGTGTGTCACAACTAAATAATTCATGATGTCAGGTTGAGTTTGAAAACAAGCTTACTAAAATATATGACACAAATAGAAAACTGATTGGAAAGGGTGATCAAACTAGGAGCAATCTATTCTACCTTGACATAAAGGATGCTACTTATCTAGTTGTAAAATTTGATGATGCGTGGCTATGGCACAAAATGTTATGTCATGTTAATTTTGATAACTTGGTTAGTACCAGTAACATGAGAAAAGTTAGAGGTTTTCCTAAGTTGAAGAAGCCTAATAACATAATGTACAAACAGTGTCAGTTAGGAAAAATAGCAAAGTCAAGTTTCAAGAGTAAAACTCATACCTCTAAAGAAATACTAGAGATTGTTCATATTAACTTGTGCGGACCAATGGAAATGCAAAGCTACAAAGGAGGTTAGTGCATTATGCTATTTTTTAATGATTATTCTAGAATGATGATAGTTATGTTTCTGAAATAGAAATCTAATACTTTCCAAATGTTTAAGTGGTACTTAGCAAGAGTTAAGAAGGAAACATGTAAAAGTATAAAATGTTTGAGATCTGACAAAGGAGGAGAATTTACATCAAATGGTTTTGAGATATTTTGTAATGATAGAGGAATCAAAAGATGGGCATCTACCCCTAGAACCCCTCCACAAAATGGAATTGTTGAAAGGAGGAACAAGTCTATAATGGACTGTGCTATAACACTCATGATAGGGAAAATTGTTTCTTCGAAATATTAGAGAGAATCTGTAAGTATAACTATTTGTACCTTGAACTGTGTACAAGTCAAGAAAGGTACTCATTCAACACCTTTTGAACTATTGTATGGATACTCACCCAATGTAAAATATTTTAAAGTATTTATAAGAAAATGCTATATTCTTAAAGACTTCAAAAATTGTAAACTATATGTAAAAAGTGAAGAAGGTATATTCCTAGGATATTCCACAAGAAGTAAATCTTATAAGTGCTTAAATACTAACACTAACAAAGTTGTGGAAAGTTCCAATGTAAATTTTGATGAATATATAGAAGTATATGAGATTGAACCTATAAAAGAACCAGAAGAATACAAATCACTTGTATACTTTTATGAAGGTATGCCTACTAAAGAAGATGCTACAAATCAAGCTACAAACCAACAACAGGTTTTAGTGATTATCAAGTCTTATACTATGATAACCAAGTTGCATTAGGAACCAAGCTACATTTAGATGTTGAGTTACAAAATGAAGTTGAAGCACATTCTAATTTTGAGATTAGTGTACATGAAAGAGATGCTGAGCTACCTGACAGAGATGTACATAGTGACTCCAAAGTTGAAAGATCAAATGAAGAAAGTAGAATTGAACCAAGATTGTCCAAATATGTCAAGAGACATCATCCTGCTACATAAATAATTGGAGATAAAGATACTAGACCAATGAAAAGTATTAAATTGAGAAATAATACATGTTTAATAAGCATGGAAGAACCTAAATTAGTGAGAGTTTCCTTAGAATATGTGGACTAGAGTAAAGACATATAAGAAGAGATTGAACAGATTGAGAAAAACAAAACAAGGACACTAGTTCATAGACCAGAAGACAAAAATGTGATTGGCACCAAGTGGGTATTCAAAAATAAGCTAGATGAAAATGGCAAAGTCACAAGGAATAAGACAAGATTAGTTTGCAAAGGATATGCACAAGAAGAAGGAATTGGCTATGGAGAGACATTCACTCTTGTTGCTGGATTGGAAGGAGTAAGAACTCCACTTGCTTATTTTGCACACAAAGATTTCAAAGTTTATCAAATGGATGTTAAATTTGCATTTCTAAATGGTATATTAGAGGAAGAATTTTACATAGAACAACCAAAAGGATTTGTTGATGTTAACAATAAGAACATGGTCAGTATATTATACAAATCTCTATATGGTTTGAAACAAGCACCAAGAGCATGGTATGGGAGACTTCATAAGTATCTTGTGAAGATTGGATTTGAAAGGACTAATGATAAGAACAATCTATACATAAAGAAATTTAAAAAAAAAGTATTTTGTTATTTGAAATTTTGGTTGATGATATCATATTTGGAGGTCAAGATGCTTTTTGTAAGACTTTTGCAAATGAAATGAAGCAAAAATTTGAGATGTCTATGTTTGGAGAGATCAAGTTCTTTGTTGATTTGCAAGTATATTAGATGAAATATGGTATATACATCACTTAGTTAAAGTATGTCAAGGAAATATTGACAACTTTTAGATTGGAGGATTCCAAACTAGTAAGTACACCTATGGTGATAGGACACAAATTGTCAAAGAACGATAATTCAACCGAGGTGAATCAAACATTATAGAGGTTTATGATTGAAAAATTACAATATGTAGTACATAGTAGACTTGATATTGCATTATCTATAGGGATAGTTGCAAGATTCTCTTCTAATCCCAGGGAGAATCATCTAATGGCTATAAAGAGAATAATGAGATATCTGAAAGGAATAGAGGCGTATGGTCTATACTATAAAAAAAATGAGAAATTTGAATTAAGAGCCTATACTGATACTAATTGGGCTAGAACCATTGATGAAAGAAAAATCACTAGTGGAGGAAAATTTTTCTTAGGCAAGAGGTTGGTTACATGGACTACCAAGAAACAAAACTATACTTCACAATCTACTACTGAAGCTGAATATGTTGTTGTTGCTGTAAATTGTACAAACATTGTATGCATCAAACAACTATTCAAATGTATTAAGGAAGAGATCACAAAACTAGTGACACTTTATTGTGATAATACTGTTGGTGTAAATAAGTATTTACTATTTACACTTACTTAAGTCTACTTAGGTTAATGCATATTTTTATTATTTATTTATTAGTCACCTAGGAGTATGCGTACTCTTGCGAGTTGCCATGTTGACAACATAGGAGTTTGCACTCTAATTATGTACATGTTGTCTACACTTAGGAGCTAGCACATTATTTGAGCACATGGTGTGTACAAAATTCTAGACACCTCATTGTGCTTATCTTCTTATTGTGGAAGATATGTGCTTAGTTGTCATGCTTATCTCCTAGTTCTTTCTAGACATATTCTAAATGCATCTTAGAGGCCTTTATATATAGGCTCTCCTAGTGTGTATGGACATGCTTCTAATAATAGACAACATTTTCATATTGAACATACTCTTTGGTCTACTGTGTGCTTGTGAGTGTGCTCCTTGATCTTGGGTGAATTTTTCTCTAAGAAAAATTCTTAGATGGTATCAGAGCTCAGGGAGATTATTGTCACTAGCCATTTGAGACTATAGCTATTTCAGTACCTCAACCCAAATTTGGAGAATTTGTAAAAATTGGGAGCATCTAGAGCCAAATATGACCGTGCCATTGCGTTCAAAACATCAATTTGGTGGAGATTGACTTTAAATTTTCCTATGCTGGGCTAAAGTTGACTGTGAGGCAAATTTTTTTGCCAACTAGCACCCGAAGGCACCGATTTACAAACTGAGTATGGTCATTTAATCGATCTGATTATTTGTTTTATAGATCTACATTTAATTTCATCTCTACAATCTATTTTTGATCTATGTATTTTTAGATTTTTTCCTACTCAGAGATTTTTTTTTTGCAGAACTGGGCTGTTAGATGCCCCTGTAGAGGATATTCCAAGGAATATTTTTAATTCGTAGGGTCTTATTCTAATTGGTGGGCTCATTATTCTTTTGTGGGCATCTATATAATTTTTGGAAAATATTCTACCACCGGACTAGACATAATCTTCTACATATCTAGTGAGGAAACCCCTTTACCTAGTGGCTTTTGTTTTTCCATTCGTAGGCATCGTGTTTTACAAACTATACACTCCCGCTTCCCCATGAATGTGGGATAAATCTTAAAAATTTGGCACACTGTTAAAAAAATTTTCAGCATCATGAGGACAAACTAGTGGCTCCCATAATTTATTTTGACACGGAGTCACTCAGATTTTGGTTGGAATTTTCCAATTTGGCTGCTTACTTTTTGGCACCTTTCGATCTAGCGCGATGAACATTCTAGAAAAGACCTGTAACTCTGGGAACACAAAACATGAAACCGGTGATTGCTATTTTTTCAAACACTCTCAGTGCCACATATTCTCTAGTAGCACCCTACGTAGGATGACACATAGTGAGAGCGGAGTTTGCCACTTAGGACAATCTACAACACACGTGGCACACACACTAGCTTTTGCCTCATCAAATCTAGCTACCTACCCCTATCAACATCTGAATACCCTATCACATCATCCATTTTTTAATAGTACTATACATATTCTATACTACTAACATCATCATGGCATCATGTTGACATCATCATAGGCTGAGGGTACACTAACGTCATCATTTTATGAGCTCAAATTTGATGGCCTCAGACTATCATTCAAGGGAAAATTTGAAGTACTACCATGACTGTACGATCGTCAAATTTAACCCCATCTTTTTCTGATGTAACCCCTCTTAGATTGATTTTGGATTTTGTAGTCTGACTTTGGGAAGCCATATCTTAGTGATCGAGACTCCAATTCAAGTGCATTTAAAAAAAAAATTTGGCTAGAATTTCCTAAACTTTTTAGTGGTGCAGCTCTTTTCTAGTTTTGGTGCATGAATTTGTTAGAAATTGCATCTTTTGGTGATTGAACTTGTCCAATCCTACATTTTGTAACTTCAATTGCTGCATATGGGCACATCTGGACTCAAAATTAGGTTCCATTTTTTTTTGAAACTACATTATTTTTTTTCTACTTTCTATATCTATAATTATATTATAGGATTCTGTGGACAAAACTATCACTTTTAGAAATAGGGCCTTTCTTTGCTTTGTATTACTTTAGAATTGTAGCACATTCTAAAGTTTTAGATTTTTAATCTTTCAAGAAGTTGTAACAAGAAAAATTAGAAGTCCATGAAGGCCTAAATTGGCAAGTGGTCATTGTAATTGCACTACTTATAAAGTGCCAAAAGCATCTTTTCTGGGAGTTTCTTGATTTATGAAAAGGGGGGGTGTTCTTGTTGTTGTGTTTCTTTTTTTTCTCACTTTTCTTTGATTTTATGCATTGAGGGAAATTTTAGGTTTCCAAAATTAACTCCACATAACTATGCTTCATGGTCCATAAAAATGTGGTATCACTTAATGCATAATGGAGTTTCTCAATATGTAGATGGTACCCTTCCTAAACCAGCAAGTACTAATGTATCAGCAAGTGATATTTCAGCTTGGGTGGCTATGGATAGGAAAGCCCTAGGTGATATATGTTTGGGGTTTGATGAGAAGATCATGTATCAAATTAAAAAGTCTTCTACATCCAAGGAAGCTTGGGATACCCTCAAGAACCTATATGATAAAGTGTCTGATGAGGATGTTTTCAAAATTGAAGATGAGCTTATTTCCTTAGATCCTAAATCATTTGATTCTATTGAGGATTTCATCATCATAGTGAATGAACTAAGGACAAAGCTTACTGATTGTGGAAATCCTATCAAAGATGATAAGTTGATCTATCTTATTCACAATAAGCTACCATCAGAGTATTCCACATTTGTTTCTTCTTCTAACACCTCAAAGACTACATTAGGGTTTACCTATTAGAAGGTCTCCTTTGATCGCTATGCTATACTATTGGATGAAGAAGAAAATAAGTTGAAATCAATGAGGATTCTTACTTCACCTAAGTCTAAAGCATTGGTAGCCAATAATGAGGGTTCTCAAAATTCAACTGGATAGTCTTCAAATAAAGGAAAGGGTAAGAATTAGAAGTAAAAGTATTGGAAATGAGAATGGAGTAACTGAGAGGGGGAGGGGGTGAATCAGTTACCACAAAAACATTTCACAATCCCTTAGATGTCTAAAATCTTGATCTTGGTTACAGATTACTGAAACTTGATAATGCAGCAAATACTAATAATTATTAAGAACTGGTAACCAAAACAATTCAGCAATCATGAACACTAAAGACACCAGATTTAACGTGGAAACCCAATATGGGAAAAACCACCAATGTAACTAGTTACTATTTTTCACTCTTCTGAAGTGAGCCCTATTAGGAGCCAACCCTGTTAAAGGTTACAAAAACATACTGTTAGGTGTGACCCTGTTAGAGGATTTAATCACCCTGTTAGGAGTGGCCTTGCTAGAGGTCTTTAGAACAATTCAACTGAACTGTCACCTTGTTAGAGGATTTACAATAGGGTTGTTAAACCCACTCTGTTAAGAGATTTTGAGTTTACTGTTACAATGGTTAGAAAGCAACAATGAAGTGACCTGATATAATGTGCAACTTATCTTTGCTGATTGCAGATCTCTGTTATGCTTGACTAGATCCTTACTGATCACATACAACTTTGCAGCTCCTTCAATGCATCTGATCCTTCATCACACTTCTTCAACATTCGCTCTTATGTTCAATATTCGCTCATTCCATATCCATACATTCGCACTCTTATGCATCCAAATTCTTACATCTCACGAATTCACAACTTGATCTTTCATATATACCTTATAGATTATCTTAGTCGGCTCTAATCAGTGACCAATAATCAAACAAATAAAATAGTCGGCTAGAAATAATTAAAATTACAAACTAACAAATCTCTTTACTGGCCGACACTGCTTGGTTAATACTGTTCAAAAAACAATTCCTGTGTTAACCGACTGAGCTTGGTAGAAACTGTCTTTGCCAAATTCCCTTTGGACACCGAGTGAACTCGGTAAACACTGACTTTCCTTTGTTTACCTTCCCAGATCAGTAAACACTAACTTTTCTTTGGTTACCTTCCCAGCTCGGTAAACACTAACTTTTCTTCGGTTATCTTCCCATCTCGGTAAACACTAAATTTTCTTCGCTTACCTTCCCAACTCGGTAAACACTCTGTCACAGTTTCCTTCGATCACCGAGTGAGCTCGGTAAGTACTGAACTTCCTTCGTTTAACCAAGTTAGCTCGGTAGAAGCTATCTTTACAGTGTAATATACAGCAATGCTCGGTAGACTCTGTAAACGACTATGCTTACCTTTTGAGCTCGGTAGACTCTGTCTGATGACTGATATGACATTTGTGTAACATTAAAGACAACACTCAATTAACCAATTGTATCCAACAATCTCCCTCTTTGGCATTGATGGCAACACAACATGTCATAGAAGAATGAAATTTGAAAACAAGTCCTTCTCTTAGTGCAGCACTATATGTCAACATAATACTTCTCCCTCTTAGATAGAAACTTCTCCCTCTTTTAGTAATCTCCCTCTGTGAAGGAATTGTATAACAAAAAGATATGACAGTTTTATTCTCCCTTTACAATTGCTTACAAATTTCAGAATAGGTATTACAGTTTTACTCTCCCTCTTTGACAACACATGCCAAAGACAATATAACATAGTAAACGCTTTTTTTTGGTATGCCAAAAGTACTTCTCAACTGGATTACAGTGTACCTCATGTACATATTCATATGCAATGACTTCAATACTCTGCTACATCAACTTGATTGATTTTCAACTTGTCATAGGTTGATGCATCACTTAAAACTTTATTTTAGTGAACTTTAGATAGGGGAGTGATCCCTAACTTACCTCTGAGATACAAGAATGTATCCTTAGGTAATGGCTTTGTGAATATGTCAGCAATTTGTTCCTTTGTATGCACATATTCCAGTCCGATCTCCTTGTCCTGCACCAATTCTCTGACAAAATGATATTTTATTGCTATGTGCTTGGTCTTGGAATGCATCACTAGATTCTTGGATATGTTGATTGCACTAGTATTGTCATAGAAAATAACAACTAGTTCTTTGATTTCCATCTTCATTCCTTCTAATAACTGTTTAAACCAAACAATATTGGAACAGTTTACTGTTGCAGCAACATACTCTGCCTCTGCTGTAGATTGGGATGTACAATTCTGCTTTTTGCTTGTCCAAGAAACCAATCTCTTTCCAAGAAAGAATGCTCCTCCACTTGTGCTTTTTCTATCATCAAGATTCCCTGCCCAATCAACACCGATAAAAACTTTCAAATCCAAATTACCTCCAAGTTTGTACCATAGTCCATAATCTTTAGTTCCTTTCAAATATCTCATTATTCTTTTGATTGCCATTAGGTGAGTGTCTCTTGGTTTTGCTGAAAATCTTGCAACAATACCAACTGCAAGAGCAATATCTGGTCTTGTATGAACTACATACTGTAACTTTCCAATCATAGATTTATACAATGTTTGGTCTACTTCTTTGGATTCATCATCTTTGGTAAGTTTCAATCCAGTACACATAGGAGTTCCAACAGGTTTGCAGTCCTCCATACCAAACTTTTTCAATATCTCTTTGATGTATTTTGATTGAGTAAGAAAGATGCCATTCTTATTTTGTTGAATTTGAAGACCAACAAAGAATTTTATTTCACCAAACATAGACATTTCAAATTCCTTGTTCATTTGTTCTGAAAATTCTTTGCAAAGATCATCATTCCCTGTGAAAATAGTATCATCTACAAATATTTCTGCCAAGACAATCTTATTATCTGGACCTTCCTTTATATACAAACTACTATTATCATTAGCTCTTTGAAAACCAATCTGAATAAGATAATTATGCAATCTTTCATACCATGCTCTAGGAGCTTGTTTTAGACCATATAGTGCCTTGTGTAATTTGCAGACCATGTTCCTTTTATCTGGATCAACAAAACCTTTAGGTTGTTCAATGTAAACTTCTTCATCCAGTATTCCATTGAGGAATGCTAACTTGACATCCATCTGATAAACTTTGAATCCTTTGTGAGCAGCATATGCAAGTAAGGTTCTGACTCCTTCCAATCTTGCAACAGGAGAAAAAGTTTCTCCATAATCTATACCTTCTTCTTGTGAGTATCCTTTGCATACCAATCTAGCTTTGTTTCTGGATACCTTACCATCTTCAGTCAATTTGTTTATGAATACCCACTTGGTTCCAATTATATTCTTGTCTTTAGGCCTGGGTACAAGAGTCCATGTCTTGTTTTTCTCTATCTGTTCTATTTTCTCATTCATTGCCTCAATCCAACTATCATTTGCCAGTGCATCCTTAATACTTCTAGGTTCAAAATCAGCAAGTAAACAAGTATTTTTTAACTTACTTCTTGTTAGGGTTCTTTCAGATTTGTCTCCAATGATCTGATCTGGTGCATGATGTCTTCTGACATATTTTGCTAATACAGGTTACTTGCCTCTTGAATGAATTTCATTTTTATCCTTCTGTACTTCAGATTCTTGCTGTTCTGGTTCGGTAGATATTGGCTCAGTTGATTCAGACTCAGTAGATACTTGCTCGGTAGTGTCTGAAAGTTGCTAAGGCTCGGTTTGAACTATTTGCAACTCGGTTACTGAAGACTCAGGAGTTGAGGATTCTTGAGTGAACGGTATACTTGGTATAGTATTTGGTTCAATGTAAACAAATCTCTTGTAGTCTTCAGGTACCTTTTTGCTTTCTTCTTCTGATTTGTCTGCAAACTCATCAATTTTCACATGTGCACTTTCTATGACCTTTTGAGTGGATAGATTTAAACATCTATATGCTTTGCTTTTGCAAGAATATCCCAAAAATATTCCTTCATCACCTTTTACATCAAATTTTCCTTTTCTAGATTCTTTCAAAATATAACATTTGCTTCCAAATACTTTCAGATAACTTACATTGGGTTTGTGGCCATACCATAATTCATAGGGAGTCTTGAATGAGTCATTTTTCAGCTATACTCAGTTTAATGTATGAACTGCAGTGTTGATGGCTTCCTTCCAGTATTTGATAGCAATGTTCTTTTCTATCATTAGGGTTCTTGCACAATCCATAATGGATCTGTTTCTTCTTTTAGCTATTCCATTTTGTTCTGGAGTTCCTGGTGCTGAAACCTGTCTTTTAATACCTCTTTCAATGCAGAAGTTATTGAATTCATGTGAAATGAATTCACCACCTCTGTCTGACCTTAAACATTTTAGTCTTTTCCCTGTTTCTTTTTCTACTCTTGCCAAATACCATTTGAATTTCTCAAATGCTTCTAATTTATTTCTTAGATACATGACAGTCATCATTCTTGAGTAATCATCAACAAAGAGAATGAAAAATTTCTCTCTAGTATAGCTTTCTATTCCAATAGGTCCACATAAATCAGTATGCACAATTTCTAATATATCTTCAGATTGATAGTTTTTACTTTTAAAACTAGTCCTTCCCATTTTACCAATCTGACAGTTTTTGCATAGACCAACCTCAGGTTTCTTAATGTTAGGAATGCCTCTTACTTTCTTGAATTTGCTTATTTTTATCAAATTATCAAAATTGACATGACACAACCTTTTATGCCATAACTAACTCTCTTCAATTTGAGCAATAAAACATGAGCATTCACCAAGTTCTAGATAGAATAAGTTACCTTTAGTTTGGGTGCCAGATCTTATTAGCTTTCCTTGCTCATTCAATAGTCTTGCCTTTCCATGCATGAATTCCACCTTGAATCTAGTATTGAGTAACTGTGCCACACTTAGAAAATTATGTTTGAGACCTTCAACCCAATAGGCATTATTACAAACAAGTTCTTTGGTTAGATAGATTCTTCCTCTTCCTTTTATGAAATGAGGTTCATTATTACCAAACCTTACACTACCACCATCATAATCTTCAAACTGATCAAACTTAGTTTTATCACCAGTCATATGATGTGAGCAACCACTGTCTATAATCCATGTATCATTCTTACTTATATGAGAGATAAGAGAAATGTTATCTTCCTCATCATTGTCAGAATCATCTTTAACAACAATATAAACAATTTCATCCTCACTATTATCAGAATCTTTAGAATTTTCAGCCATGACACATGATTTCTTGCCTTTGTTCTTGAATGATTTGAAATCTTTCTTGCCATTCCATTTATGATCCTTCTTTTCATCATTGTTCTGCTTGTTCGGGCACCTAGCTGCAATTTGACCAATTTCTTCACATGAAAAACATATTAGAGGAACTTTACCTTTATATTTTCCTCTGCCTCTAGAGTATTTTCTTGCTAGAAGAGCTTCAATTACTTCAAGATCACTGTCTGAGCTTAGATCTGATTCATCTTCACTTTCTGACTGAAATTTCTTTTTGCTTTTCTCCTTGAGTGAAAGTTTTGCCTCAAATGCTGATTCCATGTTCTTGGAAGCTGGAACATAGTTGTCAAAGTTATCTAGTTCAAATGCAATTAATCTCCCAACTATGGCCTCAAGATTTATCTGATGATTTGCTTCACATCTTCTTTCCTGAATTGCAGACACTCTGATTGCATAAATGGGAAGCAAGGTTCTGAGAACTTTTCTTACAACTGTTTCTCTTTGGATGTCACCACCAGCTGCCCTGATTGCCCTTACACATGCTTTAACTCTTTCAACATACTATGCAATGTTTTCATCCTCTCTCATCCTCATTTGATCAAACTGTCCTCTTAGACTTTCTACTTTTTCTCTTCTCACATTGTCATCCCCTCCATAGATTTCTTTTAGCTTGTTCCACATGTCAAAGGCAGTTTTGCAGTCCTTAATGTCATCAAATTCTTCATAGCTGAGAGCAGATGCTATGTCTATCATCATGTTGTTGTGAGTTTTCTTTTCAGCAATATCATTGACTGACAGTGTGCCAGAAGGTTCTTTATATTTTTCTTCAAGGTATTTCAGTCCAGTATCACCAACAGTAGCCAGATGAAGTTTCATCAGTTCTTGCCATGCTGAGAAGTTATCTCTATTAAGTTTTGGAATTTCTCTTTTGTAAGACATCCTGATCTTTTGCTTAGATCCTTGAAATCTTCTCCTGAAAGTACCAAATGCTCTAATACTAATTGTTGGAAATGAGAATGGAGTAACTGAGAGGGGGAGGGGGTGAATCAGTTACCACAAAAATATTTCACAGTCCCTTAGATGTCTAAAATCTTGATCTTGGTTACAGATTACTGAAACTTGATAATGCAGCAAATACTAATAATTATTAAAAACTTGTAACCAAAACAATTCAACAATCATGAACACTAAAGACACCAGATTTAACGTCGAAACCCAATATGGGAAAAACCACCAATGTAACTAGCTACTATTTTTCACTCTTCTGAAGTGAGCCCTGTTAGGAGCCAACCCTATTAAAGGTTACAAAAACACACTGTTAGGTGTGACCCTGTTAGGAGTGGCCTTGCTAGAGGTCTTTAGAACAATTCAACTGAACTATCACCTTGTTAGAGGATTTACAATAGGGTTGTTAAACCCACTCTGTTAAGAGATTTTGAGTTTACTGTTACAATGGTTAGAAAGCAACAATGAAGTGACCTGATATAATGTGCAACTTATCTTTGCTGATTGTAGATCTCTGTTATGCTTGACTAGATCCTTACTGATCACATACAACTTTGCAGCTCCTTTAATGCATTTGATCCTTCATCACACTTCTTCAACATTCGCTCTTATGTTCAATATTCGCTCATTCCATATCCATACATTCGCACTCTTATGCATCCAAATTCTTACATCTCACGAATTCACAACTTGATCTTTCATATATACCTTACAGATTATCTTAGTCAGCTCTAATCACTGACCAATAATCAAACAAATACAATAGTTGGCTAGAAATAATTAAAATTACAAACTAACAAATCCCTTTACTGGCCGACACTGCTTGGTTAATACTGTTCAGAAAATAATTCCTGTGTTAACCGACTGAGCTCGGTAGAAACTGTCTTTGCCAAATTCCCTTTGGACACCGAGTGAACTCGGTAAACACTGACTTTCCTTTGTTTACCTTCCCAGATCGGTAAACACTAACTTTTCTTCGGTTACCTTCCCAGCTTGGTAAACACTAACTTTTCTTCGGTTATCTTGCCATCTCGGTAAACACTAACTTTTCTTCGCTTACCTTCCCAACTCGGTAAACACTCTGTCACTGTTTCCTTCGATCATCGAGTGAGCTCGGTAAGTACTGAACTTCCTTCGTTTAACCAAGTTAGCTCGATAGAAGCTATCTTTACAGTGTAATATACAACAATGCTCGGTAGACTCTGTAAATGACTATGCTTACCTTTTGAGCTCGGTAGACTCTGTCTGATGACTGATATGACATTTGTGTAACATCAAAGAAAACACTCAATTAACCAATTGTATCCAACAAAAAGAAGAACAAATTAGAGGATGCAAAAAAGAAAACACCACAATCCAAATAACAAGGCAAGTCTTCCTCAAATTCCAACATGAAGGGGGACAATAATAAGGAGAAGAAAAAGTGTGCCTATTGCAAGAAATTAGGTCATGAAGAACATGAGTGTTATCATAAAATGATTGACGAGTTGACCTCTATCATGAAGAAACATAATGTTCCATTGCCTAATGCTTATAAGGATAAAGGGTCTTCTTTAGATTCTAAGGGAAAAGTGAAAGCACTTATGGCTAATTCAAATTGTTTTAAGGAATGGATACTTGATTTTGGTGCCTCATATCACATGGGTTCTTCAAAAGATGATTTTTCTTCATTGAACCAATCAAAGGTACCACACATCTTCATAGGAGATAATATCAAAATGGAAGTTGAAAGACAAGGAAAAATAGAAATGGAAAATGGAGAGTTTTAGAATGTTCTTTATGTTCTAAACCTAAGTTCTAATCTCCTTTCAATCTACCAAATCACTCACCTCGGAGATGGACATAGAGCTAAGTTCCTTCTACACTCAATACAGGTGCATAGTCTCAAAGATGACTCATTGTTTGCAGTGGGGAAAGTGAATGAAGACAAAAGGTTGTACTCTTTCTCCCATTTTGTGCCCAAGTCTCCTTCACAAGCCTTGTTATCCCAATCAAATTCAAACATCAAATTATGGCATGAGCGGTATGGACATCTTTCCTTTCCACTACCTTTAGCAACTCAGCACAAGTAGAATGGTCAAAGGTCTACCCCAAAATCAACTTTTCCCATCGTAAATGTTCAATAGATTCAATGGATATGCATCCAAAAGGGAAGTTACAAAAAGGGAAGTCTTCAAGAGCACTAGTTGTTTTATAGATTGTTCAAATGGTATTAGCAAGACCTTTTGTAGTTACAGGAGTTAGCCAGGGTCAATACATACTTGCTTTCATTGATGACTTTTCAAGATACACTTGGGTCTATTTTCTTCATCATAAGAATGAAGTGTTGGAAAAGTTTTAAGCCTTCAAGACTCATGTTGAACAAAAATCAAGAACAGCCATCAAAGTTCTTTGAATGGATAATGAGAGAAAATATGTGAACATAAGACTTATAGACTTTTGTAGACTTGAGGGGATTGATCTTTAGAATCCAACACCATTTAGTCTGCATAAGATAGATATTGTAGCTTTGAGGATCTATACTCTTAAGTCCATTTCAAGTTGCATGATACAAGCCAAGTCTCTAGATCCATCATTAGAAGTTAGAACAATCTCTAGTGCCACTCACATTCTTAATCGATCTCCACATCCAGCCTTTGATGGAAAGACTCCTATTGAGGCATGGTATGATAGAAAACCAAATGTGACACATGTCAAAGTCTTTAGTTGTCCTACATGGGCAAACAAATCTTCTAGGGGATGTAAGGCATAGTCACCTCAACCTTGTACTTTCATTGGTTATAAAGATAGTACTTTCAAATATTTATGGAGAAGGATGTATACTTTGAAAAAAGTTCACCTATCTTGTCCTCTAATCCTCTCTACACATCATATCATGTGGAAACTGATAGTGACACCAGTGATAGTTCTTCAATAGATTCAAACACATGGGGTTCTATCAATAGTTGTAGTGAGAATTTACTACATTAGTGTTCTCCACATGCATATATCACCACAGTGATAGGTCCAACACAACAAGGTACATCCAGTCTTCCAAGTCCAATTTTAGTGACAGATTTGGGGGACAGTATTGATGATCTGCCTCTTCTTGATGCAACATCACCTTCTTCAGGTGTCACGAGGGCCCCATCTAACCCTTTTGTTCATTCTCTACATGATCAATCATCACAGGTTGAAATGAGTGTGGATACTTGTGATCAATAGTTGTAGAAGGGTTCTTCATCATTTCCAGAGATAGACAATTCTTTGAGATAGGTTTTTTAGTCAGTTGAGTAGGTTTCAAAGACATCAATTATCCATGAGATTCTTTCCATGCATAGCGGAAGCATCTCATTTGTACCTTTGGCATTGTTTCTTCCTAAGGGGAGGAACACCATTCTGCAGTCTTGGATCAGCTTCTTCATCAGAGCAATCACTATTCAACATTCTTCTTTGGGTGGGGGGAGCCTATCCTATCTCTCTTACTCTTCTTATCATTCTCTTATATATATACTGGATGTATGTCGTAATTTGGGGGGGGGGGGGGGGGGGGTCTTGATTACTCCATCCATCCATACATTGTGTGTGTTTTTAATCTCTCTTTTTGGGGGAGGGTTTTTCCCACATGGTTTTCCCTCTTTCTTTTCCTTATGAGACATTGCATTTTCATTATGTACATGGGTACCTAACATGGCCTAGTAGCTAGGACCCATCTTGCATTTCATCCTAGATCATGTAAGCTTAAGGGCATTCCCCTAAGTTGTACTTAAGCAAGGGTGTTGGTGTAAATAAGTATTTACTATTTACACTTACTTAAGTTTTCTAAGGTTAATGCATATTTTTATTTTTTATTTATTAGATACCTAGGAGTATGTGTACTCTTGTGAGTTTTCACTCTAATTATGCACATGTTGTCTACACTTAGGAGCTAGCACATTATTTGAGCACATGTTGTCTACAACATTCTAGAAACTTCATCGTGCTTATCTTCTTATTATGGAAGATATATGCTTAGTTGTCATGCTTATCTCCTAGTTCTTTCTAGATGCATCTTAGAGGCCTTTATATATAGGCTCTCCTAGTTTGTATGGACATTCTTCTACATGCTTTTGATAATAGACAACATTTTCATACTGATCATACTCTTTGGTCTACTGTGTACTTGTGATTGTGCTCCTTGATCTTGGGTGAATTTTTCTTTAAGAAAAATTCTTACAAATACAAGTGTTATAAATATATCAAAGAATCCTATGATGCACATTAAGACTTAGAAAATTGCAATCAAGTATCATTACTTGAGAGAAGATGAAGATGGAATATGTTAACACAAAAGAACAAATTGTTGATATCTTCACAAAAGCATTACCTAAGGATGCTCATGAGTATCTAAGAGGTAAATTAGGGGTGATACCCCTATGAAAGGCTATCTAAGTAACAAAAGGAGTGCCCTACATCAAACAAGCTAATTTTTTTATGTTACAAATTGATGCAATAGGAGCTGCCTAAAGTAATCAATGAGATGGAACTACAGATCAGTCACAAGAAAGGTGATAGAGGGATAAACTAAAGAATTTTTTATCTATATATTAAGATGTCAAGTCTTTGGCATTGTTGTCAAAGGACATAAAAACTATAGGAATACACCTAAAAGTGATGCAGGAGCATCCTGAGCTATAAGGGCAATCCTATGTCACCCAAAAAAATGTACTTAGACTTAGTTTCTATTTCATGTGTTTTCATTTCTGGATACCCATTTGGGTCAAATAAAGGTTCCAACTCTCATAGTTCCACTATCAATGTTCTTGGATAGAGTATTTGAACACCTTGGGATATGTGTAAATGCCAAAAAAATAGGAGTGTGTAATTGGGCCATCATTTTGGTAAACTAGAAGGCGTAAATTGGCCAGATGAATGTAATTGTAATTTAGAGCATTCCAAAAAAAGAATTAGGTCAAAAGGCCCCACGATTTGAAAGTTATTACAATTTTTTAGGTTTTGGAGACCTCCTAAGAATGCTTCAAAGTTAGGTTAGGGGCATTAAATGACCTTGAAAAGGGCTGGAAAATGGGGGATGATCAAAGCTCCTCCATAAGGCTATAGAGCGCTTCGAGAGCTTTTCAAAAATGTAAACAGTTCGTCAATTGGAGCTACGGTTCAAAAGTTATGCCTCTCGAAAGTTCGATTGCCATTTCTGGATTCTTCTAGATTTGCGTCAACTTCTAATGCAGCTTTTGGAGCCTTCTATTTGGTCGGTGGATTCCTACTAGCACTCTCTAGAATGTATTCCTAGTCCTTAACCCTCTGGGGTCTATTTAAGGAGATTTCTGGCATTGTAAAAGGCAGTTCGGAGTGGAGTTTGAGAGGAGGTACTGAAAGGAGAAATTATCTCCAGATTTATGCTATTGTAAGCCCTTAGGGAATGTTTTGAAGTCTATTTTCTCTGTACTGAATGTACTAGCTTATTTTCACAGTTAATACAATTTCCCTTTTCTTGTTGTGTCCATTCTGTGCTTGGGTCGTGTCCCCATCAAAAAGGGAGATAAAAAATACAAGAAAATAAATCTACCTAGCAAGAGGAAGATAATTAATAAGGAGTCATTACTTTCTTTTTTTGTATTTTTTTGGTCTTACTGTCTTAATCTAGTTAGTTTGGTTGATCAGTTTGGTTTACCATCAATGCCAAAGACGAAGATTATTGAAAGAAGAAGACTATTGAAAATAGATTGATACAGGTATGATAAATATGTTTCAATCATTTTTTGTTGCTAATGTCAAACCTGCCGTTTTCTAGTAAGATAATTGCTTATATGATTTAAGTACTACACTTGTTTAATTAATGAAGAGGATTTGATCAAAAAGATGCAACAAAAGAACCTAGAGGAAAAGTTGAGTTATGATATTCAAAAGAGTACAAGAATCAACTAAGACATTGATATTATAGTGTATTGATAATCTACTTAAGGTTGCAAAGTTCGACCATACTAAGAAATTTCATAAGAACAAGTTAAACAAAGTTTGTTTACAAAGCTTGATTGAGTGGATAGTAGGTGTCAAGAAAAGTCAGTACAAGCGGAATAGAAGATTAGTTGGAAAAGAGTAAAAGTCTATTCTAGTGTGTGCTGATAAAAATAATGGATACTGAGTAAAGTTAAGTTGATGCCGAGCACCAATAAACTTTAGTTCATGTTGAGTGATTTTTAGTGGATGCAAAGCAACTCAGTATGTGCCAAGCATCATAAGCAAGTTAATGATAAGTGGCTACATTATTTGAAAAATTGTGAATTTGATAGATCTTAGCCAACAAGTTTGTTTTCTTGGATTGTGCAAACTAGATGGAAGACAAGATTAATGAGCTGGTGGCATAGAATTAAAGGTAAACTATTTTGAGGCAAATGCAAAGAGGATTGAAGGAGAAGTTTCTAGAAGAGATATGAAATATGGGGTAGATTCATTAAATCCTACCTAATCTATCCTAACCCTAAATTGGATGATGGAGAATGAATCACAAAAATATCTTAATTTGCTATTTATAGGAATGGCTAGTCAGATGCAAGGGTTGTCATGTGTGAGAACCTAAGAAAGAAAAGAAGTCAAGGGCATTGTTCATCAAGTAACATAAGAGAAGAGTCTACATTGGCATGTTAAGCAAGAAGGCTTTAGGGTATGAATGCTTGAAGGATGAACAAACTACCAGAGCTAAAATGTGTGAAGGCCAAGCAAAAAGGAGGACTAAAATAGAGATAAAAAATGGAGTTGTAAGTTGTTATTAGATCAAGCCTTACTATTACTCTCTAATAATTGTATCAGTCTAGGATAAATCTTTTGGATTAAGGTTTACCTAACAATCATTTATAAATCCTTTAACTAGGTGACATTCAAAGTAAATGGTCTAAAGTTCTTTATTAAGGATCACTCCTAATAGGGTGATTGAAATCCTTTAATAGGGTCACATTTAATAGTGTGTATTGTAACCTTTAACAAGGTTGGCCTTTCATAGAGCATCACTTTAGAAGAGTGAAAAAGAGTAGCATGTTTCTGGTGGTTTTTCCCAAATTGGGTTTCCACATAAATCATTGTGTCAAATGTGTTGTTGAATCTATTATGTTTTATGTTTACATTTATGCAAATTGATTTGATAGTGACCTATAAGTTTTAAGTAATTGCATAATCTTATGAATACATGCATGATAATAAATATTTTATGGATTTACTAAATTGTGAAAAGTTTTATTTATAGATCTAGACCTTGGATAATTGATTCACCCCCTAGTTATTCTAAAGTATTCTAACAATTAGGTCTTCTAGAGTCTTTTTATGTTCCTTTTTCTCAATGTAGATGACATAAATTATATGGTTTCCCAAGTTTTATGGAGGGATATAATCCAAAAATTAATTGTTTTTAAGTGTTGATGATCACATTTTACATTCATAGTTGCAAGAGGGTATAAGCTTGATCTTGTACATGCTAGGGATAAATTTTTGTTTATTTTAATTTCCATTTATTCTTATGTCATGATAATGTTTTCTACAACTTGTTCATCCTCTACTATATAGGGAAAATAATATTATCATCACTCTTAAAACTCATTGTATACTGCCAAAGGTAAAGGACTGCAACATTTTTTTAAATTTAAATTTCATTCCCAATTGTATTTTATCTTTAAAAGGTATTCTTTACAATGATAATATTCCTTGTTAAAGTTTTGTAGTTTCCAACAAGTTCTTGTCAATTAGTTTAAAATTCAAGCATTCCTTATTTCCAATAAGACTATTGAAAAGTAATATCTTAAGATTACGACCTTATTCTTTAGATTTATTATTATCTACCACATTAAAAAATATAGGCACTCTTAAATTTTTACTTCAAAGTTATATATTATCTATTATCATGATCAACCAATATCTCCTTAAATCCATGATTTACCTATCTTAAAAAAAGAATGAAACTTTACTATTTTCAACTCTATTTCATATGTTACCACTATAATCTTCATTGTTGTTTTGATATCGTAGCTCTTGGATCATGAATAATCTTCCATTTCTATGAGCAATAATGTTTTATTTATCATTTTATTATTTGACCATTCACTATTGTATCTTGAAGCTATTCACCTGTATTATTACAATACTGCACTTTACATTTTTTAAAGTGCATTCCCATTTGGCTTGCTCAATACAATACGTAACATTATGGCTTCTTGCTCATGGATATTTGATAAGCAAACAACTTTCACATTCATATGACGTTGAAACATTCTTTGGATTAAATAGGTGATTTTTATTTCACATTCATATGATGTTGAAATTTTCTTGGTATTAGATAGTTGACCTTCATCATGTAACCCAAAACATATTGAGCACTTTTGGGAATAAGTTGTGACAAAATTAAATGGGAAAGTATGGATCAAATGAAAAAAAAAATAGTTAAGAGTAAGAAAATATTTAATAATTTTGAAACTCAAAGAATTTCTCCCTTTTTAGGGAGAATGCAACATCATAGAGATCCATCTAATGGAAAAAACAAAATCAGTCATAATAGTCATGCCTCTATTAGAATTCTTTAGAGTAACTTGGGGGGAATCAGTTACTCAAGGTCCAATAAATTTTTTCACTAATCCTAGTGAGCCCATTAGACATTCATGCATCCAAGCTTATCATTCTAAATTTTTAGGTTACTGATAAATCAACATGCAACAATGAAACATGAAAGATCAACACATAACACAATGATTTATGTGGAAACCCAATTTGGGAGAAACCACCAATAACATGCTACCTTGTTTCTCACTCTATTGAAGTTATGCCCTGTGAAAGGCCTGCCCCGTTAAAGGCTACAACACACACTATTAAATGTGACCCAGTTAAGGGATTTCAATCACCCTATTAGAAGTGAGCCTAGTTAAAGGACTTTAGAACATTCATTGGGAATGCCACCCTATTAAAGGATTTTCAAATGGATGTTAAACCAACCTTAGTCCAAAGGATTTTTCCCTAACTGATACCATTGCTAGAGAGTAGCAATACGAGATTTTTACCTAATAAGACTTACAACTTAGTTTTTAGATTTTAGATCGTAAATTTGGTTCACAAATCTTCTTGGCTTTCAGTCTCTGCAGTTCTGATAGCTTGTTCCCTCTTCAAGATTCTGTCTCCTTAACCTTCTTACTTTTTGTACCAATGTAGTCATCTAGTGGTCCTTTGACAAAGTAGAGCATTTGTACTTTATTCTCTTAGGTTTTTTCTGACCTTCTCAATTCCTTCTCCTTGGCACCACTCTCAAATCTACTTGACCACCTTATGTCACCTTATGACCATGCATTGCTTAAATAGAAATTTACAATAATTTTCTCACTCTAATTTCCATTGTCCAAATTAGGGTTTAGATAGATTAGGTAAGATACAATGTATCCATATCTTATCTTGTTTCTTCTAGAAACTTCATGTAGAATCCACTTGCATTCATGTAAAAATGGTTAGTCTAGAATTCTATACCACCAGCTCATCATTCTTATCTTCCATCTAGTTCACAAAATTCAAGGTTACAAACTTATCGACTCAGATCTAGAAAATCTAACTTTTCAAATAATGCAACAGCTCAACACTATTGACTTTTTAATGCTTGGCACATACTATGTTACATGGCACTTACTACATTTTTACTCGGCATCAACTATATTTTTTGATGCTCGATTTTTCATTTACTTGGCACTAACTGATAATCTTCTCGGCATGAACTAACTTTTCTTAACACCCACTATATACTTTGTTTAGGCTTTGTAGACAGTCCAAGTATTACAAGTTCTTCTACAGTTTCTATTAGAATTAATAATCTTTCCTTGGTTGTATTTATTTATTTATTGGGCTAAACCAAGGTATCCCTTATGTATTATTTATTTGTCCTCTAGTCCACATGTAAAGGACATGTCATTCTTGTCCTATTGTCCACTTGTGAGGACAACTCATTTTTGTATTTCCTTTAATAAAGAAAATAGATATTCCTCCTTAAGAGGAACTTGACACTTTGCACACACCTTTTATGAATGTGGCATTCATAGAAATGAGAGTTACACATGCAAAGACATGCAACTCCTTTCTCATCTCTTTAAAAGAGGAGCTTTTCTCTCTCATTTTCATCTAGTCTCCATTATTCACATCAAGTTTTTGATGCTATAGTAAATGAGCTATTTTGCTCCATTTCTTCTTCTCTCTCTCTCTCTCTCTCTCTCTCTCTCTCTCTCTCTCTCTCTCTCTCACATTCTTAGGCTTTTGCCTCATTCATAATACTCACAAGGGGTTTTCTTTGCTTTCCCCTTATCAAATCCTTGTCTCTTGTGTTGCTTCCTCTTTGGTATTGCTCCATTGATCTTGTATCATTTGTATGGTAAAACTCTTCTTTCTCTCTTGTATTAAATCTATTATTTCATGCTATTTCATTTTATTATATTTTATCATTCCAATCATTTTTTCTTACATGGTATCAGAGCTACTAATCCTTGTTTTGAGCTTGTGTGAAGGGTTCATTAGAAGAGCTTGATATTGTGAAGATTTTGAAGTTTGAAATATTGAAAGTCTTATCTTATTCTTTTGCAGATTTTCTTCTTTCTTATTCATTCTAACCCTCTTTGGAAGGCTTGTTTCCAAAGAGTTCTTTATTTTTTTAATTTTTTCTAACCTCCTTCGGAAGGCTTGCTGCCAAAGGATTCTTTATTTTTTATTTTTTTTAATTGTATCTAACCTTATTTCTGCTGCAGGTTTTTTAAGTTTTTTGAAATTCAAGTTTTTTTTTTTTTTCTTTTCTGTTTTTTGTTTTAGAAAGGAAAGTACAACAGTTCATATTTTTCTTATATCTCATAATCTATGATCTGCGTTTCGTTGAAATTTTAACAGCATTTAGAAGACATAAAAATGAAAAAATCTTTTAAATTTCATTTGTATCAGAATAGTATTGCAAAAGTTATTGTACTATATGTGTAGTATTAGTTGTTTTTCAAGTTTTAAGACAATAGTTCATATTTTTATGATATCTCTCAATCCGTGATCTGAGTTTGGTTGAAATTTGAACAGCATTTAGAAGACATAAAAATGAAAAACTTCTTTAAATTTTATTAAAAATAGAGTTAAATTAAAAAATTTATCATTCTCTATGTGTAACACGTTTTTCCAATTTTTCAAATTTTTATTTTTCCTATTTTTTCAATCTGACTAGTGTTTTTGCAGGGAACATTTTAGTTTTTAATTTTGACTCTCTAAATCTTTTAATAATTATTTAACATTCTTGTGGATAATAAGTCTCACTTTTTTATTTCAAATCTATTATTTAAATTTTAAACGTAATTTTTAAATCATGTCGACTTTAATTCCAGAAATCAAGTTAAATAATTCAAACTATCATGCTTGGAAAACTCATCTTTCATTTATATTTCATTTTAAGCATATTTTAGATGTTGCTACTGACCCTTCTATAGTTCCTAGTACCTCAGCTACACAAGATGAAAAAAATGCATGGAATACTAAAAATGAGAAAGCCCTTGGCCTCATTGGTATATCTCTTAACCCAGATTTATATGTTCTAATTTCTCATTGCACTAATGCCCACGAAGCTTGGGATATTTTAAAGCAAACATATGACAGGCCATCTGAATCACGCAAGATTCAATTGCAAGACAATTTGGAAGACTTGAGGTATATTGATTTCAAATCCATGGATGAATTTTTACTTAAATTTGATTATATTAAAAGTCAACTAATTGGATTAGGTGTTACTCTCACTGATATTAGATTAATTACCATTATTTTAAAGAAATGTCTTCCTAGACAATTTCAACAATTTATTACTAATGTTCATTCTCAACTTGCTATTCCTACTTTGTCTACTCAATTAACTTATAGTATTTTTCAAAATTTGTTGCGTCAAGAGGAAGCTAAGTTATTACAATTTGATACTCTTAGATCTAATGTGTTGGATACAATTAAGTAATTGTGTATTGTCTTTGATGTTACACAAATGTCATATCAGTTATCAGACAGAGTCTACCGAGTTCTATCAACCAGGAAAATAGTTTACAGAGTCTACCGAGCTCAGTTGGTCAGTAAAAGCCTTTTGCAGTGTATACCGAGCATTCCGGTATGTCACACGGTGAGTTAGTGTTAACCGAGTTCACTCGATAAGCTAAGGAAAGTTTAGTTCTTACCGAGATCACTCGAGTATCAAAGGATTTTTTAATAAACGGTTAAGTGTTAACCGAGTTCGCACGGTAAGCTAAGAAAAGCTGAGTTTTCACCGAGCTTACTCGGTAGTCGAAGACAGCTTTTACCGAGTCCAGTCAGTTTCCAAAGGAAGTGGCAGGATTACCGAATTTCTCAGTAATTGTAGTTCTTATCAAGTTCTGCCGGTTAACACAGGAAGGAAGTTTTTGTTCTGTATTGACCGAGCAGCGTCGGCCAGTGAAAGTTTTTTTTGTTCAAGCCGACTTTAGAATATGTTTAGTCAAGTTGGTTGGGCAAGCCGACTTTGGAATTGTTTTAACAAATTGGTTGGGCCGACCTGGTATTATGAATAATATATAAAGAGGTGCTCAAGATGAAAAAAATAAGAGGTGAGAATGAATATACGAAAAATGCAAGGAAGTGCAAGGAAGAGACTTGCGTGTGCCTAAGCAGAATTGAGCAGAGGGAAATATTGGAGCTGCAGAGATATATATTTGATCAGTAAGGATCTCGTGGAGCTAAACTGAGATCTGTATTCAGCAAGATAAGTTGCATGTATTTTCAGATCATTCATTGTTGCTTTCTAACCATTGTAACAGTGATTCCAAAATCTCCTAACAGAGTTGGTTTAACAGCCATTTCATAAATCCTTTAATAGGGTGGCAATTTAGTTGAATTGTTCAAAAAGACCTCTTACAAGGCCACTCCTAACAGGGTGATTAAATCCTCTAACAGGGTCACACCTAAAAGTGTGTTTTGTAACCTTTAACAGGGTTGGCTCCTAACAGGGCTCACTTCAGAAGAGTGAAAATTGGTGACTAGTTGCTGGTGGTTTTTCCCATATTGGGTTTCCACGTAAATCTAGTGTCTACTGTGTTAATGATTACTTTCTTTTGCATAGTCGCTTATTTCAGTAAATGGTTCATAAATTAACTAAACACCTATCAAGTTTTAAGCTGTGATTTTTGTAGCAGCAGCAACTAAGTTTAAGGCATCTTTGGGACTTTTGAAAATGTTTTTGTGGTAACTGATTCACCCCTCCCCTCTCAGTTACACCATCTTCATTTTCCAACAATTGGTATCAGAGCTTTTGGTGCTTGCAGGAGAAGATTTCAAAGATCTAAGCCAAAGATCAAGATGTCTTATAAGAGGGAAATCCCAAGGCTTAACCGAAACAACTTCTCAGCATGGCAGGGATTAATGAGACTTCATCTAGCTTCCATTGGTGACACTGGTCTAAAATATCTTGATGAGAAATATGTAGAACCATCAGGTACATTATCAGTCAATGACATTGCTATAAAGAAGACTCATAACATTATGATGATTGATATTGCATCTGCCTTGAGTTATGAAGAGTTTGATGATGTCAAGGACTGCACTACTGCCTATGAAATGTGGGAAAGACTGAAAGAGATCTATGGTGGAGATGACAATGTCAGAAGAGCCAAAGCTGAAAGTCTGAGAGGACAGTTCGATCAGATGAAAATGAAAGAAGATGAAAATATTGCCAAATATGTTGAAAGAATTAAAGCATGTGTCAGTGCTATCAAAGCTTCTGGAGGAAGTATCAGTGAAGAGACAGTCATAAGTAAAGTTCTTAGAACTCTACTTCCAGTTTATGCCATCAGGGTATCAGCCATTCAAGAAAGAAGGTGTGAGGCCAATCACAAGATAAACCTAGAGGTCATAGTTGGAAGATTGACAGCATTTGAATTAGATAATTTTGATAATTATGTTCCAGCTGCAAAGAACATTGAGTCTGCATTTGAAGCCAAGCTCTCACTCAAGGACAAAGGAAAAAAGAAGAAGGAATCTCAGTCAGAAAGTGAAGATCAATTAGATCAGAGCTCTAACAACGACCTTGACGTAATTGAAGCCCTACTTGCAAAGAAATATTCAAGAGGAAGAGGTAAATACAGAGGTAAAGTACCTCTAATCTACTTTTCATGTGAAGAAGTCGGTCATATTGCTGCAAGGTGTCCAAACAAGAAAGATAAAAATGAAAAGAAAGATAATAAATGGAACAGTAAGAAAGATTTCAAATCATTTAAAGATAAAAGTAAGAAATCATGTTTTATGGCTAAAGATTCTAATGATTCTAATGATGAAGAAGAGGATGAGATTGTTTACATTGCTGTAAAAGATGAATCTGACAATGAAGAAATGGCACTCATCTCTCACATAAGTAAGAATGATACATGGATCATTGATAGTGGCTGCTCACATCATATGACTGGAGATAAAACAAAGTTTGATCAATTTGAAGAGTATGATGGTGGCAGTGTAAGATTTGGAAACAATGAACCTTGTTGCATCAAAGGAAAAGGAAGAATCACTCTAACCCGGGAACTTGTATGTGATAATGCTTATTGGGTAGAAGGACTAAAACACAATTTATTGAGTGTGGCACAGTTACTCAACAATGGACTCAAAGTAGAATTCATCCAAGGCAAAGCAAGACTGCTGAACGGTGAAGGAAAGCTGATTGGATCTGGTATTCAAACTAAAGGTAACTTGTTCTATCTTGAACTTGATGAACATTCATGTTTTATTGTTCAAATAGAAGAGAGTTGGTTATGGCATAAAAGATTATGTCATGTGAATTTTGACAATCTGGTAAAGATAAGAAAATTCAAGAAAGTGAGAGGCATTCCTAATTTAAAGAAACCAGAGGTCGGTTTATGCAAGAATTGTCAAATTGGAAAGATGGGTAAGTCTAGTTTCAAAAGCAAAAATTATCAGTCTGAAGATTTATTAGAAATTGTGCATACTAACTTATGTGGACCTATTGAAACTGAAAGCTATACTGGTGAAAAATATTTCATTCTTTTTGTTGATGATTATTCAAGAATGATGACCATCATATACCTAAGGAACAAATCAGAAGCATTTGAAAAGTTCAAATGGTATTTGGCAAGAGTAGAAAAAGAAACAAGGAAAAGATTGAAATGCCTAAGGTCAGACAGAGGTGGTGAATTTATTTCACATGAATTTAATAACTTTTGTATTGAAAGAGGAATCAAAAGACAGGTTTCAGCACCAGGTACACCTAAACAAAATGGCATAGCTGAAAGAAGGAACAGATCCATCATGGATTGTGCAAGAACCTTGATGATAGAAAAGAATGTTGCTATCAAATACTGGAAGGAGGCTATCAGTACAGCAGTTCATACCTTAAACCGAGTACAGTTAAAAAAGGAATCATTCAAAACTCCCTACGAAATATGGTATGGCTATAAACCCAATGTAAGTTATCTGAAAGTATTTGGAAGCAAATGTTATATCTTGAAAGAATCTAGAAAAGGAAAATTTGATGTAAAAGGTGATGAAGGTATATTTCTTGGATACTCATGTAAGAGTAAAGCATATAGATGCTTAAACTTATCTACTCACAAAGTCATAGAAAGTATACATGTGAATGTTGATGAATTTGCAGAAAAGACTGAAGAAGAAAGCAGAAAAGAACCAGAAGATTACAAAAGATTCATCTTCAGTGATTCGGATATAATATCAACTGCATCTGAGAATCAGAAATCCTCTTCTACCGAGTCATCACTAACCGAGTTGCAAGAAACATCTACCGAGCCAACATCTACCGAGCCAACATCTACTGAGTCAGAAAATACCGAGTTAGAGATTACTGAGCCTGAGGTAACCGAGCAGGTACATACCGTGCCAGTTGATACTGAGCCAGACCAAACCGAGCAAAGAGGAGAAATGCAAGAAGATAACGACAAAAATTATCCAAAAGAAAAAGAACCTATTCTAGCCAAATATGTCAGGAGACATCATTCAGCAGATCAGATCATTGGAAATAAATCTGATGGAACCATCACAAGAAGTAAGTTGAAGGGTACTTGTTTACTTGCTGATTTTGAACCTAGAACTGTCAAAGATGCATTAGAAAATGATAATTGGATTGAAGCAATGAATGAAGAAATAGAGCAGATAGAGAAAAAAAAAACATGGACTCTTATACCCAGGCCTAAAGACAAAAATGTAATCGGTACAAAGTGGGTTTTCAGAAATAAGTTGGATGAAAATGGTAAAATATCAAAAAACAAAGCTAGATTAGTGTGCAAAGGATATTCTCAAGAAAAAGGCATAGATTATGGAGAAACTTTCGCTCCCGTTGCTAGATTGGAAGGTGTTAGAACCTTACTAGCATATGCTGCCTACAAAGGATTTAAAGTTTATCAGATGGATGTCAAGTCAGCATTTCTAAATGGTATACTGGATGAAGAGGTCTACATTGAACAACCTGAAGGTTTTATTGATCCAGATAAAAAGAACATGGTTTGCAAATTGCACAAGGCATTGTATGGTCTGAAACAAGCCCCTAGAGCATGGTATGAAAGATTGCATAGCTATCTTATTCAAATTGGATTTCAAAGAAATAATGATAACAGTAGTTTGTATATCAAGGAAGGACCAGAAAATAAGATTGTCCTGGCAGAAATATTTGTAGATGATACTATTTTTACAGGGAGTGATGATCTTTGCAAAGAATTTTCAGAACAAATGAGCAAGGAATTTGAAATGTCAATGTTCAGTAAAATCAAATTCTTTGTGGGACTTCAAATTCAGCAGAACAAGAATGGCATCTACATCACTCAAGCAAAATATATCAAAGAGATATTGAAAAAGTTTGGTATGGAAGACTGTAAACCAGTTGGAACTCCCATGTGTACTAGACTAAAACTTACCAAAGAAGATGATTCAAAGGAAATAGACCAGACATTGTACAGATCTATAATTGGAAAGTTGCAATATGTAGTTCATACTAGGCCAGATATTGCTCTTGCAGTTAGAATTGTGGCAAGATTTTCAGCCAAACCAAGAGAAAATCACATGATGGCAATCAAGAGAATAATGAGATATCTGAAAGGAACTGAAGATTATGGATTATGGTATAAACTTGGAGGAAACCTAGACTTAAAAGTGTTTACTGATGCTGATTGGGCAGGAAACCTTGACGACAGAAAAAGCACAAGTGGAGGTGCATTCTTTCTTGGAAAGAGGTTGGTTTCTTGGATAAGCAAAAAGCAAAACTGTACAGCTCAATCAACAACAGAGGCAGAGTATGTTGCTGCAGCAGTAAACTGTTCTAATATTGTTTGGTTCAAGCAATTGCTACAAGGCATGAAGATGGAAATCAAGGAACCAGTCGTCATGTTTTGTGATAACACAAGTGCAATCAATATATCTAAAAATCCAGTAATGCATTCTAACACTAAGCACATTGCAATCAAGTATCACTTTGTCAGAGAATTGGTGCAGGACAAGGAAATTAGATTGGAATATGTACATACAAAGGAACAGATTGCTGACATATTCACAAAGCCTTTACGTAAGGATGCATTTTTGTATCTCAGAGGTAAGTTAGGGGTTATTCCCCTATCTGAAGTTCACTAAAATAAGTTTTAGTGATGCATCAGCTCTTACAAAATTGAACAATCATCAGTTGATGCAGCAAATCAAGGAAATATTGCATATGAATCAGTACTAAAGGTACAATGGAATTCATTTGAAATTATATGGTCTTTGGCATGTGTTGTCAAAGAGGGAGAGTTTTACTGTCATATCTTTTCCAAAATCTGAAATTTGATTAAGTAATTTCTTCACAGAGGGAGATTACTGTAAGAGGGAGAGTTCTCTATCTTAGAGGGAGAATTGTTAATTGTGTTGTGTTGCAGTAGACTTGCTTTCAAATTTCATTTCTGCTATGACATGTTGTGTTGCCATCAATGCCAAAGAGGGAGATTGTTGGATACAATTAAGTAATTGTGTATTGTCTTTGATGTTACACAAATGTCATATCAGTTATCAGACAGAGTCTACCAAGTTCTATCAACCAGGAAAATAGTTTACAGAGTCTACCGAGCTTAGTTGGTCAGTAAAAGCCTTTTGCAGTGTATACCGAGCATTTCAGTATGTCACACGGTGAGTTAGTGTTAACCGAGTTCACTCGGTAAGCTAAGGAAAGTTTAGTTCTTACCGAGATCACTCGGGTATCAAAGGATTTTGTAACAAACAGTTAAGTGTTAATCGAGTTCGCACGGTAAGCTAAGGAAAGCTGAGTTTTCACCGAACTTACTCGGTAGTCGAAGATAGCTTTTACCGAGTCCAGTCAGTTTCCAAAGGAAGTGGCAGGATTACCGAATTTCTCGGTAATTGTAGTTCTTACCGAGTTCTGCCGGTTAACACAGGAAGGAAGTTTTTGTTCTGTATTGACTGAGCAGCGTCAGCCAGTGAAAGTTTTTTTTGTTCAAGCCGACTTTAGAATATGTTTAGTCAAGTTGGTTGGGCAAGCCGACTTTGGAATTGTTTTAACAAATTGGTTGGGCCGACCTGGTATTATGAATAATATATAAAGAGGTGCTCAAGATGAAAAAAATAAGAGGTGAGAATGAATATATGAAAAATGCAAGGAAGTGCAAGGAAGAGACTTGCGTGTGCCTAAGCAGAATTGAGCAGAGGGAAATCTTGGAGCTGCAGAGATATATATTTGATCAGTAAGGATCTCGTGGAGCTAAACTGAGATCTGTATTCAACAAGATAAGTTGCATGTATTTTCAGATCATTCATTGTTGCTTTCTAACCATTGTAACAGTGATTCCAAAATCTCCTAACAGAGTTGGTTTAACATCCATTTCATAAATCCTTTAACAGGGTGGCAATTTAGTTGAATTGTTCAAAAAGACCTCTTACAAGGCCACTCCTAACAGGGTGATTAAATCCTCTAACAGGGTCACACCTAAAAGTGTGTTTTGTAACCTTTAACAGGGTTGGCTCCTAACAGGGCTCACTTCCGAAGAGTGAAAATTGGTGACTAGTTGCTGGTGGTTTTTCCCATATTGGGTTTCCACGTAAATCTGGTGTCTACCGTGTTAATGATTACTTTCTTTTGCATAGTCGCTTATTTCAGTAAATGCTTCATAAATTAACTAAACACCTATCAAGTTTTAAGCTGTGATTTTTGTAGCAGCAACAACTAAGTTTAAGGCATCTTTGGGACTTTTGAAAATGTTTTTGTGGTAACTGATTCACCCCTCCCCTCTCAGTTACACAATCTTCATTTTATAACACTAATGGACATGCATTTGTGTCTAAAAATCAAAATCAAAATCTTAGATCATCTTATCATGCTCCAAATAATAATCAAAATCAAAATTTCAATACTCACAATCTCAATAATAATCATAACAATCATAACTTTAATAATCGTCACAATAATAACAACCTATTTAATTCTAGACCTTCTTTTAACAACAATAATAATCAAAATACAAATCGTAATAATAACCATCCTAATCAATATAATATTCCTAATAAGAAATCTCATTGTACTTATTGTGGGAAAGATGGTCATTTGACTAACAATTGTTTTAAAAAGGAAAATGATAACCAACCTATCAATAACAATAATAAAAAATCTCATGGTAATCAATCTCGTCATGCTTTTACTATTAGTTACAATGCCTCTAAACGATTAGAATGGATAGTTGATAGTGGTGCTTCTCAACATGTTACATCTCATAAAAAAGTTTTTGATTCTTTGCAACCCGATCCTTCGAATACTCCAATTCAATTAGCTGATAATCATAGTTGCAAAGTTGAAGGATTTGGTGATGTTAATGTTCCAAATGGAAAGTTACATGATGTTCTTTATGTTCCTAACTTGAAAACCAATCTCCTTTCAATTGCTAAATTATGTTAAGATTATAAAGTTGAATTTCATAAAGACATGTGTTCTATTATTGATCCTAGCACTAATGTTGTTGTTGCTAATGCTAAGTTGGATCATGATAACTTATTCAAGTTTTATGAGTTTACCTCTTCAAGGTACTCTTTGCAAGAAAATATTGATTTTAATGTGTGGCATGAAAGGCTTGGTCATTTGAATTCTGATTATATATCATTGATGCTAAAATCTCATATGGTTGAAGGATTACCTCATTTTGTTCCATCTAAGATTACATGCACTAGGTGCATGAGTGGCAAAATGCATCGGTAGCCCTTTCCACATGGTTCATCATGGAGGGCATCTCATAAGTTACAATTGATACATAGTGATCTTTTAGGACCTATGAAAATATCTCCATTCAAGGATCAAGGTATGCTCTTACTCTCATTGATGATTTTACTAGAACAATTTGGATATATTTCTTACATAAAAAAGATCAAGTACTTGATATATTTTCCGAATTTCATATGTTAGTAGAAAGGCAATCTGATTCTAAGATAAAGATTCTTTGAACTGATAATGGTACTAAATGTGTTAATAATGCCTTTCATTCTTACTTGAGATCATTTGGTATTGAACATCAGCTTACCATTCCTTATACACCACAACAAAATGGTGTAGTGGAAAGGAAGAATAGAACTATTGTGAAAATGGCTAGATGCATGTTACATGCAAAAAATATGAATTATAAGTTTTGGGCTGAAGCTATGTCTTGTGCCACTTATATTCTTAATAGAACTCCTACTAAAACTTTGAGGGATATAACTCCTGAAGAAGCTTGGTCAGGTAGAAAGCCCAATTTACAACACTTAAAGATATTTGGATCTGTTGCTTATGTTCATACACCCAAACAAAAAAGGCATAAATTAGATGCTAAATCTTCTCCATTTATATTTGTTGGGTATGATGAAAATACTAAAGGTTAAAGAGTCTATAATCCTCTTACTAACAAAGTTCAAATTGCAAGAGATATTTGTATTGCAGAAAATGAAGTACATGACTGTTCCAAGTTTCAAGATGATGAATTTAGCGGAAGTAATATTGTAGTAGTGGAGGACCAACCTCCTTCTCTAAACCCTACTCCTCAAGTATCTTCTTTTATTCCTCCTATTTCTTCTAATTCTAGTAATGATGTTGATATTAATGATGCATTTATAGATCATGACTCTTCTTCTACTGATGAATCTATTACTAATAAGAGAAGACCTAAATGGGTTCAAGGTTTACTTAATGAAAGAGATGATTATCTTACTAGATTTGGTGGACTTAAACCTAGAAGAATTAATTATTGTAATTATAGTTTGATGACTTCTCTCATGAACTCTAATGATCCTCAAACCTTTGAACAAGCTAAGATTCAACCTCATTGGCAAAAAGCTATGAAAGAGGAATATGATACTTTAATCTCTAATGAAACTTGGGATTTAGTCTCTTTGCCTCATGGTAAGAATTTAGTCTCATGCAAGTGGTTATATATGTAGACACCTAAAAAACCTTTAGAAAATAAAGTATTTTTTTTTTCTAAAAAATTCCTGATGACATCATCATTAATTAATTAATTAATTAATTAATTAATTAATTGATTTTTTTGCCATTAAATCCCTTTATCTTAATTAAAAATATTTAATTAAGAAATCCCTCCCAAAAATGTTTAAATCTTATTTAAACATTATTTCCTTATTTATTAATTATTTAATTAATAAATTGACCAAAAATCCCAAAATAAATAATTAATTAATTTTTTCCCCAAAAGTTGGCCAATTTCCTTAAGACCAATAACCTCTTCCAAAATCTTCTAATCCTTCTTTAATTTCGATTAAAGACTAATCTCATCATTTCTTACCCCTAATCCCAACTCAAAATATTTAATCAAGATTAAATATTAATCCTCATGTTTATTAAAAATATTTTAATAAATATCTCCTCAACCCAAACCCTTGAAATAAATAAAACTTTATTTATTTCATAAAATCTTATCCTAGGAAGTTCTAGACTCTTCTAGAAAGTCTTCATCCTCATCCAAAGCCTAGACTCTTCTAGAAGATGTCTTTAACCCTAATCCTAATCCCCTCCTAACCTTGTCACATTCCCTAAACATGGGTTAAAACTTGCTAACTCAAGCCAAAGTTAACAAATATCTCCTCCTTCACCCACCCTCATTAATTGCAATCCACTTGCCATCCACTTGCCTAGTCCTAAGCCATCTCTAACCCTTCCTCTAATCATTTTTACAACCCTAAGCAAGCTTAAAACCTCCCTAAACCCTCAAATTCGAATTTCATGGTATCTCTCATAAATATCTTCAACCACAAAACTTTATAAAGCCCACAAAGTCATAAATGTTCTTACAAAGCACTTATGAAGGGTCTTTATGAAGATTTTATCCCTTGAGCCTCCTTTGTTGACTCATCCTTCCCCCTTCCTCCATCCTCTCACCATGTGACATGTGTCACTCTTTGATTGGTTGTAAGGAAGCACAATCCATGTGCTCTCCTCTCATGCAATCTAAGCCCTCCATGAGCTTTTTCTCATCCTTGCATCTTAGCCCTCAATCTCTCAAGCCTCTTGCCTATAAATTGGATCCTTCCCCTTTGCAAAATAACACAATCCATGAAGTAAAGTTATAATGCTATTTTGAGAGCCAAATCCATACTAAAGCCATCTATCCACACCAAAAATCCACAATCATCCATTGAAGCCTTTGGAAGCATATTGAGCATACATCCTATCCATTTAGATAAAGCCACTCAACAAGAGAGCTTCTCATTGAGAGAGCCCATTAATGGCTCATATTTTCAATTGAGAGCTCATCTTAGTCTATCTTGAAGTTTATGAATTTTGTTTAGTTTGTAGAAGCTTTATTTAAATTTGTTTTCTATTAGCATACTAACATTGCTCATATACATTTTGGCACGCCCGGTGGGACCTCGCATGGGTCATCTTCATTAGCTTTTTTAGTCAAGTTTTGTATGTCATTTGCTGATTTTGGCTAATTTTGCTTATTTTTATGATTGGTAGGATTGTATAATTTGGTTTTGTAGGTCCACATGAGCATGAAGAAGACAAAGGAACTTATAGTCTATCTCATAGTATTTGCAAATTTTTTAAGCTTATAGGTGGACAAAGCACTTGGAATTCTTCTTCCTCTTCTTGTCTATATTCTTCTTATTCCATCTACTTCTTCTTCTTCTTCTTGTGGGAGATCTTGGCCATTTTTTTTTTTTTAAAGAAGCAAAATCATACACACTTCTTTTTAGTGCTTAAAATGAACCCCCAAATCATACTTAAATCCATTAAAAAATTAAAAATTTGCAAAAAAGAAAAAATCTTTTAACAAGTGAAACTAAACCAATCTAATCATTTGCATCCTTGCAACATCAAGGTTTTAGATGCATTCATGGAAAGTTAGGAACACTTCATTTTTGGGAATTTAAAAAGAACTTCAAGTTTCCATTTCAAAAGGTTCAAAATCAACACTAAGTGCACACTAAAATCTAAATCAAACTCAAAGCATCAATCAAGGATAAAATGAACCTCATTTGAAAATATTTTAAAGTTCTTTTAAAAATCTCATGAAAACTAAGAGTCCTAAAACTTTTGTTATTTGTTCCAAACAAATGTCTTGTTGCAAAATCTTGAATGTTTCTTAGGGTTTTCATGCATCAAAACAATCTAGGAATATCATTTTTGGGCTTAAAACATGCAAACTAGAACACAAAATCTTGAATGAAAAGCAAAGTCCAAAGAGTCATTTTCACTTTTGAGTCCAAAACAATCTTGAATGATCTAAGGTTAAAACAAAGCACTTCAAAGTTCTTAAAACAACACACAAAATCTCAATTTTGAATGCTCAAAAGAAAAAACTTGAATGTTTAATCACTTATCTTTGAATGCATGTTGCTAAACACACTCTTGAATGCCATGGATTAAAATAAAATTTTCCTTGAATGCATGATTAAAACAACAAATCCAATCTTGAATGCCAAGGATCAATTAACCATTGCAATATCAAACACTTCATTTGGAGCTTCTAAAATTGAACAAAACAAATCTCTTTTCCACATGCAATTTAGGTAAAGATTGATTTTTGGATATTTAAGAGATTTTGTTAAGTTAAATACAAATTTGCAAAAATCAATTTGAGTAGTTCTTTGGACTCACCTCTTTTCTAATCACCCATCAATTCAACCATTGGTTGCAATCTCAGCACCATTTATGGGGATGGGTCTACTTGAAAAAGGTGTTAAATATTCCACAATCTAACTCACTCACTTGGTCTTTGAACGTTTGATTTAACTTTATCAAAAGTTTTAAATGACCAAAACTCTAGATTAAATCAATCACACTTCAAGTTTGGGCACTAAAATTGAACAACTATTGACGTGGAGGGCCTCCGGGCGCACGCTTGGCAATCGAGTTTCACACATCTTTGTTTTGGGCTTAAAATAAACTCACACTCAATCTTGAATGCCTAAAAATCAATGAAAATTGCATGGTTTTGACGCATTTTCAATGGCACTCGCATTTCTTATGTTGACGATCTCTCGACTTTCATTATGCTAATGACGCTGTCAAATTGGAATGAACATTGTATGCCATAATCACAAGTGTCTTCAATCATAGCTTACAAAATTTAAATCATCAATTGGAATGAACGTGTGTCTTTAAAAGCCCAAGATCATGTATGTGGTCTTGTTTTACACTTTTTAGGAGGCCTTCTTGGGGATTTCATCACCCCTTGGGATGACCTCAACTCCAGCATTTCGGTGGAGTATAAAGATCGGGAGGTGAATCCAAAGACACCTCTCTTGGGATCAAAATTTTGTCACTCGGGCTAAGCCTCAAGGAACTTTATACCCTTGAGAAGTGAAAGAGGAGAAGTGGGTTACCGCTCCTCTCAGCTGTGTGACATCTTTTTGGTTTCATCTACGGATTTGGGCCTCACGTACCTTGCGTATATCGAGGACTCCCTAGCTATAACAAATTTCATCCTTGTAGAAAGCTTCCTAGAATGTTGGTGTGTTTGACATGCTTGCTCAAAACTTTTGTCTGCTTATTTGTTCATAGCTTTTGAATGAATGTTTGCCAACTTTGGTCAAAATCCCAAAAAAGAAAAAATCTCCCAGCTCAAGGCATACTTAGCGTAGTCACTGCCTCATCAGAAAATCATCCAAGCTCCCCTACTGCAACCAAATCTATCTAGTTCCTTGCTTTAGAACAATCCCAAATCCAAAGTCTCTCCAAATCATCCCCCCTAGCCAGCTAGAAACCCAATCCAAAATCACACCCAAGCCTTTAGAGAGTTGTTGTCATTCTGCTAGAATTTGTTATCCAATCAATCTAACCAATCCACCAGCCTCACCATGGTTATCCTTTTGACAGAGCTTTGTCTAGGGTAATCTAGCTTTGTCACCTGTTATCCCTCATCACCTTGAGCTAAAGGTTGGGATCCACAAGTGATCAATCTCGTGTCATGCCCATAGGATCATTAGTCTATTCTTAGGTTGACACAATCTCCACCAATCCAGCGCATAGAAAAGCAAAACTCTCACTTTTTGACAGCATGCCCTTGAAGTCTTCCATCCACAAGAAAGCCAAAAATCTCTAGCCAATCCTCCTTAGGTTTGTCATGCAACTTTGACTCTCCCTAGGAAATCTTTCATCAGCCAATCCAAAATCTGTGCTTAACCCAAATCCAACCATGAGCTTTCATGTTCATCCATATGCAAGACCCCATCCCCATCAAACTCATCATCAAAGCATGAAGTACCAATCCTATCATGATGTGTTTGGTCGCATTGTCCTTGCTTCCGCCACCTCCTATTCCAATGATGATGAAAATCTTGTTGACTATGACGAGTATATTGAAAGCCTTAGAAACATTCCCCCAAGCATCCCCCAAAATCCAAGAGTTATTCCAAACTATCTAGTCATGCCATCTGATATTCCAGCTTCCCCTTAATCACCCCATCAACCAAGCTTCCAATCTTCCACCCCCATCACACTAGCTATTCCTGTCAATCCACCTCCACCTTCGACACACGAGTCTCCAAGGAATCTCCTAGAGGAAATACAAGAAAAGTTGCCTCCAACAGTCGATAAGCCATGTCATCTAATCCAACCATGTGAAGTAGTCAGTGATGAAGCTTCCCCATCTATAATATCACCTCCATCTCCCATAGCTATCATCCCCATACCATCCATCAAATTGCTTAAAATCCTTCCACTTCCCACAAGCATCAAAATCCCACCACCTGTCAAATCCCTCCAAATCCTATCCACATCGCCTCCAAGCATTTCCCAAATCTCTCGTAATGACCCTTATGCATCCATCTTCTACTCACCCATCTCCACTACTGAATCTCCCATATATCCATCCGCTGCCTTTGAAGAATCCATCCCTTCACCTCCTATCACACCATCCACTCCAAACCAATCCTATCAAGATCCTGCCCAAAAGCATGTTGACATCCCCCAAAGCATAAATGAAGATATCATCGTACCATATCTTCCATCCATAGTGCAGTCACCATCTCCTACATCTCCAAAACCTCGAGCCATATCTCCTCCACTACAAGATATCTTGTCATCCCACCAGCTACATCAAGATCCTATCCTTCCATCTCCCCTGCTCCATGCTTCCATCTTACCACCTATCCAAGCTATTCCACCATCTATAATCTACCATCTTGGTTCTCTTACATTCATCCACGGTGGCCCTCTCTCAGCAGAAGAATTAAGAACAGTATCTCCCCATTGCAATACACCTAATAAATCACTTCTACCATTTTCTGCAAGCAAAAAGTTTCCTCAGCTTGTTCAAATGCTCAATCGATGGCATTATCAAGGTCAAGGTTTAGGACCACAAGAGCAAGGACTCAGAGAGCCTATTATTGCACAAAAAAATCTAGGATTTCATGGTCTTGGATATGTATCCAAAGGCTCACCATCTAAATGTGTTGGTACACCACACCCCCAAACCAAGCCTATCTCCAAGCCCACCATGCCAGCCTCCCATCACTCCTTCAAGAAATCTTATGTCATCCCCCCTCCACCATCTTTGCAACCCAAAACAACCTACCATATCCCCCCTTCATCCACTAAATCCATTTTGGGTCCCTATGTCCCAAAATCTACCATCCTCCATCCTCCTATCAGCCATCATAAAAATCCTATTCCATCCATTTCTATGCAAGATCAACAAAGGCACATATCAGGGCACATCATCCATCATCATCCCCCTACAAGCTCTTTCATATCCTCTCCATCTCACAAAGCTTCTCCTAACCATCTTCCCAAAGCTTACCACAACAATGTGAATGCCAACTTCAAAATGCATAAAGCTAAAAATCCACATCCTAGGCAATCATATGTCTATTCTAAAAGACATACTCCAAAAAGGCAAAATCCAATCAAAGAATGCAAAACAATGTAAAAGCCTATGAAAAGAAAATCCAAAACCATGTGGATCCCCAAGAAAAAAGTTGAAACCCAATGCATAATGGCATCCACCATTGCTGATCCCCCATCTAGTGACTCATGTCCCCCATCTCCTAACTCCATCTTGGGTGCCTATATCCCCAAGAACACTTCCACAAATCCTCCATCACGCCCGCATCTACCATCTATCCCCCATATGCTCTTTTCACACCCGTTCCAACATGTGCCAATATTGCTCTTGCAAACATCCCCATCTCATGCTCCTTTCCAGCATTTTCATCCCTCCATCTTCTACCATCAATCCCATCTAATCCGATCTATTGCATAAATCACACATCCGGTGTACCAACAGCTAGCAACAAAATTGAACATTCCAACAGCCAGTGAAAAATCCCAAAAAAGCTAAAATAGCTGAAGAAAGACAAAATCATTTCAGCTAAGTCCAAAGTCAAAAAGTCAAAAAAGAAAAGAAAAATAAAGCATCCACTGGTGAAAACTTGGCAATTCAAGCGCCTTGGACAAGTACCATGATGAAAACTTGGCAAACAAGTGTCATGCGTAATCCTGCCATCCCCAACTTAGCCTATCACCCTCATGCTTTTCATCATCTCTTGACATCCAACTCCATCTTCCAATCTATCCACCTATCCTCCACCCTCCATCTTCCATCTCACACCATCCACTTCTCTCTTGCTACTTCAGCCAATCATCTCAGCTATCATCCATCTCCCTAGCCCCTTCAGCTTTTTCCATCCTAGCTTCAATCCTATCACATCCATTATAAGACCTCCTTCCACATGTTATCTTCTAATTGGGGGCACTATATTCCTTGGAGATCTTGTCTTGTCCATCCTCCCTTGTCATTGGTATCTAGCTCTAGGCTATCCTCATGCAAACCCAATGTCATCTCTTTATATCCATCATAATCCTAGCTATCTACCATCCTATCCAGCCATCTCATCCTGCTCCTCTAGCTATCCTTGGTCACAAAATCTCTCATCATCATTGGATGCATCCTGCCAAATCCATATCTTTCGCTATCACCCCACCCTTAGCTTTTGCATCTTGCACAACATCCAACCATCCCGCTATCCTATCATCCTAAGCTTTTGCCTGCTTGTAACTATCTTGGTCAGCTTCAGCTTGTAAATATCTTGGTTCGTTAGCTTGTACATCCTCTTTAGCTTAGTACCATTGCATCTATCCAGCGTTCGTGTCAGTTCGTCCTTGATCAGCTTCTTGCACCCATCACACATCTTGGTTAGCTATTCCAATGCATCCTTTAGCTAGATTTCCTATCACCAAAGTGTTATCTTTCTTAGTTCAGCTTGCCAGACGCATCACTCATCTAAATCCACCATCTTCGGTGCTCTCCGATAGGTCCTTGCAGGATATAGCTTTCCTCATGTCTAATCTTGGTCCATTAGTACCTTGTCCTACCCATCTTGTTGGCAAATGACTCTCTTTTGGATTTTCACTTTCTTTTGATTTGGGATCATCCCTTTTGGATCTTGAAGTATCTTTTCCAAGCAATCTCCTTGTTCCCTCCTCAAGGTTGCCACGATCTTCCATATCATGGTATGCTGCGAATGGAGCAATTAGAGTGTAAGGTCTTAATCAGGTCTTTCGTTTGTTTTTCTTTTCTGCTTGTGGGTTCTCCAGTTTCGTTTCCACGCTGCTTCCTCTAGGATTCATGTGTGATACTGGGGCAATCCTTGCATGTTTGTTTTGAGTTAGTTTGTCAGTCCTTTGGACGGTTGGTGAAAAGGCCATGATGTTCTTGGTAACCTTGGCAATTAACCAATAGTCCTATAGCAAATCTAGTGCTCAACTACATGGTGGTACTTCTCTTTGAAGTATCCCCCCGCTCAAAAAGCTTCAATGGTTTTCCTTCATCTCCATTATCCCCCATCCATATCTAGCATCCGTCTCTCCTACCCCAGCTTATGCATCAATATCTCTTTGAATCACTCCTCACCTTTAGCTTTAGGGATCTACAATCCTAGTCTTAGGGATCCACCAATCCAAATCAATCCACCAAGCCTCATCTTTCGAGATCCACAATCCTAGTCCTAGGGATCTCCGAAACCCATCTTCCGCCAATCTGGCTCTTTGAAATCCTATTGCATCAGCTTTTATAATCCCCTCATCCATCTCCCTATCCTGGATTCCTTTTTATAGCGCTCTGCTCCTTCATCCTCCACCTTCCCTAAAGTCTTAAGCTTGCTTCCTCTTCTGCATCTGATTCTCCTTTATCATTCTCTCATAGTGAGAGTTTGAGCTAATTCAGCCCCTTCTCTTTGCCAATCTATTTTTCCTTGCTCATCCGAGATTCTTGTACTTTTCAAGAAGCCATCGAGCCTCGCTTTCTCTCCCCGCCACCTTCTTGAGGGGGCATCTCACAGTCCATTCTCTCCTCTTTTGCTCTAGCCTTGGGCATCTTATTTTCTTATCTTTGATGTCATGCCACTTGCAGCATCACATCAAAGAGGGGCAAAATGTAGACACCTAAATAACCTTTAGAAAATAAAGTATTTTTATTTTCTAAAAAATTCCTGATGACATCATCATTTATTAATTAATTAATTATTTAATTAATTAATTTATTTTTATGCCATTAAATCCCTTTATCTTAATTAAAAATATTTAATTAAGAAATCCCTCCCAAAAATGTTTAAATCTTATTTAAACATTATTTCCTTATTTATTAATTATTTAATTAATAAATTGACCAAAAATCCCAAAATAAATAATTAATTAATTTTTTTCCCAAAAGTTGGCCAATTTCCTTAAGACCAATAACCTCTTCCAAAATCTTCTAATCCTTCTTTAATTTTGATTAAAGGCTAATCTCATCATTTCCTACCTCTAATCCCAACTCAAAATATTTAATCAAGATTAAATATTAATCCTCATGTTTATTAAAAATATTTTAATAAATATCTTCTCAACCCAAACCCTTGAAATAAATAAAACTTTATTTATTTCATAAAATCTTATCCTAGGAAGTTCTAGACTCTTCTAGAAAGTCTTCATCCTCATCCAAAACCTAGACTCTTCTAGAAGATGTCTTTAACCCTAATCCTAATCCCCTCCTAACCTTGTCACATTCCCTAAACATGGGTTAAAACTTGCTAACTCAAGCCAAAGTTAACAAATATCTCCTCCTTCACCCACCCTCATTAATTGCAATCCACTTGCCATCCACTTGCCTAGTCCTAAGCCATCTCTAACCTTTCCTCTAATCATTTTTACAACCCTAAGCAAGCTTAAAACTTCCCTAAACCCTCAAATTTGAATTTCATGGTATCTCTCACAAATATCTTCAACCACAAAATTTTACAAAGCCCACAATATCTTTATGAAGATTTTATCCCTTGAGCCTCTTTTGTTGACTCATCCTTCCCCTTTCCTCCATCCTCTCACCATGTGACATGTGTCACTCCTTGATTGGTTGTAAGGAAGCACAATCCATGTGCTCTCCTCTCCTGCAATCTAAGCCCTCCATGAGCTTTTTCCCATCCTTGCATCTTAGCCCTCAATCCCTCAAGCCTCTTGCCTATAAATTGGATCCTTCCCCTTTGCAAAATAACACAATCCATGAAGTAAAGTTATAATGCTATTTTGAGAGCCAAATCCATACTAAAGCCATCTATCCACACCAAAAATCCACAATCATCCATTGAAGCCTTTGGAAGCATATTGAGCATACATCCTATCCATTTAGATAAAGCCACTCAACAAGAGAGCTTCTCATTGAGAGAGCCCATTAATGGCTCGTATTTTCAATTGAGAGCTCATCTTAGTCTATCTTGAAGTTTATGAATTTTGTTTAGTTTGTAGAAGCTTTATTTAAATTTGGTTTCTATTAGCATACTAACATTGCTCATATACAATATAAAACCAAACTTAATGCAAGTAATGAAATTAGTAAGTTTAAAGCTAGACTAGTAGCTAGGGGATTTTCCCAAATTGAAGGTTTAGATTACAATAAAACTTTTGCACCAGTTGCTAAAATGCCTATTATAAAAATTGTGCTTTCTTTAGCTTCAAAAATGAATTGGCCTATTCATCAAATGGATGTTAAAAGTTCCTTTTTAAATGGTGATTTACATGAAGAAATTTATATGGCTCAACCACCAAGTTTTATCAAAGAAGGTAATGAGCATTTAGTATGTAAACTAAAGAAATCTATTTATGGTTTAAAGCAATCTCCAAGAGAGTGGTATTCCAAAATTAATGCCTTTTTTATTTCTCAAGGTTTTGATAGAAGTAAAAATGATCCTAACTTATACATTAAACATATTCAAGATGATATTATCATTATTATTCTATATGTTGATGATTTGATTCTTACTTCAAGTTCTAACACCTTGATTTCTGATATTAAGTTTCAACTCAATCAAAAATTTCAAATGACTGATTTAAGAATTTTACATTACTTTTTAGGAATGCAAATATGGCAAACACCTAAGAGCATTTTTCTTTCTCAAAGAAAGTATGCTCAAGATCTTTTGGATAGGTTTCAAATGAATGATTTTAACCATGTTTCTATTCCATGTGAATTAGGAACTAAGTTAATGGTTGATACAAACACTCATTTTGTTGATGCTACCTCTTATAGACAACTTGTAGGAAGTTTAAATTATCTCACCCTTACTAGACCCGATATTGCATATAGTGTTGGTTTAGTTTCAAGATTTATGTCCAAACCTCAACAAACACACTTTAAAGTAGCTAAAAGAATATTAAGATATATCAAAGGAACTCTTAATCTAGCTTTATTTTATGATGCCAGTTCTACTTTTACTTTACAAGGATTTACTGATTTTGATTTAGGTGGAGATCTCAACGATGGGAAATCTACTTGTGGTTATTCTTTCTTTGTTGGTTCAGGTGCTATATCTTGGAAAAGTAAGAAAGACACTTTTGTTTCTCTATGTTCTACCGAAGCTGAATATAAAAGTTGTACTTATGCATCTAAAGAAGCTCTATGGCTTAGAAGAATTCTTGAAGATTTGGGTCGACCTCAACAAGAACCTACACCTTTGTATTGTGACAATCAAAGTGCAATAGCCTTGGCAAAGAATCCTATCTACCATGCAAAGTCAAAGCATATTTCTCTCCACCACCACTTCATTAGAGAAAACATTGAAGAAAAGAAAGTGTCCCTCATCTATTGCAAGGGTGAAGATCAAGTTGCTAATATTTTGACAAAACCTCTTTCTAGAGAGAAATTTGAATTTCATCATAAGAACTTGGGTTTGATACCCTTTGATGTAATCTCCCCAAGTAAAGATTAAAGGTGGATGTTAGAATTAATAATCTTTCCTTGGTTGTATTTATTTATTTATTGGGATAAACCAAGGTATCCCTTATGTATTATTTATTTTTCCTCTAGTCCACATGTAAAGGACATGTCATTCTTGTCCTATTGTCCACTCGTGAGGACAACTCATTTTTGTATTTCCTTTAATAAGGAAAATAGATATTCCTCCTTAAGAGGAACTTGACACTTTTCACACACCTTTTATGAATGTGGCATTCATAGAAATGAGAGTTACACATGCAAAGACATGCAACTCCTTTCTCATCTCTTTAAAAGAGGTGCTTCTCTCTCTCATTTTCATCTAGTCTCCATTATTCACATCAAGTTTTTGATGCTATTATAAATGAGCTATTTTGCTCCATTTCTTCTCTCTCTCTCTCTCTCTCTCTCTCTCTCTCATTCTCATTCTTAGGCTTTTGCCTCATTGATAATACTCACAAGGAGTTTTCTTTGCTTTCCCCTTATCAAATCCTTGTCTCTTGTGTTGCTTCCTCTTTGGTATTGCTCCATTGATCTTGTATCATTTGTATGGTAAAACTCTTCTTGCTCTCTTGGACTAAATCTATTATTTCATGCTATTTCATTTTATTATATTTTATCATTTCAATCACTTTTTCTTACAATTTCTAAGTTCAACCAACCTTTGTATCTCTAAGTATATTACCAATACATCATTTCACCATTGTCTTAATTGATCCTTGAACTTCATTAAAAAATAATAATTCAACCTTTCCTCTTGGTGCTATTGTTACATCTTATTGATCAAATCCTCTCCATTAATAAACTAAGTGATATTACTTGGATCTTATAAGCAATTTTCTTACCAAAAAATAGAAGGTTTGACATTAGTGACAAAACAATGATTGAAACATACTTCTTCAACAATCTCTTTAATTCATCAATGATCTTTTCAATCAAATTCCAAATACCTCTTGTACAATGTAGGCACTCTATTTCTAGTTTCAAAAGAGTTGTCACTTTATTTCCTTATGCAATGCAAAAAGTATCAATTTAGTTTTAGGTAGTCAATGAAAGGATGTATGTAAAGGAATAATTAGGTAGCACAAAATCAAAATCATTTTTCCTGCCAAAGGACATAAAGTGTTTGAAAATGAAAAATGTTTACTATTGCATGAATTTTTCTAATAAGGATTATTTTTATCATATCTAATAATCAATTTTATATTCATGTGTTTGGGGCATTTCAACTATCTTTTGGAGATTCCAACCTCTCTTTGTTTGTTCTGTGATGGATATCCATAGCTTCTAATAAAGAAAAACTTTGGTAGTGAATGTATTTGGTGAGCATCCTACAACCATTATGTATGATAATTTGATATTTATCATTTTATTTTTGTGCAACCATTTCATTTGATATCAATTTATACATTTTTTAGATGTGCTAGCCTAGCACCAGTAGTAGGAGGAATCTTCTTCCCAACACTCTAATTTTTGGTATGTAGCTTGGATGTGTAGACTATGCTAGCCTCTGTAAAGGTATGTTAGGAATTTAGATCTATCCTTGGTCTACTTATATCTACATGTTTATATTTTAGTTTTTTGTCAATCTTTAAAGTTTCTAGCTCTATCCTCACCTCACTAGTTTCTTTAATATTCTCTGACTTGCTACCCTTATTTTTTTTGTTATATTCAACATTTCTATCTTTCTTTGCATCAATTCTTAGACTTACTATTCTTTTCTTATATGTCTACCAATGATTGTTCAGACTAGGCTTTAGGTTAATCTTCCCTTTGTAAATTTGATTTGATTATAAACTATATTTCATTGTGACCTTTGTTGGCACCTTTTGATTTTGGTTTTGTTGCCATAGTAGCATCTTCAATGGCAGCTAGCTTGGAACTAATATTCTCATCCAAAACAACTTGAATCTCTTCTACCTTTCTCAAGTTCTCTAAATTTTAGAGTAATGGCCTCCTTGATGTTGAATTTCTTGTATTATCTTGATTATCCTAAAATATTGATATACACAATTTGATCCAAAAGCATATTTTTCCAAATCAAACTATAAAGATAACATCATGAACAATACAAATCTAGCATTTTTAATGTTGTGAATATGACATTGTAAAACTATGTGTCTAAAAATGAGAAGATTGTGTGAAACAAAAAAATAATTTTGTGACTTTAAGATTCCTTCTTCAATTTTCACCTTATTACAAAGCATGATCTAAAATAACATATATCAGATGTGATATTCTACTTAAAGATATATTTACAAGAATTCAAGTATTTTAGGATTTAGGTTTTTTTCTTTGAGCTAATCATATCGAAAAGTTATATTATTGACACACTAAGATTTTGTTGGAAGTTTGGTCTACTAGCTTTACAATATAATGTTGACTCTTTTTCCAAGTTTTGAATACATTTCTCATCTTCCATGTTTGAAATTATTTTTTGTTTAGTAAATATTATTTAATTTTTAAAAATTTGATGATGGAAAAATGTGGGTAGGATGTTGAAGCAAGGTATTTTGGTTGATTTGTTTAAAGCCTTCTTTCTAGTGTCTTAGTCAAGTTTTCTGAGAAAATCTTGATGTTGTACTATCAGTTTCTCTATTGGTGTCTCTTTTATTAGGGGATCAAAAAAGTTCTTTATGAGTGTTTATTTTTTTGGGGAGTCTAAATATTTCACCTACACACTTGTCTTGTGATGAAAAAATGTGGGAAGGATGTTGAAGTAGGTGTTTAGATTGATTTGTTCAAAACCTTTTTTCTGAGGTATTAGTCAAGTTTACTGAGAAAATATGCTGGTCATTGTACTGCCAACTGCTCTATGGGTGTCTTTTTTGATACCAAATCTAAAGATTGCATCTAGACAGTTGTTTTCTTTAGTGATGTGAGTTTGGTCCTCTTTTGTGGGCTTCCCTTTATTTTCCCTTAGTTATCTGAGGGCTTAGGTTGTTTCTCACCCACCCTCTCTTGCAGTGTGATTTTGGTTCATCAACTGGAATAGAGAATAGGAATACATATTGCCATTATGACTCTAAATGAGCTTATACCCATTCCAAAAAATAGTTGTTATTGAAATAGCCATTACTATTCTCAATATACATTCCTATTCTCCATTCGTATGCCCATAACCAAACTTATGTGTAATTCATTAAGCAATGCCAGGTAGAAAAGATGACATTTATGATTTTTTATTATTAAGGAAATAAGGTTGATAATATGCATCATTGTGAAAACTCAATATCTTAAGAGAGAACTAAATATATATGTATGTATATAAGCCAATAGCATTACTATTGTGAAGACTTACACCAAATTGATCAAATTTTATGGTGGATGTCTTATACTGAGAAAAGCCAAATTAGTGCAAGAGAAGGATGATCCTTAAACATGGGTTGGGTTGGAAAATCATGGTGGCTAGAACCATTGTTCAGATTAACTTTAGATAGAAATAACAATTACATGCAAATATAACCAATGTCAAAAAATAATAGATCAAATAGAAGAGAACACAAGACACCAAGATTTAATGTGGTTCACCCAATCCCTAGGCTACATCCACCAACAACAAGTCCAATATTATTATTATTATCTAGTTATTACAATCTACAATTCCTTAAGATAAATATCACTAGAAGAAGCTACAATATCACCATTACATTATGAGATCCCTAACCATAAGCCTTTTTATACAAGCTTTTTCCACTTACAAAATTAGAGATAGAATAAGTCATCCAATAGGAAAAATAACAGCTGATTCCTTTTACAATATAAGGAAATTTTTGGCTTTAGGGGCACTACCCCAAAAAATATCTATGAGGGCATTACCCCTTGACCCAACTCTATACACACATGGGGCATTACCTCAGGACCCCACAGGGGCATTTCCCTATGACCTTATCTTAGGGGTACTAACCCCAAAACCCCCATAGAAATAATATGGGAAGAAAACCACACCGAATAAACCTCCAAGTTTGATTAGGCTCCATGTTACAATAATCTCCCATTTGGAGACTAATCATACTCCACAATAATAACCTCCCACTTGGAGATTAATCATAGCAGTACTAAACCTATAGCTCCCACTAAATTATCAAACCACCCTGGAATTTTCTTTTCTTTTCCTTTATTTGATTCAATCTAGAGGACCAACCAAACCTAAAGAGTTCATCTTCTCCCTTGTTACTACCTTGGTAAACATATCTATTGGATTATAATTTGTATGTATCTTATCTAGGTTTAACTGCCCATCATCCAGAACTAAACAAATGAAATGGTACTGCAACTACATGTGTTTTATCTTTGAATACAGAGCTAAATTCTTTACAAGATGAAGGAAACTTTGACTATCTATAAATAAATAATTATCCTTCTGATGGTGTCCCAATTCTTCCAAGAAGAATTGAAGCCATATCATCTCCTTAACTACCTTTGTAGCAAAAACATACTCTACCTCTACAGTGGATAAAGCATTAACCTTTTGCAATTGAGAAACTAGTTTACTACCGCCCCATGAATAGTAAATGCATAGCCTATAGTACTCCTCTTAGTATCAATATCTCTTGCCAAATTTGAGTCAACATAAGCCTATAAATAAGTAGTAGAGCCCTCAAAGTGTAAACACTTATTGGATGTACCTCTCAAATATCTAAAAATCTATTTAACTGCATTCCAATGCTCAATTCCTAGATGACTCATATACTTGCTAAAAACTCCCACTGCAAGTGCAATACCTAGTGTTGTGCATACCATAGCATACATCAATATTCCTACAACTAAAGCATAAGGTACATTGGACATCTTATCCTCCTCTTCATGTGTCTTTGGATACATCTCTTTAGTCAACTTCAAATGACTAGGCAAAGGTGTGCTAATAGCTTTAGCATTCTCCATAGAAAAATACTACAACACCTTCACAATATAATTAGCCTGAGATAATGTCAATTTCTTTTTCTTCCTATCTCTGAAATCTTCATACCAAGGATTTTTTTTGCTGTCCCCAAATCATTCATAGCAAATGCATGTGATAACTATTCCTTTAACCCCTTAATGTGATCCATTTTAGACCCAACTACAAGCATATCATCAACATATAAATATAAAATAATCTAGCTACTATCATCTAACAACTTAAAATAAACACAACGATCTGAGCACCACTTGCTATTTCCATGCCTATGAATAAACTTTTCAAATTTTAGATACCATTGCTGAGATTCTTGCATCAAGCCATATAAACTTTTCTTCAATCTACACACTAATTTCTCCTTACCTTTGATCGCAAATCCTTGTGTTTGTGTCATATATATCTCTTCATCTAAGTCACCATGAAAAAAAGGATATTTTAACATCAAGCTACTCTAAATGCAAATAATCAATAGCCACAATACTTAAAGCAATGTGAATAGAAGTCACTTTAACAATAGGAGAAAACATCTCATCAAAATCAATGCCCTTTTTCTATGAAAATCCTTTTACAACTAACCTAACTTTAAATATTTTCTTGCCTCCATCCTCTTCTTTTAACCTGTAAACCCATTTATTCTATAAATCCCTTTTACCTACAAGCAACTTGCATAAATCTCATGTATTATTTTTTAGAAAAGAGTCCATTTTTTCTTTCATTATAGACTCCCACTAAATCTTTGTTTCCACCTACACAAATTTATCATAACATTCATGTTCACCAACATCTATTAGTAAAATAGAGTACAAAGAAGGAGAAAATCTTTTTGGAGGTCTACTTGGCCTTATTGACTATCTAAAATTCACTGGTGTGTGAGGGAATTTGTTGTTGAAATTTTTGCATATCATGAGGAATTGCTGGAACAACATATTTTGGAGTATTATCCAACACTATATAATCATCTTGTTGCTTCTCATGTTGCTACAATAGATCTTTGTACAACACTTTCTCATTGAACACAACATGCCTACTTCTTACAATTCCATAATTTTCAAAATCCCAAAGCCTATAACTAAATTCATCAATGCCATATCCAACAAATAAACATATATTTGATTAGCTTCCATCTTGGTTCTATTTTTAGAATCTATATGAGCAAATGCTTCACAACCAAAGGTCTTGAGAAAAGAACAACTCACCTTCTTACCAGTCTATGCTTCCTCTAGAATACCACAACCCAAAGGAGTAGATGAACCTTTATTGATCAAATATATGATAGTATTGATAGCCTCTGCCCACATGTTTAAGGTCAACCTTGCACGCAACCTCATGCTTCTTGTACACTCTAGTATAGTCTTGTACATGTGTTCAACCACTCCATTTTCGTATGGAGTCCTTGGAACAATTTTTTTTCTACAAATACCATTAGTAGAGAAATAGTCTTCAAATTCATGACTACAATACTCACCACCATTATCACATCTAAAACATTTTAATTTCTTACCAATCTTATTTTCAACCAAGCATTTCCATTTCTTAAAAGTTTGAAATACCTCATATTTCTATCTAAGGAAATAAACCCAAACTTTTCTAGTTGCATAATCAATAAATTTAACATAATAATGAGAGTCACCAAGAGAAGATACTTGAGCTGGTCCCCATACATCTATATACATGAGCTTTAATCTTTCACTTTTCTTTTCCTTCCCAGTCTTCACAAAAATCACTCTCTTTTATTTTTTGTACACACAACTTTCATTGATATCCATATTAACACCTTTTAGACTTGGTAAAAATTTCTTTGAATGAATTACTTTCATAACTTTCTCACTCATGTGCCCAAGTCTATGGTGCCATAGCACTATATTAGAATCTAACACAATTGTTTGTTCACCCTTCTCAACTGTAGTGACTATTCTCGAACATTCATTTTTCTTTGAAATAATCAAAGTAGAAGGAACAATATGACCTATACAAAGATATAAGGTGCCTACTTTCACACCTTTTTCTACTAGAGGGGAACCTTTTGAAACCTTCTAATTTTTATCATTAAAAGTAACTACACAACCCTCATCACTGAGTTGCCCTATTGAGATTAAATTCCATGTAGTGGCCAATGATTCCAATTTTGCAACATAATCTTAACTTTTTCCTTTCCAAAAATCTAACAAGGTTCATTATCCCTCAAATAAACAAGCCCAAAATCCCCTTGGACATAATAAATAAAATACCTCTATGAGCTATAGCATGAAATGAAGCACTAGAATCTAAAATCTATGAATCATCAACACTTTCTAAAGATAGAGCAAAGAATCCTCTTTGGATTTGTTACTTGCCACATTTTCCTCCTTGTTCCCTTCTAGTTTATCTCCTTCATTGCTCTTTCGAGTCCAATAATTTTTATTCTTATGCCCTAGTTTACCACAGTACCAGTAATCTATTGGTCCTCTGGATTGAGACCTCTTCCCCTTTGACTTTCCTCTTGATTTTCTATGATTTCAAGAATTATTTCCTCTCTTAGTCATTCTACCTCTTCTTTTTGCATTCAAAGAACTTCTTGATGTAGATCTACCTAAGGTTTTCCTATGAGTTTCCCCACTCAAAATGACACCAATCACATCATCACATTTTAGGGTATTAGATCTAGAAATAGAATTAATTACAACCATTACTAAGCTATTTCAACTTTCAAGAAAAGAACACAAAATCAAGAGAGCCCTAATTTTTTCATCAAAATTAATAACTATAGAAGATAACTAATTAATAATAGTATTAAACTCATTTAAATGATCTACGACATATCCACCTTCTGTCATCTTGATATTAAATAAATGCTTCGTGACAAATACCTTGCTTGAAGCAAAGAGTTTTTCATATAGTTTCGCCAGGGTTTGCATCAACTCTTCTGTCATCTTCTCTTCTATGATATTAAATGTTATTGATAGTGCCAAGCATAATTTAATGCTTCCAAGTGCCTTTCTATCTAAAGTCTCCTAGTCCTCATTTGTCGTAGTTCCATGTTTGTTGGATTTTTTGTCCAACAACTTCCATAAGTCCTTCTAATAAAATAGTCCTCTATTTGTATCTTCCATAACTGAAAGTTCCACCCATTAAACTTCTCTACCTTTAGCTTACCCTCATCTACAATTTCTGTCACTCAACCATAGGACTCCCACTCAACTGTGAGACCTTTCTGTAGAGGATCGCTAAAAAAATGATGATAGTCTGGCTAAAACAATAAAATGATTATAGTTTGAGCTTTAAAAAAAACAATGACTATCTAGATCTGATACCACTTGTTCAGATTAATCTCAGACAAAAATAATAGTTATATAAAAATATGACCAATATTAGAAAATAATAGATCACATAGAAGAGAACACAAGACACCAAGATTTAACTTGGTTCACCCAATCCCTGGGCTACATCCACCATCAACAAGTCTAATATTATTACTATTACCTGTTGATTACAATCCACAATCCCTTACAACTCAATACCACTATAAGAAGCAACAATATCACTATTACATTATGAAATCCCTAACCCTAAGCCTTTTTATACAATCTTTTGCCACTTACAAACTAAGGGCTACAATAACTTATCTAATGGGAAAAATAATAGCTAATGCCTTTTACAATATAAGGGAATTTTTGGCTTTGGGGGCACTGCCCCCAAAAACTCCTATGGGTGTGTTGCCCCTCAACCCCACCCTATATTATGATAGGAAGTGCACATGGGGTGTTGTCTCAGGACCCTATAAGGGTGCTACCCCTTGAACCTATCTTGGGGGCACTACCCCCAAACCCTCAAAGAAATAATATGGGGAGAAAAATGTGCCAAATAAACCTTCAAGTCTGATTAGGCTTCACATCACAACAACCATTGTATGGAGGCTCCAAATTTTGCCAAAATTTTGTGAGGCTCACCTAGATTTCTAATAAATTCTTGTACCTAACCTTAAGTGATATAAGCATGGGAAGAAAGTGGGTAACAAACAATATTTTTGTGTGTTTTCTAAACAAAGTATAGAAAATCATAGAAAAAAAACTTCCGTTTGATTATTGTCATATTTAATTTACTTTTGTATCATCTACCTTTTCAAAATATTAATCCTCAAGAATTAAGCTATATGTGCAATATAAATCAATGAATGTTACAGGATAAGATAAGCCTTTAATGCCTTCCTAATAATTACTACTTGTCCTTGGTCACAATTTTCCTGAGTGTCAACCTATGGCATACTATAATCTGATAAATTAATTTTAATTGTAATTATTTCAAATAATAATCCTTTTGTGAAGTTCCTATAGTATATGTGATTATTTAGCATCTATTATTTGATTACAAGATCCAACATAATGATCCTATACATAGTGAGATTCACTGCTATTTATTTCTCTTGTACTTATCAAGTCTACTTCAATATTAATTTCCATTATTAATTTGTTTTTGAATTTAAAAAGACTCAATCTGGATTCTGATCAAACTTTTGAATGAAAAGTTTAGACTGGCTTCTCATGGATTGGGTATTAAGAATGCAAAGCAAAACCTAAAGGTAAATATCCAAACTAATCACCAACCAGGATATCATTGGTGATTAGTCTAGATATTTATCTTTAGGTGTATTTTTTTAAACCTTCTATATTCATCAAAATTTTGACCAATCTTGGTTGAAACCTAACAAAGTTGATCAAAATTTTGACCAACGATAGTCAAAATTTTGACCAATCATAGTCAAAATTTTGAAAAACTTACCAACAAGGGCACTGTCATGGGTTTGGCATATTGGATAGATGGGCCATCCTTTTTTACCACCAATGGTCAAATTTTCGATGACCATAATTGCCAAATGTTGGTGCCAATTTTGATGAGCTCACCCATTGAAAGTTCAAGGTTAGGACAAGGATTCTTCAAAATTGTGATGAGAAAAATACCAACAAGGCCATTGGTGGATCATTCAACCAATTTGGATAGAAAATTCAATCAATTACGCATCAAAAAAAGAGGTCATTTCTACTAGTGAAATGGACACTTGATTAGTTAGAATTTGACAAGATAAAGTGATTGCTTAATCATGTTACAAGTGAAGAAGATAGTTGTATTGAAGCCTTGAAGAAGTGATCAAAGATTGAACAAATAAATAGGCTTGAATGAGAAATAGAGAAGAAGATTAAGGAACTTGTAATACATATTGAGTGATGCTAGTGTCGATTGAGCCATAGTATGTTCCTAGCACAAATAGTGTTGATCAAGCATTAGTATTGATCGAGTGATAATATGTTCTTTAGAGAATTAAGATTGGTTACAAGAAATGAATGAATAAATTGAGAAAATTGAAAAGATCAAAACATGGACACTGGTACCTTGACCTATAAACAAAAATGTTATTGGAACAAAGTGGGTATTCAAGAACAAGCTAAATGAAAAAGGTGAAGTCACAAGAAACAAGGATAGACTGGTATGCAAAGGATATGCACAAGAAAAAGGAATTGAATATGGGGAGAAATTTTCCCTTGTTGTAAGACTAGAAGGCCCTAGAACACTACTCACATATTCTAGTTATAAAGGATTTAAGGTATATCAGATGGATGTCAAATCTGCATTTATGAATGGAGCATTTGAAGAAGTGTACATAGAGAATCCAGAAGGATTTATTGATCTTAGCAAGAAAAATATGGTTTGTAAGCTACATAAGGCCTTATATGGTTTGGAGCAATCCCCTAGAGCATGGTATGAAAGATTGCATAATTACTTGGTGAAGATTAGTTTTGTAAGAACAAATGATAACAATAATCTATACTTGAAGACCGGTAATAACAAGGAGGTATTGTTATCTAAAATATTTGTTGATGATATCATATTTGGAGGAAAATAAGCATTATACAAATCATTTGTAGATGATATGAAGAAGGAATTTGAAATGTCTATTTTTGGTGAGATCAAACTATTTGTTGGTTTACAAGTATATCAAATGAAGCAAGGTATTTTTTTATTAGTCAATCTAAATACATCAAGGAGATACTAATTTTTTTTGGAATGGAAGATTCAAGACTAGATAGTATGCCTATGTCCACTAGACATAAGATATCTAAGAATGATGATTTTACTAATGTAAACCAAATATTGTAAAGATCAATGATTAGAAAACTACAATATGTTTTCACAACAGCCCTGCTATTACATTAGCAGTTGGGATAGTTGTAAGATTTTCTATAACTCCTAAGGAGAATCACATGATTGTAGTGAAAAGGATACTGAGATATGTAAAAGAAACATAAGGTTATGGATTGCATTACAAGAAGAATAATAAGTTTGATTTGAAGGTGTTCATTCATTCAGATTGGGTAGGAAATATTGATGACAAAAAGAGTACAATTGGAGGAGCATTCTTTCTAGGAAAGAGACTAGTTTCATGGGAAAATAAGAAGCATAACTACTTTTCTTAATCAATAGCTGAAGTTGAACATTTGACAACAGCAATAAATTGTTCAAATATCATATGGATAAAGAAATTGTTGAAAGGAATAAAAGAAGAGATTATTGATCAAATTGTTATCTATTTTGATAACACTAGTACTATTAATATATCAAAGAACCTTGTAATGTTCACAAAGAGTAAGCATATTCTATCAAGTATCATTACTTGAGAGAGATAGTTCAAGACAAAGAAGTGAAATTGGAGTATCTGAACACTAAGGAGAAAATAGCCAATATTTTTCACTAAATCTTTACCTAAGGATGCTCATGAATATATAAGACTAGGGATAACTTTAAGGAACACCCCTTTAGAAAAAAGTATATTTTTTTGAAAAATCAAACATTAGTTCAAGAGAAAAAAATTAATTTCTATTGGCTAATTTTTATTTCTAAGTAGGAAATTTTTAAATTTTATTGGCGATAATTTTTCACTGATATGAAAATTCTATAAAACCTTAGTGAATCTTTCATTATTAATGAAAATCATGAAAAAAAGTACACATATCTAAAAACAATGATTTCATTATTATTAGTACTATTATTATATGAAGCCTAATTTATTATCAAACTTTAAGGTTAAATTTAGCCCACTTTTATCATTATAATTTCTATCCAGATTATTGATTGGTGGTTTGGGGGAAGCACCCCTGTTATTTTTAACCATTGCATGATCCTAAATCAATGGCCTAAATCCTATTTCAAGCCAAACTTTTAAAATGATGATAAGTTTTAAGGAAAATTCCCAATGTAAAGACATGTGTCCCCAACCAAACCTATTTCGCATCAAAGTGAGAAAAGATAAAAAGTTTCACAAAAAGTCTTTAGAATAGAAACACATGTCAATTATACATACTTAATTTGTAGTGTAACCTAATTTTTTACCAAATATTGGTGAATATGATCGTAAATTAAGACAAGTCTTGAAAATTGTAGGCAAAAATATTTAATTTACTACGTAGAAAACCTAGATTCCATTGGTAAAATTATCACTAAAATATAAATACTTCTATATTATTATTAGAAATTAGCCTAAGAATGGGACCCAATTTTGGTTAAAGTGTAGCCGACATGGACACCTCAAAATTGCAAAAAAAGAAGAAGCCAAATTGGAGTCCCTAATGACTGAAAATAGCCAATTGGAAAATATTAGCCATTAAAGTTATCCTTATCTAAGAGGTGAATTAGCTATGGTTCACCTAGACAAGGATACTTAAGCTAAAATGGTTCTCTACATCAAATGGATTGATTAGAATCTCTTACAAGTTGATGTAGACAGTCCTACTTTAGGAGAAGTAGTAGTGGAAAAATAAGGATAGAGTATTGTATTAATCATTTATAAATGACAAAGGATAAATATAGTTCTAACACAAAGATACATAGAAAATATGCAAGAGATAGATAAAAAGTGTCTTTGGCATTATTGATCTAAATTTAAGAAAATGAGCTGAAAACACAATATCAGGTGAAATTAAATACTTGTGATATCAATGTTAAATTTTTGGAAAACTTGCAAAAACTTGAAAGAGTTGTATGCAAACCAAAAGCCATCATATTATTAAAAAATGTAAGTGTTTATACAATTATGGAACATCAAAAGTCACCATAGCCATGAAGTCAAAATGTATATGTCACTTTAATAAAAACAACATCTTTTAACTAAAAACTATACAAAACTAGGTGTTTAATTACCTCAACTTGTTGGGATCATAACTTTTGACCTAGAGATCATAATTCAAAATTGCATACACTGTTGGAAAGAAAAACTAAAAATCTAATTTCAATCCCTAAAATATTGAGCCTTTAATTTCCCAATTTTAGAGACTGATAAAAGTTTTAACTTAAAATTTTGAGCAGAAGACCTCTAAAAAGGCCAATTAAAAAGACCTAGAAAAGCTTTAAAAAATATGAACAAAATAGTTTCAAACATATGATCTTTTGTATAATTTGGATCGATTGTTGTCAAAGAGGGAGAGATTTCCATGAAGAAGTGATGGTGTAGAGATGTTGTGAATAACTAACCATAAGAAATAGGGAGAAGATGTAAAGAGAAGACGAAATTCACTTATCTATGTAGTTGTAGTGCCTAGAAAATGGGCTAAATGCATAACATACTATGAGAAAATCACAAAACTCAATCAACATACATTAGCACCCACTAGTCTACCATGAAAGCCAAACTAATAAAAAAAACAATAGAAACCCCCTCTTTCATTTGTAGCTCCCATGTCCTTCTTGCTTCTCCAAATGATGTGGCTCCAAAGTTGCCTATAGTGCACACAAAATTGAAGCAAAAGCCTATGATATGGATAATGCCATGAGAATACTTGAAGTTGTGATTTAAGCTTGAGAAAAAATGGTGTGAAAATGCAAAGAAGCTAAGGACTCAAAGAATCAAGAATTATGACTCCAAGGACTTAAGGAATTAAGACTTCCAAGACCGAAAATGAGAGAAAGAGTGCTCATTTTATAATGAGCATGGAGGATGAGAGCATTAAATTTGTCACCCATAGATATGTGATGTGGCAAGAGATTCCTTTGAGAATCCATGATGCATATGACAAAATATGCCAATTGCAAGATTCTATGACACATGGAAGTCAAACTTGGCTAAACATGGAAGAGAATCTATGACACACCATAAGACACCTCAACTCACTTAAAGCCAAGAATCTATGACAAATAAGCCAAATAGGAACATGTGTAAGAGAATAAGAATATTTGATTATGACACATCTTATCCAAGTGTCAAAGGAGAATCCACAAGGTGTCATATCCAAGTGCCACTAGGATGCAATATTCTATGGAATATTTGAATTAAAAATCCTTTTATTCCACAAAATAAGAATTAGTGGAAAATGGAAAATGGAACTTATGAAATTAAGAATTTCCATGGTTTGTGAATGATGAACCAATTAAATAATAAAATTAATTAATTGAGGACAATAATTAGGAAGCATAATTAGAAAGAATAATAGGATTAAATAATGGGTTATTTAATCCTATATAGAAAAAATAGTAAATGATTGGTCAAATTGATTAAATAAATGCGACCATATCCTTTGATGAAAATGTAATGATAATGGATATTGAATAAGATGATGACAGGTAGACCAAAGCCATGGTTAGATTGATTGACTAAAATTTCTAACATGCCAAGGACACATGACATGAATTGATTGATATGTAACATTTAACCGCCATTGCAAATGCTACAGGATCAAAGTTGATTGAAAAGGTTTGATCATAATAACATCAATGAACATTGTCAATATTATTAAAATGGTTGATGATGTGATGATCTAACATTGAAAGCCTCAATAATGTCAAAGATTTGATGACATGAATGATAGTTTGAACTAGCACTAAGAGCCATGATAGTACTAAGATCAGATTGATAAGATTGATAGGTTGATAGGTTTCCAAGGCACTAAAAGCCACAACAATACCTAGGATCAGATAAATGATGATAGATTTGGGATGTTTGATATGTTGTAGGTTGATTAGGACTAATTTTGAGTGATTTCAAGTTGATTTGGGGTGATTTCGAGTTGATATGAAATGGTTTTGAAATGATATGAAATTGAAGTGAAGAAGGATACAAATGATAAAGTATAATCAATTTTTCCAAAAGATCAAAGTTTTTAGAATGAGAAAATGGGACAAATTAGTATGAAGAAGTGATGAAACCATAGATTCAAACCATTTTTGAGTGTCTACATTAGTAATCAACAAGAGGGAAAGTTTGAATAAGAAAGAAGGAGTTCATAGAACTAAAGGTGTTGCATGGATGAGAATTAGAATGAAAATAAGGATATTAATGAAGATCTAATTTTCTCGATGTAGTACATATTTTGGATTGCATTGTAACTAGTGGTGTTACCATCAATACAAAAGATGGAGATTGTTTGGAATTATAATTGGAACGATTGTTATGTTTTCATTGATGTCAAACATTATTGGTGAGATATTTTGCTATCTAATTCGAGTTCCATATCTAGATGATTGATGAAGAGGATTTGAGAAGTTGGTTATAAAAAAAGTACCTAATGGGAAGGTTGAGTTATGAAGAAGGAAATATAAATGGACACTTTATTGGTTAGACTTTGAGAAGATAAAGTAATTCTTTAATCATGCTACAAGTGAAGAAGACAATTGTACTGAAGCATTGAAGAAGTGATCAAATATTTACCAAGTGTAAAAGCTTGACTAAGCAATAGAGTAAAAGATTAAGGAACTTGTAATACATATCAAGTGATGCTAGTGTTGATGGAGCCACAATATGTGCTAAGCAAAAATAGTGTTGACCAAGCATCGATATTGACTGAGTGACAATATATATGCCGAATAAGAAAATTAGTAGTGATTGAGTAATTTAGTGTTGGTCAAGGGACAACATTTTAACAAATTATGAGAAATCACAATTTCCAGCTGATAAAGTTGATTTCTTAGATATGTAAAGCATGTTGAAGATAAGGATATATGATCTGGAATATTTAAATCAAGGAAAATCATGTTTGCACATTTCTATGTAAGGATTTTGATGTAAGAGCATCCTAGGGTAGTTGGCTATCCTATATGATTAAGGGATTTTAGTGGAGTTTTTTGGACCTATTTGGATCTTGGTTAATTATTTTTAATATATTTAAGAAGTGTTGCAAGACTTTAAAGGAAAGTGGTATTTAATTTTTGTTGGAGGCAAGGGATATTTAGTTTGTAGCTTATTGGGCCAACTTTTGGCTTAGGTTGGTATAAGTAGGGGTTGTAGTGAAGTATTTAATCATTATTCATCCATCTTGGAGAAGAGGAGGTGGTAGAGGAGAAATTTTTGATAAGGGCTAGTACTTGAGGCTTGGGAAATAAGGAGATTACTTGTTGGGCTTAGGAGTGCTAGTTGGATCTTCCTTGGAGGGTTCTACAAGAGTGTAGATCTGAACTAGGTAGGGTTTGGGTGTGATCTTGATGGATTTTGTAGAACTATTGTTGATCTCAGATTGGTTTTGACAATTGAGTGTCAACACACTTACAATATTTACTAAGTTCATGTCAAGCTAGTAATACATACTAAGTATAATATGTAAGATGCTGAGTTGCAATGAGTGTCAAGTCACTCATGTTTCGAGTCACTATAGTGCCAAGAAAATAGACCATGTCAAGTGATTCAAGTGTCGAGTGAACAGTTGATGCCAAGAAAGTTCAAGTGTTAAGTTAGATAAAATTATAGTAAGCATCGAGCATTACTATTATGAAGTGCCAAGTAACACAAAATGGACATAGATGTTTGTAATGGCACAAACAACTATGTAAATCATTTTTATGTTGACTTTTGGATAGATATTGAAGCTTTAAAAGATAAGATTAATTTTTTTGGTATTCTTATGCAATCAACATGCAACCAATCAAAAAATTGGAATGGTTGAGCAATAAACATGATGAATTTTAACTGTAGATTCATACCTAACCCTAAGTCACAAAAATCTTTATAAGGAAGATGAAGCCCCATAATTCATAGATTGATGTGAATGAATAATAGAAGGAAGAAAAGGGGTGAATTGATCAGAAAGCATACAAGGTGACTTAAAAGAGTGAAATAATTACAGAATCAATTTGTAGAACAATGGATCGGTGATACAATATTATTATATCGGATCAAGAGGATCAAGCTAGACTAAATTGAGATCTAAAATCAGTAATACAAGATTGTAAGTTGTTAGATCAAACATTCTACTATTAATTTCTAACAACTATATTAGTAGGATGAAATCCTTTGGACTAAGGAGTAAATAGTCATTGTAAAATCCTTTAACAGGGTGAAATTCCAAGTGAATGTTTAGAAATCCTTTAAATAGGTACACTTCCAGCAAGGTGTGAAATCTTTTAATAGGGTGGGATTTAATAGTCTCTTGTAAGCCTTTAATAAGGCAGGCCTTTCACAAGGCAGATAATGTTTCATGGTCAAACATTGTAACCTTAACAAGTTACACTTTATTGCTATAATAGTAAAAAGTTGTGGGTATCATCCCCACCCCAATTTTACTTTCTCATTTGGAGGGTTTTTGGGTAATCATATCTAGTGTCAAATTTTTATATGGATACATTTACTTCACATGTTATTTCAATATGTTAATTCATGTATTGTTTGAAATTAAAAGTTTTATTGGTTAAAAACTAGGACTTCTAATTCACCCCCCCAAAAGTATATGTTTCCCATTCATAATTCCAATAATTGTTATCAAAGCTAAATTCTCATCAACAAAAGGCCTTACAGCTTAAAAAAATATCTTGAGATGGAGGTCTACAAATTGGGAAAGATTATAGAGAACCAAGGAATTGAGATCCAGCTCATTCAACATTCACTGGAAGAAGCTAGGGAGGAATTAAGGAAAGCCTTAAGAGAAGGAAAGAGATTGCCATTGCAGAAAATGACACACAATACAAAGATATTGACACCACCAAGTTCTTTGCTAATGGAGACTCAAATGAGTTTGATGTAATAATAGCAGATCTAATGGAGAAGAACATAGCACAAGCAAAGAAAATTAGAAATCTCAAGATTGAGCAAGAATCATAAGCCATAATGTTGTGTGAAGTGACTGAACAAAAGAAAAGAGCTATATAAGACAAAGTCATGATTGAAAAAGACAAGAGAAACATAAAAGAAGAGAAGTGAACTGAGCTTGCCAAAATATCAAACATGCAATTGGACACCCTAAGTTAGATGATGAATACTCATCATGAGTTGAATGTCAAAGACATTGAGATCACCACACTAAAGTTGTAGAATGAACAACTACAAAGTGATCTAATAAAAGAAATAGAGATTGCTTAAAGCTTCAACAAGTCCAATGAAGCCATCAAGTATTTTGAGAAACTCCTAAAATCCCTTAGATCCAGTAATGATACATTAGGACTAGGCTACACAAGCACTGAAGAAGGAGAATCATCTAAGACTACTAAAGAAAGAAATGACAAAGGTAAGAACTTCAAACCCACTTGTAATTTTTGTGGTAAGAAGGGATATACTACTCATATGTGTAGGAGAAATAATGCAAATCAACATGAAAAACCTAAGAATATGGGTCACTATCATAAGTGTAATAAACAAGGTCATCAAGCAAATGATTGCAAGACCAAAACCATGAATACACCAAGATTTTAAGGTTACTGCTACAACTATTAGATGTATGGACATAGAGCCTTTGAGTGTAAATCTAAGCCTATGGGGTCACCAAAAAAAATGGCAAAAGAAAGAAGTCATGGATACTTCTATAATTGGGACTGCAATACTTGGCAAAGCTGTCACTATTGTCAAGAGTATGGACACATTTTTGAAAACTACATTAGAATACATTTTAGTGTTAACTATAGTAGATGGTTGAGTCAAACCACATGTTTTAGCTATTTGAAGATAGGTCACATCAACAAGTATTGTCCAACAAGGTCAAAGACACCCAATTCTTAGTTCAACAAAGGAAAAGGCAAGATAGATGTTGAACATGTCAGAGGAGAGATGAACAAAACATGGAAGAAAGGAGATGGAAACTGCACATCAAATGGAGGGATCACTTCACCTAATAGGTCAAGTGGTCACACCTCATCAAACTAAGAAAAAGGAGGTATATGGTAGTAATATTTAAATTCTTTATCATAAATCAGTTCCAAGATAAGTTAGTACTGAAAAGGATAGGTTAGCATGAATAAAATATGCAAGATAATGAGGAAAGTCCAAGGTAAAATCTTCAAGTTTTCACATTATTTCTGAGTGTGACAAGTCCTCCTCAAATGTCGAGTAAATTACTAGTAGGTGCCGAGTTGTCAACCAAAGCTAGTTGGCACTGAGTTAGTAGAAGTTATCAAGTAAGAAGAATGCCAATAGCTATTGAGTGAGGGTAAAATCTCTATGGATGCCTAGTAAAAAAAAATTATATTAAAGCCAAGTTTACAGCTATACATGCACCATGCAATAAATGCAATGTTTTGAAAGGTATAAGGCCAAATTTTGCCCATTTTTCATCATTACAAATTTAGAGCAAAGAGTGAGCAAAGTGGAGAAGTGATTCAAAAGCCAAATAGAAGCATTTTCATAGTTTCTAGCAAAGATCAAGCATTAGTTCCTCAATCTTAAAGGTATTCTTCACATGCCGAGTTACACAATTTCAAGTTATGAAACCATAGTTTGAAAAATGGCCTCTAGTTCAAGGAATGTAAAGGATAAAGAAACTTTTGAATTCTAATTGGTTAGTAGAAGTTAAACAACCTAAATTTAAGGCTATACCAAAGATTTATTACAAGCAAAACCCATCAAGCATGCTATCTATGATTTTGCCTAAGGTTGTAATGGTCCAAGATGTGAGAAAGTGTTATAATTGCAAGGTAGGAGGCATTGGAGGCATGAATATTAGATAGGTTTATGATAAACTCTGTGAAAATAGGGTGTTGAAGGAATAATTCAAAATTGTAGAGAGAAAGGGTTTAACTCGTGCCCTAGAATTCCCCACCATATTCAAAACTAAGTGGATTAAAATAGTTCTCAACAAAATTCATGATGGATGTCTATGGTCAGAGGGTGCATCTATTGAAATTTCAAAAAGAATTGTACATAGGGTTACTGGATATCTAACCCTAGATTGGCCCAAGACATTGAGAAGCAACTTCAAAGAGGTGTTTGAGAAAAATATAGGAGCTAAGTGGAACAAGCATGGAATGACCATTAAAACTATCAAATATCCACTTCTTGAATTTTCCATTAGGGTCATTTCACATAAATTATATTATTCAAGCAAATTGAATAGTGTTCCATGCATAGCAGTAAATGTTGGACATAAGATTGTCAAGAAAGATCATACCTATGATCTTGCAAAACCCCAAATGCAGTAGATAATGGAGAATCTAGGAGCAGTAAGAGAGTCAAAGAGTTCTCAATGTAAGTTTGGTTCAATATTGGTATGTATATTTTTCTATGTGCAAAATGAGTTCCCATCTTTTGGAAAATTAGGATGGGAGACCAATAGGTTAGTTGTTGTTCAAATAAATGAGTATATTGAACAAATGGGAGAAAATTTTGAGTTAGTAATGACTAGCTATTTTGAAGACTTTAAGAAGTCTATGAAATAGAGGTTGAGAATTCATGCTTCCTTATTTGAGAAACACTATAATGACATTTATTTCTTTGTAGACATTGACTATACCCACATTCAGATTGCTATACCTAGAGTTAGATGGTTAAGACCTCTAAGATATGAAATCAATGTTGATGAAGCCTCAACTACTATCAGTGCACTCCTTGTAGAAGAAGTTGACAAGAATGCCAAAATATTTGGTAATTATGATGTTGCAAAGTCAAAGGTTGAGATGGAATTTAAGAAAACCTAAAATTTGAAAAAGAAAGACAAAATGGTGAGGAAATTGAAGGCTAAGTTTGGAGAATGTGTAGGGGATGATGAAGAAGAAGATGAAGATGAAGCAAGAATCTCTTACTTTAACCCAATGCATGAGTGAAGATAAAGAAGAAGAAGATTCTGAGGAAGAAGAAGCCAAGGAATCACTAGCAAAGCCAAAACCTAAGAAGGGGAAGGATAAGCCAAAGTCTACAACCAAACCTAAAACAAAAAGGGCTACCAAACCAAGTACAGTAAAGCCAACAACTCTAGCAACAAGAGCTAGTATAAGGGCAACTACACAAAAGGCCAAAGAATAGGAAAAGAAGAAAACAAAGGTTACTAAATAGAAGGGTTCAGCATAGAAAAAACCAAGAAGAAAATGCATAGAATAACTAGAGACAGATGATGAGAAGATAGAGTTTGAGGACACAAGTCAATTTAGAGTGCTAAATTATACACCTAAATCTAATCTTGAAAATATTTGTGATAGTATTAAAGACAATGCAGACTTAATAAGCTTAAAAGGTATTAATTTTGAAAACCTTGGTAGAAAAGACCAAAATATGATAGAAGAGTCAATGTATGCCATGATGGAAAAATTCAAGAACACTCCTCTTGAATTAGATAATACAATGCCAAAGAAATTGTATACAATTGTTGAGAATAAGTGGAATTACTGCTTGAATGTTGAAAAATAAATAAGAGAAAAAAAATTAGCCCAAGTAATGCCTAAAATAACTAGAGGACAAATTACCAAGGCTAATAAAAAAAATGGTAGCAGATTTGCACCAAAATATAGGGCGTTCAACATTTTGTGGAGCAAAATTGAGGATGTTGCCAAGAAATCCACTCTAATGTGGAAGTTAATATATGGATTGAAAACTATTAAAGAAGGAGAAGAAGATCCCTTTGAGGGAAGAAATAATGAGGAAGAGGATGAGGATAAGGAAGAAGAGACATAAAAAGAAAAAGAAGACACCACTATAAAGGAAACGCTAATGAAGTCGGATGAAATGGCAATAGCTTTTGAGCAGCAAGTAGAACAAAGTGTGGAAGACACACAAATGCCAACTATGAGCCCTTCACATAACACAAACACACTTGTATAAACCATAAAAGTGAGAGATTTTCTTGATATCTCACCTTAGAACATCAATCCATTAAATGAAGAGGATCTAAAGAAGATCCTTGACCAATCCATACTAAAAGCTAGATTGTGTGAGAATCCTATATTGGTCAGTATGGATGAACTTTAGAAAGCAATAGCTGACATAAAAAAGGATAAGGTGAACATATAAGAACTACCTTCTTCCATCCCTATAGCTACTAGTAATCAACCATTAATACAATCAATTGATAGATCTACAAGGCTAACACTACTATGAAAGTTGATATAGTTGATACAAGTCAGACTACAGAAGTAAAGGAGACTATAAAAGAATAAGTAGGACAGATAGATGTTTCTATACCTAATGCACAAACACAAGGTGCACCATAATTAATTGTAATTGATTAGGGAATATATAATAAAGACAAGGACATACCAAAGGAGAAGGAGCAAGAAGCCATACAAACATTGGTAAATCTACCAACATCTAGCTCTCCAACAAAAGTCCTTCAGAGATCGAGCACTGAATCCCACTACATATTTCAGCACTAGGCTCCAACTCAACAAAGGTTGCTAAGGTATTTCACTATGGAGACTCAACTCTAGATGAAGAGATAGTGATACCTACATTTGATTATACAACCATAACACTAGAGCAGATAGGCTTAACGCAAGAAGCCTTAGAAAGAAAGAAACAACAAGAAGTACTCAAAAAGGAGTACAAACAAAGGCAAGCACTAAAGGAGATCAAAGACATCTTTTTAGATGCTTTTAGCTTGAAAACACCTAAAGCATCCAAGCCCATATTAGAATAACTATCATAAATTGTGGAACATGTGACTAATGAAGACCAAGATACTAATGCTAAACTTATGGAATTGTCTGAAAAGAAATTTCAAGGGAAAGTTAATGAGAAAATATCAGGTGAATTAGCACTATCACAAGTTGAATTGGCCACTAGAATTGAGAAAGTGAAGAGGATTGAGAACATATTCTCACTGTATACAAATTTGTGTGATCCCACACTCTTCAAACAAGAAACAACCCAAAGGATTCTGAGTCTAGAGAGAAACTTGAAGATATCAAGTATGCAATTACCTCAAAACCTAGCTTAGAGTGAGAAGCATTTTAATTCTATCTTCATACACAAAGTCAACTAGGTATATTAACAACAAAAGAGGCTAATATAAGAGCCAAGTTGATTAATATACAAGCCTCCCTTGTTGTAATGTCCCTACTTGTAAGGACTTATACTATTGTCTTGTTAATTCCAAATAATCAGTCCAAGGCTTATATTGTATTAATTTTTTAAAAATGATTCTTTATATATATATATATATTCCCTTCCCAAAGTATTACATTGTATGTATAGGCTAGGTCATTTGGAGATTGGACAAGCACACCACATTAAAGGCTTGACACAACCCTGGGTCCTCACTTTTCAAATGTGAGCCTTCCATATCTCGCCATGCCTAGATGCTATACCATACCTTAGTCCTCAAACTTTGTGGTGGGGTCCCACAGCTAGATAAACCTAAACCCAAGACAGGGTATTTTCCCCTCCTCTTGCCTTAGGACTCAGCTCTACCCTCTTATCCACCTAGTTCTTATTGAAGGTAATTCTTGGGAAGAATCATTTCTTAATCAACTATTTCATTTATTCATTCCTCTTTTTTCTTGTATTCATCTTTGTTTTTGTAATAATGTGATAACTTAATTGGAATATTAAATCATGTTTATTTCTTTACATAATTAAGTTGGTTATTTTCATAAAACATATAATTAATTTGTTTATTTAATATATATATTTAAATTGTTTATTCTATATCAAAACATGTGATTACTTTGTTTATTTAACATATAATTGGGTTGTTCATTCCATATCCAAAATATATAACTATTGTCATTAAACTATCCATTTAATATTTAAGGTATATGCATTCTTATTGAATTAGGGTTTCTCGTAATTAGTTGTTATGTTAGTATATCATTACATTGCCCATTTATTATTATGCAAGTGAGATTTTCCTTTTGAAATAATGTAATTAATTATTACAATGCCATATCATTATGTTGTCCCTTTATCACTTACAATTTAGGGTTTCGTATTAATCTTTCCTTTCCTTTCATTGCACAGCTAATGAGGGACATGAGTGGGCTATTTGAATAGAAAACTATTTACAGATGTTGTGGTTGTACCTCCTTCAATATTATAGATTATCATCTCTAATTCCCTCTCACTCAAACTTCCATTGTATCACCTATTTCCCTCCTCCCTTTGTACTCTTCCACATTAAATATTATGTTTAAATGGTGTGAAGCATGCTTGGTTGTTTATAGTATTTATTTTTTGTTTAATTTGAGTTTTATTGTTTCCATTGTATTAATAATTAGGTTAAATGACAATATGTGTATATTCATTCTATATATCATTTTTGACAATTATAAATTTATAATCTTTATATTCAACCATTATTAATGATACTAAATGTATTTGATTAACAACATACTTTAATATAATTGACAATTATGTATTTATAACCATTATACAATTCATTTTAATGAATATATTTTGATTTACTATTAATAATTTGAAGAGTATTGGTTTTCATTTATATTAGTCCATATATATATATATATATCTGAATATCAATGTTAATAATGGATTATGATAGACTGCCCCTCTCAAATTTGCTTGTCCTCAAGAAATTTGGGGTGGCTTAAGATTTCTTCGCCCATCCAAGTAGCATCTTCCTTTGAGAGATTTTTCCATTTTGCCAAAAATTCTAGGATAACTCTATTCCTCAGTATTTTTTCTTGCTTATCAATGATAGTCTCTAGTTATAACACAAGCTTTCCTTCATCATCTAATGGTAGTAGTTCTTTGCATGGGGTAATTTGTCTTCCTAGAACTTTCTTTAGTCAAGATACATGAAAAACATTGTAAATCTTGATATATTGAGGTAATTTACTTTCATATGCCACTTCACCAATTCTTCTTATAACTATGTATGGTCCATAGAATCTAGATTTAAGCTTCTTCATTCTACTTGCTTTTATTGTTGTTTGTTTGTAAGGGTGCAGTCGCAAGAAAACCATGTCTCCTATTTCAAATGTTCTTTCAATACATTTCTTTTTTGCATATAACTTTTGCTGATTTTGGGCATGGTAGAGATTTTCTTTTAGAGATTTCAATAGGTCTAGATTGTATTAAATGAAGGCTTTCACTCTAGGTACTTTACTATTTGTAAGAATCAAATTCCCAAATGATGTAGCTTTGTAAGCATATTGGGCTTTAAAAGAGTCATGCCTATAGACATACGATGAGTAGTATCATAACAGTACTCCCCCAAATGTAACCACTTGGTCCAAGCATTTTGTTGTCCTATGGCATAATTTTGTAGATAACCTTCTACCCATTTATTTATGATCTTCGTCTATCCATCAATTTGTGGATGATAGCTCATACTAGGAGTCAATTTTGTTCCACAAGAAATTATTGATAAAGTCATGAGAAGCTCCACTATCGACTAAGGAAATTATTCTTTGCCCCTTGATGATGCCTTTGATTCTAAAGAGTTGGTTCTCATTAGCTTGAGAAATTATGGCTATAGAACTTGTAACTTTAGATGTTCTTTTTCTTTATTATGGATATGAATTGCTCTTTTGCATGTGTGGTTATGTCCTCATGGTTCCTTACATTTGAAGCATAGATTTTTTCTTTTCAATTCATTAATTTGATTCCTTTTCTCTTTTTCCTTACATTTATGTCCTATTTCAAACATGGGTTCTTATAAAAGTAACAAGATTTTCCTATCTCTTTAGGTGGAAATTTTTTGGATCTACCCTTGGATGATGGAAGATCAAATTTCTTGGCTTTAAAAATTGCATCTTCTAGTGTAACTGGTTCCATGGCACTCACCATGCTTCAAATTGAATATCTTACTCCCTCAACCCTTCTTTGGGATATTTTTAGTACAAATGATGATAATCTTTGTAATTCATTTGCAAATTCACTTACTGTACCTTGTTTGCTTAATAGAGTTAGTTCCCTAAAGTACCATTCTGGATGTTTTTGATCAATTTTTTTAATGAATCTTTTAGTGAATTCATGATATGAGGTTATGTGCTAGTCTCCATGGTTCTTCTGTCCATATTGCCACCATTTGTGTGCTATTCCAGTTAAATGTAGTACTACAAATTTAATTGAATTATCTTCCATCATGGGACTATATGATAAATATGTGTTTAATTTTTCTACCCATGTTCTTATCAGAATTTTTTCTATTCCATCAAAATCAGGTAAAACTACCTTGTTAATTTTTCTTTCTAAATCCCGATTGTATGGAGTTTTCCTTTTTCAATTGTTAATGTCCTTCATTTTTTATTGTAATAATCTTTAAAAGGTACATTATTCCTCAATTCCAGAGCTAATTGAAAATATGTTTCTAAAATCATTTCTACATTATCATTTGAGTCTTCATTGGCTTCCTCTCCTCCTTGGTTTTCTTGTGGTGTAAAAGGAGGTGTGAGCAGGTTGTGATTATTCTCAGAGTGATTTGAGTTAATATCCCTCACATTTTTGGGTCTAGAATTTGTTTTGTTTGTGTTTTGAATGACTTGGAGGAGAAGTTTATTTGTTTCCCTATTTTGTTCCATGAGTGACTGAGTGATTTGGGTCATCTGTTCCATAAATGCTTTAAGATCTTTATTTTGCTAAGCACCCATGGTGGTGTCTCCCTTCTTTGTTTCTCTTTCTATTGCTCTTTGCTCCCTCTAATTAGCTTCCATCAACTATCCTTCATAGTTTGGTAGGAGTCCTACTCGGATACCAGTGTAATGTCCCTAGTTGTAAGGACTTATAATATTGTCCTATTAATTCCAAATAATCAGTCCAAGGTTTATTATTGTTTTTTTTTTTAAATGATTCTTTATATATATTCCTTCCCAGACTATTACATTGTATGTATAGGATAAGTCATTGGCAGATTGGACAAGGACACCACATTAAAGGCTTAACAAGGCCCCAAGTCCTCGCCTTTCAAATGTGAGCCTTCCATCTCTCACCATGCCTAGATGATATACCATACCTTAGTCCTCAAACATTGTGGTGGCATCCCATAGCTCGATAAACCTAAACCCAAGAGAGGGTATTTTCCCCTCCTCTTGCCTTATGACTAAGCTCTACCCTCTTATCCACCTAGTTCTTACTAAATGTAATTATTGGGAATCATCATTTCTTAATCAACTATTTCATTTATTCATTCCTCATTTTTTTTTGAATTCATCTTTGTTTCTATAATAATGTGACAACTTAATTGGAATATTAAAGCATGTTTATTTCTTTACATAATTAAGTTGTTTATTTTCATCAAACATATAATTAATTTGTTTATTTTATATATATATATATATATATATATATATATATATATATATTTAAGTCACTTATTCCATATCAAAATATGTGATTACTTTGTTTATTTAACATATAATTGGGTTGTTCATTCTATATCCAAAATATATAACTAATTTCATTAAACTATCTATTTAATATTTAAGGTATATGCATTCTTATTGAATTAGGGTTTCTCATAATTAATTGTTATGTTAGTATATCATTACATTGTCCATTTATTATCATACAAGTCAGGATTCTATTTTAAAATAATGTAATTAATTATTATGATGCCATATCATTATGTCATCCCTTTATCACTTACAATTTGGGGTTTAGTATTAATCTTTCCTTTCCTTTCACTGTGGGGCTAATGAGGGGTGTGATTGGGTTGTTTGAATGGAAATTTGTTTATAGATGTTGTGGCTATACCTCCTTCGCTATTATAGATTATCACCTCTAATTCCCTCTCAATCAAACTACCATTGTATTATATGTTGCCCTCCTCCCTTTGTACTCTTCCATGTTACGTATTATGTTCAAACAATGTGTAGCATGCACGGTTGTTTATAATATTTATTTATTGTTTAATTTGAGTTTTATTGTTTCCATTGCATTAATAATTAGGTTAAATGACAATATCTATATATTAATACTATATATAATTTTTTACAATTATGAATTTATAATCTTTGTTTTCGACCATTATTAATGATACTAAACGTATTTTATTAACAATATACTTCTTCAATATAATTGACAATTATGTATTTATAACCATTATACAATTCATTTTAATAAATATATTTTAATTGTATAATTTTAATAAATATATTTTAATTTACTATTAATAATTTGAAGAGTATTGGTTTTCATTTATATTTGTCCATATATATCTAAATATTAATGTTAATGATGGCTTATGACACTTACCCTCATATGAAAATACTCCAAAAGGAACTAGCATATGCAAAAACAATATTGACAAAAGATCCTAATCTTTCAACTTATGGATGGTCTAGTTCACCTTGCAATAGAGACATCTATCCAAATAAAGTACTTAGATGTTGCATTAGACAACTAGGATGCTTCTTTGAAAATTATAATGGAAGTCCACAAGAGGCTTTTGGAAAAATACACAATCATTCTATAGACCCTTTGACATCAGTGTCAAAAATGGGGATATAAGAATAAATGGGGAGATAAGGGGAAAAAATGAGAGATAATTGTAGGAAGCAAGGGGGAGACAAATAAAAATAGAGGGGGATTACCCAAAAGGGGGAGAGCAAAGAAAGGGGAAGAAAATATCAAAAGAGCAGAAATAGAGTATATCAGATAGATAAAGAGTACCAATATTTTTGAAGACAAAGAGTATCAACAAGAGGAAAATATACTCAAAGAAGAGAAGAGATTTTGGACATAGAAAAGGCACATTAACTCATTGGGAATTACAAAATTTTGAGGTAGATAATCTATTACAAAATTTTGAATTTTTTTGAAATCTTGAGTATATACCGAATTGTAAATGTCTTATACTCTAGGAGATTAGATTGTTATGTATAGTTAAGTATTTTTGACACTCATTTCAAAGGGGGAGATTTTTGATCTCAAATTGGTTTTGACAATTGAGTGTCAACACACTTAAGATATTTAGTAAGTTCATGCCAAGCTAGTAATACATGCCAAGTATAATATGTATAGATGCCGAGTTGCAATGAGTGTTGAGTCACTCATGTGCCAAGTCACTCTACTGCCAAGCAAATAGGCCATGTTGAGTGATTCAAGTGTTGAGTGATAGTTGATAGTGAGCAAGTTCAAGAGCTAAGTCAAAAAAATTACAGTAACTGCCAAGCATTAGTATCATCAAGTGTCGAGTAGCATAGAATGGACATAGATGTTTGTGATGACACAAACAACTATGTAAATCATTTTTATCATGAATTTGGATAGATATCAAAGCTTTAAAAGATAAGATCAAATCAATTTGGATACAACCAATCAAAAAATTAGAATGGTTAAGCAGAAAAAAGGATGAATTTCAGCCGTAGATTCATACCTAACCCTAAGTCACAAAAATATTAATAACAAAGATGAAACCCCATAATTCATAGATTGGTGTGAATGAAGAATAGAAGGAAGAAAAGGGGTGAATTGATCAGAAAGCATACAAGGTGACTTAGAAGAGTAAAATAATTGTAGAATTAGTTTGTAGAATAGAGGATCAGTGATACAATATTATTATATCATATCAAGAGGATCAAATTGGACTAAATTGAGATCTAAAATCAGCAATACAAGATTGTAAATTGTTAGATCAAACATTCTATTGTTGCTCTATAACAATTGTATCAATAAGATGAAATCCTTTGGACTAAGGTTGACTTAATAGTCATTGTGAAATCCTTTAATAGGGTGACATTCCAAGTTAATGTTCAAAAATCCTTTAAATAGGTACACTTCTAGTAGGGTGTCAAATCCTGTAATAGTGTGGGACTTAATAGTCTCTTGTAAGCCTTTAGTAGGGTAGGCCTTTCACAGGGAAAATCATGTTTCATGGTCAAACTTTGTAACCTTAACAAGTTACACTTTATTTTTGTAGTGGTAAAAATTTGTGGGTGTCATCCCCACCCCAGTTTTATCTTCTCATTTGGAGGGTATCTGGGTAATCATATCTAGTGTCAAATCTTTATATGGATGCATTTACTTTACATGCTATTTAAATATGTTAATGCATGTATTGTTTGAAATTGAAAGTTTTATTGGTTAAAAGCTAGGACTTATGATTCACCCCCCTCCCCCCTCTCAAAAGTATATGTTTCTCATTTCTAATTCCAATAACTATTATTTTCTTTCTATTTGGCCATAACTAGGAAGGCCTTACAACCTGACATATTGCATGTAATCAGTTATTTTATGAATAAAGAATTATGAATTGGTATCATATATTTCTTTATTGTTGTGTTTCTATTGTGTGCTTATTTATTAGAGGCTATGACATCTCCTTTGGAGATTCTCCTACCTTTCACTATATCAAGTGGTGTAAGAGTGAAAGTTGTTCCTGAGTGTGTAGATTGAGTGCCAAAGTTGAGGTAGTTTGCACTAGGACATTAACCTCAGAGAATTTGAAAAAATCTTTGAAGATGTCTTGAAGAAGATTGGACCCTAGGGAAATTGATAATATTAGTGATGTTATGGAAGGAAGGATCTTAGAGAAGATTAGAGTAGGATTTATATCTGAAATAGAATTGATGAAGAGTGACATAATTGCTAAAATTGTGAGTGCTTTAGGTTGTGTACCTTAGCATGTGAGTACTGAAGATGGTTATGAAGAAGTTTCTAAAGAATTTGAAGCCTCTAGATTGAATGGTGAGGACATAAATAATTATATGAAGAGACCTATGGGAAATAGGGTTGGTCAGTTTGCTAGACCTGGATCTCAGTTGAAGTTGAAGCATAAGATGGAGGTTTCTAATTTCTCAAGTACTTTAAATCCTAAAGACATGATTAATTAGATTGGTGAGTTAGAGGACTAATTTGAGCTTGAGGATATTTAGGATCAAATCAAATTAATGTTGGCACAAACTAAGCTAAAGGGACATGCTACTCTTTGGTGGAAGGAATTATGAAGAGACAGAGAGGAGGAAGGTGGAATAAAGATCACTAGATGGAGATCGATAGTGACTAAATTGAAGGATAAGTTCATTCCTAATGATTATGAAATTGATTTGTTTAAGAGGTTGCAAAATCCAAAGTAGAAGGATATGACTATGAAGATTATATTGAGGATTTCTACAAGTTGAATATTTAGTCTGGGCATAAACAATTGTGAAAGGAGAAGGTAGCTTGATACATTAATGGTTTGAAATTCAATATTCAAGATAAGGTTGGTATGCTAAATATTTCATCAATTGAGGATGCTTATCATTATGCTTTGAGAGAAGAAGAGAAGCAGAAGAGGAAGAATCAAGGTAGTTCTCAAGGGAAAGAGAAGCATGACTACTCATCAAAGCCTAAAATGAGTACAAAAGATGAACCAAAACTTGTTGAGCAAAAGAGGACATATAGAGGTGATTTTAAGGGAACTTATTTAAAATTTCATGAAGAAGGATATAGATCTTATGAGTGTCTATAGAAGGTTGTTGAAAAATGAGGTTGAAGTCCATGAAACTAGGCAAGGGAAAAGTTTATTAGCTTGGCAAGTATTGGTTGGTAAAAGAATATGAGAATCTTGTCAAAGGAGTAGTCTATTAAGGAATCATTGTAAGTATGGTGGTAAAGTCTACAATGTGATTATGGATGGTGGTAGTAATGATAACCTTGTTTTTGAGGAGATGGTTTAGAAACTTGGTTTGAAGAGAGATAGACATCCTTGTCTTTATAGGATTGGTTGGTTGCATGGTGAGCATTCTTTGGAAGTGAGGGAGTAGTGCCTTGGTGATTTCTAGATTGGGTAGTATATGGATAAAGTATTGTGTGATAGTGTGGACATGAACAGTTATCATGTGTTGCTTCGTAGACCTTGGTAATATGATTACAAGATTGTGCATGATTGTGTTTTGGATGTGTTTACAATTGAGAAAGGAGATAAGAAGAAATCCTTGATTCCTTTGTAGAATGAAGAGGTCAGTAGAAAGAACTTGAGTATTGGTAGCCAAGTTGAGTTAGCAGATTTTGAAAGGTTAGTGATCAACGTCGACAAAAAAACCTTTGGAAAATTGAGGATGGGTGTGCAGAAGAAGTAGAAAAAGGGAAAGAGTGTACAAGTTGAACACTTGGAGGACATGTATGTTAAGAACTAGTTCAAGATTTATGGGTTCGACCTTGGAAGATGTTCTTCTAGCTATTGAGAACATCTTTTTGCACCTAAGGAGTTTGATGTAGGAGCATCATAGGGTAGTTGGCTATCCTGCATGATTAAGGGATTTTAGTGGAGTTTAATGGGCCTATTTGGGTCTTGATTTATTTTTTTAATGTATTTAATAAGTGTTTTAAGCCTTTAAAGATAATTGGTATTTAATTTCTATTGGAGGCCAACTTGTGGCTCTTCAAGTATTTAATGTAAGAGATATTTAGTTTGTAGGTTATTGGGCTAACTTTTGGCTTAGGTTGGTATAAGTAGGCATTGTGGTAAAGCCTTTAGTCCTTATTCATCGGTCTTGGAGAAGAGGAGGTGGTAGAGGAGAAAATTTTGAGAAGGGCTAGTAATTGAGGCTTAGGAAATAAGGAGATTTCTTGGTGGGCTTGTGAGTGCCAATTGGACCTTCCTTTGAGGTTTCTACTAGAGTGTGGATTTGGACTAGTTAGGGTTTGGATGGGATCTTGAGAGATCTTGTAGAACTATTATTTTCTTTGTATCTAGTCATAACCAGGAAGGCCTTACAACTTGCCACATTACATGTAATTAGTTATTTTATGAATAAAGAGTTGTGATTTGGTATCAAATTTTGTTGTATTTTTGTGTTTCCATTGTGTGATTATTTTCTTGAGGCTAGGACATCTCTTTTGGGGATTTTCCTACCTTGCATTACATTAGATTCAAGGAGAAGTTTTTAGAAGATAAATGAAGGGAAAAAATGTTGGAAGGATTCGATGAATCTGACCTAACCCTAAGATCTATGATGATGTTTAAGTGAATAAAGATTAGAATTACCTATTTAAGGAGGTACATGGGCTAACCTAATGAGGTTGAAGAAATTGTTCATGTTATTGGTTGGAAAAATTAAAAAGAAGGCTTAGAAGAGTTGAGAAGAGATGAAGAGTGATTGCTTGAAGGGTTTCCAAGTGAGTCATAGACTAGGATGACAATGAAAGCTAGTCATTCAATCAAAATTTGAGCCAAACTAAGATCTAGAATTGTAAAGCGGGTTATATTTTTAAGATCAAAACTTGTTACTTTCTAACCATTATATTAGATTAAAATCCTCTAATCAAGGTTGACCTAATAGTCATATATAAATCCTTTAATCAAATTGACATTCTAATGGAATGTTTTAGAGTCCTCTAACAAGGCCACTCCAAACAGGGTGATCAAATGCTTTAACAAGGTCATATTTAATAGTGTATTTTGTAACCTTTAACAAGGTTGGCTCTTCACAGAGCTCACTTCAGAAGAGTGAAAACATTGGTGACATGTTACTGGTGATTTTTTCCAAATTGGGTTTCCACATTAAACCCTAGTGTCAAATGTGTGTGAGCATGTTATTTATGATGATTTAATGTTCATGTTTATGTTATACAAGTTTGTTATATTTAGGAAAGTGGACTACTAGTTTATGTTATAGAAAGTCTACTATAGAGGTCTAACTAACGATTCTGAAGATCTAAAGTAGTTTAAGTGTTTTTTTTTTCAATTGGTACATCTGGACCTTAGATAGTTGATTCACCACCCCCCCCCCACCTCATTTATTCTAAGCATTCTAAAAACATGTTATTAGAAGCACCAAAATCTAAAATTCATTCATCTTGATGTTGTAAGGTATTACAAATAGATAAAACTTTACCAACCATGCCTAAATTTACCTCAGCTGGACTAGCTTCCTTTTTGAATTCATCTTCATCTTCCTTTCTTTTCCAACAATATTTATTAAGATGCACTTCTTTATTTTAATACCAAAAAATTTTGTTGTCTTTTTGCCTCTTGATTGGATATGGATTCATCTCTCAAACCTTCCCCCTTTTCTATGGAATGATCTCTAGCCACCATTGCTTCTAGTGTGGAGGTTTCTATATTAGACTTCATTTGCACTTCTTTAGAAAATACAGCTTCCACAACATAATCAAATTCAAGGGAGTGATTTGTACTAAAAGTAATAGAAGTAACTAAGTGATTCCATTACTCAGGAAAATAATATAATAATGCAATTGCTTTATCTTCATCTTTGATTTTTACATCCATACTACCCAATTGATAAATTAGAGTATTGAAAACATTTAAATGATTATAAATTTTTATACCTTCTATTGGTGTTTTAAAATGCTACAAGTTTTCAATTCCCCAATGAGAATAAGACACATCTAGGGGTAGCTAACTCCCATTTAAAACATGTCATTTCAGACACTAGGCCAACTATAAGGCTACACTCCTCCTTCACTTTAGGCTCTACAAAACCTAGGTAGGTGAACTTTAGATTCAATCTATGTGGTACCAGTGCAAAAACATATTCCCAAATCTATTAAGAAGATTTAACCCTTAAATCTCCTATTAACTCGTGCAATGACATAGATCTGCAATAGCTAAATGCAAGATAATGCAATTCATAAGCCGAGTGAGGGAATTATGTTTTAGCTCTTCAACATGAAAGGGAAAAAACATTTGATTAATGATATTGAATTCAGCAAAACCCCAAATATGCAACAATATAAACAAATGATCCTATAACTAATTAGTGCCTTATCTATTGGGTAATTCCATGAATTTAATGCATGCATTTGTGATATCAATGATATATTTCATACATCAAGACATTAGATCTATCCTATCACTTTGTGAATTAGGCATCAATGTTTATTTAGACCTCATTCTTACAAAATATCCTTCTCAAAATAACCAACAATCCTATCAAATACATCAAGCATTTACTTGGCCCTTGGTTCCAACAGCAAAACATATCTGACATACAAACTTAAAAGGATGCAAATGGATCTCAGCTCTTTTTTCCTAGACCACATAAGACTATAGATTACTGAGATAGGAGATGAGAATCAGAATGAAACTAAAGAAATTTTGGCTCATTCGTATTCATTTCTTTGAAGTAATCCTTTCAAATGCATGAAATCAAAACATAGAAAAACCTAATAGGTCTAAACTTTATCTATTCTTTTCACTACTGTTGTTCATATAAGAGAGAATATGCTGAAGAAAGTGGTGTCACAGTAATGGGAATACATCAAAATACTGGAACCAGTGGATTCACAATGAGAAACTAGAAACTCTAATGGTATCACAAAAATAAATAATTTTTCTCCAAAAATTTGGAACCTCTATAATGAGAAAGAAAGAGAATGATATAGGAGGAAGTGAATTTCTAGCCTGACATCTATCCACTTGAAATTCCCTCTCCTAGTAGTGAAAAGAATCTCTCTAATCTCTCTTTGCAACTGCATATCAAATCCTTAACCATTTTGGCTCCCAAAAGCATAAAGTATTTCAAATACTTGATGAAACAATAATTTCTTTTTAATGCCAAATCTCACATTAAGGCAAAGGAAAAAATCAGTTAAATGACCTCTAGAATGCAATATAATCTTTTCAAAATTATTTTTTCCATATTCAGGCTTCAATAAGCTTTCATATCTGCCCTTTAACCAATTTTGGTAATCAATGGTGAATTCTGCCCATTTTGCTAAGAATGCCCCAAAAATTTGTGATTCTCTTATAGATTGAACTGGTGAGCACCTATTCAAAATTTGACTTCATATTCGAAAAATTGTTTCCTTTTGGTTCCAATGGTATATTGAAGTCCATATTTCAAATAAAAATTGACCTAGTTATGCCCCTTTGAAAATTAGGCTCTTGTTTGTAGTTTTGCATTAAAATGCAAAAATTTGAAAAAATTAAAAAAAAATCTATAGTGTAAACTATAGAATATTCAATTTTTTAAAAAAAATTCAAATCTTTGTTTGAATGAATGCAGAGGATATTATTTTATATTTAACAAAAAACTCTTTATGTCTCCTCAACCACTTGAACAATGCCACTTGTCATATTCATATAAGCTTTAATTTTGGGTGCACCCCACACCATACTGACCGATTTTTTGGATTTTTTGGTAGGTGACCATGTCACTTGCTAGAAAATCTATCATTTGTTGGTGGTGACATGGCAACCACTAGATTCTGGCAAACTTTTTTCGATGAACTCCTTCTTGACTTCCACATCATCACCACCTCTACATTCGCTCATCGCCATGTGTCACTATCAAACTCATCCAACTCACCACCATGTTAGTGCCACATGTCAACCTTTGATTGGGTCACCATCTCTCTATGTTAACTGGTGTGCATCTTTGATTTGGCAATAGTCCTTGAATGCACCAAGTGTTGCCATCTAGTGCATTGGAGATATTTTCTTACCACGGTGCCACTTGTCCTTTTGTGATTCATTATCATACTACCACATCATCACTAAGTCACTCACAACTCCCTCGCTAGATTTCTATGGTTTTTTGACAAGTCACTATGTCACTACTAGAAAACCTCACCATTTTTTGGTGGTGCCATAACAACTTGCCAAATTTTCAACTTTTCTGGCAACCTACTGATGTCATCTTTGTTAGCATGTTTGGGCGTTCAAAATTTATTTGAAGTTAGATCTAGTTGTCTAGGGGTTCACCATAGGCTTCAAGCTTCCAAAAAGCACCATGTCTTAAAGACATTTAACCTTCTGTGTGGTTTATTTTTTAAACATCATAAAACTAACCCATTTTGTGAATGTGGGATAAAAATTTAGCCAAATTGTCCCTCACAGTTGGTAGTCAATTTGTTTAAAACCTTTTAGTGTAGCAATGACCACACTAGTTTTTTGGAGGGGCATACTGTGGCAAATTACCAAGTCACAATAGTAGCCACAATAGCAAAAAGGGAAAGGAAGACCAACATATAGCCTTGGTTTATGCATTTTACCACCTCAATGGCTCCTTGAGTACTTCAAACTACTCCTCATTTGTTGCAAAATTTCCAAACATTAAATTTGAGCCTCTTTAGGAAGATGACATCTCAAATTTCCTCTATTATCAACAACTTTATCCTCTAATGTTGTGGCTTGGTATTCTTTGTCACTGCCTCCAAATGGCTCCTCATTCTTTGGTTTTAACTTGGCATTAAAATCTCATGCAGCAGCCTCCTAGCTATTGAGTTGACTAATTTCAAGGGATTCCTCTTTGTGCATGGGCTACTACTCTCTATTCTTCTCATGCATGCACTGTTTGGAAATGTCAGCTAGCTCATATGCATTGCCAAAACATGCATTTCACTCAACTATTTGCATGCCTACGATGGTAGTTCAAAAACTCTCCTTTGATGGTGCATATTGGTTTTTCTACCCCTCGCCCTTGCATCCATCATGCACAAGATCTTTGGTGGTGGATTATTCTAAAATCCAACTAAAAAAACATGAAATTGTCAATTAGATATCAGTTTGTGAGCCCTATCTCTATCACTATTTTTCTACATTTCATCTCATGGGTAACCATGATGAAGTCTGCAATGCCAATTGAACCCAAGCTTCATCTCCTTTATCATGGAAACCCCTTTGAATTTATTGATTGGAGGACAATTGATATTTTCTCCTCTTTCGTAACTTGCGCTGACCATTTGCAAGCCCCAACTTTTTTCTTTATTGCTGATCTGCTCTACCCCTATTTTTAAAGGAAAAAGAGAACACACTCCCACACAATTTAATAATGCCTTTTTCTAGGCTTGGTGATGAAAGAAAGCATTAATACATGGCATCAAGAAAGTTGCATATGATCTAATGTATTGGGCTCCCTTCTTCAATAAAATTGTCAACATTGGGTACTTTCATACTCATCTCATTAGGTAATACTAGATTGGGATCATTCCTTTAGTAAAGATATTGGTGGTTTCTCTTCATCAAGTTGTGGATCCCACTCGAGAAAAACATTATTATTCTCTACAGCATTACATACATGAGGGTACATATTCATAGTTGTTCTTAAATGAAAATCTCCTCCAACTTTGAATGCATCTAGCATACTCTTACAATTTGAAAGATGAGAAAGAATCCTCAACTCCAACTGCCCATAATTAGCAATAATAAGAGAGTTTCCTAGATTAGCAATAAATTCTTGACAAAATTTGTAACAATCTTTCTCCAATGTAGGTTGGTTCTGTAAATTTGGCTTTCTTGCAAACAACTAGCTAGTTTTTGTGTTGATATTTAAAGAGCAATGCATTCACCCATGAACACTTGATATTGCTTCTCTAATTACATGCACTTTCCTCTTATCCAATTGTGAATAACATTTCATTTTTAAAACATCCTCTATTTTCCTTGAAACATGTCAATCCTAGTTGAATTAGTCGACCCCCAAAGTGGGTCCGAATAAAAAAAAAATCATTTCCAAACAACTGAATCCTCAAATTGATCCACTACACTCAAGTTACTGAATGAAGTCAATTTGTACCAAATAAACAAATTTACAACTCACTTTTACACCTGTCTACAAACTATCAACTTCATGCTAGGAGGTCCTTTGACTAGCCTTGAAAACTGACCCAAACAGATAACTGGGCTCTGGGAACTGACATATTGATTCTTTGTTCTACATACTTGCACCCTATCAAATCTCATCTCATGAAAAATTTTTAGTCAAAATATATTGACTACCAAATTTTCCTTCTCAAAACTACCTACAAGAAAACACGCTAGAAAGCAATAAATTGTGTTCAGATTTGGCTTTGAAAACTAGGTAAACTGACACTTGTGAAGACTAGAATGGGGCATTAGTTCACCATCATGAGGAGATATGAATCTATGATTTGGGATCATGAAAAATAATAGGATGCAAATGGAAAGTGGTCAAAGTGGGCTACTCAAAATTTGTGAACTCGAAATACTGACAAAAAGGTGATTTTTGCAAATGGAATTGACCTAGGAAAGTGTGTAGATGGATTTGCCAAAGCTTGAAAATTGGCACACTTGAAGTATTTTAAAAGTAAAAAATAGTGGTACAATCCATTTAATCTCACCTATCATGGATCTCAAGTTATAACGTCCCAAACAGGGGTACTGACCAATCTACACTTTATGAAACTAGTCAAAAGTTACACATTGTATTCTGAATCGCATTTGAAAACTGATCAAATGAATTTGTCATAAGCTCAAAATTAAAACATAACATTTCTCTAACCTCTAGAATGTAATACAACAAGAATTTCATCATTTTGGTCAACTGGGTCTAAGTTATAACAAGTCAAATAGGACTTCCTAGAATTCAAAACTAATTGCATCAGCATGACAAAAATAAATGACCAAATTTGAGGGATTCAAAACCTAGTCAAACGGATTCAAAATGACTCAAAATATGAAACATAGGATCTTAAGTATGGACACTAAAAACTTCCAAAGTAGTGAGTCATGAAACATTACTGGGTGTGAGGTATTCAGATGCAAACATGGTCTCCTGTCACTATTTCACACTTAGGCAAAAATGTAGATTTGACAATTGCTCAAAATAGGACTTCATGAAATGACTTGAAATTGAAATTTTTCTTCATGAAACATATAGACACACTAAATGAAAGGTGTTAGAAACATTAAACACCTATTAGGCCTCAAATAGATGATCGGGAAAAAAATGCATCAAAAAGTGTTTATAAGGCTTAATTTCTTCAATAGTACTCATAATCAGGGCTACAATTTTGAGTGCCAAAACCTTCCTTCATTCACAAGCTATACAGTTGCTTCTTCAAGTATATTGGATTTGTTAAGGATTTTTTCATATAAAGGCTCCCCATACTACTCCATAAACCCATAGTTGTATCTTCTCCAACAATATTAAAGAGAATCTCATTTACCAAACACAACCATATTGTGTTTAGGATCTCATATCCAAATCTTCCCAATCATCATCTGTCATATTCAATAATTTATTTGATTTTCCATCTAATACTTTATGTAATCCTTGATGCATTAAAAAACATAGCTCAAAGTTATTTTTTCCATTAAAGTTCTCCACCTTAAGTCTTTCATTTGAAACCTTTTCTGTTGTATATTGTAAAAACTCAACACCAAATCCTAACATAACTACTACAAAAATAAATTGCTTTGATACCATTTGTTATGAAATAAAAAACATTAACTAGAAATAATAAACTTACAACACAAATTAGATGCTAAGAAATAATAAACAATAATAACACAACCAATGATACACAAATATACATGGTAAAACCTTGACAATATGTCAAGGAAACATCGACAGGGTAATAGTTGGTAATATTATTGCTCAAAAGATACTCAATTAGATATCAAATTTCATAGTTGTTTCTGCAATATTTTCTCGAAAAACATTATAATATGCCTTCATAGAGAAGAAAGATATACAACCTCTCAAGGATAAGAGAAAATTGTCAACATAGAATAAAACCCTATTTATTTCTTCAAAAAATTTATGTTTCATTTTGAAGATAAAAACTATATTTTTTCTAAAATAAAAAAATATTGTTTTCACAATCTCATTTTTCCTACTTTCCCTCATTGTTTTTATTACCTAACAAACTCATTAAGAAAAGATCAATTTGTAGCTCCATTATGACGAAAAGGTTAAAAGGAGGGATAATTGACACTTGTTAACATAAATATAAATGATGATCAGTACCTTGGGACACTTTGGCAGGATCAAGATAAAATATGGGTGGCATTTTTTTATGACATGTCCATACAAAATGTGCCCTCAATAAAATTAAAAATTATTGAAAATATTTAGACTTTCCTAAAATTTTCATTATTTGTTCTCCAAAATATGTATCCACAATGTTGTAAATTGACACAAAATTGGAAACATAACCTCTCTAGTTTAGTGCCATCTAGCCATGAAGACCTCTCTTCTCCCTTAACTTTTTTCCCTATCCAACACACAACCTAAATTTGTATATATTGAGCCATAGGAAGAAGATTGTGTGCAATCAAGGAAATGTTATGACAATTTTTTGGGTGGTTGTTTTAAGACTTCAATCATGCACATGTTGACAACCTAGCCCACTCATTATTAGTAAGCAAAATGGCCAAAATATTTTGTAAAGCAGATAAGAGAGCTTCATTGGTTTTATAAATAAATCAAATAAGAAATATTACATATTTATCATTTGAAATGATAGAAATTTCATATAAACATCTTGTCAACTTTTAAAATTCTATGAAAGAATGAAATTTACATTCTTTAACCTTATCATAGCTAATTTATCTCAAAAATAAAGAATGTGTAATTTATATTCGACACATATTAAGAGGTTGTAGCCTGTTACTTTTTTCCATTTAAATAATTTCACATTGTGATGTATATCAGTTCTATATATTATTTGATTTGTATCATTTTTAGTTTGATTTGATTACATATGATTTGTGTTGTTTGATTGCAAATAAAAATTTATACAAAATGGTTTTAACAATTTTAAACATGATAAATCACATCCAATCCACCATTATAAAATCTTAAAAGTGAAGCATTATAATATTTATAGTTTTGACTATACCATAATATTGACAAGAAAAATTATTCATTTATAAACTACATTAATAGAAACATGATCTAAGGCTAGATAAATATGTCAAGGTAGATAGTACTAATTTCTATTTAGTTTTTTTTAAAATTTTAGTCACTCACTAGTAAATTTAGACCTATTTTTTGATGAGGGTTGGTCGATTCTTTGACCACCAATGGTCAAAATATTTCGTTATAATTTTGTCAAAATTATGGTGAAAGTTAGGGTTGTTTATTTATTAATGGATAAACCTATTGAAAATGAGCCCAATCTCTATCAGAAGGCAACATCAAACCATAAGTGGCAAAGGTCAAAACTTTGTGATTAGGAGTGGTTATGTAACACCCCACCAAGGAACCCAAAAGAAGTTAACCTAAAGTTTTACTAAGTTTGATAAACATTTTTTTAAAGATAAAGATACAAGAAAAGTTATAGAATAGCAAAAGTAATTAACATACACTCGTACATCAACAACATTTAATTAGGTTACAACTCTTAAGGGTCTCATGATGTTGAATCACATTTAAGTTTTAATTAATACTAAAGCCAATATATAACACATCCATATTAAAGAATAACTATAAGTAAAAATCCATTTAAATAATATACAATTATATAAGATTTCACTTGGCAATAAACAAAATGCACAATCATCCACTATATAGGTCATAGGGTATGAAAGGCTAAAACAATATACATCATGAAATAAATTACATGATCACTTAAGATCTTATGAAATCAAATATAATACAATAGTACAACCATCCATCATAGAAATACAAAAGTAGATAGAAAGGAATATCTACGAAAACACATCTACTAGCAGCATCTGATGGTCGAATCTCAATAGTATAAAAAAAAAGCACTACCACCTAACCTCATGGAACCCAAAAAGGTCCACTCCCACTATGTTGAGGAGATAGTCTCAAGCCCCAAACATCATAACAAACTCAAAAGTCAAAACTAATCACCAGGTTCAAGGAAAACCTGAAAGCAATATAACTCAAAGCTACCAAGATACAAATGGCATCTAAACCTAGAGGCAACAATGACACGTAGGAAATATACCATGCATGTGGGCAAGTGTCATTGCACAAACCAACTCTAGAGTTACTCAGCTAGTCTTTTAATCCTCCAACCCCCTAGTGACACTATGTAGAACTAGAATCCTTTTATATTGATAAGGCATACTAACGATTCATCTCTAAGGTTACTCGACTAGTCTTTTAATCTTCTGAACCCCTAATGACTTTTTGTAGTACCAATATCTTGTTAATTCATTTTAAACCCATTTAATGAAATGTTATCACTTATGTTATCACTTATTAAATAACCTACAATAGGTTACTTATCATCCTCTTTAGGGCCTTGGCCTCCATTGCAAGTGACTTCCCAACATGACATAAAAATAACCTACCCTAAACTCAATAAAAGCAAAGGATCTCAAATGACCATAATGCACACATCATTTCTTAAACAAGCAACTGGAAAGAACTAAAATATTACTAATCATAATCACATATCATCCTAACAGGAGCAATCCAAGAAAGTAAAGATAAACCAATTCCATATTAACATGACATCAGCAAGAACAAATCATACAAACACCTCATTCCTATACAAGTGACTAGAAAGCAATCCAAAAACAACTAATCAAAGACTCAAAGATTATATCAGATAGGTCACACCATTCACCTCAGTTTCACACAAGAACATTGGAAAGAAATAACAATCAATAAATCAAAACACCTCATAGAGAATACAAGACACATTACCATGGTTGAGTATAAAAGATCATAATCAAAACATCATCATGACATCACAAAATAGAACTCTCAAGCCTCTAGTGAACATTTTGATTTGGTCAAAGATAAGTCAACCTAACACCCAACAATAAAATCATAGGTCATAAAAAAGTGCATACAAAAGTGAATTTCATAATTCATTAGGTTTTGAAAACCCTAAAGTTCAATATTTACTAAAGATTTTTAGATTAAATCACAGACAATTCTATAATGGAAATCAATTTTCTCAAACAAGGTTTTCAACGCAAAGAAATTCTCAAAATAGAAACACAATAGACATAGCGAAGATATGAATTTGAGGAATGAATAACTATTTCACAAATCCACAAGATCCTACCTGGATCTGATGCTAAAACAATGAATGCACAGACATGCAAGAATCTTCCTTTTCCTTTGAAAACCCTCTTTTCAAAAATTGACTCCTCCAAATTTGTGTATCTAGAAATGTATCTAGAAATGAGCTTTATTTTCCTTAATAAAGAGTTTTTTTTTTTCTCCCTCAAATCAGGGCTTTGATCATGTAATCATGTGAAAGCTCTTTGTCTTTAATTATTATATTTTAATTTTCATGCACACACTTTATGCAATTTAATTAAAATAAAGTTTATTAAATTTAAGCTTTCTCTTCTTTATTAATTTTTGAAGTATTTTTAATAATATTTTTTTTTTTACTAATGACACATTACTATTTGGCACTTCACGAGTCTCAGAAGCTAAACAGATAAAGAAAATTTTAACACAATATTCAAAAGTTTCATAGCAGAAAATAAATCCTCATAAGTCAAAAAAATTCTTATTTAACACAAACAAAGTTATATCAGACAAGATGGTGGATATTTTGGGGTTTACTGAGGATTTTTACCCTCTACCTATCTTGGGATCCCTTTTTTATGGGATCCAATAAGAAAATTTTTTAGGATGGCATTTACCAAAGAATTAAGAGCGAAACTGCCTCTCGAAAAGTCAGATGGTTGTCTTTATCAGGCAGAATACTACTTATTAAGTCAGTTTTTTTTGGAATACCAAACTACTATATGGCTGTCATGCAAGCACCATCCTTTGTCATTTCACAAATTCAAAAACTTATTAGGGGCTTTCTATGGTCTAGAAATCTAACAAATGATAAGAAACTTCCACTTATCTCTCTCCAAGACATGACACATATTCTTTCCTTAGGTCGAGCTAGATTTCATGATTTAACAACAAGGAATAAAACTTTTGGTGGCAAGGTGGCTTGGTACATGTATACTAAATCACAGTCAGTTTGGTGTCTGATCATGCAATAAAGATATCTAGATAATATTGATCCACATAGAATATTCTCTATGTTGGACCCTCTTATGGGATCTATTATTTGGGACTTTATGATTGCATCTAGAGACATTGTTCTTAAGTACATTTCTTGGGAATTAAAATATGGAGACAAGATAAGATTTTGGGGTGATTCTTGGAATGGACAACCTCCCCTAATAACCATGCCAAATTTACAAAAAAATGTTTTAGTCACAGAAGCTGAGTGGGGTAATCTTGTTATTCATTTTATGGATGCAATATGCATTTTTTCAAGGAAAATAATATGGAAAGATCTAGACCAACTACCTCTTGACCCTCAGTGCAAATAGTAGCTTAAATCTATCTTCTCAGAAAGACAAGCTTTTGTGTCAAAGGTTGAGGATCAATTACTATGGATTCTAGCTAAGAATGGAAACTATTCAATTAAGGAAGGGTACAAACTTCTCCAACAAGTTGAGTCGGAAAAATTCCCTTCTCAAGCCTTCATGTTCTGCTAGAACAAGGTAGTGTTACCTAAGGCCAGGTTCTTTGCGTTACTAGCAATTAAGCGCAAAATTCTAATAAGTGATTGGTTGGTTAGGCTAAGTATTGCTACTCCTTTTAAATGTTTTTTATGCAAAGAAGAATTTGAGATAGTTGATCATCTTTTTGTAAGCTATCATTTTGCATACCATTGTTGGATGTTTATCTTAAACAAATTAAATTACCTTAGCCCCCTACAAAATAACATCTGGGACATCTTTTAGGCATGGCTAGTTCTTTACCCTAATGCACTTTTTGTAGGAATCTAGAAATGTGCACCTGCTTTAGTAATTTGGGCAATTTGGTGGGAAAGAAATAAGAGGATTTTCAGGAAAGAGGTTTCATCTATACAAAGCATGAAAAAATTATTGAAAAATCAATAACTGAAGTTGTCAATGCAAGTGTGAATGGATGTAAATCTAATCCAATTATCACTTCCTAGGATGGAAGTATCATTAGGGAATGGAAATCTATATTCATACCATTAGGATCTGGCACATCTTCAAAATTGCATACACCTATAGATAGATCTACAATTAAATGGCAACCCCCTATGCTTGGATTCATCAAACTCAACTTTGATGGAACATCTAGAGGTAATCTAGGATAGTCGAGCTTGGAAGCATGCATTAGAGATTGTATTGGTAAAGTGTTGGCAATTACAATAGCACCCTTACCTATAGGAACAAATAATATGGCTAAGGCTCAGTCATTGCTTTGAGGATTAATTCTTGCCAAAAAAGGGAATTTTCATCATGTATAGATTGAAGGGGACTCTCAAGTTATAATATCAGCTTGTGTCAAGAGACAATCATCATTTGGAAACTTAAGTATGTGGTTCATCAAATTTGGAATATAATTGATTAGTTTCAGAAGGTTACTTTATCACATACATATAGAGAAGGAAACATAATTTCTAATCATCCCTCTAACTTAGGTTGTAATAGGATTATTAATTTTACATTACAACCTTCAACATTCATGGAGCACTACAAAGACTTGTAGAAATTGACATCTAATGAGCTTGTGGACTACCAACAGTAATTGCTTACTTTTTACATTTTCTTGATTAGTGAATATCATTTCATTATTGAACGCCAGTATTATTGCCGAGTTTCAACTTTTTTTGAGATACAATTCTTGTCGAGCTTTAGTAATTTCCAAGCAAGGTAGGGAAAATATTTTTCTAACCTATAGGAACATAGTGTATACCATGCAACCTTGGGTTTAGTATTTACTAAGTTCCTTGAACCTCACTGAGTTACTTGATTTAATGTCTATCAAGTGTCTACTTTTTCTGAGCTAAATGGACATAATGTATATCATGCAACCTCAAGTTTAGTATTGATTGATTTCCTTAAGCCTTACAGAGCTACTTGGTTTAATGTCTATCGAGTGTTTACTTCTTCCAAGCTACATGAATATAGTGTATATTATGCAACTTTAGGTTTATTGTTGACCAAGTTCCTTGAGCTTCACCAAGTAAATCGATTTAGTGTCTAGTAAGTATTTATTAGGGATTAAGTGGTAGTGTGTTGACTAAGCTCTAGTCAAGCTTTTGCCAAATTAAGCACGGTGAGGCTTATGCCGAGAAATTTGGTCATAGTTATTACTGAGTGTTCTCGGGTCTACTATTGAGCGAGCTAGTTGATCTTGCCAAGTGATTCAAATTTTTCATTACCAAGCTTTTGATAGTCAACATGCAAAAATGTTATAGATTTGAGAGGAAAAGACTTGCTAAATGACTAATGGTTGCTAAGCTTTATTCAAATTGGCATTTCCAGTATGGGCTGAAATTTAGTACCCAACATTAATTAGTGCCTTTATAAATCTTGGGCTCTCATGTGTGAGATTATAATAAAATTGTGCTAAATCTTTTCTCAATGCTTAGAATCATGTTTGATGATGTCACTTAAGTACGACCTCACTTCTTTTAGATGTGTTCTGATTCAATGGCATCTTCTTTATTACTCACATGAGAGCAGGTACTTCCCTTCCTTTGATCATATGATGGGGGATTTATTTATATGAGAAGAATGGACCTCTTTTCATATCTTCCTCTTCCTGGCTGTTTGTGGTTGTGAACTCAAATTGCTTCCAAAATGTCACTCCCACATGATACATGCATGAAATGTGATTCCTATCACCAATTTCATCAAAGTACTCTCCTCAAAAACTTTAGAATCAAGCTTCAATTGACATTGGATGAAGATGCACTCTCTCATCCTTTAGATGATGCAATTTTGGATACTATGTTCATTGTGCATTCCTACAACATTCGTCAAGCGATTCAAACCATCATTAAGGAGGACTTCTTTTTTGTATCCTCAAGCAATGTGTTATTTCCTTCAAATTTGGTCTCCATATTCCTATATAATGCCATGGATCTCCTACAGTCAATGTCGAGGTTGGAAATTATTGCTATCAAGGTGGTCTGACCAGAGTATTGGGCAGAAAATAAGTTGAGACGGGCAATGCAAAGTTATGATATGTGGTCCAAAAATGCCTTGGTGGGAGGACTATTTCCAAGAACCATACTCATGAAGAATCATGAATCTATGATGACATTCAAAGTGCTACAAAAGTCCTTCAAAAAGAACATTCCTCAGTTCTTGACTAAGACCTTGCATGTTACGACATGAGCTCTAGGTTTTCAACTGACTAAGAAGGTGAAGAAAGCAAGATTTGCATTGCTTGATATTTTGGGTATTCCAATTTCTAATGCACAAGAAAAATCAAGCCACATGGAGACACCTTTGGCTCCCTCAATTCAATTAGTTTGTGAACTAGGTGTCTAGTTGATTTTGACTATCAGTGCTCTTGGCTTCATACACCATGTCTCACAAGAAACTACTTGGTCTCCTTAGTTAAATTTTCCAAAATCAAATGTTTGGGGTATGTCTTCAACCATTGCATTTCCACTGGCATTTTAGATGTTGTAGATGAAGGTTCAAATTCAGGATTGGAGGTTGCTCCTATAACATGTTCAAATTTTGGATGGGGCTTCTCTGTCAATCCTAGTTTGGCATCCACTACTATTGAGGGTGCCTCATGCAAGGATATGGAAGAAATATAGCACAAAGGCTTCCCTCTATTTTTTTGGGTAATTTTTCCAAACTTCAGGCATGCTATGTAATTTGTTGACAATCTTGGTTGAATTCAAGTCCTCCATGCCTACTATTTGATACACATGAAAATGTAAAATTCAATAAATTTTGAATTCTTGATGATATTAATTTTGTTCATCGATATAATAAGAATATAAATATTGATGTTAGTCACTTGTACATATTGCGATGATGTTGGGTTTTCTTTTCTAGTTCTTTCCCAGTTGAGCTCTTGAACTAGTTTATATATATATAAAATGGCTTGTCCACTTTTGCCAAAAAATGGCATAAATAATTATCATTAAATTAAATAAATATAACTACACCACAATTAGAACCATAACTTTATCTTTAAATTTTCATTCTTGTATTAATGCCGATAGGCATTCTACAATGGCAGAATGGGGGAGTGAGATGGTGCGACCATGTTAATGTTAACTTTTATTCTTCTAGGTTAAATTTGACAACCATCTACATGTCAAAAGTTTAAATTTTATCATAAATAGAATATACTTTTAAAAATAATTTAACAAATACCACGTATAATATCCATATAAATTATTATATTTGAAAATATAAATCATCCATTTTTTAAGAAATTAAAATAAAAAGCTTAAGTTAGCAAAAAGCTAAATAAATGGAGATAAAGGAAATATAAATAATTTTAGATGTAGTAAATTAAATTATAATTATTTGTTAGTGGATATCTATCAGTATTTCTTTAGATAGATTTATTTAAGATATCTATACTAGTTTATATAAATTTACGAGACATTTTTTTACTAATATATTTATTAACTCAATTAATAACATTATTTAGATTTTATTATTAAAATAAAACTCCTAAATAATTATCATTAAGTTAAATAAATAAAAATACATCAAAAATAGAACTTTAGTATAGTCTTTTACATTTAAAGAACTTTTTAATTACAATATTCTTTTATATTTTCTTTTCCTTTATTAATTAGTGCAAGCACTATTTAAAGCATAATTTATTATTTAAATTAATAAGAATTGTTGGTATAAATACGTATTCACTATTTACACTTACTTAAGTTTACTTAGGTTTATGCATTATTTAATTATTTTACATTATTTTATTTGTGAGATACTTAGGAGTATGTGCACTCTTGTGAGTTGTCATGATGACATCATAGGGGTCCGCACCTCTTTTAAGCACATGTTGTCTACAACACAAGAATCTTCTACACACATATGACACTTTTTCATTCTTATTCATTCGTCTAGAATGTTGGATAAGGTTCTTAGTTGTCTTATCTTCTGGTTGTTTATAGAGACATTCTAGGTGCTTGATGGGGACACGACCCAAGAACAGAATGGAACCAACAGAAAGGGAAAATTATATTAACTGAGAAAATAAGCTAGTACAAATAGTATAGAGAAAATAATCTTCAGAACATGCAGCATAAATCTGGAGAATATTTCTCCTTTTAGCACCTCCTCTCAAACTCCACTCCGAACTGCCTTTTACAATGCCAAAAATCTCCTTAAATAGACCCCGGAGGGTTAAGGACTAGGAGTACATTCTAGAAAGTGCTAGTAGGCATCCACCGACGAAATAGAAGGTTCCAAAAGCTGCGTTAGAAGTTGGTACAAATCTAGAAGAATCCAGAAACGGTAATCGAACTTCTGAGAGTAATAACTTTTGAACCGTAGCTCCGATTGACTTTGAAGCATTCTTAGGAGGTCTCCAAAACCCGAAAAATTGCAATAACTTTCAAATCGTGGGGCATATTGACCTGATTATTTTTTTGGAATGCTCTAAATCATGATTACATTCATCTGGCCAATTCACACTTTCTAGTTTACCGAAATGATGGCCCAAATACATGCTCCTATTTTTTTAGGATTTTCAAACACACTGATAGTTGAACTATGAGAGTTGGAACCTTTATTTGAGCCAAATGGGTATCCAAAAATGTAAAGACATGAAACAGAAACTAAGTCTAAGTAGATTTTTTTTGGTGACACAGGATTGCCCTTATACCTCTGGATGCTCCTACATCAGACACCCAGGGTAGATTGAAAAGTGACCCTGTCACTTTATGGATGGTAGAGGAAATCCCAAATGGGAAACTTCAGTTGCTGAAATCCAAGTTGAGTCCTCAATTGGCCGTCCTTTCCATTTGACCAAATACTCTTCATACTGCCTATTTCTGGTACTCCTACCCACATGATGATCTAGAATGTCTTCTATCTCCTCCTTCTTAGAAGTAGGAATTGGACATGGCTCTAACACCAGCTCCTCATCTGCACCATCATCATGATACTCTGTTAAATCTACAATGTTGAAAATGGGAGAAATCTGAATACCATCTGGCAGCTCCACTTCATATGCATTTCCTGAGTCATGTTTCTTCAAAATTTTGCAAGGGCTAAATTTCTTCATTTTCAGTTTAATGTAAGTACCGGCTGGAAATCTTTCTTTTCGTAAGTGCACCATGACTAGATCCCTTACTTGGAATTCCTTATGTCTTCTCCTTTGATCAGCCCTAGCTTTATATTCTTGATTCATCTTGGTTATGTGTGCCTGAACCTCCTCATGTAGATGCTTGATATGTTCAACAAATTCTTCAGCTTCAACACTTGTTCTCTCCCCTTGTTCTATCTTCCTCAATTCTGGTGCAGTCCTTGCACTATTCCCATATACAATTTGAAATGGTGATTTTCTAGTACTCCTATTTATAGAGTTATTATAAGCAAACTCTTCCTGTGGTAGAATCAAATCCCATCCCTTGGGCTTATCTCCAACTAAACATCTCAGCAAATTGCCCAGACTTCTATTTACCACTTCTGTTTGGCCATCAGTCTGTGGGTGATGCGTGGAACTGAATTTCAAGTCTGTTCTCAACTTCTTCCACAATGTCCTCCAGAAATACCCCACAAATTTAGTATCTCTGTCAGAAACTATACTCCTTGGAAGACCATGTAGTCTTACCACCTCTTTGAAAAACAAGTCTGCAATATGGATAGCATCATGAGTTTTGTGGCATGGAATGAAATGTGCCTTTTTGGAGAACCTATCAACCACCACGAATACTGAGTCATTACCCCTTTGTGTCCTTGGAAATCCAAGAACAAAATCCATACTTATGTCCTCCCATGGCCTTGATGGAATAGGCAATGGCTGATATATGCTAGTATTTCGACTAAACCCCTTGGCAACTTGACAAACCTGGCAACTCTGTACAAACTTCTTCACATCCTGTGTAATTTGAGGCCAAAAATAATGTTCTCTAAGAATGGAAATGGTCTTATCTCGACCAAAATGTCCTGCCATCCCTCCACTATGTTTCTCCTTAATCAGATTTTCCCTCATGGAACTCCTTGGAATGCACAATTGACTACCTTTGAACAACATGCCATCCTAAATCAAATAATCTAACCACTTTGTTCTATCTACAGCAACAGGCTCTTTACAAGCTTTTCATGCTTCAGCAAAATCAGGATCCTCGGGGTACAAATTCTTGAGTTCATCAAACCCAACTACTTCGACCTGCATTATTGTAAGCAGTGACTGTCTCCTACTTAGTGCATCTGCAACCCTGTTAGACTTTCCACTTCTATGCTTCAACACAAATGTATAACTCTGCAAGAATTCTACCCACTTCATATGCCTCTGATTCAATTTACCTTGGCTATTTAGGTACTATAATGCCTGATGATCAGTATACAAAACAAATTCCTTTGGCAATAAATAATGCCTCCATTTCTTTAAGGCTTGAACTATTGCATAGAATTCTTGATCATAAATAGAATACTTCTTCTTTGCATCATTCAATTTTTTAGTAAAATATGCAATAGGCTTACCTTCTTGGCTTAATACAGCCCCAATAATGCTGCCACTAGCATCAAAATCCACCTGGAACACTTTTCTAAAATCTGGAAGTGCCAACACAGGCTATTATGTCACCTTCTTCTTCAGCAATTCAAAACTTCTCGTAGTTGTTGCAGTCCATTTGAACTCTTTTCTATCCCCTCTTATTGTATCAGTTAGGGGTGCACATATGCCACTGAAATTCTTAATAAACTTCCTGTAAAAACTAACCAAACCATGGAATGATCTTACCTCAGTAGCAAACCTTGGAGTAGGCCATTCCAAGATGGCTTTTACCTTCTCTGGATCCATTTTGAGACCTTCAGGTGATATAACAAATCCCAAATAGACTAACTCCCTTTTTGCAAAGACACACTTCTTTAGATTAATTAACAGTTTCTCTTCCCTTAGCCTTTCAAGGACACTATGAATATACAGTAAATGTTCTTCCAAAGTCTTGCTGAAAATTAAAATATCATCCAAATAGACAATAACAAATTTTCCCAAGAACTTCTTAAATACCTCATTCATGAGCCGCATGAAGGTGCTTGGGGCGTTCGTCAATCCAAAGGGCATGACTAACCACTCATAAAGACCCTCCTTGGTCTTGAAGGCTGTTTTCCACTCATCTCCTTCTCGAATCCATATCTGATGATAGCCACTCTTCAGATCTATCTTTGTGAAGTACTGAGCTCCACTCAAGCAATCCATAAGATCATCCATCCTTGGTAAAGGGAACCGGTACTTGATGGTTATCCTATTTATAGCTTGAGAATCTGTACACATCCTCCACTCTCCATCCTTCTTTGGTGCAAGTACTGCAGGTACTGCACATGGACTCAGGCTCTCTCGAATCAAGCCCTTCCTCAACAACTCTTGAACCTGTCTATTTATCTCCTTTGTTTCAGTAGGAGTCATCCTGTGAGCAGCCTTGTTAGGCAAACTAGCTCCTGGAATCAGATCTATCTGATGACTGATTTGCCTTACTGGTGGCAATCCATCTGGAACATTATCAGAGATAATATCTCCAAATTCCCCTAGTAAATCTGAAACTTCAAATGGTATTTCACTACTACCTTCTTTATCTTTCCTAGGAATCAAAGCATAGCACATATGCTGATGTTTCATGCCATCTAAAAACTTCCTTCCATCAACAAGACAAATCCTAGCACTACTACATACCTTTTCACCTTCCTTTTTCATGGGCTTCAATTTGTGGCGAACTCCATCCTTTGTCAGAGAGTATGTGTTTGCATGTCCATCATGTATTGCATGTCTATCAAACTGCCATGGTCTACCCAACAATAGATGGCAAACATCCATCGAAATAACATCACAGAGAACTTCATCATGGTAACTCCCAATTTTGAATTTTACTAAACATTGTTCACTTACCAGGACCTTATGATCATCTTTTACCCAAGAAATCCAATAGGGCTAGGGATGTTTCTCCCTCTTCAGCTTCAGCTTAGAGACCATCTCTTCTGATACCAAGTTATCAGTGCTACCACCATCAATGATCACATCACAATATTTATCCTCACACTTGCATCTGGTATGGAACAAACTCCTCCATTGTCCTGGTTCATTCTCACCTCTTAGTAGGACTCTTTCATTTACCAAGGTCTCTTCTCTTTTTTCATCCTCTAAATGTGATGATTGTGCATCCTCATCCACATGAGCAACCCTAGCTTGGCCCTCAGCTCTCCTATCTGTCCTTCCTTATCGTTGAGGGCATTCAAAGGCACGATGACCTTCTTCATTGCAATGGAAATAGGTACCACGGAAGCCTCCTCTTCCTTGTCCACGTCCTCTACCTCTTCCTCTTTGATTTCCAAAGTCTTGATCATGGGAGCAGTTGAAACCCTCATTCCTCTGGTTTCTGCTAGTACCCACATCTTCATTTTTCTTTTGGGTTTCATTGCGGCCTCGAGATGATCTACCGCTTCCCCTTCCTCCTTGACCACGCCCTCTTTGTCTTCCTTCAACCTTTTTATTCAGCTTCTCTTCAACTCATAGGGAAAACTGGTATGCCTCTTCAATGCTGGTCATTCTTACCAGACTTAATTCCTCCTGGATGCTAGGTCGCAACCCACTAATATAACGAGCAACCTTCTCCTTATTTGCTTCTGCATGCCCCACTCTAATCAAGAGTCGGTAAAACTCCTCTGTATATTCTTGGACTGATCTTCCTGCTTGCTTTAACCCATGCATCTTCTTAAATAGATCAAGCTCGTAGTCCACAAGAATGAACTGCTTCTTCAATTTGTCCACCATGTGATCCCATCTTGTGATCTTCTCCTTTCCTCTTCTAAGTCTTTCTAGTTGAACCTCTTGCCACCAAATTTTGGCATGGCCTTTCAGTTTGGCCTTTGCAAACTTAACCCTATCTGGGTCCCTTATATCCTCATATTTAAAGTATTCTTCTAGTTCATTGATCCAATCGATCAACTCATTTGGTTTTAGATTTCCTGAAAATATACCCACTTCAATTGTAGGTCTTTTCCCAAACTTAGTAATGGCCCTAAAAAGCCTTTCCTCTACAGGATTCAGAACTTCCCCGTCAACTTCCTCTTCTGGTCCCATTACTTCCTCTTCATTGTCATCCTCACTATTGTCACTTGCAGCAACATTTGCTCCTCTATGAAGCTCCTCTTGCAATGCTTGTGCCTACCTCTGGAGGGCTCTAACCTCCTCAGGATCAATAGCTCTGGCCCTTCCGCCACGCTCTCTTCGTGGAGGCATCTTCTAACTCAAACCCACAACCACACAGTCCTGGTGTAAACTGCCTCACAGTCAGCGCTCTGTCTACACACTAAGGAAAACCTGCTCCGATACCACTTGATGGGGACACGACCCAAGAATAGAATGGAACCAATAGAAAGGGAAAATTATATTAACTGAGAAAAAAAGCTAGTACAAACAGTATAGAGAAAATAATCTTCAGAACATGCCCTAAGGGCTTACAATAGCATAAATCTGGAGAATATTTCTCCTTTTAGCACCTCCTTTCAAACTCCACTCCGAACTTCCTTTTACAATTCCAAAAATCTCCTTAAATAGACCCCAGAGGGTTAAGGACTAGGAGTACATTCTAAAAAGTGCTAGTAGGCATCCACCGATGAAATAGAAGGTTCCAGAAGCTGCGTTAGAAGTTGGTGCAAATCTAGAAGAATCCAGAAACGGTAACCGAACTTCTGGGAGGCATAACTTTTGAACCGTAGCTCTGATTGACGAACCGTTTACATTTTTGGAAAGCTCTCGAAGCACTCTATAGCCCTATGGACAAGCTTCTCTCATCCCCCATTTTTTGACCCTTTTCAAGGTCATTTAATGCCCCAAACCTGACTTTGAAGCATTCTTAGGAGGTCTCCAAAACTTGAAAAACTGCAATAAGTTTCAAACCGTGGGGCCTATTGACCTGATTCTTTTTTTGGAATGCTCTAAATCATGATTACATTCATCTGGCCAATTCACACCTTCTAGTTTATCGAAATGATGGCCCAAATACATGCTCCTATTTTTTTAGGATTTTCAAACGCACTGATAGTTGAACTATGAGAGTTGGAACCTTTATTTGAGCCAAATGGGTATCCAAAAATGTAAAGACATGAAATAGAAACTAAGTCTAAGTACATTTTTTTGGGTGACACAATATTGCCCTTATACCTTTGGATGCTCTTGCATCAGTGCTTCCTGAGAGGCCTTTATATATAGGCACTTCTGGTGTACTCTGAATCATGGCATATTGAATATATTATCATTCTGATCATACTCTCTCTCTCTCTCTAGTCTACTATGTGCTTGTGTTTGATTTCTTAGTTCCTTGGTGAATTTTTCCCTTAGGCAAATTCTTACATGGTATCAAAGCAACTTGGAGACTTTCTCATCACATAGCCATTTCGAGACCATGCTTTCTTCATCACCTCATCCTAAATCCAAAGCTAGATCTGACCTTGCCATTGCATCTAGAATGTTGAACCGGTGAAAATTGACTATAAACTCAACTACCTTGGCTCGAAGTTGACCGTGAGGAAAAATCAAAACCTAGAGGCCCCGATTTGTAGAATGGGTATGATCATTTTTTGCAAATTCAATTGATTTATTTTAGATTTGCATTTATTTCTTTGTAATTTTGTCAAATTATTGGCAATTTTTTTTTCCCTTTCAAGCACCCAATAGAGAAATTTTTTTAACAAACCTGAGCAGTGACACCCCGAATTTGCCATTAGGAGGTATTTTATTTTGGTGCAGGGAATATATTTTTAAGCAAGCTTCATATTTTCACCTAGAACATAATCACAGGCTATACTACACATTGTGATAGTAGCAGTGAAATACTAACACCTGCAAATTTTACACTAGCGACCTCATCCACATCATTCTCGATAGCCAAACACACCCACGACTAAGTCTAGCCAGCTGGGAGCTTTTTACATTGTGTGTGGATGGCTTTGTTTTTAAACAATGTTGTAGACTCAACTACACTCAATGTAGGATCATTCATATATAATCCTGGCTACTATTTTTTAAAATCGGTGACCACTTGTTAGATATCAGCAACCTGCCCACACAGCGATCACAAAAAGAATTTTGGCAAGCGCTAAGTTAATCCACCATTGCTCCCGTCTTTCTGGCAAGTGAAGACCAAATTTAGGTGTTGTCCTTTTTGGTTCATGGCAATAGGTTTTCGACATTAGCGTTATTAAAGAACTTTTTTGATGAATTTAGATTTGGTAAGAGTTTTTTAAAAATCTCAATGAGTGTTGGATTTTTCAATAGATATTTTTTCTGTGGTGGAATCTTTACAAAAATTGGCATTGCAACGAACCTCTGGGCATGTTTTTAAATAGCAGTGACTCCTTTTTTAAATTTGCAACCCACGACTTACACTGTACCACGTAGCTTATTTTAAATGGTTCAACCTGCGTCAGGTCAACAAAGAGACACGGGCTAGTAACATCTTGCCATGCAGACCATTGAAAAAGTGACACGTGGATTATAAACGATTAGCCATCTCAAACCTAGAACTACCATGTAATCCAATAGAATTTAGACACTTGCCATGTTAAACACCAGCTAGACACATACACATCAACATCTATACGTCATCTGACATGTCATCCTTGGGGAGCAAATTTTTTGCTAATGTCAGCAGAATGTGGTGTTAAAATTGATGGTCATTTAATCATCATTTCCAAGCATTTTACAACTGTAGTGATGGCCATTTGACCATCAAATTTAGACTCACAATTTTCCTTCTAAACCCCTCTCCAGATTGCATTTTAGTTTGGTAGCCTGACTTTGTGAGCCCATAACTTGGACATCTGGACTCTGATTTAGGTGCAATCTTTTTTGAAATTGGTGAAATTTCCTAAATTTCCACTGGTGGTGTTGTTTTCTAGTTTTGGTGCATAGATTTTGTAGAAATTACATTTTTTGGTGATTGTACATACATAATCCTACATTTTGCAACTTCAAAAGCTCTGTACAGGCACATTTGGTCATTTTTTTAGGTTCTATTTTTTGAAAGTGCATATTTTTTTGGTCTACTTTCTAGATCTAAAGTCAAATTCTAGGGTTGTGTGGACCAATTTATCACTTTTAGAATTAGGCCTTTTTTGGCATTGTAAATCTTTGATTCTTTTTTAGAATTTTTGTAAAACTAAGCTACAGTGCTTAAGTGACAGATTTCAACCTCATAAGGTAGTTGTAAAAGAAAAATTAGAAAGTCCACTTTGTTCATTTTGACAAGTGGCCCATTGTAAACACACTATTTATAAAGTGCCAACATCATCTTTTTTTTTGGGGTTGGGGGGCGGGGGGGGGTGCGGGGTTGTGTCCTTTGATAGAGTTAAAAGGGGTGGGAGGGGGGGTGTATTGTATTTTTTGTGTCTCTATTTGTGCTCTTTTCATTTCTACATCATGGGTTTTAAATATCCTCCTCTAACTTCACGCAACTATTCTACATGGAAAGATATTGCATGGAGTAGATTAATGGAAAAAGGATATAGTCTTTATTTTGATGGTACAATTACCAAACCTACTGATGCTAAAGAACTCATTGATTGCCAAATTCAAAACGAACAGGCTTTAGGAGTAATTAGGAGTTGTGTACAAGGGGATCTTCTCTTTCACATCAAAAATTGTTCAAAATCTAAAGAAGCTTGGGATAAACTTGAACAGTTGTATAGTAAGGTGGATGAAGAAAAGGGATTTCAAATTGAGGATGATCTACTTCTCTTGGATCCTAAGAATTATGACACAATTCAAGATTACATCATCAAAGTCAATGAGTATAGGGCACTTTTGAAAGATTGTGGAAATCCCATGAAGGATGATAGGTTGATTCATCACATCCTGAAGAGGCTACCTCCTGAGTACGCCAACTTTGTTTCAATTTTTAATACTCATAGGTTGACCATGGGATCTGCTTACCAAAAGCCTTCCTTTGACGGATTTGCAAATATGTTGATTATTGAACAATCTCACTTGGTGGATTTTGGACTTCTCAAGTCATCTAAGACCAAAGCCTTGATGGCTAGTGATGAGCACAAATCAAGTCAAGGAGGGAAAAACAAACAACAACAAGAAGTAGTGGAAGTAGAAAAAACAATCTAAGACACAAAAATCCTCCTCTCAACAAGGTAGTTCTTCTTCAAAGAAGGTAAGTAATGAAAAGAAGGACAAAATCTTTTGTGCATATTGCAAAAAGCCAAATCACGATGAGCATCCTTGCAAGACAAAAATAATTGATGAGTTAGAAAATCTACTCAAGAAGAACAAGATTCAAGTGCCAGGTACTTCTAAGGATTCAACTCCAACCTCTTCAAAAGGTAAAGGTCAAGCACTTATGGAAAACACAAGTTCTTCATTAGAATGGATACTTGACTCAGGTGCCTCTTATCATATGGGTTTTTCAAAGGAAGACTTTTCTTCCTTGAAGTAGTCAAAGGTGCCACACATCTTCGTGGGAGATGATACTAAGATGGAAGTTGAAGGGAAAGGACATGTGGAAATGATAAATCGAGAATTCAAAGATGTTCTCTAAGTTCCAAATCTAAGCTCCAATCTCCTACTAGTTTACCAAATCACTCACCTTGGAGATGGTCACAAAGTTGAGTTCCTTCCAAATTTAGTGATGGTGCGAAGTCTTAGAGATGATTCATTGGTTGCAGTGGGGAAAGTCAATGATGACAAGAGGATTTATTCCTTCTCCCACTTTTTGCATAAGAGTCCTTCTCAAGCCTTTTTGACTCACTCTACTTCACACATCAACTTATGGCATTAGCAGTTTGGTCACCTTGACTTCTACTCTCTTTACCAACTTTGCTCAAAACACATGGTCAAAGGTCTACCTAATATCAGCTTTTCTAAGGGTGAATGTTCATCTTGTTTATTGAATATAAATATCAAGGAGAATTATGATAAAGGGAAGTCTTCTCAAGCTCCAGTTGTTCTTTAGCTAGTTCACATGGTATTAGTAGGACCCTTTGAAGTGACTTCAGTCAGCCAAGGCCACTACATACTCACATTTGTTGATAAATTTTTGAGATTCACTTAGGTCTTCTTCCTTCATCATAAGAATGAATTGGTTCATAAGCTTCAAGATTTCAAGACTCATGTTGAACACAAGTCAAGGAAAGCCATCAAAGTACAAAGGGTGGACAATGAGAATAGATATATAGACAGAAGACTTAAGAACTTTTGCAGAATTGAGGGGATTGATCTTTAGAACTCACCAACATTCAGTCTGCACAAGACAAATGTTGTAGTGATGAGGATTAGAACTCTCAAGACCATGTCAAGTTGCATGATAAAGGCCAAGTCTCTTGATCCTACACTTGAAGTTGAAGCCATTAGCAGTGCTACTTACATACTTAATAGATCTCCTCTCCTCATCCAGCCTTAGATGACCAGACTCTTTTTCAGGCATGGTGTGGCAAAAAACTAGTTGTGAGTCACCTTATAGTCTTTGGTTGTCCAACATGGGCAAACCTATCTTCCAAGAGTTGAAAGGCACCAACACCTAGGCCTTGTACCTTCATCAGTTATGAAGACAATGTGAAGGCTTACAGACTTATGGATCTAGAGGCACATGAGATCTTTGTGGAGAAGGATGTTCACTTTGAGGAAAGTTCACCAAGCTTATCCTCTACTCCTCTCCACACATCATACACAATGGAAATTGATAGTGACACCTGCGATAGTGCTTCAACAAGTTCAGACACATGGGGTTCTGCCGACAGTTGCAAAGAGAGGTCACATCAGTCCAGTCCACATGCTTACATTGCCACCATGAAAGGTAAGTCATAGCATGGTACATCTTGTCTTCCAACTCCAACTTCACTTGACTTGGGGGATAGACTTGAGGAGTTACATCTTCTCATTGATGAAGGTGATCCTTCTATAGTTGTTGTGAGGGCTCACTCTAACCCTCATGTCCATTCTCTACATGATCAGTCTTCACAGGTTGGCATGATTGTGGATCCTCATGAACAACAATTAGTGGAGGGCTCTTTGTTAGTTGAGGAGATAGATGGTTCAGTGGAATAGGTTCGATAAAAATCCTTGACTGATCTGCATTTGTTCTTTTTAGCATAGTTGGAAGGGGTGAACATCAACATCAACACATGGATACTTGAGCAAGTTTTGGGGCCACCACACATCCTCAGGAGTGTACCTTTACCTTTTTTTCTTCCTAAGGGGAGGAACACCATTCTGTATTCTTGGACCAGCTTCTTCATCAGAGCGGCTTTCACTTGTTGGCATTCTTCTTTTGGGGGGGGGATCTATTCTGTCTCTCTTGCTTCTCTTATTCTCTTATGTATATACTGGATGTATGTCTTAATGGGGTGGGGGTCTTGATTACTTGATCAATCAATGCATCCTTATTTATCTCTCTTTTTGGGGAGGGTTTTTCCCATGAGGTTTTCCCTCTTTCCCACTATTTATACTTACTTAAGTTTACTTAGGTTTATGCATTATTTAATTATTTTACATTATTTTATTTGTGAGATACTTAGGAGTATGTGCACTCTTGTGAGTTGTCATGATGACATCATAGGGGTCTGCACCTCTTTTAAGCACATGTTGTCTACAACACAAGAATCTTCTACACACATATGACACTTTGTCATTCTTATCCATTCATCTAGAATGTTGGATAAGGTGCTTAGTTGTCTTATCTTCTGGTTGTTTCTAGAGACATTCTAGGTGCTTCCTAAAAGGCCTTTATATACAGGCACTCCTAGTGTACTCTGAATCATGGCATATTAAATATTTTGTCATTCTGATCATACTCTCTCTCTCTGGTGTACTGTGTGCTTGTGTTTGAGTTCTTAGTTCCTTGATGAATTTTTCCCTTAGAAAAATTCTTCCAAGAATATTAAAGCTCATTATTTAAATGCAACTCTAATTTAATAATTATTAATTAAATAATCACAATAAAAAATCAAATCTTTAATCTTTTTATATTTTAATTATCTTTTATGTTTTCATGCACACTTTTTATGATATAAAATATCTTTATTAAATTTATTTACTTTCTTTTTTTAATTAATTTATTATATTTTAATTTCATACATAAGCTTTATGCCATTTAATTAAAATAAACTTTATTAAATAATTATTTACTCTCTCTTATTAATTTATTATATTTTAATTTCATGCATACACTTTATGCAATTTAATTAAAATAACTTTATTAAATTTATGTTTTCTCTCTCTAGTTAATTATGAGATGTTTTAATAATATATTTATTAATTCAACTAATAATATTATTTAGTGTTTATTATTTAAAATAAAACTTCTAAATAATAATTGTTAATTTAAATAACTATGATTACACCTAAATTAGAACTAAAACTTTATCTTTAAGTTGAATTCTTTTATTTAATTAATTCACAAGTTGTTTTTTAATAATATATTTATTAACTTAATTAATAACATTATTTAGAGTTTATTATTAAAATAAAACTCCTAAATAATTATCATTAAATTCAATAAATATAAATACGTCAAAATAGAAGTTTAATATAATCTTTTAAATTCAATTCTTTTATTTAATTAATTTCTCAATTAATTCAATATTGAATTTTCTTTATAAAATTTTCATTAAATTATCTCTTAATTCGATTTAATTAAAATAGAAAAAACATCACAAATCCACAAAACAAAAAATGACAACTCAACTAAAGACAAATGACAAAATCAAATTCTAGGGTCAAAATCATAAATTCACATCACTTGACGAATTCAGATGGGTAAACTAACTTAGATACTTGTCCTACTTTCTAGGACAATTGGCTTAGGGTTTAAGATTTAGACTCAAGAGTTATCTCCCAACTTATACCATTGAAATACTATGATAGGGTATGCTCATCTTGGAAATTTAGGGAAGTCAATATCTGATACCTACAATCTGCATAAAATTTATGCATGTACAAACACAATTTTTAAAACTAAATAGGCAATGGTAAGAAGTGGTACATCATGTAGATTCTGATTAGCAGGTGACTATGAATCCCTTCCTCAATGACATTAGAAATGTCAAACAAAAATAAAACATACATGCACACCATACACATGAAAGTATGGAGTAAGTATCCATAGAAAATGCATAAAAATCATTCATCTAACTAACATCATTAAATAACTGAAAGTCAATACATTAACATATACATCATCATCGAACAATCATGCAATAACTAAAATAACTAGCACTAAAGTAACTCAACATATATATCAATTGAATATGAAATACATTTAATCTAATCTAGTAACCAAGCACCAATAATCATGAAACATAATTAGAAAACTGGCCTAAAAGAATCTAACAATACTATAGAAAAAGTCAACTAGGGTTTGACATTACCCACTCCCCCTAGACTTAGGTTTACTCCTAGAAGCCTACAAGAAAGATAAAACTAAACTAGCAGTAGGCATTACATCCACTCCCCCTAGACTTAGGCTTACTCCTAGAAGCCCACAAGAAAGATAAAACTAAACTAGAGGTAGGCATCATAGGTTATTGATGATCTTTCCATGCCATCGATGATAGGCCTCATCAAAACATTGACAAAATATTGTCAAAATCCTATGAGATTCTGATAACATTTTCATGTCATCAATGATAACTACCATCAATAGATCGACTACTGGTCGTCAAAACTTTGACAATAGCCCTGGTTTATAAAAAATAAAAATTCACAAGAATCCTATTTTTTTTGTGATCCAAGGTAATTGGTGACTATCATGGTGGTAGCATTAAGAGTGTAAGAATCTCTTTTTTTTTGGTGATCCAAAGCAAGGCAATTGTCGGTCTATGGGAGTAAGGTTGGGGTCCCGTGGGTGGGGACTTCCTTAGAAATAAAGTCATGACTACTAAGATTTGTTAGGAACATCTAAACAACATCAATCTCATGAAATTTTAATTTTATTTCATTCTCACAATTTGAGCTCCTCAATTTAAGAAATGTGTAATTGATTAAATTTTTTTTTTTTAAATAAAATTTTGTTTCTAAAATTTTGGTTTTAGTGGGAAAAAATTCTATATTTTTTTGACATGTGGCTAAAATTTCTCCTAAGCTGGTATGACTATTTCTAGTCCCACCCCATTTAAACCCGCTCAAATTTAATGGCCTAAAAAGGAGGGGCTCCTATTTTGGAGTAAAAAATTCAAAATTATCCTCCAGCCCTCCAACTAAATTCTCACGGGACCTCTTCCACCTAAAAATAGAGTAGTAGCCCCTCCCCTGGGACCCCTGCCCAGGTGTACCTATTGATTTAAGAGTGGGGTCCACAAGGATAACTTTAGTGGTGAATATTCACCAAATAGAAAATTTTACTCATTGAGGACCTTGAATTTGGCAAAAAATTGAATTTTGAGGTGGCCATGTCATCCACACTTTACAAAAATTGGGTCCCATGCTTAGGCCAATTGCCAATAACGATACATAATTATTTTTATTTTGGTGATGACTTCACCACCATTATCTAATTTTTACACATGATAAATTAAATATTTTTGCCTACAATTTCTGAGGCATGTCCTATTAGATATAGTATATTATAATTAAAAAATACTACAAATATGTATTTTAACACTGGAGAAGATGTTGATTTTGAGAAAAAAATACTAAATCTAATAATTAAAAAAAAAAAAAAACATATGATGTACTAGAGGAGAGAGTCATCTTCCAAAATGTATATATATTTTTGGTTAGAATAGATTTATTTTGAAAAAATGTGGAGGGAGATGAAAACTATTGATTTTAGGTGAGTTAAAATTTGATATATTATAAGAAAGAAAATATAGGTCAAAAGCCAAGAAACAATTTGATTGTCTAGCTATATATGTTATCTATAAAATAATCTAAGATCAAAAGGAAAAAGGTTTATTTCCATATAGTTGTGTGGTGGTAACTATACCCCTCATTTTCAACATTTTTCAACAACTAAAAAATCACTCTTAAAAAATAGGAAAATATATCAATTCTTATTCCAAATAATTATTAAAATAATAATCCAAAAATCCTTCCATTTTTGCACATTTCATTAGTTTACTTTATTTCTAAATTGTGAATAATAATACCTATTTTACATCATTGAAGTTGAATAGTTATACTTTTGTTAGCCTTTTTCTTTATAAAAAGGTGAAATAGGTTTGTGCTTTTACCCAAGGAACTTTTTATCCTTCTAATATTTGGCCTGAAATAGATTATACTATGAACAAGTGCCATTATTTCAAAAAAATTCTCTAAAACTTTTTATTCTTTAACATTTAATTCAAAAATAGGATTTATATTATTGATTTAGGATCATCTAATATTCATTAAAAAGGGTTATTATATTTTGGATGATTGAAATTATGGATTAGACATAATTATTTTTATTTTGGTAATGACCTTGCCAACATAATCTAATCTTTCCACACGATAAATTAAATATTTTCACCTACAATTTCTGAGCATGTCTTATTAGATGGTCACATTTGCCAATCTATGGTAAAAATTTTAAGCTAGGTTATAAGTAAAGCACCCAGACTTGAGAAGCGTCTCTATTCTGTAAATTTTCCAAGGAACTTATTATCCTTCTAATATTTGGCCCAAAATAGATTATATTGTGGATGAATGTCATTATTCCATAAAATTTCTCTAAAACTTCTTGTTCTTTAACATTTTATCCCAAAATAAGATTTATACCATTGATTTAGGATCATCTAATAGTCATTAAATTTTTTTATTAAATTTTGGATGATATAAAATTATGGTTTCTAGGTATTTTTAATTTTGTTCACTATTTTATGAAATAATTAAAGATTCACCAGGGTTTTACAAAATTTTCATTCGATCGAAAAAATCTACCAATAAAATCAATTTTTTTCCTATTTTGAAAAAAAAAATCACCAATGCAAATTAATTTTTTCCCAAAAATAATGTTGGATTTGACATGATTTTATATTTTTTCCCAAAGGGGGACTTCTTAAATTTATCCCTATCAAGAGATAGAATCCAACTCATCCCTAATATTATTTGACATAGATAGCCAACACATAGTACAACATCAAATTGGAAGGATATGAGCAGACTACCTACTTGAGGGAATAAAAAAATACATGTTGACTTATAATGCATGATGTAGATCATTATTTTGTATAATATATAAATGATTCAGGGGTCTTTCATAAGTTTTTAATAAAGCTTTGATGAGAACATTATATGTTAGAAGGATGAATATCTTATACTCAATAAAAAAATTGCAGTCAACAAGCATGACATATAAGGCCACACATGTTATAGTCAAAGGCACAAGAACTCAATAGGAATCAAAAAATCCATCTCTAGTATGGAATGGGGGATTGGATTTACCAAGTACCTCTAGGAAGTAAACAAAATTTGACTTCAATAAGTAGATGTTATGTTCAATTTGAAAATGGAGAATACTGATGTGATAATAATAAAATCATTTCCAAAATATTGTGTCCATCTCAAAGCATTTACTTCTACTATATGAAGTTTAAACTTATATTCTGACTTATACCAATCACTCTATAATCAATGTATATATTTGATATGCTAATATAGTGGATATAAATGACATAGAGGCCAATTTTAGGATTATTCTTGGTTTATCTTCTTAGCAACGATGGGTGATATTCCTAGGAGGCTTGAATAAAGACAGATACATGCAAAATAAAAGAGATTTTTTCAGAAAAAGACATCAACCAAGAAGGTCTTTGAATAAGTGCAATTAGTTTGAAGTGAAAAAATTCCACAAACCAAATGGACCCTAAAGGAATGACCTATGAAAAATGTTCCTTCTAATTCGGAAAAAAACTCTCCCTAAGATATGCAAGCTATTTTTTTGTATTTTTCTAGGCTAAATGATGACTATGAAAAGAAATAAAGGTTCTAAATGCAAGATACCAATGATCTCTATATGCCAACCACTATAGAGGTATAGGTTCTAAAAAGAGAATTGTTGGGATATAGTTTAGAAATACAAAAATTATTTACAAAAATAGAAATGCATTAGCAAGAGAGGTATAGGTACATAATGTCCCTCACTTCGCACCAAACATGTAACAAAACAACATTATATAGGAACCTTAAAAACAAAACATTACTTTTAATAACATCAAAATGTAGAATGTAGAAATAGTCAAAATAAGGAACTCAACAATAGAACTACAATGTAAATAGTGAAGAATCATTATTTTTAGCCACTAAAGCATCCATATGTTTTTGGATTCTCTCCCTCGCATCCAAAATAAGATTCAACCACCCTGAATTTAGAATGCACATGCAACAACATTCCATATGCATGGACAGTAGGTGGAGCTGGAAAAATGCACCACATTTAATGACCTATATAAAAAATGTAAACATGTTGCATTTTTCAGATCCATCTGATGTCATGCATATTAATTGAGATTACATATTGAACTAGGGCCTCCTTTTGCATTTATTGAAACTAAGAGATTGACACAATTAACATCTAATACTATCTCCATTAATTTGGTCCACTCACTCTTAATATTTTAATTTTTCTTTGAAACATAAATAGTAAAATATATCCACCATATTAATTGCAAATTTCTCTTGAATATGTTCACTAACATGATCAACTCATAGATAGAAATAAAATGTCTGATGCAGATGCAATGAAGAGTTTAAGTGTTGCTTCAATTACTTTAGATACCTACAAAATAGAAATAGAAGACAAACAAATTATCAGTATTAACTGAAACTTTCTTAATAAGGTATGTAAAGCCATCATAGATTTTAGCTACATTCAATGTGATAGATTTAACAATTTATAAAGGTCCTATTCCATCCATATCACAAGTACATTCAAGCCTCTCCAAAATCACTACCAAGTTGCCAAAGAAAAAGGATAAACCCCTTGAAGCTAAAAAGATTCTTAGTTCAAGGATTGGGAAAAACACAAGATATAAGACATGCATGGATTACTTTATCAAGTGGAAGGATAGACCTGATAATGAGGCTACTTGGATCATTGGAACTATCTTCAAGAAGAAAGGAATCAATCCTCAACTACTTACCCCTATTGTCCCATGACAATTGCTTTCTTTGTGGGAGAGAATGGTGTAGGAGCACCCTAGTTTTGGTTTGAAAGACTCAAATTTGGGTCATCTATATAAAATAATGGTTTCTCCAAAACACAAGTGTGTTTTTTTGCCTAAATATTTGGTTTATATTTCATCATGCATTCATTACATTCATTTTCTTTGTCAAACTCTCAAAGAGCTTCTTAAGCGGTCAAAGGTGATCAAACAAAAAAATGGTCACAAGAATGAAGAAATTTGGAGTGAGGTTTAGTAAGGTTTTAAAAATCATAAGACATGCATTTCTCCCCCATTGGTGGCAAGAAAACCAAAAGTTGTCATACAATTGTCAACTTTGTAAAAATTGCAAAAATTGAAAAGTTGCAATGTTGCAACTTTGTACAGCTTTGGAAAATAGGTAGGATGTTTGAAATAATAGTTAGTTTCAACCTTCATTAAGTTTTTAATCATTTTTAAATCACATATAAGACTTTTCAAATGTAGTTGTATGGATTGGAGATAAGAATTTTCTCAAACCAAATACCAATCCGAGTTTTTGATAGTAAAAATGTTGTATTCACCTATTGTTGACATGTTTTTTGTGATTGAATCGGAAAGTTTATTGTAAATAAAAGTTATATAATATTGTTAGAATTTTTATTGCACATGTATTTTTTTCTCCCTCCATTTATTGTTGTATATATTCCATTCAATTTGCTAAGTGTTGCCAGTTTTTCCTTGTAATTGGACAATTTTTACAAAATGCAATCTAACTCTTATCACTATAGTTGAAAAATCATAAAACCTTGGAGAAAGGAGGTAGAATAAGTTTACTTTAAGATGAAAAATTTTTGAGTTAGTGAAATTCAATTTGCAAATTTTGCCAAAAAAGCAATAAGCAGGTTGATGGTTAATTTGGCTAGAGATGAATGAAGAAATGTGCTTGCCAAATGTATATGAAGAAAGATAATTACATGGTTTCTTTTGAAGATAAAAGATCAGTGAAAGGAGGTCCTTAAATATAAATGGGATGGTTCCATCAATCTATTGAAGGTTGTTACAAATTCATTTGATTCATACAACCAAGAAAGGCTTCAAAACCCTTAGAAACCCTCCATTTTGGGATTTGTGTTGTATGGATAGAGTTCAGAAGTCAAACCTATAAAATCCTATCCAATATAAAAATACGTATCCTAAATGATGAATAGGTTGGTTGGTTGTTAAGAAAGTTTGCAAATTAAAGCCCAAAAACCTTGCTTGGAGGGCTAATTGCAAAGTGCTACTAGGAAGTAACCAACCCATTTAGAAATAGGTAGAGAAAGGGAGTTTGGGGTCTTTTTGATTGTTAATTATAGATCAAAATAAATTTTGTAGACGATATTGAATTTCCTCTAAGATATTGAAAAGAAAGGAGCAAGTTGAAGCAATTTAGGACAAAGAAACCATGTTGGGAAAAGAAGGCAAATTTTTTGGTGTTGTAAAGAGGCTCATTATAAAGTTGAGAAAAGTACATTAGGTGGAGTTTGGTGATGGCCAAAGGAGCCAATTAGAAATGTCTACATCAGCATGGAAGAAATGATAGTTGTTAGTGACTATGGTGAAGTTCTCCAACCACTCAATTATGAGACCATATATTGATGTTTAGTTTTGATAGGTTTAGTTTGGGCTTCACTTAGTTTGGAGAATCCTTTCATATTCCCTATTTAACAAGGACAACCACGTGAAGGTGGAAGCTCATTTGGTCTCTCCCCCCTTATAATTACTCTAAATTCCCCATTAACAACTATGTATTTATATTTCATTCATTCATTTAAAAACTATATCATTGAATCATTATAATCACATAACATTCATTAACACAACATATAATTAATTAATACATATAGAAATTCATCAATAGTTTGAGAATAAATCAATAATTATATTCACATAACATTAATTAACATGACATATAATTTATTAATACATATAAATATTCATCAATAATTCATGAACATGTCAATCATTATAATCGCACAACAATATTCAATAACGTGACATAAAATTCATTAATAAGAAACACTCATAAAAAAATTAATCAACACATTCATCATCAAACAAGGTTTTTAACATTCATTTCTCCTTTTTTTTTTTTTTTTCTTTTGTCAAAGATAAAGGCTAATAGGCACATCATGACTATCTTCAACATTCTCTTGTAGCTCTTGTGGTTCCAATCTTATGACATAAGGCTTCCTCTTCTTTTTTTGAGGACAAGGTTGATGTGCCTCTGCAATAAGAAATAAATGAGTTTAATTTCTATTTTTTTTTAAATGTTATAAGTATTTCATTAATCTAAAGAACATAATAGGGATTTTTATTTACCTGATATTGCCACATCACCTACTATCATATTTTATTTAACCCCAACATCAACATGCTCAACATTAACATCATGCTCGACTCTGTTAGCATGACATTATTATCACATAAATGTTACATCCATTGCAATTTAAGATGTTAAATTATATTAATAATTACATAATTAATTTTTAATAGAAATTGAATATGTACCTCTATCACTATGATGCACATTGGAGAATTCATCATGTGCCTTTGTCATCATGAGTAGGATCTATGTCGGGAGTAGAAGTTTGCAGTGAATTATCACACACATTGTTATCATTGCTTGAAATTAACATCAAATAGATTATTTCTCATGAAGTTCCAAATTTCTATTATTATTTAGTAGGCCTATTTACCTATCTTTGAACTGATGCACCAAAATCCTCTACATCTCTTTGGCCACTGGAATCTGTATAGTGACAAGAAACCACTATTTTATAGGTTTTCTTGAAGCCATTTTGTTTTTCCTCTTCTATGGGTGCTAGATTAAATTCAATGCCTTGCATTTTTTTCATAACACCATCAATATTTAATGTATTCCTTATTTGTAATTTTTTTAAAAAAAAATTGATACATAATTTTATTTACTGCTACTTACAAGTCGCGAGTGAATTTGCATATATCCACTAGAGCCAAGATGGTGTTGATCGACCGTATCTTCCCTAGCTTGTGTAGCCTTTGATGTGTCCTAAAACGTATTTATGTAAACTTTTGAAATATGTTAGATTATATAAATATAAATATAAATATCACTAATTTGTGCATAATTACATTAATACTACCACACACCTATTTTTGTCGAGTGGTGGCTTTATCTCTTAGTCTTATCTCTTTTGCATCTTTAATTATTTCATTCCACTCTAGCTCTAGAAACATAGGAGGATGCTCATACTTTATGTTGTTCTTTAGAGCCATTTCATATTGGTCTCTCACAACCTTTAGATGTTTGGAAGCTTTTTTAAGATTTTGGACTCTGTTCAAAATATTTTGACCAAAGAGATCCTTTAGAGATTTTTTGAGTTGATCTTTTAATTTAGGACCTTGCTCATTCCACCTTTTAACAAAAAAAAAAATTGTTAGATAAAAAAATTAGTTCAAGCTATCTACCTTGAACATATTACAACAAATGGATGAATAGAAAAATGTAGCAACCAATTATAAGAATCTATGCACCTTTTACATAATGTGGGCCCAAATATCATCAATGTTGAATCACAAAAAAATTTCATTAAAAAGTGTTGGTCAAATGAATAGTCTTGACAAATGAGTGTCAACACACTTAACCATTTTCACTACGGATGTCAAGTACACAATGTATGTTGAGTTAGAATTTTAGTTAGTGCTGAGTAGATCATAGTGTAGTACGTGTCAAGAAAAATAAGAAATGTTCATGCACTGAGTGATCCATAAATGTTCATGTGCTGAGTAATAGAATCATTAATATATTGAGAAATTCAAAAATAACATATGTCGAGCAATATAGGATATAATAGGTGCTAAGAAAACTAGGAAATGTAATTGATGCTAAACAATCCATAAACAATATGTGCTAAGCATCAGTAATACTACATGTGTCTAGTAACATAGGATCAACATAAGAGTTTGTGCCATCACAAACCAAGATGTAAAATGGTTATGCATGACTCAAGAAAGGATAAGAAGATAAGATCGAATCCTTGCATTTACCTATGAAATCAACATGCAACCAATTAAAAAATTGGAGACAATATGCAGCCAATAGGTGAAAACAAAGGATTTGAGTGGGAACTTTCTAATCGTGAATGCATAACATACCACATCTATTTATAAGGAGATCATGACACCATTGCAAGAGTTATAGACAAAGGAAGAAGAAGTAGAGGTTGTTACTAAGGTTTTTTGCAGAATAGAGATGTCAAAGACTTAGTGGAAAGGACAACATTTACACATCTAGTTGATCAAAACAAAATAGGGGATACATTTAGAGATCAGATCTAGTAGAGATCAGAAAGGAAGAGCAGATAAAGTGCCTAAATCAAGAAATTTGAGATTGCATCCAATTATGTTAAATGTTCTAATACTCTCTCACAATTGTATTAGAAGTTTAAATCCTATGTTGATAGGTTAGCTTAACAACTAGGTAAGAGAACCTTTGGAGAAGGTCTTAAAAGTCCTATTAAGTTAGGTGGGTTTAACAACCTTTATGTAAATCCTTTAATAGGGTGAAACTTCATGTAAAGTTTTTGTAAATCCTTTCAATAGGTCACATGTAATATTGTGTTGTAGCCTTTAACAGGGAAAACCATCAGAAGTGGTTAAACTCATTGCTGCAGTAATTTTTGTGGGTGTCATTCCAACCCCAGTTTTACCTTCTTATTCCTAGTGGGTTTTTGGGTCACCAAAATGTCTTATGTTATGTGGTGATGCATGTTTTCATTTCATGTTTACTTAAATGTTTATTTGCATGCATGCTTCTTTTAGTTTTATGTTATTAAGGGTTTGAAAAGGGTAAAAAATTAGTACTTCTAATTCACCCCCTGCAGAAGCACTCTTCCCACTTAAACATTCCAACAATTGGTATCAAAGCCAAGTTCTCTCAAAGAGAAGCCTAACATCTTAGAGAAAAAGGTCAGAAGATGGAAGTCTTCAAACTTGGGAATATCATTGACAATCAAGTGATTGATGTGCACCTCACTCTACATAAGGCAAAGGAAGCTAGAGAGGAATTGAGAAAATCCTTAAAAAGAAGGAAGGACATAGCTATAGCTAAGAATGATATACACTACAAGGAGATCGACATCAAACAAGAATTTTCCAATGGAGATGCTAAGAAGTTTGATGTAGCAATAGTAGAACTAATGGAGAAAAATAGAGCACAAGCAGAAGAGATAAGATCTCTTAAGATGGAACAAGAATCACAAGCCATGATGCTATGTGAAATCACTAAACAAAAGAAAAGGGTAGTTGAGGATAGAGCCATGCTTGAAGATGACAAGAGAAACCTTGTAAACAGACTTGAGGAGAAGTCCACTGAACTCACAAAGATTTCAAACATGCAGTTGGACACACTTAGCCAAATGATGAATGCTCATCATGAACTCAACATGAAAGACATTGAAATCTCTACTATGAGAATGCAAAATGAACAATTTTAGAATGAGTTAAAAAGAGAAAAATAGATAGCAACTAACTTCAACATGTCAAGTGAAGCTATGAAGCACTTTGAGAAGTTGCTGAAATCTCCAAGATCAAACAATGATGCATTAGGACTTGGATTCACTAGCACTGAAGAAGGTGAAACATCAAAGAGTTCTGAGCAAAGGAGTGACAAAGCTAAGAACTCAAAACCCACTTGTCATTTATGTAATAAGAAGGGGCATACTACTAATTTTTGTAGGATTAGAAAGACCAATCAATAGAAAACACCTAAAAGTAAATGGTATTCTCACAAGTGCAACATGCAAGGACATCTAACACAAGATTGCAGGACAAAAGTTATGAGGAAACAAAGATTTGATGGTCACCACTAAAATTGCAAGAAGTATGGAAATAGAGCCTTTGAATGTAGATCAAAGCCTATGTGGACACCAAACTAGCATACAAGGAGAAACAACTATGCACACCATTACAATTGGGACTACAATACAGGACAAAGTTGTCACTATTGTCAAGAATATGGTCATATACCTTAGAACTGCATAAGAACACACTTTAAGGGGAACTACAATAGATGGTTAAATTAGAATACTTGTTTTAGTGGCTTGAAGATTGGACATGTCAGTAGAAACTATCCAACAAAGGTCAAGGCACCCAAGATTGAAATTAATAAGGGCAAAGAAAAAGTTGATGTTGAAAACATCAGGGCAGACATGAAGAAGACATGGCAAAAGAGAGATGGACCAAGCACATCCAATGAAGGGATCACTTCACCCAAGAGGTCAAGTGATCACACCTCATCCAATTAAGCACTAGATAGGCACATGGTGCTGATACATATAAAGATGTATCATACATCAGCCCAAAAGAACATACGATCACTAGAAAGAAGAAGTTTGCATAAGATAAGATGCCAAGTCAAAATTGAAAGATGATGTCGAATTACCTTTGGTTGCTGAGTAAAACCTCAGTACATGCTGAGTTGAATAGTCTAGTAGCTACCGAGTAAGACTTGATAGTGGCTATCGAGTAATTCACAAGATCAGTAGATGCCAAATGAAATGAGATAATAGCTACCAAGTAAATGAAATATAATGGATGCCAAGTTGAAAAATTCTTTGGAAGCCAAGTGACAACTTTAAGCACAAATGCATTAAATGCTAGATTTTGAGCCTAATAAAAGTGAAAATCATTCATTTTTTGATCATTCAAACAAAGAGCAAAGACGAACAAAGTGATTGAGTGATTTCCTAGCTATCAAAAGGCATTTTGCAATGTTTCAATAGCAACCCAACACCATTTCATTGATTTATCAAGTATTTTAGTCAAGTGCCAAGCTATGTAGTTTGCAAAATCTATTTAAATAGTAAACCCTAGTTCAGTTAGCAATGGCATCTAGTTCCAAGTCAGCAAAAGGAAAGGAAGGTTTAGAAATTCAGTTGGTCAGTAACAAAGTAAAACAACCTAAGTTCAAACCATTCCCAAAAGTTTCCTACAAAAATGATTCCCTATCTATAATTCTCGACAAAGTAGTTATGGTTTAGGATGTTCCCAAGTACTACAATTGCAAAATAGGAGCAATAGGAGATTTAGAGATAGCTAATACATTTGAGAAGCTATGTGTTAATGGAAAGCTGAAAGATTAATGTGCTATAGTTGAGAAGAAGGGACTTACCAGAGCCCTAGCTTTCCCCATAGTATTCAAAACTGAATGGATAAGGATAGTTCTAAGCAGAATTCACAATGGAGCCTTCTAGCTAGAGATTGGCCCAGTCAAATTCACCAAGAAAACTATTAGTAGGGTAACTAGTTTCCAAACCCTAGATTGGCACGAGATCCTAAGGAGTGATAAGAGGGAGGCAATTGAGAAAAACACTGGTGCAAAGTGGAACAACAGGGGCATGACAATAGATACCATCAAAGACCCCCTAATAAACTTTGCTATGAGGGTAATATCTCACAAATTTTACCAGTCTAGCAAGTTGAATAGTGTACCCTACATAGTAGGAGATGTTGCCTACAAGCTTGTGAAAGAGGATCATACTTATGATCTTGCCAAGTTGATGATGCAACAAATCATGAAAACTTGGGAGCCATAAGGAAATCAAAAGAGGCTCAATACAAATTTGGTGCAGTATTGGTTTGCATGTTCTTTTATTTAATGAAAGAATTCCCTTTAGCTGGTAAGGTGAATTGGGACCAAAATAGGACAATAATTGAGTAGATCAATGGGTTCATTGCACAAATGGGTGAAAACTTTGATGCCCAAATGACCAGTTATTTTGAGGACTTGATGGGGACACAACCCAAGCACAGAATGGACACAATAGGAAAAGGGAAATTGTATTAACTGTGAAAATAAACTAGTACATTTAGTATAGAGAAAATAGACTTCAAATCATGCCCTAAGGGCTTACAATAGCATAAATCTAGAGATAATTTCTCCTTGTAGTACCTCCTCTCAAACTCCACTCCGAACCGCCTTTTACAATGCCAGAAATATCCTTAAATAGACCCCAGAGGGTTAAGGACTAGGAATACATTCTAGAAAGTGCTAGTAGGCATCCACCGACCAAGTAGAAGGCTCTAGAAGCTACGCTAGAAGTTGACGCAAATCTAGAAGAATCCAAAAATGGTAACCGAACTTCCGGGAGGCATAACTTTTGAACCGTAGCTTTGATTAACGAACTATTTACATTTTCAGAAAGCTCTTGAAGTGCTCTATAGCCTTATGGAAAAGCTTCACTCATTCCCCATTTTTTGGCCCTTTTTGAGGTCATTTAATGCCCCTAACCTGACTTTGAAGCATTCTTAGGAGGTCTCCAAAACTTGAAAAATTGCAATAACTTTCAAACCATGTGGCCTTTTGACCCGATTCTTTTTTTGGAATGCTCTAAATTACAATTACATTCATTTGGAAAATTTACACCTTCTAGTTCACCAAAATGATGACCCAATTACATACTCCTATTTTTTTAGCATTTATACGTATCCCAAGGTGTTCAAATACTCTATCCTAGAACACTAATAGTGGAACTGTGAGAGTTGGGACCTTTATTTGACCCAAATGGGTATTCAAAAATGAAAACACATGAAATAGAAACTAAGTCTAAGTACATTTTTTTGGGTGATACAGGATTTCCCTTATACCTCTAGATGTTCTTGCATCAAACACCCAGGGTAGATTGAAAAGTGACCCTGTCACTTTATGAATGGTAGAGGAAATCCCAAATGGGATACCTCAGCTGCTGAAATCCAAGTTGAGTCCTCTATCAACCATCCTTTCCACTTGACCAAATACTCTTCATACTGCCTATTTCTGGTACTTCTACCCACACAATGATCTAGAATGTCTTCTATCTCCTCCTTATTAGAAGCAAGAATTGGACATGGCTCTAACACCAACTCCTCATCTGCACCATCATCATGATACACTGTTAAGTCTACAATTTTGAAAATAGGAGAAATGTGAATACCATCTAGTAGCTCCACCTCGTATGCATTTCCTGAGTCATGTTTCTTCAAAATTTTGCAGGGGCCAAATTTCTTCATTTTTAGCTTGTTGTAAGTACCGGCTGAAAATCTTTCTTTTCATAAGTGCACCATGACGAGATCCCCTACTTGGAATTCCTTATGTCTTCTCCTTTGATCAGCCCTAGTTTTATACTCTTCATTCATCTTGGTAATGTGTGCTTGAACCTCCTCATGTAGACGCTTGATATGTTCAGCAAATTCTTCAGCTTCAGCACTTGTCCTCTCCCCTTGCTCTATCTTCCTCAATTCTAGTACAGTCCTTGGGCTACTTCCATATACAATTTGGAATGGTGATTTTCCAGTACTCCTATTTACAGAGTTATTGTAAGAAAACTCTGCTTGTGGTAGAATCAAATCCCATCCCTTGGGCTTATCCCCAACTAAACATCTTAGCAAATTGCCCAGACTTTTGTTTATCACTTCTGTTTGGCCATCAGTTTGTGGGTGATGCGTCAAAATGAATTTCAAGTCTATTCTCAACTTTAAATACCCCACAAATTTAGTATCTTTGTCAGAAACTATACTCCTTGGGAGACCATGTAGTCTCACCACCTCTCTGAAAAACAAGTCTGCAATATGGACAACATCATGAGTTTTGTGGCATGGAATGAAATATGCCATTTTGGAGAACCTATCAACCACCAAAAATACTGAGTCATTACCCCTTTGTATCCTCAGAAATTCAAGAACAAAATCCATACTTATGTCCTCCCATGGCTTTGATGGAACAGGCAATGGCTGATATAGTCCAGTATTGTGACTAAATCCCTTGGCAACTTGACAAACCTGGCAACTCTGTACAAACTTCTTCACATCTTGTGAAATCTGAGGCCAAAAATAATGTTCTTTGAGAATGGCAATGGTCTTATCTCGACCAAAATGTCTTGCCATCCCTCCACTACATTTCTCCTTAATCAGATTTTCCCTCATGGAACTCCTTGGAATGCATAATTGACTACCCTTGAATAACATACCATCCTGAATCAGATAGTCTAACCACTTAGTTATGTCTATAGCAATAGGCTCTTTACAAGCTTTCCATGCTTCATCAAAATCAAGATCTTCAGGGTACAAATTCTTGAGTTCATCAAACCCAACTACTTCAACCTGAATTACTGTAATCAACAATTGTCTCCTACTTAATGCATCTGCAACCCTGTTAGATTTTCCACTTCTATGCTTCAACACAAATGTATAGCTCTGCAAGAACTCTACCCACTTCATATGCCTCTGATTCAATTTACCTTGGCTATTTAGGTACTATAATGCCTAGTGATTAGTATACAAAAAAAATTCCTTTGGCAATAAATAATGCCTCCGTTTCTTTAAGGCCTGAACTATTGCATAGAACTCTTGATCATAAACAGAATACTTCTTCTTTGCATCATTCAATTTTTCACTAAAATATGCAATAGGCTTACCTTCTTGGCTTAATACAACCCCAATAGCACTGCCACTAGCATCACAATCCACCTGGAACACCTTTCTAAAATCTAAAAGTGCCAACATAGGTTGTTATGTCACCTTCTTCTTCAGCAATTCAAAACTTCTCATAGCTACTGCAGTCCATTTGAACTCTTTTCTATCTCCTCTTATTGTGTCAGTTAGGGGTGCACATATGCCACTGAAATTCTTTATGAACTTCCTGTAAAAACTAACTAGACCATGAAATGATCTTACCTTAGTAGAAAACCTTGGAGTAGGCCATTCCAAGATGGCTTTTTCCTTCTCTAGATCCATTTTGAGACCTTCAGGTGATATAACAAACCCTAAATAGACTACCTTTTTGCAAAGATACACTTCTTCAGATTAATTAATAGTTTCTCTTCCCTTAACCTTTCAAGAAAACTATGAATATGCAACAAATGTTCTTCCAAAGTCTTGCCAAAAATTAAAATATCATCCAAATAGACAATAACAAATTTTCCCAAGAACTTCTTAAGTACCTCATTCATAAGCTTCATGAAGGTGCTTGGGGCGTTCGTCAATCCAAAGGGCATGACTAACCACTCATAAAGACCCTCCTTGGTCTTGAAGGCTATTTTCCACTCATCTCCTTCTCAAATCCATATCTGGTGATAACCACTCTTGAGATCTATCTTTGTGAAGTACTGAGCTCCACTCAAGCAGTCCATAAGATCATCCATTCTTGGCAAAGGAAACCGGTACTTGATGGTTATCCTATTTATAGCTCGAGAGTCTTTACACATTCTCCACTCTCCATTCTTCTTAGGTGCTAGTACTACAGGTATTGCACATGGACTCAGGCTCTCCCGAATCAAGCCCTTCCTTAATAGCTCCTGCACCTATCTGTTTAGCTCCTCAGTTTCAGTAGGAATCATCCTGTGAGCAGCCTTGTTAGGCAAACTAGCTCCTAGGATTAAATCTATCTGATGACTGATTTTCCTTACTGGTGGCAATCCTTTTGGAACATTATCAGAGATAATATCTCCAAACTCTCCTAGTAAATCTAAAACTTCAAGTGGTATTTCACTACTACCTTCTTTATCTTTCCTAAGAATCAAAGCATAGCACATACACTGATGTTTCATTTCATCTAAAAACTTCCTTCTGTCAACAAGACAAATCCTAGCACTGCTACATACCATTTCACCTTCCTTTTTCATGGGCTTCAGTTTGTGGCAAACTCCATCCTTTGTTAGAGAGTATGTTTTTGCATGTCTATCAAACTACCATGGTCTACCCAACAATAGATGGCAAACATCCATTGGAATAACATCACAGAGAACTTCATCATGGTAACTCCCAATTTTGAATTTCACTAAACATTGTTCACTTACCAGGACCTTATGATCATCTTTCACCCAAGCAATCCGATAGGGCTGGGGATGTTTCTCCTTCTTGAGCTTCAACTTAGAGACCATCTCCTCTGATACCAAGTTATCAGTGCTACCGCCATCAATGATCACATCACAACATTTTTTCTCACATTTGCACCTGGTATGGAATAAACTCCTCCTTTGTCCTAGTTCAATCTTGCCACTTAGTAAGACCCTTTCATTTACTAAAGTCTCTCCTCTTTCTACATCTTCTGAATGTGATGATTGTGCATCTTCATCCACATGAGAAACCCTAGCTTGACCCTCAACTCTCCTATCTATCCTTCCTTGTCATTGAGGGCATTCAAAGGCACGATGACCTTCCTCATTACAATGGAAATAGGTACCACGAAAGCCTCCTCTTCCTTGTCCACATCCTCTACCTCTTCCTCTCTGATTTCCAAAGTCTTGATCATGGGAGCGGTTGAAACCCTCATTCCTCTGGTTCCTGCTAGTACCCACATCTTCATTTTTCTTTTGGGTTTCATTTCGGCCTCCAGATGACCTACCGCTTCCCATTCCTCCTTGACCACACCCTCTTTATCTCCCTTCAAACCTTTTATTCAGCTTCTCTTCAACTTGTAGGGCAAACTGGTATGCCTCTTCAACACTGGTCATTCTTATTAGACTTAATTCCTCTTAGATGGTAGGTCGCAACCCACTGATATAACGAGCAACCTTCTCCTTATTTGCTTCTACATGCACTACTCTAATCAAAATTTGATCAAACTCCTTTGTATATTCTTCAACTAATCTTCTTGCTTTCTTTAACCCATGCATCTTCTTAAACAAATCAAGCTCGCAGTCCACAGGAATGAACTGCTTCTTCAATTAGTTCACCATGCGATCCCACCTTGTGATCTTGTCCTTTCCTCTTCTGTTTCTTTCCAATTGGACCTTTTGCCACCTGATTTTGGCATGGCCTTTCAGTTTGGCCTTTACAAACTTAACCCTATCTGGGTCCTTGATATCCTCATACTCAAAGTACTCTTCTAGTTCGTTGATCCAATCGATCATCTCATCTGGTTTCAAATTTTCTAAAAATACACCCACTTCAATTGTATGTCTTTTCCCAAACTTAGTAATGGCCCTAAAAAGCCTTTCCTCTACCTGATTCAAAACTTTCCCATCAAATTCCCCTTCTGGTCCAATTTCTTCTTCTTCATTATCATCCTCACTTTCGTCACCTGCAGCCACATTTGTTCCTCTACAAAGCTCCTCCTGCAATGCTTGTACCTGCCTTTGGAGGGCTCTAACCTCCTCAGGATTAATAGCTCTGGCCCTTCTACCATGCTCTCTTTGTGGAGGCATCTTCTAACTCAAACCCACAACCACACAGTCCTGGTGCAAACTGCCTCACAGTCAGTGCTCTGTCTACACACTCAGGAAAACTAGCTCTGATACCACTTGATGGGGACACAACCCAAGCACAGAATGGACATAATAGGAAAAGGGAAATTGTATTAACTATGAAAATAAACTAGTACATTCAGTACAGATAAAATAGCCTTCAAATCATGCCCTAAGGGCTTACAATAGCATAAATCTGGAGATAATTTCTCCTTTTAGTACCTCCTCTCAAACTCCACTCCGAACTGCCTTTTACAATGCCAAAAATATCCTTAAATAGACCTCGAAGGCTTAAGGACTGGGAATACATTCTAGAAAGTGCTAGTAGGCATCCACCAACCAAGTAGAAGGCTCCAAAAGCTGCGTTAGAAGTTGACGCAAATCTAGAAGAATCCAAAAATGGTAACCGAACTTTCGGGAGGCATAACTTTTGAACCGTAGCTCTGATTGACGAACCATTTACATTTTTGGAAATCTCTCAAAGTGCTCTATAGCCTTATGGACAAGATTCACTCATTCCCCATTTTTTGGCCCTTTTTGAGGTCATTTAATGCCCCTAACCTGACTTTGAAGCATTCTTAGGAGGTCTCCAAAACTCAAAAAACTGCAATAACTTTCAAACTGTGGGGCCTTTTGACCCAATTCTTTTTCTGAAATGCTCTAAATTATAATTACATTCATCTGGCCAATTTACACCTTCTAGTTTACCAAAATGATGACCCAATTACATACTCCTATTTTTTTGGTATTTACACATATCCCAAGGTGTTCAAATACTCTATCCTAGAACATTGATAGTGAAACTGTGAGAGTTGGGACCTTTATTTGACCCAAATTGGTATCCAGAAATGAAAGCACATGAAATAGAAACTAACTCTAAGTACATTTTTTTGGGTGACACAAGATTGCCCTTATACCTCTGGATGCTCCTGCATTAGGACTTCAAAATGTCCTTGGAATAGAGAATGAGAATTCCAGTCTCATTGGTGGAGTATTATGTCAAGGATATTTGCTTTCTAGTGGATATAGGCTATACATATATACAAGTAGTCATACCTAGAGTCAAATGGCTTAGGCCACTAGGTTATGAACTTGATGTTGACTAGGCATCTATAGCAATAACAACTTTACTAGCAAAAGAAGTTGACAAGGCTGTAAAGCATTTTGGAACTTATGACATTGTCAAATCAATGGTGGCCATAGACCTTAAAATAGCTAGTGTAGTAAAGAAGAAGAATAAGCTTGTAAGGAAGCTTAAGAATAAATTTGGAGCAGATATTGGTGAGATAGGGATTTTAGAGGAAGGAGAGGAAGAAGGTGATGAAGAAGAAGAGGATGACAGTGAGAAGGAAGAATATGAGCCAAAGCCAGGGCCACTTCAGTTGACTCAAGGCCTAGGTGAAGAAAAGGATGAGAGTGTTGAGGAAGAAGAAGCCAAGGAAGCACCCATCAAAACCAAGGTCACCAAAAGAAAGGAAAAAGCACCACCTGCTCCTCAACCTAAGCCAAAGAAAGTGGCAAATCCTACACCTAAGAAGCCTACCACAAGGGCCACTACACAAAATGAAAAAGAAGAGGCAACAAAGAGGAATAAATCCACTAAGAAGACTATAGAAGAGCCAAAGAAAAGAAGAAAAATTGTAGCTCAACCTAATTCTGATGAAGAGAAGATAGAATTAGAAGATAATAGCCAATTCAAAGTGGTAAAGTTGTCCACCTAAGTCTTCAATTGACAAATTATGTTCTAAGATTAGGAGCAAAGACTTGAATGATTTAAAGAATTTAGATTTTAATAAGCTCACAAAGGATGAGCAAAATAAAATAGAGGAATATGTCTATGCAATGATGGTAGAATATAAACATACACCTCTTGAATTGGATGGCTTAATGCCCAAAGAGTTATACAAAATAATTGAGGAAAAATGACACTTTTGCTTGAAAATGGAGAAAGAAATAAGAGATTCTACTTTAGCTAAAATGTTGCCTGATTTGTCTAAAAATCAAATAACAAATGCAGTCAAGAGGCACAATAATAGATTTACTCCTAAGCACATGGCATTTAGTATTCTACAAAACCAAATTGAAGAGGTTGTGAGAAAATCCACAAAAGTGTGGAAGATTATTTATAAGAAAATTGATGATGTATTTGATGAAGAATATAAGGTAGAAGCAAGTGCCAAAATAAAGGAGACAAAAGAAGAAAGAAGAAAGAAAGTAGAAGAAGAGAAGGTTAAAGAAGAGAAGGAAATAGAGGTGAAGAATTTAGAAGAGAAGAAAGTGGAGGAAGAAAAGAAGGATGAAGAAGAAAAGGAGGAGGAAATGAGTAAAGAAGAGGAAAAGGGGATAGATGAGCAACAATAGAGTGTGCAGCACACAAAACTACCACCTCCTAGCCCTCCTCATTCTACCATCACACCTATAGAGATAGTCAAGATAAAGGATGTTGTAGACACTTCTTGTCAAAACATTAACCCTTTGACCATAGAGGATCTCACAAGGATCCTTGACCAATCAACACAAGCAACGAGATTATGCACAAGTCCAATATTGGTCAATGTTGATGAGTTGCAAAAGTCAATAGAAAAATCAAAGGAATTCAAGGTGAAAACACAAGAACCACCTATGACTACTCAAACTACTAGAATTCTACTCCTTCCACCTCCATCTCCACCAAAAGCAATCACACAAGCACTTCACGAGCTAGGTGTAGTAATAGGGGATGATAAAGACAAATCAATACAATCAATAGGTACACCCTACCCCAAACTAACAAGTGGAGAGAAAAAAACTAAAGAGAAAGAAAAAACAAAAGATAAGGAGGAATCTACAATACAAACTTTGATTGAACTACCAAAACTAGGTACTCCTACAAAAACTCTTCAGCAGTTGAGCACTGACATGTTAGCATTACAAGTCAGAACACTAGGCTTTAGCTCCACTAGGGTAGCCAGGACAATTCATTATGGAATTCCTAAGCTTGATGAAGATATAAAGATACCCTATTATGAATCCAACACTCTCATAGAAGAAAAGATGAATGAGATACAAAGTGCATTGGATAGAAGAAGGAGACAAGTAGCACTAAGAAAGGACTATAAATATAGGCAAGCATTGAATGAAATCAAGGACATATTCATGGATGCCTTCAGTCTATAGTCTCTAGATGATTCAAGGCCAATTATAGAACAACTATTAGACATAGTTGATCGGGTAACTAATGAGGACCATGATACTAATGCCAAATTAATGGAATGGTTAGAGAAAAAGTTCCAAGGTAAGGTCAATTAGAAGATATCTAATGACATAATTTTGGGACAAGTAGACCTAGCTAAGAAATTAGACAAAGTCAAAGTTGTACTTGGGAATATATTCTCTACAACAAATTGTGTGATTTTTCCAACTTCACACAAGAAACTGGCTAGAAGATATTGAGCTTGGAGAGAAATCTCAAGATTTCTAGCATGCAACTCCCCACAAATCCAACTCAAAGTGAGAAGCATTTTTCTCAAGCACTTCACACTCAAAGATATTTAGCTATATTAATAGTAGAGGAGGATAATATTAAAGCTAAGCTAATGTAAATCTAGTCCTCCATCACCTCTCACTTAGAAGTACTTCATAAGGAGTAGATGTATGCAGAGACAGTCCTAAAGAAATATTCCAATCTTTCTACACATGAAGGACTCATAGATCTAGTAGTAGAGCTTGCAATCCAACACAATTCACTAAATATTGCACTAAACAACTAGGATGTAGCTCTAAAGATACTCCTAGAAGTAAATAGCACATTTTTTGCCAAACATGGCATTACTCCATAAAAGCCTTTGACATCAGTGTCAAAAACGGGGAGATATATTATAGATGGAGAAATAAGCAAAGGAGGAGATATGTAGATACTATGGGTAATTACCAAAATTTGACAAATTTTTATCATTTTGATTACATTCTTTCACTTCATTCTTTCATTCATTTTGAGAATAAAGTGGAATGATTGTAAATAGCCAAACAGGAGGAGACAAGAAATAAAGGAGTGAACGGGAGATGCAAAATTTTGGTAATCACATGAAAATAGGGACATCACACAGATCAAATATAGCATACAGGCTCAGAATGCAAATACAGGTCAAAGGAAAGAGAGGATCAGGCACACTGGCACAAAATTTCAATTTCAAAGAAAGGACAAGGCATAATCAACTCAGGGGGAGTCATAAGGTATATTGATACTTACAAATTTTTGAAATTTCACATGTAAGCTAAGCAAATAAAGAATGTACTCAATAATGTTAGGGCCACCAATGCTTAGTTAAGTGTTTTTGACACTCATGTCAAAGGGGGAGATTGTTGGTCAAATGAATAGTCTTGATAAATGAGTGTCAAAACACTTTACCATTTTCACTATGGATTCCAAGTACACAATGTATGTTGAGTCAAAATTTCAATTAGTGCCGAGCAGATCATAGTGTAGTATGTGCTAAGAAAAATAGAAAATATTCATGTGCCAAGTAACAGAATCATTCATATGCTGAGCAATTCAGAAATAACATATACCGAGCAATATAGGATATAACAAGTGCCGATCAAACCAAGAAACGTAGTTGATGTCAAGCAATCCAAAAATAGTATGTGTTGAGCATCAGTATTACTACATGTGTCGAGTAACATAGGATCAACATAAGAGTTTGTGCCATCACAAAACAAGATGTAAAATGGATATACATGACTCAAGAAAGGATAAGAAGATAAGATCAAATCCTTGCATTTACCTATGAAATCAACATGCAGCCAATCAAAAAATTGGAGATAGCATGTAGCCAATAGGTGAAAACAAAAAATTTGAGCGATAAATTTCTAATCATGAATGCATAACATACCACATGTCTTTATAAGGAGATCATGAAACCATTGCAAGATTTGTAGACAAAGGAAGAATAAGCAAAGGTTATTACTAAGGTTGTTGTAGAAAAGAGGTGTCAAAGACTTAGTAGAAAGGACATCATTTACACATCCAATTGATTAGAACAAAGTAGGGGATACATTCAGAGATTAGATCTAGTAGAGATTAGAAAGGAAGAGCAGATCAAGTGCCTAAATCAAGCAATTTGAGATTGCATCCAATCAGGTTAAATGTTCTAATACTCTCACAATTGTATTAGAAGTTAAAATCCTATGTTGATAAGTTAGCTTAATAGCTAGGTAAGAGAACCTTTGGAGAAGGTCTTAAAAGTCCTATTAAGTTAGGCAAGTTTAACAGCCTTTATGTAAATCCTTTAACAGGGTGACACTTCATGTGAAGTGTTTGTAAATCCTTTCAACAGGTCACATGTAACAGTGTGTTGTAGCCTTTAACAGGGCAGGCCTTTAATAGGGCAAACCATCAGAAGTGGTTAAACTCATTACTGCAGTACTTTTTGTGGGTGTCATCCCCACCCCAAATTTACCTTCTTATTCCTAGAAGTTTTTTGGGTCACCAAAATCTCTTGTGTTATTTAGTGATGCATGCTTTCATTTCATGTTTACTTAAATGTTTATTTACATGCATGTTTCTTTTAGTTTTATGTTATTAAGGGTTTGAAAAGGGTAAAAAGATAGTACTTATAATTCACCCCCCCTCTTAGAAGCACTCTTCCCACTTAAATATTCCAACAAAAAGATCATTTCTTGCAAAATTATCATGAGAAAATTAGTCAAAAATGAGTTATGAATAAGTAAACTACAATTACACTCTAAATAAATATAATTTTAAAGTACTTGGAACCTTAGGCAATTTTAAGGAAATCACATCTTTCTCAACCATCAATAATGATGCCTCCAACAACCTAATAGAAGTAATGTAGGTTGGTCTAGATAAGATGGAAAATTATCACCAGTACTGGTATTTTTTTTTATCATCATGAGAAGGTGTACCTATCAGTACAAAGTTAATTAATGTAATACTATGATCAAATCATATTTAACACATAACAACATGTAGCAAAATAAGGATTTGTCAACTCTACTTGTAGCATTTATGGATGTTTGCATTCTCCTTGTTGTCAATCTTACAATCAGCAATCTCAAAGTTCTGACCAACCTCATGGAAGGAGGCACATGCTAGTCATCAGGATATATATGTATATATATGTATGTATGTATGTATGTATGTATGTATGTATGTATGTATGTATGTATGTATGTATGTATGCATGCATGGATGTATGTATGTAAGGTCCCTCCTCGAATGTACTTAATTTAATATGAATTTTTCTATTAAATCTATTGTAGGAGATTTGAACAGATATGAAGAAATGTTTTATGTTATGAATGCCCTAATGAAATTGAGAGTCATTGATACATCCATGTTTTAATACTTAGTGATTCAAGAACTACTACATTATCTCAATTGTTAAACATTGAAATTTCACTAACAATGATATAAGGCATTTTCACCTAATGATAAGAGTGTTGACTTTGGTACCTCGATGATTAGGTTTTGTGTTTTTAGATAGTTTAGCATTCCTTAATTGGTGATGTTTATGATGTTAGGTATATGCACGCCTAACGATGATTATTCTAGTTTTTAATTTGATTTAATGAATAAGTTATGTTATATTGATTATGTGATTACCAATGATTAAATATGAGTAGAAATGAATTAAACAGTTAATTATATGAAAGATTTATGTTTTGATTTATGTAACTATCCAAATGAGTTTTTAATATACGAATGTGATTTTCTTGAGCTATTGATGTATGCAATGAGTGTGCAAGATATTTTAGACAAGAAAATCTAATGGAGAAACAAAATTGAACCTTATGTACCATTGTGGAAACCAGGGTTCAATCTAGTGAAAGATGCAAACCTCATTGTTTGTATTTTATTTGTGTTGTGAAATGAATGAATGTATCATTTTGTAATCTTTAAGCGTTAATATTTTGTAATAATGATTTTTTAGTGTTGCTTGATACTCGTAAATTGTATATGCATTTTAGCATGATAGTTAGGGTTAATCGAGTAACCTAAAGATCAAGACTGGATTAGGTTACTTATCTTTTTGCTAATCAATTAGTAATCAAGATTAATTATCCTTAATCCAGATTAATGTTTACTTTACATTTTTGAAGGTTGTTAGGAAGTCCTAAATTTTTCCTAGCTTTTGATAGGTCCCTAATTAATCCCAAAGGCCTAAAATCATGAAATTTAAGTACCCAAGGGGTATGGGTATGGGTTGGGGGAATTTTCCACCCCCCTAGCCCCTTTTGTTGACTGTTATGGTCACTCAAAAACCCCATTTTTGCTTTATTGCGAAAATTGAATGATTTCATCATGGGTTGGATGACTTTAACTCCACCTTGAGGTTAACCTATGTCTAGTTGAGTTAGAAGACTCTAGAACTTTTAGGCAAGTGGGGGAGTTATTTCTTTTTAGAGTGGTTGAGTTTAGGATCTTATTTAGAGACATTTTTGAGAGGGTTTGAGTGTTCACCCAACCTCTAGTTTTAGAGTGGAATTTTAGAATTGAAGAAGGAGAAGGAAGGGAATGCTCATCTCAAATTTTTCAATTGCCATAACCCAATCTTGAAGGTAGGAATACTTCACCTCATGTTGTTTATGTTTTTTTTCATGCTTAAGATATTGTGTTTGCAATTTTATGTTGTATGTGTGTTAAGTTTGTTTTGGAAAGGATTGAAACAAGTTTTCTTGAATATCTTTTCTTTGTGTTTTTCTTTGAATTTTGAAGGGATTGTATGGGTTTCATTGGCATTACTCACCCTCGAATAGGGAAGAAGTGGCCATGTACAGGGGAGGGGCTTTAGTTGGAATCCAACAGTGTAGAGTCTCTTCTCAAGACGAGAAGAGGGAGAAAGGGTAGTGTGTTATGGGCCCCTACTCGTCAACACAAACCATGTATGAGTTTTGGAATGTAAGAATAGAAATCCTTGTGATATTATCCTCAAAAGGGCATTTGTGGAAGAATGAAAGTTCTTGAGATTTTAGCCCTGATTAGGCCTATGTTATGGTGTTGTGGTCGACGTCTCCTGTTGGAAAAATCCACCTTCTCCCTAGTCTAGTTCATTGTTGAACCTATTGTGCAAACGTGGATGGGAGTGAATGTTTGAATTTTGTCTTCATGTTATGTTTGGTTGTCTCCTGGTCAGTTTTTGTTATCTCCATGATCACTTTGTTATGTTGTAGACTTCGTAATGGTTTCCATGTTGAGGAGCCAAGAAGGAAATTCATATTTGTTATTGAAATTTAGTTATGTTGAGAGATTTTTCCTCAAGATATTAACCTGTGTAACAATGTCATTTTTAAACTCTTTGTTCAAATGGCTATGAAGTTGGGTTTTCTTCCTGGTTCTTTCTCGATGGGGCCTTTGAATCAGGTGGTTCAATAAAATAAATGAAAAATGACCAAAGCACATTGATAATAAAAAATTGGGTATTATTCTTGCATATGAGTCTTATAGCTTTTCAATTTATGCATATGTTACTCAAAAATTAGATGTGATGATGTTTTATCTTAATGCAGCATTTTTATGTTTCAAAATTGTATTCATTTAATTGAGGTTAATTAGATAACATGGTAATATATATTAAGTTTTGTAATTTAAGTTTAAAATATGTTAACAAAATTTGCATATGATTTATACCTAAATTTTGTAATTATACATGAGTATGAGGAAGTTAAGTAATTCTATTCGAATACGTATGTATTACATTTAATCCTATTATCACTTTAAAAGAAAAAATAAAAATTGTTGTTGTGTTTTTGCCCTATATTTTGAGCATGACAAGATACACACACACACACACACACACACACACACACAATGTATTATTTGTTTAAAATATAGATTGAAAATATATGAAAATAATAATATAAAACTATCAATAATAATCATGAAGAAAATAATGTCCCTTCTGATGATTGAAAATTGAAATCACATACCTATAGGAGGGTACTTAGAACAACTTAGCGAGGTCTCAAAAATTATTGTAACAACACATACATATTTTGGTTCATGATCCAAACATTAGTATACATAAAGCTTTATTGAACTATTGTGCTAGCTAAAGATTCCTTGTTTCTTACTTCCAAACAACGTGCTCTCCATCGCAATTCATTTCTTGCTGTCTCTTTCTCTTTGGTAGGATTTAGATCCATCACAAGCACATTAATTTCTAGATTTATAATTTTGAGGCTCTTTTTACACATTCTTGTAGGGTCACTAGTATATGCAATATCATTATCACATAATACTATGGCCACCATAGCAATAGCTAATTGCTCTTGTGCAATATGTTCTTTTCCCCTTCCCTAAGAATCAAATTGTGACAAAAATATCAAAACAAATTTTAAAAAATCTAAAACCTTAACGAAAATAACATAATAATATGACATTTTGAAAATTTATAACTACACAAATTTTTATACAAAAGTTTTACCTACATTAAAGAAGGGGTTGGAGAAACATCCCTACCTTTGTCATCATATGGATTGGCCATGTCACCTTGTGATAAAGAATATATATAAAAACATCAGCACAATGAAAAGAATAGTCAACTTAGAAAAAAAATTTAATAAAATGGTATTTTCTATATTGGATTTATAATTGAAAGTAATTAGTTTTAATATTACATATATAGTACTTACAAATCCCATGATAGTAAATGTCTTTGCATCTATGTGATTCAACTGTAATCTTCTAGCAACTCTTCCCCTGAACTTATTGATTTTATCACACAAAAAAACATGATTTCCCTCACGCACTTCAAAAAATGCAATTTGATTGCTTATTAGTTGACCTAGGATGCGTACTATTTATAAAACCTGCAATGTTCCCTGTTGCTTTTGGCTTTCCATCAATGTACACAACAAGTCTTTTTCTTTGATCATTTTCTTTCCATTGTAGACAATTTGTTGATAGTGCATACCTATGCATACTTTTTTATTTTGAACTGTCTGCATCTAATTATTGTAATTGTAACAAGATTCTACATAGTCCATCAATTCAAAAACTTTATTATAGTTGAACTTTATGCCATCCATGGAAAATAGGCCCAATCCATGTAATGATGATAGAGCTATGTGATATATCCTCTCATTAACATAAAAATCAATATTAATTAGAGGTAATTCCTTGGGTACCCGTTCTTTCTGAAGATGTGTATATCTCAAGAGAGCCTTGATGTCACCCTTTGTCTCATCATCTTAATAACATGACCCCCCTTGAGCAGGGAAAAATTGCATGCATATATTGATTTTTTTCTATTTTTTTGACCTCTAGATTGTCTCTCTTTCACATACCTACTACATGTCTCACCATCCTCTTCTATTCCTACATTTTCCTCACTCAAGGAAGACAAATCTGATATATACCTATTTGGTTGTACCTATATCCCATCAAATGAGAGATATAGTTGAAGGATCAAAATATTTTTCTATAAAATGTGGATAATATTAATGAAGTTTTCCTAAAGTTAATGTTGAAGGTAAAGAGAAAGAAAGCATGGAATAAATGTACACCTGTCGATCCATGTCATTGTGTATGATCCTCATCAAAGGGGTATAGTTTCCTAGATATGTAAACCATTTGTCTAAAGTTAGTTACAAATTACATGATACTTATGCTATAAATTATATAGAACATAACCTGAACAATATGCATACATCATAATCATTGTATTCTTTTCAATTTTTTACCTCTACAAAAAACATGTTATAAGTAATCAACACAAAGAATTGAGCATTGTAACAAATATTTACAACTAATACATTTCTTTTGACCATGACTTTGATCATCTTCTTTTTCCATCTCATCATCATGAACATCATCATTATTTCCATCATCATCCAAATTGTCACAATGACCATTGTCATCATCATGATTGTCAGTATGACAATCATTGTCATTGTCATTGTCATCATCATCATCATCACCACCACCATCACCCTCACCCTCACCACCATCATCATCATTTCCACCACCACCACCGCCATCATCATCACCATCATCAATGCCATCACCATCATCATGAAAATCTTTTCCATCATCGTCATTTCCTTCTTCATCTTTGCTATTATCATCATCTTCTTCATCTTTCACTTCTTCAGTTTCTTTGTCTTCAATCACATTATACTTTATTGGTCTTCCTCTTGGATTGTTTCTAACAAAAAATGACCAACCCATTTTATGTGGAATGTTAATGTAAAACACTTGCTCACATTGGCTTGGAAGAACACAGGGCTCATTTCCAACTGGCTCAAAAGATCATGTATTAATCATTGTAAATCCATTATCATATTCAATAATAGTTCTATCAGGATTATTTTGATTCAATTGTAGCTTGTACCATTTGAAAATGAATAGAACTATTTTAAAGGAATTAAAGTCACACTCAATTATATCATCCAAAATGTCGTAGTATCTATTTTCATACTATTGACAATGCATGTCATTTCTAGATGAAATATTGGTGACCTTAAAGACTGTAGCTATCCTAGAATCACAAGTTCTCTTATATCATCTATCATTTTTATGCAAAATTTATGGCCATTATAATACATAGCTTTATGGTGCTTGACCTATTAATTTTCAAACATGTCAAAATTATCCATTTATCCATGAGTTGATATTAAACAAATGGGTCATGATAGATTAACTTATACGTACATTTCCACCTCTTAATCTATTTGCTAGATCAATTACCATTAGTGTAACATTAGAATCTCCATTAGGATGATCTTCTTTAACCAATGAAGCAACACCTTCCCATGTTAATGAGTGACAATTTTGTTGATATTATTCAATCCATACCATTATCCAATCAAAGATTGTTTGTAATATACAAATGAAGTGCATCCCACTCATAAGAACCTATATAAAATAAATAGACTAGTTAGAAATAACTTATGTTGATGATGGATAGGAATTAATTAACTACAATAAAATCTTATAATTACCTCTCACTTTCTTCAATCTAACTTTCCCAATCAAGTACTCCCCTTCGAATATGTTAAATGGAGTTGGGATTCCAAATGCAATCTACATGGATCTTTGATACAAATTTGGGAAGATATTCACTAATGTACACCACGATCTAGTATACTATATATCCCTCGACCATGGAACCCTCAAGATGTGCTCCTTTTTGAACCAAGCCCTTCAAAAAATTTAAGTTCCTTTCAACCATCCACATCAAGCTAGTTGATACAAGTCCACAAGTCCACACAATTCAATCTCCTCAACTAGATGTATGAGTTATCATTCTTGTGCATTGAAAAAAGTTGAAGGTAGACACTTTTGCATCTCACATAAAAGCTAAGGATTTTTTCTCTTCCAATTCTCTATATTTTTTTTAATCAATTTCTTTATATGATAACCACCTAGAAGGTATTCATCACACAAAAATATATTAACGAGACTACACAAGATTATACAATAAATTATAGAAAAAGAAGAGAAAAATGAAAAAATAATATCTATGTAACAAATCTAATAAATAAAAATTCTAACCTCATGTATTTCCCAAGATCATATATAACTTGTTTGACACTTATTTATTTTTTGTTTGGGAAAGATAGATGTAGAATGCATTCCAATAATAATAAAATTATATTTTTAATATGTTATAAAATAAAACAATGAAAAGTACATGATGTTTTACAAATTTATTGTAAATAGAGAAGAACATGACTTACCTTGAGGAGTCATGCCAGTCATGCATTTTCAACCTTGACCCCAAATCACCTTTCTTTGATATGAGAGTGCTTATGTTTGTAGAAAATCTTGTAGAAAATTTAGTATTTTTTATGGCTTCAAATATGGCATCAGTTTGCTCCTACATTAATTATTAGAAATATAAGAAGTAACTAAGAATGGAGGGATAAATTTGTTACCACCAAAACAATTTCATATCACATAGATGTCAATACAAACTTCCTTATAACTCACAACTCGGTTAGAAATAGATATTTGTTGTAACTAGGTTAACAAAGAAGTCTTGATATATTAATGTGTAATAACCTTTAGTAACTTAGTTGTAGAAAGATAAAGAAATAAAAAAGTAACATGAACACATGAGACACCAATATTTAATGTGGAAACTCAATTTGAGAAAACCACAACTAATTACAACTTTTCACTCTTCTAAAGTAAGCCCTTTTAGGAGCCAACCCTGTTAAAGGTTAGAAAATACACTATTAGATGTGACCTTGTTAAAAGATTTGAATCACCCCATTAGGAGTGACCTTGTTAGAGGTCTTAAGATACTTAAATATAGAAATGTCACATTGCTAGAGGATTTAAAAAATGATTGTTAAGTCAACTCTATTAAGAGATTTCTTCATTGCTACAATTGTTAGAGAGTAACAATGATTGACCTGATTGACAAAGCAACTAGATTATAGATCCAAATCACTATTTTGGTTTATCCTCTAGATCCTCCCTTATCAAAATATTATTTTCATCTCTTTTCATGTTCTGCCCTTAATCAAATATCCTTCTTTATTCACATATTGTCTTCTTCCATAACTACTTTTTTCAACCTAGTGTTAATCTCATATTGGTTTTGACTAACGAGTATCTAAAAACTTAAGTCATTTACTTAGTTCATGTTGAACAAGTAGTACATGCCAAGCACAACATGTCTATAATAGTGCATGTTGAGTTTATAGTAAGTTCCAAGTCACTCAAGTTTTGAGAAGACAGTGTATGCCAAGTGATTTAAGAGCCGAGTGATACAGATGCAGAGTCATAGTATAGAGACTAGTATATGTTGAGCATTAGAGACTTCAAATGTCAAGTAAGATAGTTTTGTCATAGTTTTTTGTAATGGCACAAAAAACTATGTAAACCATTTTTGAGCTGACTTAAAGATTGAATTATGATACTTTGGAGATAAGGAGAAATCTTAAGTTTGATTCCCAATGCACTACATGCAACCAATTAGGTAAATGGAAGGATTAAGTGGGAAAATGGATGAATAAAAACCATTGATTCATACCTAATCCTAATTCACCTAAGTCTTCTTAAAGAGGAAAAACCCTAAACTATCTAAGAGATGTGGAAGAAGTGAAGAGAGAAGTTTTCATGCACAACCAAAGAATTCATGGTGACTATGGAATTGTAAATTGAGATTTCCTTGCATAATCAATTAAAGGAGAAAAGAGGAAAGGAAAAGTATACAACAATGAGACATTTGATCAAGAAGCATCAAGAGTACACAAGTATAGAGGTGATCTGTCATCAAGCAACAAAGTGCTAACCATAGGATCAATGCTAAGTCATTCTAATAGGTGAATCAGTTAAATCTGTTAATAGAGTAGTCCTAATAGGCTATATTGAAATCCTCTAACAAGGTGCTTACTTAATTGTGAGTTGAAGTCCTTTAATAAGGCACACTTCTAACAAGGTGTTGAAATTCTTTAGTAGGGTGAGACCTAATAGTCTTTGTAAGCCTCTAATAGGGAGATCTTTCACAGGGTAGATTATGTCTCATGATTAAAATATTGTACCTTCATTGGATACACTTTATTACTATAGTAGTGGAGATTTGTGGGTGTCATCGCCACCCCATTTTTGCCTTCTCATTCGAGGGTTTCTAGGTAATCATATATGGTGTCATATATTTGTGTATGTTTACTCATTTTCATGACTTAGAAGTACATGCTTTACATGGTATTTCAAAATACCTAGTGAATGTATGAGATGGATGTGTGGTGAATGCTTTTATGGATCAAATTTAAATTGCTAATTCAACCCCCTCAAAAGTTTACCTTTCCTATTGTAATTCCAATAATGGTATTAGAGCCTTGTTCTCTAAAAGAGAATCTTTTTAGATTTGAGGAAAGATCTTGAAATGAAAGTTTACAAGTTGGGAAAGATCATTGAGAATCAAGGAATTGAAGTACAACTTATTCTACATCAACTCGATGAAGCAAAAGAAGATCTAAAGAAATCTTTGAAGAGAAGGAAGGAAATTTCTATTGAGGAGAATGACACACAATACAAAGAGATGGAAACTAGTAAGCTATTTGCTAGTGGAGACTCTAATGAATTTGATGTAGTAGTTACAGATCTAATGGAAAAGAATAGAGCCTAAGCTGAATAAATCAAAAATATCAAGTTAGAGAGAGAATCACAAGCCACACTACTATGTCGGGTGTCTAAATAGAAGAAACAATCCATGGAAGACAAAGCCATGATTAAAGAGGGCAAAATAATTTTGACCAAAAGACTGGAAGAGAAATCATTAGAGCTAACCAAGATTTCCAACATGTAATTGGATACTTTGAGTCAAATGATGAATGCCAACTATGAATTCAATGTCAAGGACATTGAGATAACAACATTGAAATTGCAGAATGAGAAATTGAAGAGTGACCTAAAAAGTGAAAGGAATTTGCTAAAAGTTTCAATAAACCTAATGAATCCATCAAATACTTTGAGTAATTATTGAGATCCCCAAGATCCAATAATGATACATCTGGACTAGGATACACAAGCACTGATGAAGGGGAGTCATCCAAAAGTACTAAAGAAAGGAATAAAAAAGCTAAGAACTCTAAACCTACTTGTCATAATTGTGGTAAGAAAGGACATGCTACTAATGTATGTAGGAGAAGGACTATAAATTAGAATGTCAAGTATAAGAGGATGGTTCAATGCCATAAATGTAACAAACAAGGCCATCAAGAACATGAATATAGAACTATGACCATGCATATACAAAGATTTTAAGGATATTGTTACAACTATCAAAAGTATGGACATAGAGCTTTTGAGTGCATATCCAAATCCATGTGGTCATCATACAAGCAAAAAAAAGTAAAGAACAATGATAACTCTTGTAACTAGGATTACAATACAAGGTATAGTTGTCATTATTGTTAAGAGTATGGACATGTTCCTGAGAATTGTATTAGGACACAATTCAAAAGTAACTACAAAAGGTGGTTGAATCAAACCACATGTTTCAGCTATTTAAAGATTGGTCACATTAGTCAACATTGTCCAACAAGTTCAAAGGCACCAAGCTGTGAATTTGATAAAAGCAAAGGCAAGGCAAATGGTGAAAATGTTAGAAATGAAATAAAAAAGACATGAAAGAAAAAGGGTGATTACAACACATCAAATGGAGAAGGGATCACTTCACCTAATGGGTGAGGTGATCAAACCTTATCAAACTAAGCAATCAAGAGGTATGTGGGACTAGTATTTAAAGGTTATATCATACCTCAGTTCCAAATGATTTAGAACTATAAAGAACCATGAACAAAGATGCCAGATGTTATTAGGAATCCAATTTTTAATTTTTTTTTGAAGTTTTTCATGTTATTGTTGAGCATAAAAAGTTTCCTATAATTGCCAAGTGAAATATTAGAGGATACTGAGCTAAAAAACTGGCTAGTTGATGCTAAGATCATAATGGCTTCTAAATGAATGGAAGACTAGTGGATGTTGAGTGATCCTAGAATTAGTTGATGTCAAGCTTACAACTGTGTAAGCACTCAACATTAATTATAGTACTCCAAAAAGGTATTTGATCAATTTTCAGCTCATTTTACATCATTTCAAAATTGAGAAAGAGAAAGGAGAGCAAGAGGTGATCAAGAAATTTATCTAAAGTGATTGCAAAATATTTGACCAGTGATTCAACACCATTTCATCAAATCTTGCAAGGTATTTATCAAGTACTAAGTTACATTGTTTATATTTTTAGAAACCCTAATTTTGCATAATAGCATCTAGTTCATAGGATGTAGAGGGACAAGAGGTTTTGAATGTTCAAATAGTTAATAATGAGGTTAAATAACTAATATTCAAGGCTATACCTAGTATTTCTTATAAATAAGACCCCTCAGGTGTGTTATGCATGAAAACACAAAATGTTTTAATGATTCAAGATGTTATGAAATTTTACAACTATAATTGGAAGTATTGGTGATATTGAGATTAGGAAAGCATATGATATACATTGTGAGAATGGTGTATTAAGGGAAGAATACAAAATTGTAGAAAAGAAAGGGTTAACTCATGCCCTAGATTTTTTGAATGTGTTCAAAACTGAATGGATTAGGATTGTATTGACTAGGATTCATGATAATTCACTTTGGTTAGATAATGGACCTATAAAAATTACCAAAAGGATAATCCATAGAGTAATAGGGTATCCAACCCTAGATTGGCCTAATACTTTGAGGAGTGATTCAAAAGAGGTTATTGAGAAGAATAGAGGAGCCGTGTGGAATAAGAGAGGAAAGAAAATTGACACCATTATAGATATATTGATAGACTTTATAGTTATGGTAATTGTACATAAATTTTCCAATCCAATAGATTGAACAGTGTGTCTTGTATTGTAGTAGATGTTGGTTATCAAATTGTCAAGAAAGATCATACATATGATCTTGCAAAGCTACACCTACAATAGTTGATTGAGAATCTATGAGTAAAAAGAAAGACTAAGAGTGTTGAATGTAAATTTGGTTATATTTTGATATGCATTTTTTAATTTTCAAAACACATTTCCTACATTTGGTATAGTTGCATGGAAAACAAAAAGGTCAGTGGCAATATAGATTGGTGAATTCATTGAATAATTGGGTGAAAATTTTGAGTTTTTAATGAGAAGTTACTTTGAGGACTTTAAGAAATCAATGAAGAAAAGATCAAGAATTCCAATATCTTTAGTGGAAAAACATTATGATGATGTTTTTTTCTTCTTAGATGTTGATTATACTTTTTTTCAAGTAGCAACTCCAAGGGTAAGATGACTAAGGCCATTAGGATATGAAATAAATGTAGATGAAGCCTTTGCAACAATAAATGCTTTACTTGTAGAAGAAATTGATAAAGAGGTTAAGACATTTGGAAATTATGAAATGGCCAAGTCTAAAATTACTATGGAACTAAAAACTACCTTTGTTATAAAGAAGAAGGAGAAGTTGGTGAAGAAGTTGAAAGAAAAAATTGGTGAAGGTGCAAAATAGGGAGAAGATGAAGAGGAAGAGGAAGAGGATGAATAAGACACCGAAAATCAAGCACCACTTGCACTAATACAAGGAATGGGTGAAGATAAGCAAGAGGAAGAGAAAGAAGCTATTGAAGATGTCGAGGAGAAAGAAGTCAAGGAAGCACCTACTCCTACTGATCAAAAGAAGAGAAAGGCTAAGACTCAACTGGTGACAAAAGCCAAGAAGACTGCTAAACCAAGTCAGTCCAAGCCTACTACACCTACTACAAGGGCTAATGTACATGTCACTATACTAAAGGAAAAAGAGAAGACCAAACCTACAGAGAAGGGAGGAGAAGTGCAAAAAATACAAAGGAGGAAATACATTGCATAAGCTAAATCTGATGAGGAAAGAATAGAATCAGATGACAATAGCCAATTCAAAGTGGTGAGTCACAACCCATTATTTCATTTAGAAAACCTATTGAAAATGTTAAGAATAGTGTAGATTTAATAGGATTTTATCATATTGATTTTGATAACCTTGGTAAAGTTGAGAAGAATCAAGTGGAGGAAGTATATATGACATGATGGCAAATTTTAAGAAAGCCCCACAAGAGATTGTTAATTCTATGCCTAAAATCTTATATGAGAGAGTGGAGTAGAAATAGCATTATCATTTAAACTTGGAAAGGAAAATAAGGGAGACATCACTTGCACAAGTCATGCCTGAACTTAGTAAGGCACAAATTGCTAAGGCTATGAAGAAATATGCTATTAGATTTGTTCCAAAATATAGAGCCTTTAGTAGACTGTAGAATAATATTGAAGACGTTGCGAAAAAGTTCACACAGATGTGGAAGATAAGATATGGGCTTTCTATAGTAAAAGAAGGAGAATAGGAACCTATTGAGGTAAAATATGATGAAGACGATGATAAAAATCAGGACATTTTTGAGGGAGATACAAAAATGAAAGTAGATAACCAGGCCATAGCTAAAAAAGAGCATCAAGAAGAATAGAGTGTACAAAATGCACAACTATCAAATGTCAGCCCTCAACAAACAAGTGAAAATAATGAAATAGTAATAGTAAAGGATGTTTCTAATCTCACACCTTAGAACATCAATCCCCTAACAAAGGAAGATCTGAAAAAGATACTTGATCAATCTATACTGAAGACAAAATTGTGTGACAATCCTGTATTGGTGAGTGTAGATGAATTGTAGAAAATAGTGAATAACACTATAAGGAAAGAAGTGAATACACAAGAACCACCTACCATCACCCTTCAAGTCATAATGTACAACCTTTGGATGAAATCCTGGAAGCCACATTAGAAAAAGTTGATATAGTTGAAGCAGATACAGAGGAAACTCAAGCCACTACTTAAGAACAGAGTTAAATAAGACAAATAGTTTCATCTACACCTCTAGCACAAGTACAAGGTGTAAGTCAAGGCATTGTGGAAGTTAAGGATAAGCCTAAAGAGACCAAGTTGACACCAAATATGAAGGAGCAAGTAGGCATTCAAGCATTGGTAACTTTACCAAAAATTGACACTCCTTCCAGTCACACTTTTCAAAAGCTAAGCACAAATGCAACACCATTGCAAATCTTAGTGCTAATTCCAAGTTCATCAAAGGATGAAGAAGTAATACAATATGGAGTTATAAGCCTAGATGAAGAGATTGTGTTACCAAAGTGTCATTATGACATAATGATAGTTGAGTAGATGGGCATACTCCAAGAAGCCATGGCTGGAAAGAAGCATCAGGAACTACTCAGAAGGGAGCATAGACACAAGCAAGAATTTCTAGATATCAAAGACATCTTTTTAGATGCATTTAATCTACCTACTCTAGATGAGACAAAGCCACTCACTAAACAACTAACCACTATAGTAGAAAAGGTAAGTAATACGGACCTTGACACAAATGAAAAATTATTAGAATGGTCAGAAAAGATATTTTAAAGCAAAGTGAATGAGAAAATATTAGGTGACATAGCACTCACACAAGTTGCATTAGAAACTAAGGTAGAAAGTGTGAAGAAGGTACTTGAGAACATTTTCTCATTGTGCACTAAACTGTGCAATCCAACACTCTTCATACAAGAGACAAGAAGTAACATTTTGAGTTTGGAAAGTCAGATTAATGCATAAGGTGCAAAATTACCTATGATACCAGCTCAAAGTGAGAAGCACTTTAGAACTTTGCTACAAACCTAGAGTCAGTCAGCTAAATCAAAAGATGAAGCCAATATAAGGGAAAAATTTAATAGCATCAAAACAACATTGACCCCCACATGGAAATTTTTCACAAGGAGTTAGGTTACACAAAAACTCTTATGAAGAAAGACCCAAATCTTTCTACACTAGATGACCTAGTCCACCTTGCTATTGAGTTGGCTATCCAAATCAAGTCTTTGGATGTAGCATCTGAAAATTGGGATGCAAGTCTCAAAATTATCCTAGAGGTCCATAAATCTTTCTTGGACTACACACTATTACTATTTAGCCCATTTGACATAAGTGTCAAAAATGGGGAGAAATAAAGAGGGAGATAAGAGAGAAATGATAAAAGGGGAGAAATAAAGTAGTAGAGAAAAAGGGGAGAAAGAAAAATTAGATGAAAGAGTATCAGTGAGTATCAATTGGGACACATTTACTCAATAGGAGTACAAAATTTTGAGTGCAAAACTAGACCTATCAACTTAGAGGACTTATCAGATTTTGAGTGATAAGTTGTTATAAAATTTTGAAATTTTGAAGTTTTGCACATTAGTTGAATAAGAGATATGTTATGCTCATAAGATTAAGGATATTAATGCATGACCAAGTGTTTTTGACACTCATGTCAAAGGGGTAGATTGTTGATCTTAGATTTGTTTTGAATAATGAGTATCTACACACTTAAGTCATTTACTTAGTTCATGCCAAAAAAGTAGTACATGCCAAGCACAACATGTATATAATAGTGCATGTTGAGTTCATAGTGAGTGTTGAGTCACTCATGTGCCGATTCACTCAAGTGTTGAGAAGATAATGTATGCCGAGTGATTCAGGAGCCTAGTAAGAAGAGTGTGCCAATGATACAAATGTCAAGTCATAGTATAGAGACCAGCATATGCCAAGCATCAGAGAATTTAGATGTTGAGTAAGATAGTTTTGTCATAGTTGTTTGTAATGGCAAAAATAACTACGTAAACCATTTTTGAGCCAACTTAAATATTTGATTATGATACTTTGGAGATAAGGATGAATCTTAAGTTGGATTCCCAATGCATTACATGTAGCCAATCAAGTAAAGGGAAGAATTAAACAACAAAGTGGATGAATCAAAACCATTTATTCATACCTAACCCTAAGTCACCTAAGTCTTCTTAAGGAGGACAAACCCTAAACTATCTAAGAGATGTGGAAGGAGTGAGGAGAGAAGTTTGCATGCAAAAACAGAGAATTCATGGTGATTAAGGAATTGTGAATTGAGATTGCATTGCAAAATCAATAGAGGAAAGGAAAATTATACATTAGTGAGACATTCGATCAAGAAGGATCAAGAGTACATCAGTATAGAGGTGATCTATTATCAAGCAACAAAGTGCTAATCACGAGATCAATGTTGAGTCATTCTAATAAGTGAATTAGTTAAATCTCTTAATAGAGTAGTCCTAACAGGCTATAATGAAATCCTCTAACAAGATGCTTACTTAATTGTAAGTTGAAGTCCTTTAACATGATACACTTCTAACAGGGTGTTGAAATCCTTTAACAGGGTGAGACCTAATAGTCTTTATAAGTCTTTAACATGGTAGACCTTTCATAGGGTAGATCATGTCTCATGATCAAAACATTGTAACCTTCATTGGATATAATTTATTACTATAGTATTGAAGATTAGTGGGTGTCATCCCCACCCCATTTTTACCTTCTCATTAGAGGGTTTCTAGGTAATCATATCTGGTGTCATATCTGTGTGTATATTTACTTATTTTCATGATTTAGAAGTACATGCTTTACATGATATTTTAGTTTACTTAGTGAATGTATGAGATGGATGTGTGGTGAATGCTTTTATGGGTCAAAGTTTAAACTACTAATTCACCCCCCCACCCTTCTCAGAAGTTTACCTTTCCTATTGTAATTTCAACACCCACAACTTGACCTTTCATGTATATGAAATCCAATGTCAAGTCAGCTTGAATATCTTTACAAATAAAAAAATAACATCCACTAAGTTAGCTTACATAAATCAAATAATAAACAAAGTTATTCTATTGTAGGTTAGCTTGCACTGAAACTTAGTTATTTGGTTACCACTGAGTTCCTTGGTAACCTACCTAGCCTAGTTTACATTAAACTCCTTTGGTAAATGACCTAACTTGGTTTGCACTAGAATCCCTTCAATGATCAACCTAGCTCAATTCTACACTTGATCATTGAACTTGGATTCTTCTCTAAACTTTTTCTCAGTTGATACTAGAGTCTTCTGAGCTCAATTACAACTAACAGTGCTCAGTTAAAGTATAACATTTGTGTGACATCAATGAAAATATATAGTTAAATAATTGTTATAAAAAATCTCCCTCTTTGGCATTGATGGAAACACAACATGTCATAAGAAAAGAAATATTTGAAGCAAATATCCTTAGTTTAATTATGAATATTCAACCATGAGAACTCCCTTTGAGATTCTCTCTCTACCATTTTAGACTCCATCAGATCAAGTTCTCCCTTTGGTTGATATATAGATAACTTCCTTTGATTACATTAATCTCTCCCTCAATGAATATATGACATGATTCAATCTCTCCCTCTTTGACATCAAATGCCAAAGACTTGATAGATTATTTTTGTAATGTACCTGATGTATTGATTTATATTCTTTCCTCTTAGATACACAAATGAATCCTTAGGTAATGGTTTGATAAATATGTTAGAAACTTCCTCCTTTGTGTTCACATATTCTAATATGACCTCTTTATCTTGAACTAACTCTCTCAAAAAAGATACTTGATTGCAATGTGTTTTTTCTTGGTGTGCATCATTGGATTTTTGGATATATTTATTGCACTTGTGTTATCACAATAGATAACCACTAGCTCCTTAATTTCTTCCTTCATTCCTAAAAATAATTTATTGATCCACATTATGTTGGAATAATTAACTACTAAAACAACATATTCTACTTCTACTTTAGACTGAGATATGAAATTCTTCTTTTTGTTTGTCTATGATACTAACCCTTTTTCAAAAAATAAATGCTCCTCCATTGGTGCTCTTCCTATCATCAATTCTTTGAGTCCAATCTATATTAGTAAAGGATTTCAACTTGAAGTTTCTTACTTTCTTGTACCAGAGACCATAGTCTTGAGTGCCTTTTATATATCTCATGATTATTCTGATTGTCATCATATAATTTTCTCTAGGATTTGCAATAAATCTTGCAACTATACCAACTATTAATGCAATATCAAGTCTTGTGTGAATGACATACTAAAGTTTCCCAATCATAGATTTGTGGGTTTTTTGATTTATCTCCTTTGAATCATCACCCTTGGATAGTTTATGTCCAGTAGACATAGATGTTCCAACTTGTTTGGAAATCTGCCATTCCAAAGGTCTTCAATATGTCCTTGATATATCTTGAATGAGTGACATGTAAATGTCATCCTTCATTTGATGTACTTGCAAACCAAAAAATAATTTTATCTCTCCAAATATTGACATTTCAAATTATTTCCTCATTTCTTCAAAGAATGATTTGCATAAGTCATCATGACCTATCAATAGTATATCATCCACAAATACTTGTGCTAACAAATTTTTGTTTTGTAGTCCTTTAATATATACACTACTATTATCATTTTTTCTTTGAAAACCAATCTTTATATCCATTTAGCCTCTCATACCATGCTCTAGGAGATTTCTTCAAATGATATAAAGCTTTGTGTAACTTGTAGACTATGTCTCTTTTCCTTGGGTCAATAAAACCTTTAGGCTGATCAATGTAAACTTCCTCTTCTAGAATTCTATTCAAGAAAGATGATTTTACATCCATTTAATATACTTTGAATCCTTTAAATGTAGTATATGCAAGTAGTGTCCTAAATCCTTCAAGTCTAGCAATAGGAGAAAATGTTTCTTCATTGTCTATACCTTGTTCTTGAGTGTATCCTCTGCACACTAACCTTGCCTTGTTCTTTGAGACTTCACCATTTCATTCAAAAAAAAATTGAATACCCACTTTGTACCAATTACATTTTTTTCCTTGGGTATAGGAACAAGAGTCTATGTATGATTCCTTTCAATTTTTTCCATCTCTTCATTCATTGCCTCAATCTAACTTTCATTATTCAATGCATCTTTAACAATTCTAGGTTCAAACTCAGACTCAGTAGGAAAACATGTACCATTTATTTTTCTCCTTGTCATTGTTCCCCTTGTCTAATCTCCAATTATTTTCTTAGGTACATGATTCCTTCTAACATATCTAGCAAGTATAGGTTCCTTCTTTCTAGATTCTAGACTTGTTTCACTTAGTTCACCATGATCAAAGGCTCTATGAATTTCTAAACTTGACTCCCATTGTCTGAGACTCAGTTCCCATAGTCTGTGACTTGGGTTCGTCTACCTGGGGATTGGTTTGAACTATTTCTAATTGAGTTTCTTTGGCTACAACTTAGGTTGTGCTAGCTACAACTTGAGTTGTACTACAAACTTAGGTGATTCAAGTAGTATAATCTATTGGGGTGGAGCAGTTTGTTATTGCACAATCACATTTGTTTATACCTTTGGTAAAGTATCAAGTTCAAAGAAAATAAAACTTTTGTAGTCTTTAGGTTCCTTGGTTCTTTGTTCTTCACTCTTTTCTTTAAATTCATCAATTTTTACATGTACATGTTCTATAACCTTGCTAGTATAAATATTGAAACATTTATATGCTTTGCTCTTGTTGAAGTACCCTAGGAATATGCATTTATCACTTTTCACATCAAATTTTCCTTTCCTTGTCTCTTTTAAGATATAGCATTTTCTTCCAAATTCTTTTAAATAACATACATTAGGTTTATAGCCATAGCATAATTCATAAGGTGCTTAATATGTACCTTTCGTAAGTTGAACTCAATTCAAGGTATGAACTATTATGTTGAGAGATTCTTTCTAGTATTTGGATGAAAAATTTTCTCTATCATCAATGCCCTTGCACAATCCATGATGGATCTATTCCTTCTTTCTACTAGCCATTCTTTTGAGGTGTACCAGGTGTAGATACCAATCTTTTGATTCCTCTTTCATTGCATAATTCATTGAATTCATTTGAGATGAATTCTCCTCCTTTGCTTGACCTTAGGAATTTTAAATTATTTCATGTTTCTTTCTCAACTCTAGCTAGATACCACTTAAACTTTTGAAAATTTTAAAATTTAGCTTTCAAGTACATTATTGCCATCATCCTAGAATAATCATCAACAAACAAAATAAAATATTTGTCTGCACTATATCTTTCTATACCTATTGTTCCACAAAGATCTATATGAAATAGTTCCAAGAATTCTTTAGTATTATAATTCTTACTTTTGAAGCTAGTTTTACCTATCTTTCCAATAACATTGTTTGCATATGGCCATTTCAGGTTTCTTCATATTTTGAATACCTCTTACTCTTATGTTCTTACTTATAGTAACTATATTATCAAAGTTTATATGACACATTTTTTTATGTCATAGCCAACTTTCCTCTAGTTGTGCCAAAAAGGATGAACTTTTAGTGAGATCTAGATAGAATAGATTACCTTTTGTCTGATTGCTAGTTCCAACAATGTTTCCTTTAACATTCAGTAATCTAGCCTTCCCAATCGTGAATTCTACCTTGTATCCAATGTTGTTCAGATGTGCCACACTTAGAAGATTTTGTCTCAGTCCATCAACCCAATAAGAATTATCACATTTGAGTTCATTAGGTAATGCAATCTTCAAATAATATGGTTTACTATTTCCAAATTTAACACTTCTTCCATAATAATGCTCCAAGTGTTCAAACTTAGCTTTATCACATGTCATGTGATGAGAACAACCACTATCTATTATCCATGTGTCATTCTTGCTAACATGAGAGATAAGTACTATCTTTTCATCATCCTCATCATCTAATTCATATTTAATAGAAATACATACCATTTCATCTTCATTATCACTATCAGAGTCTTTAGCAATATAACAAGATTTCTTATCTTTTTATTTGAAGTCTTTTTAGCTCTTGAAATCTTTCTTTCCTTTGAACTTCTTGATTTTTTTCATCTTTTTTTTCCTTATTTGGACACCTTGAAGCAATGTGACCAACTTCTTCACAAGAGAAACATATCAATGGAACTTTACCTTTATATTTTCCTTTGCCTTTTGGTAATCTTCTTGCAAGAAGGGCTTCAATTGCTTCAAGGTCATCATTTGATTCTTCTTCTTCTTCTTCACTATCAGATTATTTTACTTTTCAATTTCCTCCCTTTTTACCAAGAGTTAGTTTTTCTTTGAATGTTGATTCTATGTTCTGAAATCCAGGAAGATAGTTATCAAAGTTATCCAACTCAAAAGTTGTTAACATTCCCACTAGTGCATCCAATGTTATATCTCATCTCTTGAATAGCTAAAACTCTAATTGCATGAATGGGAAGAAGAGTTATTAATACCTTTTTGACTATTATCACATCATCTATTTTTCCTCTTGAAGCTTTGATTGCACTCACACTTGCTTTGATTCTTTCACTATATTTTGCAATGTATTCATCTTCTTTTATTCTCATATGATCAAATTGGCCTCTTAGACTTTCTGCTTTGGATTTTTTCACATTGTCATCTCCTCCATAGATCTTTTCCAGTTTGTTCCACATATCAAAGTTAGGGGGGCAATCTTTGACTTCATTAAAATTAGAATAGTTGAGAGAAGAAGCAATATAAATCATCATTATGTTGTGATTATTTTTATCCACCATCTTATCCATAGTCAAAGGATTAGGAGGTGCCACATACTATTTCTCCAAGAAGTGTAGGCATGTATCTCCAATGGTTCTCAAATGAAGCTTCATGAGTTCCTTTGATGCTTTGAAGTTATATGTGGTGCCTACCCCTAGTTTACCTTTCATATTATATTGCCAAATTATTTTAGGCCAAATTTATGGTTATGTTTGATGATTAGTGGTACTTGATTACTTGATATTGATTGGATGTTATTCAATACTCAGTTGATTTATGTGATGAGCTTCTTGGTACTTGGTTATTTATGCATGATTATTCTTTTGATGATGATGCTTTTATATGATGATTTTAGTTTTTTCATGATGATACTTATATAGATGACTTATATGCAACTTCTATGGATACTTACCCCATACTTGCATGTGTATGGTGTACATGTGTATTTTTACCTTATGTTTGACATTTCTAATGTAGTTGAGAGAGGGATTCATAGTCACTTGCTAGTTGACATCTACACGATTTACCATTCCCCACCATTGTCTATTTAAAAAAAAATTATATATATATATATATATATATATATATATGTGCATGCTTAGATTTTATGCAGATTACAGGTACTAGGCATCAACTTCCCTAAATTGCTAGGATGAGCACATCCTATCACAATATCTCAATGATAAAAGAGGGGAGATAATTATGGAGGCCAAATCCTAACCCTAAGATAATTGTCCTAGAAAGTAGGACATGTATCTGAGTTAGTTATCCCTCTAAATTTGTTAAATGATGTGAATTCATGATTTTTGACCCTTGAGCGTGATGTAGTACTCTACCTTTATTTTGAGTTTTTAGTTTTAGATTGTGGGTCTATTGTGGTTTTTAGTTATAATTAAATCAAATTAAGAGAATACTAAATGATTTAATTTAATCAAAAAATTATTAGAAAAATCACATTTTAATTATATTTAATTAATTGAATAAAAGAACTAAAAATTTAAAATATTCAATTAAAGTTCTAATTTTGGCGTAATTCTATTTATTTAATTCAATAATAATTTATTTAGGAGTTTCATTTTAATTATAAACTCTAAATATTATTAATAATTGAACTAATAAATATATTATTAAAGATGTCTTGAGATTTAATAAAAGAGAGTGAAAATAAATTTAATAAAGTTTATTTTAATTAAAATACAAAAAGTTTGCACATGAAATAAAAATAAAATCAAAAAATAAAGAAAAAGGGTTTGCGTGATTGTAAAACTAAAACCCTAAAGAGAGAAGACTCTTTATTAAAAAATCAATGCTCATTTCTCCACACATAGGTTTGGAGGAGTAAATTTTTGAGAAAGAGGATTTTTCAAAGGATGAGAATTTCTTGTCAGCTCCAAGCAACTGATTGATTAGCATTAGATTTAGGTAGGATCTTGTTGAGTTTTTCGCAGTAATTTTCTCTTTGAAATCTCAATGTCTTCTCCATGTTTGTATGGATCTATTTTCATAATTTAATTTGGGTTGAAACCCTTGTGTTAAAATTTATCATTTTTGAAAACATCTGTGAAATGATTTAAGATTGCAAACTCTTGCTTGAGAAATTCAATGATTAGTAATTGGATTGATTGAAATAAGGATGGGGGTTTATAAATGAAAAAAAAAGTTAATTGTTAATTTGATTATCTCTATTTCGTTGCCATATCAAATCTAAAATTGATATGTCTAATTTAAAAATTACAAAAAAAGTTGCTGGAAAATTATCTGTATTCTAGGCCTTTGCTAGATTTTATAAAAATAATATTTATTTACTATTGGGGGTGGGGGGTGGGGTTGCTTTTATTTAATAAAAAAATAAATTAAATAAATAAATTAAAAAAGAGAGGAGGGTTGTGACATCCCCACCCTAGCTGCGATGGCAGGCACGCTACCAAGGCAATGAACATTACTAAGGAAGTAGACTACCAAGGCAACAGAGGCTACTAAGCCAACGGGCTGCCAAAGCAACCAAGCTGCAAGCAACCTCCCCTTGTTTTGGGGCTACGATGTATTAATTCGCATGTGGGTGTTTTATAAATAGTTTTATAATATATATTAAATAATTAATATTATTATTAATTATATTAATAGTTAATTTTTATAATATTTAATATTAATATTTATTATTATTAATAATCTAATATATATTATTTTATTAATAATTTAATAAATATTATAATAAATAATAAATTATTACTATAAAATTTTAATATTATTTAATAATAATATTAAATTTTATATAAAATATTATTTATTCATTTTATTTAAAAAGAAATATTTAAATATATTTAAATAAATTAATTAATGGATTTCAATCATATTTAAGAGTAGTTTTTCATCTAGGATGTTATTTTAAGAAATGGTTTAGTTAATATGTAAATGATTTTTTTATATACTAAATTTGAAAACCTTAGTAAATATAACACTTGATGAAATGGAAACTTGAATTATATTTGCAAATTGAAATCTTATGTTTTCAAAACCAAACAAATTATGATACAACACTAGTTGTGATGTAAATTTTACTTTGTGTTGAGTCTAGGGTTGACTTAGTATGTTGACCAATTTTAGGATGTTTACCAGAGGCCTATGAGTTATTATGATGATTTTTGTGATGTAATGGTTTTGTGATGTGATCTTTGAGTTATGATTTGTGGTTATATGGTGATTTTATTGGTCAAATATATGAGTTTTGATCAGTTATCTTTTGGTGTTTTCTAGTTGCTTGTTTAAGAACTGATGTGGTATATTATGATCTTATGAGACTTTTTTCTATTTTGGAGCTTAGGGTAGGTTTTTTATATGTACGATGTGAAGTGGCTCGCAATGGAGGTTAGAGCCCTAAAGAGGCTGCCCAGGTAACCCATTGTAGGTTATTTTAATAAGTGATAACATTTCATTAAATGGATTTAAAATGAATTAAAAAGAGTTAGTGGTTTTTCCTCGCTCATGCCTCAAGTGCTAGTACATGCTAGGATTGGAGTAGAGATGATGCTTGGTTGCAACCTTTTCTTGTTAGCATGCATGATTTGTACGAAAGGATATTTATGCAAAATTGATTCACTAGGGGGTCAGAGTCCAAAGAGGCTACTAGGTTAACCTTAGAGTTGAATCATGTGATGAAACATGCCTACTTACATAGTATATTTCCTACATATCTTTGTTGCCTCTTGGTTTAGATTTCATTTATGTCTTGGTATCTTTGAGATAGATTACTATTAGGTTTTCCTTGACCTAGACCTTGGCTCCTTGAGACTATCTCCTCAACATAGTAGGAGTGGTCCATTTAGGTTTTGTGAGGTTGGGTGGTAGTATTTCTTGTACCTTTGCAATCTGAAAACTAGATATTGTTATTGGATGTACTTTTGCAATTTTGCCTTTCTTTTTGATCTTGTGTTCTGATGGATGGTATATTCTATTGTTCTGTATATGATTATTAGAGATCTCATGAGATGATGTATTTTATTCTAGATTTATATTCTTTGAGCTTTTCCTACCCTGTGACTTGTACAATAGATGATTATGCATAGTGGCATCTTTTGTAATTTTAATATTATTTAATTGGATTCTCTTATGATGTGGATTTATTGTGTATTAGATTTTAATAATAATAAAACTTATGTATGTGATTCAACGTCATGGAACCCTTAAGAGATCGAATATGTTTATGGATTATTTGTATGCATGTGAGTTATTGCTTCAACAAGATAATCTTTTTTTTTTGTAATCTTTAAAGAAAGATTAAAATGTTTGGAAAACTTAGTGAAAACTTAGGCTAATTTGTTTTAGGTTCCTTGGTGGGGTGTAACATTTGGTATCAGAGCTCGAGTTTATACATTGGGAGCTCTAGGTATATTGGAATGCCACTAAATGATAACTAGTTAAATTAAAATGAAACTTAAGCTGCTATATGTATCTTCTTTAACTTGAACATTTGAACTTCAAACTAAAATGTACTTAAACCTAGAAATAGGAAAATATCTAGATTTACTTTCAAAACATGTTTCTTATGTTTATACTTTATAGTAGTATGTTCTTATTATTTTAGCATCTCATTGTTCTTTCCTTGGATATTATTGTAGTATGGTGTATGGGACTAGATCAATAGTGAGAGGTTGTAGCTCAAGCTATGGTAAAGATCATAGGTGAGGCAAGGATATTAGTGTGCATAAGTTTGGCCATGAGAGCTTGATTTATGAAGAGAATAAGGAAGAACACAATTGTTGGAAATACAATAGGAAAGTAAACTGTGGGGGGGGGGGGGGAGGGGGGAGTGAATTGGTATTTAAAACTTTTAACCATAAAACCATTCACCTCACATCCATCTTATAATTCAATAGGTAAACCAAAATACCAGATTAAGCATATGCATCTAAAATATGTAAATAAGTAAACATTCACACATGTATGATATAGTGACCCATAAATTGTCCAAGGAGAAGGTAAAACTGAGGTGGGGATGACACCCACAAATCTTCACTACTACAATAATAAAGTGTATCCATTGAAGGTTACAATGTTTGATCATGAAACATGATCTACGCTATTAAAAGCTTACAAAGACTATTAGGAATTACCCTGTTAAAGGATTTCAACACCCTATTAGAAGTGTACCTAATTAGAGGACTTCAACTCACAATAGAGTAAGCACCCTATTAAAGGATTTACAACAACCTGTTAAGACTACTCTGTTAAGAGATATAACTGATTCACCTATTAGAATATCTCAGTAGTGATCCTTCAATTAGCACTCTATTACTTGATGACAGATCAGCTCTTTCCTAATGTATACTTGATCCTTTCTGATCAAGTATATCTTTGTTGTCTTCTAATTCCTTTCCTTTTTTCTTCTCTAACTAATTCTATAATGTATCTCAAATTCATAATTCCTTAGTCACCATGAATGCTTTGTTTGTGCACGCAATCTTCTCTCTTTTTCTCCTTTTTACATTCATAGAAAGTTTAGGTTTTGTCCCCCTTCAAAAGACCTAGGTGACTTAGGGTTAGGTATGAATCAATGATTGTAATTCACCCATATTGCCACCTAATCCTTACCTTTTTCTAATTGGCTACATGTAATACATAGGGATTCACAATAAAGATTCATTCTTATCATCTAAGATCACAAAATAATCCTAAAGTTAGTTTTTAAATGGTTTACATAGAAGTTTGTTCCATTACAAACAACTATCTCACAACTATATAACTTAACATTTGAAGTTCCTGATGCTCAAAATCTATTACAACTTCAATGTTGTAACTCATCCTCTAAGTGACTTGACATCCATTGATCAATCGTAACAAATTTCCACAATCCATGCTATTCAATATTTATGCTTCTGGGTGCAATTGTGTGTAAGTTTGACAACATCAACATTTCAAATCATACTCAATGATCCATCATCAAGATGAGAGAGCTAAGAGAACATAATGATAGGTTGCAGACTTAGGCATAATAAAAAGAGAGAAGGAGAGGTGGGGACAAAGAGGGTGGCATGTAGGTTGAGGATACACATGATTAAGAAAGAAGGGGAACAAAGATAGAGGGGAGAGCTAAGATAAAGCAAAATAGGAAAATGAATGAAAAAATATAAGAACAAGGTTATAATAATAAAATTCATTATAACAATAGTAGAGGGATAATAATTTAAGAAAAATAAGTTGAAAAGTATTAAGTTAAAGCCAAAAATTGATAATAATACTAATATTAGAATAATAATAATAAATAAATAAGTCATCTAAAAGAAAAGAAACTTATATTAATGTGTGTGTGTGTATAAAAACAATAAAATAATAGATGAATTAATAAATAAAATAAGAAAATAAGAAAAATAATAAGTGAAAGTATGTACGTATGCATATATGTGAATAAAATATGAGCATATATGCATACATACATACAAATATGAAAAGGACAAATTAAAAAATTAAAGATAAATAGATTAATAATAATAATAGATATACTAATGTGTGTGTGTGTGTGTGTGTGTGTGTGTGTGTGTGTGTGTGTGTGTGTGTGTGTGTGTAAACGAAAAATAAGAAATAAGTAAATGTACAAATGTGTGCATATATGTAAATATATATATATACGAGCTATATAAATACATACAAAAATGAATCTAGAGAAAATTAAAATTAGAAATAGAATAATAATAATAACAATAATAAATATAATAATCTATATATATATATATACAAGCATATATATATACCTACATAAAAAAGGTATAAAAAGGGGAAAAATAATAATAATAATAATAAAATAATAATAATAAATATACTAAATATGAAGGAATTGTAACACACCACAAACAAAGATAAAACTAAACCATGAGCAAACGTAAAGAACCTAAAAAAAAAATTATTTAATCATCGTATTGCAAGATCAAGTACAAAGATTGAATCATTCTCAGAATTGTAAACCTCAACATAAAAGAATATATCATCAAAATATATTTCTATAAAGATGTCTATACATAATGAGTTCAGTACAATATTGATGAACAATATCATTCAAAGATGCCTAGGTCCAACAAATGAATTTTTTCAAGTATCAAATTCAATTTCAAGAAGTAACTTCAACAGTCTTCCTTCACACTAGTTATTCAACTTGAACACCTGAAAATTACACAAACATGCAACACAACACACAGAGGGCTTAGTACACACTGAGTTAAAAAGCGTAGTCCACCTGCATACATGTCAGAATTAACATATATATAAAACCTTAATGTAGATATCTAACCACATAACATAGTGCAATTCTAATATTACTATGCAAGAAGTAACACCTTCTAAACAATGCAAAATTAAACTCGCACTAAGAATAACTAGTTAATGAACCATATATATATTAAGGTGTCATCACCATGGTGCTAAGATACTGCATCCGTATATGGTAAGCCCTTAGACAACACATAGTGGGATTCTCTATAATACTCATGAAATGACGCAATAGAGACCTGCCTTGTTCTCCGTACTTAACCTTACTAGTTTAAGTCATAGATAAGTCAAACTATCTTTTATTTATAACCAACCCTCCTAATTCATCTTAAAATTATCACTGAATTTCATTAACTGAATAGAATAAATTGATATTCAGCCACCTCGATATACGTTCACTACAGCTATCCTTAACATACACATCATACAGATATTCTAAGAATGCACATGTAACTAATAACAAGTCAATTTTCTCATGATATTACATTCTTCATCTTTTAAAACTCTCATCTTCTACTATCAATTTGAAAGTAAACTTAGGTTATTTTAATAATAGAAGTAAATACTACAATATTACGATCTTGTAAATATCACTAAACTGCTACATTAGTTGAATGATATTTACCAGTCACAGTATTGTACTACTTATCTCTAGTATTATAACAAACTAAGCTTAACCTCTGAATTGGCCAAGATAATAATAAAATGTACATATGATACTCTTGTTTTTAAATAACATCACACCAACATATATCATAATCCATCTCATATCTTAAAACGACTTTCCATTTTATCTAAGAACATAAATACATCTTATTTCAAAACAATCTGTAAATGCTTATTAAAACACTTCATAGTAAAATCAAGTATTACTAAATCCAAGTGCAGTCAATGCTAAACAAAAGATAATCTACAAGGTTATTGAATATCCAAGCGTCTATTGATGTTTTACCACTGTTTAACGGTGAGATACCACCCAGTTATATCTACAATCAGCATTTAAAATACAATATTTGAATTAAATTTGAAATATGACTCACAAATATGTAATATAACTTACATTATATCAATGACCAAAAATGATTAAGATGCAAAATCCCAAAAATAGTAAGATGCTCACAAGCTGTTCACATAATGACCTTGGTGATACAACAGCATCTATCTATATCTATGCTCTCAAAATAACGTCTTGTTCATTTGCAACCAATTCCACAACAAGAGTTATTCATAACTCAAATCTCCATCATAAATTATCAAATAATTCATACTATCACAGGGTTTCTTGTTCGGAACAAGTTTTCTTTTAAAACATTTGACAAAATGTCATTTCTAAAACTATCACCAACTATTTACTAAGTTACTGTTTTCAATAAATAATTTAACCAAGTTATCAGATTCGACATACTATTTTTTTTAAAATAATGACAAAACCCTTGTAATACTCATTAGTATCATAAAACAAGGTAACTGTCATAAGTTATTCAAACTAACAATGTTCAGACAGTATATCGACCATGATTCATGAAAATATTTCAAACATTTTATTACCCATAAAATGCTATACAAATAACATGATAGTTTAACATTGTTATGGTTTCACGCTATCCATTTGACAAAATGCCTCTGCCCTCGACAACAGACATGAGCTCGTTATTTTAAAGCATTCTCAAGTCTGAGGCCAAGCCACTCACATTTTGTTATATAATACCAAGTAAGCTAGAGGTATGGGTTTTCACAAAGCTCATACCAAAAGGGAGCACAAAAACTTGTTTGCTATTGACACAATAGCTAGCATGCTGACTACCGCAACCATATGTTTCTCACAAGACTCAACTTGGTGGGAAACATATGTTTGGGGCAAAGCTAATTGAACATAAATAAAGCAACATCCAGTCGTATTTCTCCACAACTTCCATATTCAAAGGTGAATATATGCAAAACTATGCATCACACGCAGTGCATATACTCATCCCTGAATGTAAATTTCACAATATGTAAATCTGATAACTATTTACATTATGCTAAATGAAAATAACGTGGCATTTGCAAACAGAGCAAAAGAGTAGGGTAAGAAATTGCCCCCTACCTGTAAAACTAAAGATGGAAGATTGTTCTTCAATCCAAATTGATGCCAAAGCCCCAAAAGTTGAATCCAACACCGGTGAGAAAACACTACAATGTCGACTCACACAATTCGCAGAAGACTTCACAATGGGGTGAAGTGAAAAACCCATAAACAACAACAACCAACTACTGAGGAATAACTCCATCGAGCTAAACCCAATAAGCAAATTTACCTTCCAACCAACTCCCATAAAAATGCCAATATCTCAACACAAAATCACAGATGTAAAACCAACAGAGCAATGCGGCTCAGAAACTGGCCCATAACCAGCAAAACCCAACTCACATCAAGATATGGCTGACTGAAACTTCAGTGCCTTAACACCCCATAACAAGCATTCGTTACACCATAAGAATCTCAGTGCCATAAGTTTGGCAGTACCAAGTCCATTGCCATGAATTTGGCTCAAACAAAATAATGATGTTACCCTCCTTCATAGCAATCGATACCCATTTAGGGTTATATTAATGCTTAATGCTTAAGAGGTGATTTAACGTTTTAAAACAAACACAAATGTATATGCCAACCTCCACTAAGGTGTTAGACCTTTTAACATAAGAAAACATATATATATATATAAATGCAAACTATGGTTCCCTCAAATAACAAGTTAATATGAGTCATGAAATGAAACCATCTTAAGGGTTAACACGATATAAATATTTAATCCCTGTATAGTTACATATATGAAAGTACAATGAAGGATTTTGAATGCATACAACAAATTACCTTTTAAGTGTATTTGCACATCAAGTTAACATATAGTATGAAATAGAATGCAGAAAACAAAGAGCTAAAAACCTAATAACATCATCGATAATTTATCAACATGCAATCAATGATATGCCAAATTCAATTCATAAAATCCTAAATCACATTTATTGCTAAAACATAGTTCTTCACAGAAAATACGTTCAGCATTAGTCTCATGATTCAACAACAGTATTATAACCAGTTTCTTCAAAAATTCAAACATAACATCAGAACGAAATCTTATAACAACAAGATCCTAATTGCAAAAAAACTCGAAGTAGTGGTCAGGCATGACATGAATACATACATACAAATATATATAAACAGGGTCGTATGTATGTATATAGGAGTGTATATATGTACATTCCTACATATATACATAATCATGACACAAAAGAAAGAGAGGATAATAATAATAATAAGTTAAGATAAAGACATAAACAGAAAAATAAAAGAATTCAAGCTTAAGAAAATATGTAAATATATAAACATATATAAGACAATAATTAAATAATTAAAATTAAATTAAAAATGAAAAGAAAATATTACAAGAACAAAAAACTAAAAGCAATAGCTGGGGGGGTGGAGATAGAAGGGGGAGTGGGGGATGGTAGGGGAAGGGCAGCAAAGACAAGGAGAAAAGAGGTAAGAGAAGAGAAGAGACAAGTGGACCAGAGGGTTGAGAAGGTTAAACAAGGGGGTGATGGGGTCTTTTGATGGAGGATAAGAGCATATGCTAGGCTAGGCTGAGGGCCCATCCTTCATCTCAGTTGAGATTCATGGGGTGGTTAAATAATTCGATCACCTCCTTCATCTTTCTCTTATAATAATTGTTTTCTTTAACTAGTATTTGAGAGTTTTCCAAACAAATATGATGTTTGGTTAAAGATGAATGCTTGACTAAGGAAGATTTAACCACTCTTTCATGCTTGATGTCGACACTGTGCTCCTTGATTCTTGTAGTAAAGGATCTGCCTGTTTCGATAATATAAGGCGTACCACAAGAACACAACACTTTGTAGACTCTAGATTCTAAAAAGGTGTCTCTAGAGTCTAGATTCTTTTATTTTTCTATTTATGTCTTTATCTTAACTTATTATTATTATTATCCTCTCTTTCTTTTGTGTCACGATTATGTATATATGTAGGATTATACATATATACACTCCTATATACATACATACAACCTTGTTTATATATATATATATATATATGTATATATATATATATATATATATATATATATATACATATATATATATATATATATGTATACATATATATATATATATATATATATATATACATACATATATATATATATATATATATATATATGTATATATATATATATATATATATATATATATATATATGTATATATATATATATATATATATGTATACATATATATATATATATATATATGTATATATATATATATATATATATATATACATATATATATATATATATGTATATATGTATATATATATATATATATATATATATATATATATATATGTATATATATATATATACACATATATATTTGTATGTATGTATTTGTTCATATTTAGTATATTTATTATTATTATTAATTTATTTTTATTTTTTTCCTTTTTTATGTAGGTATGTATATATGCTTGTATATATATTTACATATATACATACATACAGACATTTACTTTTTATTATTTCTATTACGTTAATCTATTCATTATTTCTTTTATTATTCTTTCTATATATATATATATCCTGGACCTACTATTTCTTTTCTCTAAGACTACTCCTTTATTTATTATTCTTGTGAATTTATCTTAAGGCTTTTTAATTTATTATCATCTTTTCATTTATTTTTCCTTTTATGTCTTTATATTATTATTATCTTCTCCATTTTTGTGGCAATTATGTATATATATAGGAATGTATGTATATATACACACATATAGCCCTATTTATATATAGATATTTATATTTATATATATTTATATTTATATTTATATATTAGTATATTTATTATTGTTATTATTATTATTATATTTTTAATTTTAATTTTTCCTAGATTCATTTTTGTATGTATGTATATATGCTCATATATATATATACATATATATTTACATATATGCACGCATTCGTACATTCACTTATTTCTTATTTTTTGTTCATATATATACATATATATATATATATATATATATATATATTATTAATCTATTTATCTTTAATTTTTCAATTTGTCCTTTTCATATTTGTATGTATGTATGTATATATGCTCGTATTTTATTCACATATATGCATACGTACATACTTTCACTTATTATTTTTCTTATTTTGTCATTTTATTTATTAATTCATCTATTATTTTATTGTTTTTACACACACACACACACACACACATATTAGTATAAGTTTCTTTTCTTTTAGGTGACTTATTTATTTATTATTATTATTCTAATATTAGTATTATTATCAATTTTTGGCTTTAACTTCATACTTTTCAACTTATTTTTCTTAAATTATTATCTCTCTACTATTGTTATAATGAATTTTATTATTATAACCTTGTTCTTATATTTTTCATTCATTTTTTTGTTTTGCTTTATCTTAACTCTCCCCTCTATATTTGTTCCCCTTCTTTCTTAATCATGTGTATCCTTGACCTATGTGCTACCCTCTTTGTCCCCCTCCCTCCTTCTCTCTTTTTATTTTGCCTGAGTGTGCAACCTATCATTATGTTCTCTTAGCTCTCTCCTCCTGATGATGGATCATTGAGTATGATCCAAAATGTTGATATTGTCAAACTTACACACAATTACACCCAGAAGCATAAATATTGAATTCATTGATCACTCAACATCTATATAACTTAGTACATACTATCTGCTTAGCAGTTGAGTGAATCAACACTTACTAGTTACTTAACAAATACTATTGCTCAGCACTTGAATGAGGCACTATCTAACATGTTATGCTTGACATGCATTACTTGTTCAGCATGAACTAAGTACATAACTTATAAATGACTTAAGTTTATAGACACTCATTTTTTAAAACCAATCTAAGATCAACAATCTACCCCTTTGACATGAGTTACAAAAACACTTAGTCATGCATGAATGATCTTCACTTATGAGCATATCTCTATTCAACTTCTATACAAAATTTTAAAATTTCAAAATTTTGCAAAACATGTCATACCTCAAAATAGCATAACTCCCCCTAAATTAATTTGGCTTTTCCTATACCTGAACCAATATCATTCCTCCTGCTGAGTAGATTTGTATAAGCTAATTTATTTACTCTATTTCTATCATTAACTCCTCTTTTCCAAAAAAAAAAAAAAAGTAGCTCTCCCAAAAATATCATCTCCCCCATTCTCCCCATAACTTATCTCCCCCTATTTGACACTTATGTCAAAGGGTTATACACTTATAGTGTGTTTATCTAAACAAAAAAAATTATGGATCTCAAGAAAAATTTTCAAAGCATCATCCCAATTAGTACAAGCTACCTCCAATGATTTGATTTGAATGGCCAGCTTGGAAGCAAGGTATACTAAGCCTTCATGAGTAGAAAGATTCCAATCTTTCTTCATGAGTGTTTTAGCCAAAGCTAGTTTCTTATGCAATATCTCCATATGTGGAGTCAACATAGATTGGATGTTGATCAGTTTAGCCTTTGTGTTTTCCTCATCTACATGTAGTACTGCTAACTAACTCTGGGAGTTCAGGAGACTCCTAAAAAAAAATCACTTTGAGCTAGAGACCTTGGTAGAGTTATGCTAGTTGATTGCATATGAATCTCTAAACTCGTTATGTGCCTCCTGATTTCTTGTGTGAAATTTATTGGATTGCATAGTTTAGTGTACAAATAAAAAATGTTCACTAGTACCTTCTTCACACTATCAATTTTGGTTTCTAATTTAACCTGTGATAGTGCAATAACACTTGATATATTTTTATTAAACTTATGTTGAAACTTTCTCTCAGACTATTCAAATAATTTTACATTTGAATCTAAGTCTATGTCATTAAGCTTCTCAACTAAGCTTGTCAACTACTCTATGACAGGCTTTGTTTCTTCTAGTGCTGGTAGACCAAATGCATCAATAAAAATATCCTTGATATCTTTCAAAGCTTGCTTCTACCTATGCTCCCTTCTAAGAATTTCTTGGGTTTTCTTCTTGACAAGAGCATCCTATACTATTCTCATGTATTCAATAGTGATGGTTGCAAGATCAAACTTTGGCAACTCAATCACTTCATCACATTTCACATCAACAAATGATGTAACTTCATCTACCTTGGATGTGCTTGGACTCAACCTTGATGATTGTAGAGGTATAGTTTCCATACTTGGTCGATGAAGAGTTTGACTAGGAGGAGTAGCAGTTCCTAGAAAAGTCACTGACATTTGTATTGCTAACTATTTCGTAGGCTGTATTGTCAAACCTAACTCTTCATTCCTATCCCTTGATTGTTCTACATTCTTAGTTGTATCTTGATCTTGTGTTGGAGGTGTAGAAGTGTGAGACCTCTCCTCTCAAGCACTTGAGAAAATATTACTATTCAAGATATGTCTTCCTATATGATATTGGAGTGTATTAGAAGAAAGATATAAGGTTTTAAATTGGGTACACGTTCCTTGCTATATTTGATAGGAACTATACTCACACATATATCTTTGCCCTTACTATAGTTTGATAATAATGCATTTTTAATAGTGGCTAATAAGGTTTTGAGTATTTTCTTATTTCATATTGGCATCCCATAATTCATTCGAGTTGATGTGTATGAGGTCATATTTCAAGTCATTATAACATTTTAGTGATTTTCATAATAGGCACCCTATTAAAAACAATAGGTTGATACATTATGAAATGTGATATTATCTATTATGTTTATTTTAGAAGCTATGATTTAATAAATTATGATATTTTGTGCTTACTTAGGGAAAATAGATTTAGATGGTAATTTTGGCCATAACTATCTAACCTATACCTTCATGATGATTATTGAAAAAATTGTACAGAAATTTGTATTATGACAAGAAACACTTATATTATAACTTAATGTTAGATGTTAAAAATAAATTAATGTGCTCAAGAAAAATTTCATGAGGATAATTAGGATAAGATACTATATTGCTATATTGTGGTTAGAATTGGTCAACTATGTGGGAGTGATAATTATAATGTAAATGTTTGAATGAGGTTAGCATCATATAATATATATGCTTGATAGTTTTATATGATTATTTGAGATGGGAATTGAATTAGGCTTTAATTAGAATCGATAGGTGAATTATATTTTATATGTTTTATGAAAGTTATTTTTGTTTTCTCTATATGTCTTGAGGTTAATTATTGAACCTATGTTTATGTGTGTAGTTTGATTAATTAAATAATCTCTATGATTATCCACCATATTTTTTTATTCTCTTTGTATTTGTGTTTATTGGATTCATTTATTGACATGTTATGGAAAAATTATTTTCATATATATATTATGATTATGTTAATATGCTCTATATAAATTTATTTGTAATGTGGCATTCAGTTATGTCATTATGACAAGTTGTTATTATCATAAGAAATTTTAAAAGTTTCAATATTATATGAATATGTTTATTCTATGAAACATAAAAATGCAATTGGAAAAATGATGTATTGATAAATGAAATTAGATTATGAATTGATTATGTACATAATGTTATTCTCTAATATCATATATATGGTTTTCTTGAACTACTGATTGTTTGACCTAGTGTGCAAGATTTTAACCATGGAACCAAAATTGGAGAATCAAGTTTGAGTTAATGTGAATCTATGATGCCAAGGATTCATCTAATGAAGAGACATCAACCTCATTGTATTGTGTTTATTTCATAAACGTGGTTCGAAGTATGATTGTTCTAAATGTATTTTTATGTTTAGTATTTTGTTCCCTTTCCAAATGGACATGTCATGTGGAATTGTTGTAGTTTCAATGGACACATGTGCAAAGTGAAGTGTAAATGAGATGTCCAAACAAGGATTATTAAAAAAATGAAACCTAGCCTATATTGGTAACCCTAGGTATCACCTATGTTAATCCCATCATTGAATGACCCATGGTTTGAGTCAAACCTCTTGAACATGTAGGTGGGTTAGAAGTGGGTTTTTAGAGGGTTATAGGAGATCCTAGAGGGTAGCTAGTGTAGACACTTAAAAACCTTTAGAAAATAAAGTATTTTTATTTTCTGAAAAGGTCCTGATGACATCATCATTTATTAATTATTTATTTATTTAATTAATTAATTAATTTTTATGCCATTAAATCCCTTTATCTTAATTTAAAAATATTTAATTAAGGAATCCCTCCCAAAAATGTTTAAATCTTATTTAAACATAATTTCTTTATTTATTAATTATTTAATTAATAAATTGACCAAAAAACCCAAAATAAATAAATAAATAAATAATTGCCCAAAACTTGACCAATAACCTCTTCCAAAATCTTCTAATCCTTCTTTAATTTCGATTAAAGGCTAATCCCATCATTTCCTACCCCTAATCCCAACTCAAAATATATAATTAAGATTAAATATTAATCCTCATGTTTATTAAAAAAGTTTTAATAAATATCTCCTCAACCCAAACCCTTGAAATAAATAAAACTTTATTTATTTCCTAAAAATCTAATTTATCCTCATCCTAAGAAGTTCTAGACTCTTCTAGAAAGTCTTCATCCTCATCCTAGGAAATTCTAGACTATTCTAGAAAGTCTTTATCCTCATCCAAAGTCTAGACTCTTCTAGAAGATGTCTTTAAACCTAATCCTAATCCCCTCCTAACCTTGTCACATTCCCTAAACATGGGTTAAAACTTACTAACCCAAGCCAAAGTTAACAAATATCTCCTCCTTCACCCACCCTCATTAAATGCCATCCACTTGCCTATCCCTAAGCTAATCCTAAACCATCCTAATCCATCCTCTAATCATTTGCACAAGCCTAAACAAGCTTAAAACCTTCCTAATCAAGTCCAAGTCAAAATTTCTCTCATCACTCTCAAAATATCTCAACCATAAAACTTTATGAAGTCCACTAGGTCATAAATGACTCTTACAAGCCCTTTTATTGCTCTTACAAGTCATTATGAGGGTCTTTATGAATATTTTATCCCTTGAGCCTCCTTTGTTGACTCATCCTTCCCCTTTCCTCCATCCTCTCACCATGTGACATGTGTCACTCCTTGATTGGCTGTAAGGAAGCACAATCCATGTGCTCTCCTCTCATGCAATCTGAGCCCTCCATGAGATTTTTCTCATCCTTGCATCTTAGCCCTCAATCCCTCAAGCCTCTTGCCTATAAGTTGGATCCTTCCCCTTTTCAAAATAACACAATCCATGAAGTAAATTTATAATGCTATTTTGAGAACCAAATCCATACTAAAGCCATCTATCCACACCAAAAATCCACAATCATCCATTGAAGCCTTTGGAAGCATATTGAGCATACATCCTATCCATTTAGATAAAGCTACTCAACAAGAGAGCTTCTTATTGAGAGAGTCCATTAATGGCTCATATTCTCAATTGAGAGCTCATCTTAGTCTATCTTGAAGTTTATGAATTTTGTTTAGTTTGTAGAAGCTTTATTTAAATTTGGTTTCTATTAGCATACTAACATTGCTCATATACAGCTAGAGCCAAAATAACCTACCCTACTTATGGAACCTTGGGTTGGGGGGTGTTTTCTAGTCAAAAAGATGCCCATGCCTTATTTATGATCCTTTATAAGGGGTACGTTTGAAAAGTGACGAAAATCAAAGTGTAAGGAAGCCATACCCCACACCATACCTTTAGTCTTTATTCCATTTATGAAGGGTGAGACAAAGAGGAGTTATGAGGATAGGAGACCCATACCTCATTAATGAAAGTTATATGGGAAGGGGGGGAAAATCCTTTTAGGGAGAATTTGGTGATACATTTGGGTGTTCACCCACTCTCCAAACTTGGAGACATCTAGGAGATTAGGGAGATTTTGAAAAGGAAAAGTTGTGTGAAGATTGGTGGGAATCCTTGAGGGAGATCTTCTAGAAGTTTTATTACCCTAAGCTTCGATTCTAGTTTGGGTATTTCACTACCCTTGTTATGTAATTTGCATGTTCTTTGTTTTGTTATGTGTATTTAGAATTGGACATGTCATGTGGAATTGTTGTAGTGTTAATGGACACATGTGCAAAGTGAAGTTTAAATGAGATGTCCAAACAAGGATTATTAAAAAAATGAAACCTAGCCTATATTGGTATGTTAATCCCATCATTGAATGACCCATGATTTGAGTCAAACCTCTTGAACATGTAGGTGGGTTAGAAGTGGGTTTTTGGAGGGTTATAGGAGATTCTAGAGGGTAGCTAGGGCCAAAATAACCTACCCTACTTATGGAACCTTGGGTTGGGGGGTGTTTTCTAGTCAAAAAGGTGAACATGCCTTATTTAAGATCCTTTATAAAGGGTACCTTTGAAAAGTGACGAAAATCAAAGTGTAAGGAAGCCATACCCCACACCATACCTTTAGTCTTTATTCCATTTATGAAGGGTGAGACAAAGAGGAGTTATGAGGATAGGAGACCCATACCTCATTAATGAAAGTTAGATGGGAAGGGGGGAAGACTCCTTTTAGGGAGAATTTGGTGATACATTTCGGTGTTTACCCACTCTCCAAACTTGGAGACATCTAGGAGATTAGGGAGATTTTGAAAAGGAAAAGTTGCATGAAGATTGGTGGGAAGCCTTGAGGGAGCTCTTCTAGAAGTTTTATTACCCTAAGCTTGGATTCTAGTTTGGGTATTTCACTACCCTCGTTATGTAATTTGCATGTTCTTTTTTTTGTTATGTGTTTGTAGAAAGATGTTGTAAGAGTTCAATGTTATATTTGCAATGTATATGTAGTGTCGATGATGGATTGAAATGAGTCCTTATGAAGTCTCTTGTTGTAAACAGATGTAACTATAATGTTCATTTTGTTTTGTTTTTGTGTTGTTATGAGTCTTGTAATGTTGGGTGTATAAGGCACACTCACCCTTGGGAGGGCAGAGTAGCTTGGGGTGAAGGGTGTTTGACAACCCATTATGTGTAGAGCCTCTCCTTGTGTAGGAGAGAGGGAAAGCATGGATGTATGGGCTCCATGTTGCCAAAGTCATTTTAAATATTTGGGGGTGATAAGGGTTGATGTGAATTGGGGGTGATAAGGGTTGATATGAATGAAAACTAAAGATGGGAGTTATTTGTATATTGGCCTTGTTGAAGGCAACTCTATTTATGTTAACATTTAGCTTTCTCCATATGGGTACTTCGTCCACCTTCACCCCATTTTTGGGTCTCAAGTAGACCTTGTGTGAACAAGCCTTGGGTGGGAGTTTTGTATAATTGTTTCTTGTTCTATTTATGTTATGTGTAAGTTTGTATGTCACCCGTTCAAACTTGATTCTCCTAGCTCGAGGGTGGCCTTGTAAAAGCCTAGGTTGGGAGGTGAGCATTCCATTGACATGTATGATATTGTATTGTAGGTCTTATGAGAAAGAATGGATTTGGGAAAGAGTACAAGATAACTATATTTAGTTGGTTTGCTTCATGTAATTTGGGTTAAAAGCTTTGTGTATCAAGTCTTCAAGGAGTGTAATTTGCATTCATGTGTAAATCCATAAAATTGTGGATGTAATATGTTAAGAGGGGACTATCCTCATGTGTTTCTTTATTCCATTGTTTAGATGTTAAAAGATGGAAGGAACATTGTATTCATGTTATATAAGATGAACTAGTTATATCTTTAAATTGGTAAATCTATTTGAATGTTAATAGGCTCCTAAGAAATAAAGAAAATCAAAGCTTCTACTATGTTTTATCCTTGCAACAATCAAAGGAAGAAGTAATTGTAGATCTTTTATGATAAATTCAACAACATACTATGAAAGTTATCAATAAAGCTTAGTTTTCTCAAATTAAAGATCAATATGTATAATGTAATTGGATTTAGTAGTTGATTATTGTAAGGAAGAAATAAATTTGAGTATTAACATGTGTAATGATGCTACTTTCTCATCTTGATAAATTACTCTATTTGAAAATGTAAATAGAGTTCAAAACAATGATAAATGTTGTACTTAATATTTTTTAATTTAGATCTATTATGTCCTTTATGTATTAATTCAGTTATGACTTACAAGTTTAGTTCCATTTTGGAGAATACATCCATATTATTGATAGAATAATTTAATTTTTTTTAAAAATAGAATTAAATCCCTTCATATGTGTTACACATAACTAAGCATTTGTTTAAAACAAAAAATAATTGAATGGTATTTTAGTTTTAAAAAGTTGGGTATGAAAAGAAGAAACATCCTATCTTGTTTGTGCTTGTATTCTTTCATTCTCTTCTATTCCATCATTTTTCTCTTCATATGTTTCATCCTTGTCATTTTTATTTCCTGAGACTAGAACACTATGTACTAATGTACTTACAGTGGAAGTTGTTGTCTCCTTCCTTTGATATACCATAATAAGTAATGTAGCTTTACCATGGTGAATTAAGGAGGGACTATAGGTTCTCTTGTATTTGAATTCCCTGCCCTACAGATGCCTTATTTGCCTTCTCAATCTCATCAACACTTACTAGTATAGGATTCTTACAAAGTTTTGCCTAGATAGTGGATTCTATCAATATCTTCTTCAAATCTTCCTTTGTAAGGGGATTGATTTTTTGAGTGATAGAATTAGAAACATCCTTAAGCTTTATAGTATTAGTGTCTATATTCAACTTATGTTGAGGACTAACACTTGACAATTGTGTACCAAGTACACTCTATTTTGTCTATTACTCATCTTAAGTTGATGTTTGTAGATCTATGTGCATCTCAGTGCCTTCCTTAACTATATTTTTTGTAGTGTCCTCTTTGTCCTCACCTACCTCAATAGGTGTCTGCTTTATTACCTTGGGTGTTGTCAAACCATATAGTGACTTCCACAATTGGGTGATCATCTATACAACATCATCAATGTTATTTTGTAGTGTGCTAAATGTTATATATTTAGGTGCAAATTTCCCTACATGCTTCTTTATTGCCTTTGTCATTTGTGCCTTATCCAATTCTAGCATCACTTGTGCAAGTGTAGTCTCCCTGATTATTCTTTCTATATGGAGACTACATTGTCATTTTCTCTCAACTCTATCTTATAGATCTTTAGGTAATGTGCTGGAAATCTCAATAGGAGTTTGTTTGAATGTTGCCACCATGGCATATATTGACTCCTCTACCTGGTTCATCTCAACTTTTCCAAGTTTACCAAACTTAATATGTGTGAAACCAAATAAGTCATCATTATTCTTTATCTTTTCACATATATTGTCTAAATATGAGGAAGGACTGTGACTTACCATTATGAATTGGTTGTTGTCATCAAATTTAGCTAGAGCTATATACCTTCTCTTTGGTCTCTTCTTAGATTCATATTCTTTACTAGTTGATCTACCTCTTTTCTCTTTTTCCTTTTCTTCTTCTTGAGCCTTTTTGGTAGTAGCTCTTGTGCTGGCCCTAGTAGTAGGAATTGTGGGCTTAAGTTGTAACTTGTGTGAGTTTTACAACCTTCCTTGGCTTGCTCATTGTAGGAATCTTGACTTTCCTTTTCTTCATCTCTATGGATATGGGTGCCTCACTAGCTTCTTCTCCCTTGACAACTTCTTCAATTTCCACTTCTTCCTCTTGTTTTCACCTTGATCTTGAGTAATGACTAATAGTGCTTGAGTAGGTACATTTTCACCTTCATCATCATCATCATCATCATCTTCTTCTTCTTCTTCCACATCTTTACTGAATTTATCCTTGAGTTTCTTCACCATTTTTCTCTTCTTTCTCATTACTAAGGTAGGCTTTAAATCCATAATGATTTTGGATTTATCCACATCATAGTTTCAAAAACTTGTAGCCTTCTTATCTATTTCTTCTACAAGTAACATTGTAATAACTACAGAGGCTTCATCCACATTGATTTCATAGCCGAATGGCCTTAGCCATATTACTCTTGGCATTGTTGCTTGTACAAATGTGAAATTAGTGTCAACTAGAAAGAAAACATCATTGAAATGTTTCTCAATTAGTGAAATTGGTATCCTTAGTCTTTTCTTCATTGTCTACTTAAAATCTTCAAAGTAGATCATCATTACAAACTCAAAATTCTCTCCAAGCTATTCAATAAATCTACCAATTTGCATTGCAATGGATCTATTTGTCTTCCCTCCAACTTTACCAAATGTGGGGAATGTATTCAATACATAGAAGAATAGACATACAAGAATTGAACCAAATTTTCATTGAGAACTCTTGGTCTTCCTTATTTCTCCCAAATTTTCTATCAATTGTTGCAACTGTAGGTCAACAAGGTCATACATATAGTGTTTCTTGACTATCTTGTAGCCCATGTCAACAAAAATACAAGGTACACTATTGATCTTGCTAGATTGATAAAATTTGTGTTGTGAACCTTACAGAAAAAGAAATTAGGGGATCTAATATAGTATCAATTGCCATCCCTCTTTTATTCCACACTTACCCTGTATTCTTCTCAATCACTTCTTTTTCCTCACTTTTCATGGTTTTAGGTCAGTCTAGGGTTGGGTACCCTATTACACTACGTACAATCTTGGTGATCTTCACTAATCCATTTTCTAACCATATAGAATTATCATGAATTCTACTCAGAACTATCTCTATCCATTTAGTTTTGAATACATTGGAGAAATCTAGGGCATGGGTTAACCTTTTTATCTCTACAATTTTGAACTCATCTTTCAAAACTCTATTTTCACATAGTTTCCCATAGCTTCCCTAATCTCCATGTTATATATGCTATCCACCTTACATGTGTGGTGACATCTTATGTCTTGAATCATCAAAACTTGCAGTGGTATCATCGACAATGCACCAGATGGATCTTTCCTGTAAGAAATATTAGGAATTTCTCTAAAGTTTGGTTATTCTATTTCATTTCTTATCAATTGTAAATTGAAAAATTATTTACCCTCCTTAACCTTAGAAGATAAAGAACTATATGCCATTATGAAAACCTAAGGTTTGCAAAAATTCAAACTATGTAGCTTGACACATGATAAATAACTTTATAAATCTACTGAGATGGTATCAAGCAACTATTGAATCCTATTTGTAAATACTCAGAATGATTTCTTCAATTCACCTTTAGCTCTTTGCACTCTCTCTAGTTTTGAATGATGTCAAATGAGTCACATATAGACCTTATAACCTCATATTTAATGCTTAATGCTTACACATTTGTAAGCTCGGCTTGAATAGAAATTTCAACTCACTGGGCTTCCATGAAGTTCCTTTTACACTCAGCAAGCACTATGAGCTCAATCAAAACTATCACTTATTATAGCTCAACACCAATTGACATTTTACTTGGCAGCTGAAGTGAAACTCTTCATGCTTAGAAGCAACATGAAAATTAATATAACTTAAGGATTTCTTCCAAATTGTAATCAACGCTTTGTATCTTTCTTAATGAGAATATAATCTTTTCAACAGTAAATCCTAGGAACTAATGTACAATGTATCTTTCAAGTATCACTCCCACACATACCTCTTGATTTATTAATGGTGGTTGTGTGATCACCTGACCCATTGGGTGAAGTGATCCCATCTAAACTTGTTATGCTATAATCTTCCTTTCTCTTCCATGTCTTGTTCATCTCATCTCTGACATTCTCAACATTTGCCATTCCATTTCCCTTGTTGAATTCACTACTAGGTGCCTTTGATCTTGTTGGAAAAAAATTTCTTATATGACCAATCCTTAAATAGCTAAAACATGTAGTTTGACTCAACATATTTTGTAGTCACTTTTGAAATGTGTTCTTATGTAATTTTTAGAAACATGTCCATACTCTTAACAATAGTGACAACTATAGCTAGTATTATAATCCCAATTATAAGAGTTTCCATTGTGCTTTACCTTTTTTTTCTTGTTTGATGATCACTTGGGATTGGATCTACACTCATATGCTCTATGTCCATACTTCTAATAGTTATAGGAGTATCCTTCAAATCTTTGTGTACTTATGGTCTTTGTTCTACACTTGTATTCTTGATGTCCTTGTTTGTTTCATTTATGGCAGTGACCCATAAACTTCTTCTTAGGATTCTGATTTGCAGTCTTGCTCCTACAAACATTGGCACTATGACCTATCTTACCATAATTGCGAAAAATAGGTTTAGAGTTCTTACCATTGGCATTCTTTTGTTAACCATTCTTAGATGATTCTCCTTCTTTAGTACTAGTATAGTACAATCTAGTAGTATCACTATTGGATCTAGGAGATCTCATTAATTGTTCAAAGTACTTGATAGCTTCATTAGGCCTGTTGAAGCTTTTAGCAAAATCTTTTTTCTCTTTTTAGATCATTTCTTATTTGTTCATTCTACAACTTTAGTGTTGTGATCTCAATATCTTTACCATTTAGTTAATGATTGACAATCATGAATTGATTCATTCTCTCCAATTGCACACTAGCAATTCTTTGTACACAATGTACAATTACCTAGAAAGCCTTGTAGGAGAAGGTAAAACTGGGGTGGGATGACACCCACAAATCTTCACTACTACAATAATAAAGTGTATCCAATGAAGGTTATAATGTTTGATCATGAAATATGATCTACCCTATGAAAGGTCTTCCTTGTTAAAGTCTTATAAAGATTGTTAGGTCTTACCTTTTTAAAGGATTTCAACACCTTGTTAGAAGTGTGCTTGGTTAGAGGACTTCAACTCATAATAAAGTAAGCACCCTGTTAAAGAGTTTACAACAACCTATTAGGACTACTCTATTAAAAGATTTAATTGATTCACCTATTAGAATGTCTTAGCAATGGTCCTTGGTTAGAACTCTATTGCTTGATGACAAATCACCTCTTTCCTAATGTATACTTGATCCTTTCTGATAAGATATATCTATTCTCTCTTCTAATTCCTTTCCTCTATTCTCCTTTAACTGATTCTACAATGCATCTAAAATTCAAAATTCCTTAGTCACCATGAATTCTCTATTTGCACATGAAAACTTCTCTCTTTTTCTCCTTTTTACATTCATACAAAGTTTAGGGTTTGTCCTCCTTAAGAAGACCTATGTGACTTAAGGTTAGGTATGAACCAATTATTGTGATTCACCCATATTGCCACTCAATCTTTCCCTTTTTTTGATTAGTTACATGTAATGCATATGGATTCATAATAAAGATTCATTCTTATGATCTAAGATTGCAAAAAAATCTTTAAGTTAGCTTTAAAATGATTTACATAGAAGTTTGTGTCATTACAAACAACTATGTCACAATTGTATAATTCAGCATCTAAAGTTCTTGATGCTTGGCATCTACTACAACTTCAATGTTGTAACTCAACCTTCAAATGACTTGACATCTATATAAATCAACACATATTGTCTACTCAACACTTGAGTGACTTGGCACTTACTTCTTACTCAACACTTGAATCACTTGGCACATATTGTTGCTCAACACTTGAGTGACTTGGCATGCATTACTTTTTTGGTCTGAACTAAGTACATAACTATAAATGACTTAAGTGTATAGACACTCATTTGTGAAAACCAATCTAAGATCAACAACAATGGGGAGAATTAGGGTGATTTAGAGGAGGCTACTATGAGATAGATGATGAGAATGATCCTAGAGCATCTACCTCCTCCACAAGGTGTTGACAAGGAGAAATCACAACATGTTGGGAATGAGGAGAGGTGGAGGTCCATGAGTGCTCAGAGAGACCTCCACAATGAAAAATAAAGGTTATTTAAGGTTTCTTAGATGAAGGAACTACAAAGGTCCAAGATTAATCCTTTCATTGGGATTGGTTCAAGATATGTGGCAAAGTAGTGGCTAATTTCTTTAGACAAGTGTTTTTCTATATGTTACTTTGACTCTAATGTCAAAGCAAGATTTTATATCACCCACCTGGAACTCTTTGGGACTACATGGTGGAACATTGAAGAAAAGAAGCTAAGTGTGTATATGAACACAGTTACATGGGATTTATTCCTTCAGAACTTCTATGAGCACCTCCTACCAAAGGAATGACATCAACAGAGAGTAGATGAATCTCATAATATGAGACAATATACTATGATCATGGAAGAGTATGAGAAAAAATTATGTGCGTTCATGCCTCAAGTAGAGATCAGTGACTTCTTGCCACTAAAGGTACAATATTTTATTCAAGTTTTGGATAACAATTTCATTAGGGGGTTTTAAGGTTCTTTAGCCTAAACCACTCGAGGATGTAGTGCATCAAGATTTACTTGTAGAGTAGAATGTTACTTTAGGACATGGTGGTTTTTTGAGAGCACCTGCCACATTAGGGTCCAAGGGGTTATAACTAAATTATAGGTAGAAATAGGAAGCCTCCTTATCCCAAGGGACACCAAGGCCAACAACAACAATAACCACAACAATAGTAGTAGTAGAAGGGATCCTACCCTTTGACATAGAGTGGTGGTAGTGGTTCCAACTATTGGAACTTTCGTAACTTGCAGCACAATAGGTGAAATTAGAACACTCAGCCTACATAGAATAATCATTCTTTTTCTAGTAGAGATAGCCACTAGCAATTAAGTGCACCTCTAGTAGGGAGAGGTTTTGTTAGCACCCTCCTCATATATAATTATAAAATATGAATTCTCTGTTAAAGTCATTATAGGGGATTGAAATGGTTATGAAGAAATGTTATTTTGTGAATGTCCTAATGAAATCTATAGTAGTTTTTATATCCATGTTTTAATACTTAGCGATTCAAGAATTGGTACTTTAGCTCGACTATTAAAGACATTAAAATTTCACTAATGATGATGCAAAATATTTTCACCTAATGATAAGGGTGTTGATTTGATACCTCAATGAATAAGTTTTATGCTTTAGATAGTTCAGTATCCTTTAATTGGTGTTGTTATGATGATTAGGTACATGCATGCCTAATGATGATTATTCTAGTATTTTAATCTAGATTAATGAATAAGTTATGTTATGTTGATTTGGTGAGTTTTGATGATTAAATGTGAGTAGAAATGAAATAAACAGTTAATTTATTTGAAAGATGGATGTTTTAATTTATGTGATTCCCCTGATACATTATATACATATATGCATGTGATTTTTCTATCCTATTTATGTGTGCAATGAGTGTGTAGGATATTTTAGTTGGGAAATCTAACGAAAAAACAAAATTGAGCCCTATGTACTGATTGTGGAAACCAAGGTTAAATCTGATGAAAGATGTAAACCTCATTGTTCATATTTTATTTGTGTCATGGATTGAATGAATGTATCATTCTGTAATTAGAAAATATCAATGTTTCATAACTGTTGGGTGATGCAACGCGTTCCCCTGCCCACAGGTGGTTAATTATGTGGTGTTCCATGTTCACTAACAGTCATGTCTTTTGGTGCAATGGAAAATGGGCCCTACAATTGGTATCAGAGCCTGGTTTTGGCTTGGTCATGGGTTCAAATCTCCCCGATGCCTTCTCAACCCATGTAAGCACCTGGTATGTGCATCGAGGGGGAGATTGTTGGGTGATGCGACGCGCTCACCTACCCATAGGTGGTTAATTATGTGGTGTTCCATGTTCACTAATAGTCATGGCTTTTGGTGCAATGGCAAATGGGCCCTACAATAACAGTGATTTTATAGTGTTGTTTGACACTCGTAAATTGTATATGCATTCCAACATGATAGTTAGGGTTAACCAAGTGACCTAAAGATCTAAGTTGAACTAGGTTAGTGACCCTTTTTGCGAATCAATTACTACTTGAGATTAATTACCCCTAATCCATATTAGCATTTAATTTGTATTTAAAGGTTGTTGTAAAGTCCTAAACTCTTTCCTAGCATTTGTTAGGTCCTTGATGAATCCTAAAGGCCTAAAATCTTTAAATATAAGTACCTAAAGGGTATGGGTATGGGTTGGGGACATTTTCCACCCCCCTTAGCCCTTTTGTTGAATTTATGGTCACTCTAAAAATCCATTTTTACTTGAGTGCGAAAATTGATTACTTCATTCTTGAGTTGGTAACCTTGACTCCACCTTGAGGTTTACCTAGTGCCTAGTTGAGTTAGGGTCATATTTATAGGGATCTTGGAGAAGTTTTGGTTGTTGCCCAATCTCTATTTTTAGAGAGAGAAGTTTGAAGGTTGAAAAAAAGAAGGAAAAGCTCTTCTCAACTTACTCTTGTTACCATAACCATATTGTGGAGGTAGGAGTTCTTCATCTCCTTTGTTCTTTGTGTTCATGTTGCTCATGTTGTTCATGCTTGGTTCATGCTTATGTTATTGTGGTTTTCATTGGAATGCCTGTATGTATGTTGGGTATGCTTGGGAGGGTTTGTATCACATTTTCTTGAATGGTTTCCTTCATGTTTTGCTTGTTTTTCAAAGAGATTTTTGTGGGTTGTGTTGGCATTACTCACCCTTGGATAGGGAAGAAGTGGCCATGTATGGGGAAAGGGCTTTAGTTGGACCCCAATAGTGTAGAGTCTCTTCTCATGACGAGAAGAGGGAAAGAGGATAGGGTGTTATGGGCCCCTACTTGTCATCACATACAATATTTTGAAATTGTGAAATTTGAAGAAGTGAAGGAATGAAAATTCTTGTATTATTGGCCCCGAAAGGGCATTTGTGGAAGAATGGAAGTTCTTGAGATTTTAGCCTCGAAAGGGCTATGTTATCGTATTATGGTTGACGTCTCCTATTGAAAAAATCCACCTTCTCCCTAGTCTGGTTCAATGTTGAACCTATTATTCAAAATCGGGATGGGGATGCTTGCTTGAATTGTTCTTCATATTATGTTGTTTTACCTCTAGGGTAGTTCTTGTATTCTCCATGCATCCCTTGATGCATTGAAGTTATTAAAAAGGATTCATTGTTAAGGATCGAGAAGAGAATTAAAATTGTATTGTAATTTTATGTAAAAGTGTATTTAAACTCTTGTTGAAGTGGCAAGGATGTCAGATTTTCTTACTGGTGCTTTCTCGATGGAGCCTTGAACCAGGTTGATTAATAGAAGAGAAAAGATTGAGCAACATTTTCTTGCATATGAGATTTACGTAATTCAGTCTTGCAGATGTTTAATTGTCATTAGATATAATGTTTTCTTGCATCCTAATGTTGGTAATCATATTCTCTTGATTTAGATTAATTTGATGGGATGATGATATATCAATATACAATGTAAGATTCAAAGAATGTTAAAGCAAATTCGATGTTTGAATTGAACTTCATGGTATTATCATAATTCTTAGGAAGAAAAGTAATCCTATATTTTTGGTTTAAACACAATATTTGATCTCGATGAATAAAATCAACATTAGAGAGAAAATCAATAATATTTCCTTGAGTTATCAAATGTGGTTGGCTTAAATTTAATTAGAAGAAATATATATATATATATATATATATATACACACACACACACATCCACTTGTTAAGGATGAATTTGCATTAGTAGGTTTAACACTTAGAAAATTATGGGTTTCAAAAAAAAACATACACTTCTAGGAGCAAAAAAAACTCTCTGTATTTTGTATGAGAAAAGGATTAATTATCTTTTCCAACAGAGCATCTATAAGATCCTCCTAAATATACCTTGTAATATTTTGTTATATTATATATAATTTAATAAAAGAAAAATAATTTTTTTAAAAAGGGGGACTCCTCCTTAACTCTCCCACCTATAAAACCTTATAATGTTACCTCTATGTCCCTTGCCTTCCACTGCATGTGACCAATAAATTCTCTCCCTTGTAAAAAATAAGTGCTCATGTTCTAGGAGTTATGGGCAGATTTAATGGAGATCATAGTTGAGTTTTAAAAGAGATAAACCTTTCAATTAACATGTCGCCCACTTCTTATCACACCCCACTCCACCTTGACCTGCCATGCGTACCACCTTAGGGCCCACGATTGACTTGGGTTATGGAGTAATTAATGGAAAATTATGTCTTCTGCCGCCCTTCTATGGGATTTGATGGTTTCTTGGTGATTGGGCAGGGTGTCACGTCAGGGTCCTCCCTTTACTACATCCACGTACCTCCAGGGTGTGATTGGGATTTGATGGTTTCTTGGTGATTGGGCAGGGTCCTCCCTTTACTACATCCACATACCTCAAGGTAGGCTGTTGTCTTGGATAGTCAACTGGTGTTTCGATCAGTACAAGGGCATTGGAAACCACTCAAAGGACTTGGAAAGAGTGTGGATTTGGAGTTAGAAGGGTAGGTGTTTAGGATGTGATGGATAGTGTATGTAGGGTTAGGTTATTATGATAGTTGGTGGGGGGGTGGCAGTTAGAGGTTAGGATATTTTATTGTGATAGAATTTAGGGTGTAGGTTGGTAGGTGTTTTATATTTAGTTTTAAATTTGGAAAGTTTTAAATTTTTAATTAATGTAATCATAAGTTTCTTTAGTAGTCTTTAAATGTTTGATTAGTTTAAAAATTAAGTAGTTATTGTGTTTGGGTTTAGTTTTATTTTAGTATACTTTTTTTTTTTTAGTGTTTGTTAATATTAAGAGTTGTTAGAATATAGTTGGTAATATTTTGTTTTATAAATGAATAAATATTAGTTTGAATAAATATTAGATTTTAAATTAATGTTAATAAAAGTTTTATTGATAAGAAATTTAGTTTTATTGAATGGAGAAAGTCAATTATGGATGATTTCAATAAAAGTTATCTTAGTATAATTTAGTGTAGATTTTAGTTAATTTAATTTTAGCTATATTATTACTTTCACTATTATTATCATTACTTTTGAATAGTTCATAAATTGAAATGGTACGTAGTTTTAGTTATGCTAGTTTGAATTTAAGTATCTCACGCACTTTTGACAGGTATGGCTATACTTTAAATATTATAAATTAGTATGTATTAAAGTTTCTAGTATGTTTAAAGTGTTAGGATCATAATTGGGAGTAGAACGTAATTAGGGTAGTGATGATGTATTAATGATAGTGAATCATGATTTAACTAGTATTCTTTTTAAGTAATAAATAGTATTAATTGAGTGTAGGATATCAAAGTATGTTTCAAGGTTAGAGGTCGTGTTTATGTTTGAATTAATAAAGTTCGAGTAATTTTATGCTAGGTGTTATTTTATATAGTTAATTCTATGATCGAGATTTCTTAAAAATTAGAGTTATATTTAATTGAATTGTTATTAGAAGAAGTCACTTATATTGTTTATTAATACTTGGTATGTCAAACGTTATGGTGGATAATAATAAGTGTTTTAAATCTATTGATTTGACCTCACATTTTGGTATTAAGTTTGTTGAGAAGATTATAAAGTTAATTTGGTATTTAGTAAAGTTCTATGTTTTAAGAAAATGTTAGTATCATTATTTGGTTAATATGTTGTTTAAGATAAGTTTGGTTAGCATATTTAATCTATCTTAAATAATCAAGATTTATTATAAGTGTTTATATCGTTCTTAAATCGAAAGTTAGTATTGTGTTATCTTCAAATGTCTTATATTAGTAAAAAGTGGTAAAATTAAGTTAGATTATTAGATTAAATTTTAAGTGTACATTTAACATCTTGATAGTTGCTTAGTAGTGTGGTTAACAAAAAAAAAGATTTAATTTTTTATTGTAATTTTAAAAAAAATAAAATTGTTTGTGTGTTTTCGCCCTAATTTTTGGGCATAACAGGTTCTAGTAGAGGCATAGGATTTTTCTCTTGTGGATAGTTTGGGCACATTGTAGCCAAATTATCACAATGTACATATTACTATCCTGGACCTAGGCCAGCAACATCTGAGCCTAGAATTGGTGATGCAAGTAGATCACATAAAGTCTATGTAGTGGTTGATCATCACCAAGAAGATCACTATGGTACCGTAGTTGAGACTACAAGAGCTATCTGAGGTACACCCCTTTCCATCTTGTTTGATTATGGTGCTATTATTATTTCATATCACCTTCCATAGTTGTTAAATGTGAGCTAGAGGTGGTTAAGGAGGGCTTGTGTTGGCAAGTGGAACTAGCTTCATGAGCTAAGATTCCCACAGATTATTTAAAGAAGCTCTGTAAACTGAATCTAGGAGGTTTTTTTACATTAGTAGACCTTTGAGTTATTCCCCTTGATTATTATGATGTATGTAGTATTGGGTATGGAATGACTTGGATCTCATAGAGCTAGTATTGATTGCAAAAAGAAGACCATTCTATGTAAGGATAATCAAGGTAGGGACTCGAATGTTGTGGGCATCTAGAGACCTATATCCCTCTAGATGATCCCTGCTATGTAGTTGAAGTAGAGCTTTCATAAGGGTTGTTAGGTGTTTTCCATTATTGTGAGAAAACTTGAGGAAGAAGACTCTACATGGAGGACTCTAGACCACCCAATCTTATTGGAGTATGTAGATGTATTTTGCAATGAGATTCTAGGTATGCCACCAGAGATGGACATTGACTTCGGCATTGACCTTATCCCAAGAGTAGATCCCATTTTTAAACTCCTTATTAGATGACCACCAAAGATTTGAGTGAGTTGTGCCTATATCTTGAGGACCTTTTGGCCAAAGGTTGTATTAGGTTGAGTGTTTCTATATAGGGAGCACCAGTGCTCTTTGTAAAGTAGAAGGATGGATCATTACTTATGCTTTGACTATAGATAGTTAAATAAGGTAATGATTGAGAACGTGTATCCTTTACCAAGGATCAATGATTTATTTGATCAGATCAAGGGATCCAAAGTGTTCTTTAAGATAGATCTAATGTCAAGATACCAACAACTTCACATTCAAGTTGTTAACATTTATAAGAAAACCCTCCTCTCTCGCTATGGACACTATAAATTATAGTGGTTCCATTTGGGTTGATGAATGCCTCATCATTTTTCATGTGTTTGAAGAATGGATTATTCCATTCTTACTTTGACTAATTTTTACTTGTGTTCTTGGATGATATTTTGATATAGTCTAGATCCTAGGAAGAACATAAGGAACATCTTGGTTAGCTCTTCAATACCTGACAGACAATCAACTTTATGCCAATTTGGTGAAGTGTTATTTCTTTCAGTCTGAGATACAATATTTAGAGCATATCATATCAGGGGATGGTATCTCAGTAGACCCTACAAATATTCAGGCGATGGTAGATTGGCCTACACCCACTACAGTGTCTAAGGTTTGTAGCTTTATGGATCTGGCCAATTATTATCATAGGTTTATCCAAAACTTCTCCAAAGTAGCATATCCTATCACCTCCCTTTAGAGAAAGGTAAATTAGTTCATTTTGTCAGAGAAATGCAAGGAAGCATTCCAAAAGCTCAACAAGATTTTGACTAGTGCACCAATTTTAGTAGTATCTAATCGATTAGATGACTTTATGGTATGTATGGAAGCTTCCCTAGAAGAGATTGGAGTAGTCTTGATGCAGGATGGATGGGTGATTGTCTATGAGTATCACAAAGTCAAGGATCATGAGTTAAACTATCCTATGCATGATTTTAAGATAGCTACAATTGTTCATACCCTAGTTTGTTTATAGGTTTCTAGGGGTAAGCCCAAGTCTAGGGAGGTAGATGTAGTGCCTACCCCTAGTTTACTTTTCATATATATTGTTGAATTTTTTTAGGCCATATTTATGGTTATGTTTGATTGTTAGTGGTACTTGATTACTCAACATTGTTTGAATATTATTTCATACTGAGTTGATTTATGTGATGAGCTACTTGGTACTCAGTTATTTCATATGTGCATGATTATTCTTTTGATGATGATGCTTGTATACAATAATTTTAGTTATTTCATAATGATAGTTAGATGGATGATTTGTATGCAACTTCTATGGATACTGACCCCATACTTGCATGTATATGGTGTATATGTGTTTTTTAACCTTATGTTTGATATTTCTGATGTGGTTGAGGGAAGGAGTTGTAGTCACCTGCTAGTCAAGATCTACATGACACACCACTCCTCACCATTGCCTATTTAGTTTAGATTTATATGTATATGTACATGTTCAAATTTTATGTAGATTACAAGTACCAAGCATTGACTTCCCTAAATTGCTAAGATGAGCATGCTCTATTGCAGCATCTCAATGGTAAAAGAGGGGAGATAGTTCTTAAGTCCAAATCCTAACCCTAACCTAATTGTCTTAGAAAGTAGGACAAGTATCTAAGTTATTTACCCCTCTAGATTCATCAAATGATGTGAATTCATGATTTTTTGAGTTTATGTAGTACTCTATTTTTATTTCGAGTTTTTAGTTTTATATTGTAGGTTTGTTGTCATTTTCAGTTATATTTAAATAAAATAAAGAGAATATTAAATGATTTAATTTAACAAAAATTTTGATAAAGAAAAAAAATTAATTATATAAAAAATTAAAATTTAAAAAGTTTAATTAAAGTTTTAATTTTGGCATAATTATATTTATTTAATTTAGCAATCATTTATTTAGGAGTTTTATTTTTATAATAAACTCTTAATTTTTTCTTAGTTGAATTAATAAATATATTTTTAAAGATACCTTGAGATTTAATGAGAGAGAGAGAGAGAGAGAGAGAGAGAGAATAAATTTAATAAAGTTCATTTTAATTAAAACGTACAAAAGTTTGCACATGAAATTAAAATAAAATAAAGTAATAAAGAAAAAGGGTTCACGAAATTGTAAAATTGAAATCCTAAAGGGAGAAGACTCTTTATTAGGAAATTAGAGCTCATTTCTCCACACACAGGTTTAAAGGAGAAATTTTTTGAGAAAGAGGATTTTCAAAAGGATAGGAATTTCTTGTGAGCTCTGAGCAACCAACTAATTAGCATCAGATTTAGGTAGGATCTTGTTGAGTTTTTCATAGTACTTTTCTCTTTGAAATTAGGATGGGGGTTTAGAAACAAAAAAAAGTTAATTGTCAATTTGATTGTCTCTATTTCATTGCCATATCGGATCTAAAATTGATATGGATAATTTTTTTAAAAATTAAAAAAGATTGTTGGAAATCTATATTCTAGACCTTTGCTAGATTTTATAGAGATAATACTATTTATTATGGGGGGCACTGCTATTATTTAGGGGAAAAAAATTAAAAAGAGAGAGGAGGGTTGTGACCTCCCCCCCTAGTTGCAATGGTACCCACACTGCCATTGCAGCAAACACTACCAAGGTAGCAAGCACTGCCAAGGCAGTAGACGTTGCTAAGCCATCAAGCTGCCAAAGCAACTAGGCCGCAAGCGACCTCCCCTTGTTTTGGGTCTACAATGTATTAAATCGCATGTGGGTGTTTTAAAAAAAGTTTTATAATATATATATTAAATAATTATTATTATTAATTATATTAATAGTTAATTTTTATATTTTTGAATTTTAATATTTGTTGTTATTAATAATTTTATTAAATAATTTAATAAATATTATAATAAATAATAAACTATTACTGTTAAATTTTAATAATAATATTTAATTTCATATAAAATATTTTTTATTTTTTATTTAAAAAGAAATATTAATATGTTCAAATATATATATATTTCAATCATATTTAAGAGTAGTTTTTCATCGAGGATGTTATTATGGGAAATGGTTCAATTAATATGTAAATGATTTTTTTATATACTAAATTTCAAAACCTTATTAAATATAATGCTTGATGAAATGAAAACTTGAATTTTCTTTGCAAATTGAAATCTTATGTTTGCAAAACCAAACAAATTATGAGACTACACACGCTGTGATGTACATCTTACTTTGTGGTAGGTTTAGGGTTGACTTAGCATGTTGACCAATTTTGGGATGTTTACTAGAGGCTTGGGAGTTATTATTTTGTGATGTCATGGCTTTTTGTTGTGATCTTTGAATTATGATCAGTGGTTGTATGATGATTTTATTGGTCAAATCTATGAGTTTCAATCAGTTATCTTTTGATGTTTCTAGTTGTTTTTTTAAGAACTAATGTGGTAGATTATGATCTTATGAGACTTTCTACTATTGTTTGAGCTTAGGGTAGGTTGTATGTATGTATGTTGGGAAGTGGCTTGTAATGAAGGTCGAAGCCCTAAAGAGGCTACCTAGGTAACCCATTGTAGGTTATCTTAATAAGCAATAACATTTCATTAAATGGGTTTTAAATAAATTAAAAAGAGTTAGTGGTTTCTCCTTCACTCATGCCTTGAGTGCTAGTACAAGCTAGGATTGTTAACTGTGACCTTGCCTTGTTAGTATGCCTTGTCTACAAAAAAGGATATTGATGTCGCATAAATTCCCTAGGGGGCCAAAGTCCAAAGAGGCTATCAGGGTAACCTTGGAGTTGACTCATGCAATGACACTTGCCCAGTTACATAGTATATTTCCTATGTATCTTTGTTGCCTCTAGGTTTAAATGTCATTTGTGTCTTGGTGCCTTTGATATAGATTTCTATTAGGTTTTTCTTGACCTAGACCTTGGTTATGACTTTTCAATTGATACATGTTTGGGACTTGAGAATATCTCCTCAGCATGGTGGGAGTGGGCCTTTTAGGTTCCACGAGGTGGGGTGGTAGTGTTTCTTATACCTTTGAGATCTGATAGTTGGATGTTGTTGATGGATGCACTTGTGCAGTCATTCCTTTCTTTTTTTATCTTGTATTCTAATGGGTCATATATTTTATGCTACTATATATGATTATCAAAGATCTTATGAGATGATGTACTTTATTCTAGATGCATATTGTTTGAGATTTTCATACCCTGTGACTTGTGCAGTGGATGACTATGCATTCTAGTTATGCCAAGTGACATCCTATGTAAGTTGTGTATTATTCAATTGGATTCATACTCATGGTTATCTTATGATGTGAAATTTTTGTGTATCAAATTTTAGTATCAATACAACTTAGATATGTGATTCAACATCACAAAACCCTTAAGAGATATAATCTATTTATGGATTGTTTGGATGCATGTGAGTTATTTCTTCCACTACATTATCTTTTCTTGTTATAATCTTTAAAGATTTTTTCGATAAACTTAGTGAAACTTTAGGTTAATTTCTTTTGGATTCCCTAATGGGGCATTACATTATCTCTATTGAGCTTGGGGTCCTCTCTTATGTAAGACATATTGATCTTTAACTTAGGTCCTTAAAACCTTTCTTATAAGCACCAACATCTCTAATACCTATTGAGCTATCATTTTACATGATACTTATTAACAAGAATCCTTTCAAACTCCTCTCTTGGAAATTTGATTTGGGATCAACTCCAAGGTTCTAGGCGATCTCACTCAGTTGAATATAAATGCATTTTGTCACAAAGAGGCCTTTGCTGGTTCATACCAATTTTGAATAAGATGATAAATCTACTTGTCATTTTAAAATTAATCACACAAAAAGAGATATGTTTTTGGTATTTTTTTTTTTTTTATGAATGCAATCTAACAATGCAACTATATGAAGTCCTAATTTAACCAAGGGTTATAAAATAAAATAACAAAGATAAAGTAATGAGAGATGAAAATAAATAGCATGAAAGGAAAATTTCTAATGGACATAACCCATGGTAACAATACGTCTGTGAGTTAAATCTTTGAAAAGATCGGGTAGGAAACCAATAAAAATAGGAGTAGTGCTTCCTCAAATCTACTGGTGTAATCATAGATGGAAACTTAATAAAACCAAAAGATGTTTCACTTCTTATCAAATCGCAGGGCCACAAAAATTATGCTCATGCAAGATGAGAAGCTATATAGGAACAAAAAGGGTGATATCTTCACCAACTTTGTACATCAACGAAATTCATTAACACACAACAAAAATTAGAACTAAAGTATCACAAAATCAAATCAATACAAAAAAAACTATTGGCTCCATTATTATCATGAAAAAGAATCAAAAAAATAATACACTCTAGCAAGAATAACTACACTTAGAATGAGAGCACCGAAAGCATATATTATTGCATCAAAATATTGGCCTAGAATACATGTTACATTATTGAATTTATAATAAATCATCTCCTCAAATTGTGTTGAGAGTGAGAGATATCTTTATGCAAACATATGCTTCTAAACTAATAAAACAAATCTATTTATATACAAATTGACTCTCTAAATGGTGCTAAGTAGGACTCCAACCTTGTTTATATCAATTAATGAGTGCATGAGCCTTTACATGTCTTTAAACAAAGAAAGAATTAGAAAATAATAAGAAGGAAGCTCTAAGATGATTTAGGAGTCTCTAGAGATGCCAAAAATAGAAGCTCAACCTTCTCTAGATGTTTATAGGAGTTAAACTATCGTCAAAATGTGTTTTCAATGCATGGAAAGCTCTAAATGTGGAACTAGTAATAACTATCAGGGCACCTTTGACTTCTCAAAAAAATTTGATGCACATTTTGAAAAGAAAAAAAAACCTTTGGAGTGTGGCACCTTTACATGCCTTTGGAGAAGCACACCTTAGTGGGAGATTCAAAAAATGCAAAATTTTCCCCCAAGTGTCAAAACTAAAATTCTAGCTTCTGGGTTTTCTTCCCCTTCATACTAGAGCTATGTCTATATATTTACTCTTAAATTTCTCTATGATCTCCATCACTTGGGTTACATCTAGAAAATAAAAATCATCATACTTATCTTTTACTATTTTTCGGTAGTTGCCCACTTCTATGTGAGTCTCTACAAAGTCTTTGAGCTTTACATCCAATTCTAGCAATGCCTCCTCTATCTTAAATGTTTGTCTAATGTCTTCATTGGTCAAAGATTCTTCAAAGATATTCTAAAACCATTTGACAACTATTTGCATAGACAAGAGTTTATCCCTTGACTCATCTTTAAAAATGTCAAGGTAAGCATCGTTGTAATACTTCTTGGCTTCCAAAATCTACTCTTGGGTTTGATCCTTGAGCTCATGAATATCCACATGCAATGTATCCATTACTTTATTACCAATAGCAATCTTCTCAATCCAATCATCTATCTTATCCCATATATACATCCATGAGCACATGATAACTCTGGCTCTTTATTGACTGTAATACTTAAAGATCCTTACCCTAGGTATGCACCTCATCTATTAATCCAAAATTTTAGTTCAGTATAGCCACCATCTTATCTACATTATTTTGCATATGGTGTAATAGTTTAAGGTTTCCTTGTATTATTTGCACACTTTTTTCCTCAAAAATTTCCTGCCATTGTTAAGACACCTTCAAAAATTGATCCAATTCTACACCTACTTTCTACCTCCTATCAAGTGTCGTACCTAATGTTTACTTAGGATTATTAGGGTCCAAAGAACTAACCAGTTCATACAAATAGCCTCTTAGAAGCTCATTCTATTTTTGAAGCCTTTTCAATTTAGACTCATCTTTTTCTAAGTGGTTAAACACTTCTTTAATTCTAGTGGTGACCATCAATTTAGCCATGTCCATAGTTGGATTTTCAAGCAAGACCTCTTTAATATGATAATCTTTTGTGGTTAAATCTTCAGTATCTACATGTGGAGGAGGGATGGCAATGTGAGAGAACAAGTCCTAATTTTGGTTCCTCGTAATAAAGGCCAAAGTACATGCATCACCCTTAGGTAACTCAAGTTTCTTGAGGGCTTCAACTAATTCTTTCATCCCCTGATCCATACTACAATAGAACTTCCTTTTATGCCTAACCATCACCTCTTTACTCAACCATCTTGGATTAGTTTCCATCAAAGACTTATACTTATATGAAGAGGGGGTTTATTCTGCTAGATCCTTTTCCTTATCACTCCTCTTCGAAGTCCTTTCTTTCTGTGAGGGATCTACGTTAGGCATCCCTATGTCTATTGAGTCCACAGTTCTCACCTTCATATCTTAAGAAGTTTGTTGAGGTTCTTCATATATTTTCCCCTCATTTGATACTTCATAGGTGGGTCTTTGTTGTGGCTCCTCTTCCTACATAGCTTATACTTTCTCTTCATTAACAATAAGGAGGGGAGTGGCTAAACCTTTATCCATTAAAGATAAATATTGACCTAGTGATGGTGGGGCACCTAGAGGTCTTTGTGGAGAAGGTGGCAATTGACTCCCATATTCTACAAAAGGCTGATTTGTTTTTGTATCCCTTATCTTGTCACCTATGAGTTCAGTACCTATAGGCATGAAGCCAAAATCTGACATCTTGAAGACATCAACTCTTCTTCTTTTTTCTCATTAATCCAATATTATAGCTCATCCTCTAAGGTTATAACCTGAATAGGTTGTGTAGGAATAGATGATGACATTACAGTGGAATTACTTCTTCATTCTACCTTAGTATCCCTAGCTAGATGAGTCCTCTAACTTAGGGGAAGGTTATCCTCTTCATCTTCTTCATCCTCTTTAGCTTCTTTAGGAATAGTTTCTAGGACTAAAGGAATAGGAATAACCTTACTTTGCACTTTCTTCCTTCTAGTCCTTTTAATTATATTCTTAGCCTTTTTCCTCTTAAGAGGTGATGAAGAGGCCTCTTCTTCTTGAACTTTTGGGGACACCTCTTATGCTTCCTCTTTAGGATCTTTGTCCCTATTCTGGTGGTGGTACTTGTGAATTATCTTGATCTTGAGTGGCTTCTTGGGCTTGAGTTACTTCCTTGTCTTGAGTTGCTTCCTAGGATTGAGTCCCTTTAACTTCAAGCTCAGCTTACTGAGGATAAATTATTTTCCTTTTATGCTTTCATTTTTGTTCCTTGAAGTATCTAGCTTCCTTATCATGTTGATACACAATTTTTGGCCTAATTGGAGAGTGGGTTGTGAATGTTGGTATTCTAACTTTCACCCCTCTTCCCTTTATTGGGCAAGTTGTGGCTTGTAAGACATTTGTTTCAAGAATTGGGTCCAACTTGAACAAATTCTTAATCCCTTTCTTTGTCAACTAGATAATATGTCTTGCCATGTGATTGATATCTTCATTTTCTTCTCTATCAGTCTTTGCATTTATGATCGATTGATCATATATCTTATCTTGATTATATAGGGGATCTAAGACCTCTTTAGTGTCTTGTTGAACTACCTTCAATGGGACCCTTAATTTCAAGGCAATGCCTTCCAAATAAAGAGTCATCCTACAATAATCCCTAATCCAAATATTGTAGTCATCTACTACATTCATCCAATGATCATCAACAACATCTTCAAGTTTAAATTATTTTCCTACCAAGTATTGAACTCTACAAATATTATCAAAATATGGAAGAGGGGAGTTATAGTCCTCCAAGGGATACTAATCCCATTCTAAATCAAAATTCATGATATTTGCTTCTATTTAACACCAAACAGATCTAAGGTGATGGGTCATACCTAGGTCTTCTTATATTGTTTTCTCACTCTGTCATATAAATATATGAGTTGTCATGTAATTTCCAACAGAATGAGTCTATCACATGGATACCTAGGGAGATTCTTAGGATTTACAATTTTATTGGCTACCCTTAAGTAGGTGAATGTCTTGAATTGGATGTAGTAGGCGCCTATTTCTACAATCTTTGGTGTCGTCTCTACTGACATCCTTTTGTGTAATCACCTTCAATGGATTAGATTATTAGAAAAATGAAAGCATCATTCACTATCCCGTATTCTTTACTCTGATCTGATAGATTTTTCTTCTAGATGGTGGTATACCACATAAGGCCAGGCATTGGTATCTTGCATGCTTCCCTTCTTAAACAACACTGGGTAGGTTGTAGTCCTTTCTGCTAACAAATGTACCAAATATGAAGTCATATAGAATATGGGGTGGGTTTTAACTACCACCAACTATTCATCTAGATTCTCACAAAGTATTGTAGCCCATTAAATTGGCATGATAGCCATTCTGATGGTCTTGAGGAAATGTACCATCCAAATTTTCAAGTGCCCTACTACTAGTAGACCCATAATCCATCTCAAAAGAACAATGGAATATCCAAAATCATTCTTCATATACGCTCTAGTCATATTAACTTCTCCAACTTTTCATCATATTGTTGTTCTATCAATCAAATATGATGATTGAATAATCTCAGTAGCTTCATGTTCATGATCCTTGTACCACCTTTCTGCTTGATGATAAGTCAACCTAATATATTGATCTTCCCTTTGAATATGGAATACTTTCTCAATGTTCTTTGGCCTTATATCTATGACAATCTATCCTATTATGCTCTTCACATCTCTCTCATCTAAAACATAATTTTCCACTTAGGCCATAACTAGCTCTAAAGATTGTACTTATATAGGATGTGAAGCAGTGCTTACCAATTTATATCTAATAAGTGTAGAAATAATTGGGGATCTCTCATTTGACTTGTTGTAGAGTACTAAGAATGCTTTCTAGTCAATATGACCTAACTCAGTGCCCTAAATCTTTGAATGCAAATACTAGAAGCATGATTTTGGTTAAACATTTGAAACTTAAAGACCATTGGTTTTGGGGAAATCTTTGCTACAAGAGAGGATAGGGAGGAATCCATTATATCTACACAAAATAGAAGTATATTAGTCTAGAAGGTGGAAAATATAATCCTAAACAAACCTTAATCACTAAAAAATCTAACCCAAAACCCTAAAACCCATTTAAAACACCAAAAAACCTTATTTTACTCTCTGATATGCAACTATTTGGCACACCATGCACACCTTGAAGTTGCATTAGGTGTGCCCCTTTCTTTATGTAAGTCAAAAAACAAGGGTGTGCACATGCACACCTTGTGGACTATGCATGTTTGCACCCTTATTGTGCAAAATATTTAAGTGTACTAACGGGGTGCACAAGATGTGCACCTTGAGGGGTGTGTAAGTGTGCACCCTAATACTACCAAGGTCTTAGCTTTAGTTTTTTGGAACTTGTGCATATAATCACCTTGGATAGGTGTACATATGCACACCTTACACTTAGGTGTTAGTTTTAGTTTCTTTAGGTTTTGTGAATAAAAATGTGTACCTTTCACACCTTGGATAGGTGCACAAGGTGCACACCTTTACATTTTTTTTTAAACTTGGCATGTGTGTGTGTGTGTACACATAGGTCTAAAGATAGAATACCTCTATATTTGTGGAGGTGCACAAGTAGACTTCTTGCAGAAGAAAATGCATAAGGGGGAGCAGGATACTGAGCTTTTATAGGCTTGGGATGGAACCTTTCTTGGATGTGTGCACTTACACATGTGCCTCGGTGTACACTTCCAAGAGAAAGTGCTCCACACTAGAGTACTTAGCACACTAGCACACCTTGAGGGGTGTGCTAGGTGTACTAGGTGCACTAGTGCACCCCTTAATATGTTCTAATCATATTATCTCTAAAAAAAAACTCAATTCTTGAGATTTGGGTTTCTTAGGCAGAGGACCAAGCTAGACTCAGACATTAACAATTTTGGCATTATATTGTATTTGTCATTAGTGACAACACTTATTTGATTCTAAATGATTATCAAGTTCATCACTCAGTCTAGAGTGTATACCAAGCATTTAGTGGTTACCTTGTAGGTTCATCACTTAAGCAGTTCATACTGAGCATTCTTGAAGCTACCAAGTGAGTGTGTAGTCTAGTAGTTCATACCAAGCATTCATGAAGCTACCGAGTGAGTGTGCAATCTAGCAGTATCTACCAAGTTATTATTTTGTGTAATGGAAGCCAGTGTTTACCGAGTGATGTAAGTGTAGTGTTTACCAAGTGAAAGCAAGGTAAACGAAGGATTTAGTTTTTACTGAGTGACATTATATCTATTGAGTCTCCAATGGTTATCAAGTTCCAAGTTATGTTGTGTGATTAGTATGGACCGACCTTCTACTTCTACTAAATTATGATGATGCTAAGTAATGTAGTGGATGTCGAGTATCAGAAGGTTATCAAGTCAGCTTGAAGAACCTGAGTTTTTTACTATTTGGCTAACTCATTAATATTTTGTTCACTTGTGTTTTGGCCGACCTTGCAATTGTAATTATTGGAATGGTATATATGTAATGTATTATATCATTTGCAATGTATGAATATGTATTAAGGAATGGAAATTTAATGCTTTGAGAAGAATAAATGCAAATTAGTAATAGAGTAGAGTATTCAGCAAGGTCTACAAGGAGCAGTAAAGATTCATCAGTCACAAGAAGTGATTTGTACTTCAAGGATTTAATCAGCAATCAAGTTTTCAGTAGATCCACTATTTCATCCTAATAGGTGAATCAATTTTGTAAATCCTTTAACAAGGTAGACTTAACAGTCTCAGTATAAATCGCCTAATAGAGTGCGTACTTCATTATATGTTTGTAAATCCTCTACCAAGGTGGATCTAGCAGTCCAAATTTCTCTTAATAGGGAAAATCATCAAAATTGATTAATGTAAGCCCTAACAAGCTAACTTCATATTGTAGTAGCAAAGTTTTGTGGGTATCATCCCCACACCAGTTTTACTTTCTATTTGGAAGGTTTTTGGGTCACCAAAATTCTATGTTCATGTGTTATAAATGTTTATCTTTCTCATGCATATAGTAGATTAGATGAATGTATGATGAATAGATCAAGTACTGAATCGATTTAAAGCTTTTGAGGTTACTGATTCACCCTTCCCCTCTCAATAACCTAGCTAGTCTTGATTATTTCCAACAGTTGGTATTAGAGCATTGTGGTTCTCTAAACAAAGTTTGATAGCTTGAACAAAGATCTAAAGGAAAAATGGAGATATTCAGACTTGGAAAAGCAATTTAAAATGAAAAGCTAGATCTGGAAATGGCCATGGCTCAACTCAAAGAAGCAAAAGAGCATCTTTCTCAATCCCTGAAGAGAAGGAAGGAACTTGCAAAACAAATGAATGACCATCCGTATGTTGAAGAAAATATTGAAGACCTTTTACCATCAATGAGCTCAAATGAAGCTGATGAGGCAATCAAGGAACTCCTAGCAAAGAATGGCTCTCTATAGGAAGAAGTAAGAATTCAAAGAAGGGAACAAGAAATTCAGTCAGCAAGGTTATCTAAAATTTTGGAACAAAGAAACAAATTGGAAAATGAGATAAATGAAAGGATCAATTCAAATCAAAGCCTTATCAATCAACTATCCAATGCAAATGAACAAATCATGAATCTGAGATCTAAAAATGAAATCCTAAGGAATGATTTAATCACTAAAAGAAAAATTAGGGAAAGTTTGGAAAATGACCTAAATGTTGAAAAGCAAATCAATGAGAGAATGATGAAGTCTCAAGAAGATATGAATCAATTAAACCAACAAAATGAGCAGAATCTTCATAGACAAAAGGGTAAAGCAGGACTTGGATATAATGAAGAAGGTGAATCTTCCAAACAAAGTGCTCAAAGGAATCAAAAACCTACTTGCAATAACTATGGTAAGTTAGGTCATACATCAAAAAAATGTTGGAGTAATGGAAAAGCAAAATTCAATAGAAAATGCTACAACTGCAATCAGCATGGTCACAAAGCTAATGAATGCAAGTAAAAACCAAAATTTGAAGGCAAATGTCACAAATGCAAGAAGCATGGTCACAAGGCATTCCAATACAAATCAAAATAATTCAATCTAGCTGAACAACTTGTTAAGGCAATCTTTGGATGGGATTACAATACCTAGTGCAGATGTCATTATTGTGGAGAATATGGACACATTGGCAAATACTGCTCAAGGCATCACTTGAGAAAAAGAGATGCAATAGTAAGATGTTATACATGAACTGAACTCGGTCATATAGCCAAGAATTTCTTGAATATAGGAAGAATTGAAGATGAAAAGAAAGCTAAAGCTGGTAACATTCATAAATAGATGAGACAATAGTGGATTCCTAAATCTACCAAGTAGAATAGTTCAAATGATGGCCAAGTCACTCAAGAAGTGGGTGACTCCACCATTTCCAATTAGATTCATGAAGGAGGATCTGGAACTGTATCATCAAGCTATATCTAGAGCAATTCCAAATGAAAGAAAGAAAAAGATCCAATCAGTATTTCAAATACAAAGGGTCACAAGAAATTAGGTCATACTAAGCAAGGTCAGTCACAGACTCAACCGATCTAGATCGGGAGTAACAAAAGTTATGTTCAATCACCAAGTCTCAAGTTTCTACCAAGCAAGTGAGTGGATGACAGCCTCTCAAGTACTATGTCATCACAGCAACTTTCATACCGAGTAGTAATGGCAAATTTTCATCAAAAAGGAAGAATTTCATTTCATTTCTCACTGCATCTTCAAAATTCTTAGAGCTAAGCAATTTCAAGTGCATCTAGGCTATTTCAAGCAATTTTAGAGTGAAGGATTTTTTCAAAAACAATTCTATCTTTTACAGAGCATCAATGGCATCCAAGAGTAGTAGTAGCTACAAGGCAAAAAGAGGTTCAAAAATGTTATTTAAGGGTGTAGAGTGGAAAGCGCCAAATTTCAAGCTAGTTCCAGCAATTGCAAAGTCACTCGACCCCAATGGAGCTCAATCACAAATTCCACCAAAGGTACTCTTTATCAATGATAGTCATACTCATTTCAAATGTTCTATTCAAGAGATTGGAAACCTAGAAATGGACAATGCCCTAGGAGAAATGAGTGTTGATGGCTCTTTGAAACTCGAGCATAAGCATCTAGAGACCAAAGGATTAACCCATATCTCGCATATGCAAAGAAGTTTCTAGATTAAGTGGATTACGAGTTAGGATAAAACCATGGATAGAAATAAAATCTATATACAAATATAACCAATAACAAAAAATAATAGATCACACAGAAATGAACACAAGGCACCAAGATTTAACGTGGTTCACCCAATCCTTGGGCTACGTCCACCAAATAGCAAGTCCGATCTTATTACAATCCAATGATTATAACCTGATTATAATTCGTAACCCTTACAGCTCAATACCTCTGCAAGAAGCAATTTTGCATCACAACATAATTAAAAATACCTAACCCTAAACCCTTATATGCAACAAGTTATGAAGTATGTACAGTACTTTCCTGATCAGTCACCATAATCTAACACTAGGTACATCCTCAATCATGTGCACAATGGTCAACTATGGTTAGAGTAGCCAATATTAATTACCAAGAAGATGATTCATAAGATTACTAGTCTCCCCATGCTAAGTAAAGCAAAAACTACCAAAACCCTAGGTCGGGATGAACTTTAGAAGAAAAACCTAGCTGAATGGTATGGTAGAGGTTTAAAGGTTAGCACTATTTCTGATGTTGAATTAAGCTTTGGCATTCACATCATTGCTCACAAGATTTATAGCTCTAGTCATTTGAATAGTGTGCCCTGTGAGGCCATGGATTTGGTATTCAAGGTTGTGAAGAAAAATCTAGAATTTGATCTATTAGAATTATTGTAAATACAATTGAACAAGAATATGGACAACATTAGGACTTCAAAGAACAACCCTTGCAAATTTCATTCTTTTTTGACATGTCTTTTTTTTTATGTACAAAAATTATTTCCATCCAAAGGAACTGTTGTGTGGAGAAAAGATATTCCTATTCTATATCAGATAAATGAGTTTGTAGGAGAAATGGGTGTAAACTTTGATAGCATCATGGATAATTATTTTGAAGATTTAAAGGAAAGGATGAATAATAGGTTTCAAATTCCACCAAGATTGGTTGAAGACTACAAAGATGATGTATGTTTTATGGTTGATTATGATAGAGTATACATTCAGGTAGTCATGCCCCGAGTTGCATGGGTGAAACCTCTTCCTTATGAGGTGAATATTGATGAAACTAGGGATATTATTGAAGCACTGGTGGATGAGCCAATAGATCCAAAGCAACCAATTTTTGAAATATATGATGAGGCAAAGGCCAGAATTGAGCTTGAAATCAAACTTCCTCAAGTAATTAATAAAGGCAAGAGAAAGGTTGCCAAGTTAAAAACTACTACCAAGCCCCTAATGATTACTAAGGGAAAAGGTGAGGATGAAGAAGAGGAGTAGGAACTAGAAGATATAGAGGAAGAATCAAAGAAGGAGGCAGAGCTAGTCAAAAAGAAGGGCAAGGTAATCATTACCAAGCCACCCAAAGCCTCCATAGTTATTTTCACAAGGCAAGAAAAAGGTAAGAAAAAAGGTGTAGTAGATTTAGCAAGCCCTAACTGACCTTCCAAGAAAGATTGAAACAAATGAAAGAGGGAGCTAGCATCACAAATTTCAAGGCATTGAAATCTAAAACAAGGACTGATGCAGGGAAAATGCAGATTGAGGAACTGGTACTTAACAAGATGAGAAAATGAAAATACTCCCTAGACCAACTTACCCCTCAAATATGCAAAGAGTTGTTGGTAAGATTGCAACCAAGGTGGGAGTCAGCCACCCAAATGGCCAAGGACATATATGACAAATCCTAGAAGAATCTTCTTCTACATCTTACTAAAGTAGAAATAAAGGCAGCAATGAAGAACAACAAAGGTAAAATGATAATTAGATTTCACACATGTTTTATTTTAATTAAGGACATTGAGCATGTTGTAAGAGATGCAACAAACTTGTGGAAGAACATCTATCATTTGCAAAAGCCCAGTAATGATCCTGTAGAAATCAAAGATGATGATGATAGTGATAATGATGAAGAAGATAATGCTCCATGTTTCACTTTTGATGATAAGGACCATTAGGCACTAAAGGATGATGATGAAGCTAAAGAAGAAGACAAGGATGAAGAAGATTCAGTAAAAATTGTAGCAGAAGTTATTGCATCCCTTCCTCACTCTCCACCAAAGACTATTACATATACTATGGAGATAGCTTCTACAAGTGAGACCATGAGCACAATTGCCCCATCAATAGCTCAATCATCACCTGTCACCTCCCAACTACAAGTATCTTCAATGGAAGTATCAATCACTTCATCTACAAAGTTGTAGCCCTCTTTATTAACTCTTGAGTCATCTATTGCATCTTGTATAGTAAGTTTGCTAATTTTTTCTACAATTTTGTCATCCATAGCTTCAACTGCATCAATTTTTGTTCTAGCCAATTCTTTAGTTGTAAATATTCTAGTTGGTACATTACTTATTGATACTTAATTTTTGAGAAGCACATCAATTTTGGATACAGTTAGCACCTCTCTTAGTTTTCCTCTAGTTAGATCAATTCAAGTTTTTTCTGCTAGTCCAACTTCATCAACTATTGTAAGCACTAAAGTAAAACCAAAGACTCCACTAAAACTTCTGATTACTAGCAAGGCAATTGATGAGGATATAGACTTGGACAAGGAAATTATTATACCTAAGATAGATCTAGATACTACAGCAATTGATGAAATGAGACTGGTCAGTCAATGTTTAGAGCAAAGAGCAAGGCAGAAACAACTTACAGATGAGAGAGATAGAGAATTCACTATAATTGAAAGTGCTAAAAATATAATTACTAAGGTAATAGATTTTGATTTGGATTCATCTCAACACATTTTGTTACAATTAGAAGAGGTCATACATAAGTTCAATGAGGACACTTCTAGCCAAGAGAAGCTTATAGAAAAGGTAGAGAAAAAGTTTGATAATAAAGTGCTTGAGCATATTGCTCAGCAAATAGCCATTAAGCAAATAAAACTTTCTATAATTTTGGCTAATCTTGAAAATTATTTTACAAATGTAACATCCCTTTTTGCCAAGCTATGTGATGTTACCAACTACACAAAAGAAATAAAGGTAAAATTGAATAAAATTGATGAGGATCTAAAGGTCAATGCTAAAAAGTTGTAGCTTGACTCCAGTTCAAGCTCTGCACATCACATAAAGATTAGATTCCTATCAGACATGTACGTAGAACTATTGAGAGAGGAAGAAAGGATCTAGTCTACACTAATAGACATCAAGAACATGATCCTTCCTATCATGGACACAATGCAAAAGCACATTGCTTATTCAAAAACATTGATCCATGATAACAATTTTTTAGTTGCAGATCAAATGATGGAACTATCAAAAAAAGTCCAAGTTGCACTTCACATCTGCAAAATTTTGCAAGAGAACTAGGATAAGACATTAGCTCTCATTCTTAAGGTAAACTCTGAGTTACTCTCACATTTTGATGTCTCTGTATAAGTATGATTACCTTTGGCATTATTGTCAAAAAGGGGGTGTAAGAGATAGTAAAAGTCAAGGGGAGTAAGAGATAATGGAGAAAATAAGGGAGAATGTAATAGATTTATATATGTATAGTGATAAGCTATGTATATACCATGCCATATGTATGGGGGAGATATGTAAAGACATGTAAGAAATGTATATACAACAGATTTACAAAGATCAATTTTGAAAAATCAAATCCAGTATGTCAGTGTACACAATGTTTGGCTCGTAATTTTTTTTGTCACTAATGCCAAAGGGGGAGATTGTTGGCATTATATTGTATTTTTCATTAGTGACAATAGTTATTTGATTATGAATGATTACTGAGTTCATCACTTAGTCTACAGTGTATACTGAGCATTCTATGGTTACCTTATAGGTTCATCACTTAAGCAATTCATACCAAGCATTCCTAAAGCTACCAAGTAAGTGTGCAGTCCAATAGTTCATACCGAGCATTCATGAAGCTATCGAGTGAGTGTGCAGTCCAGCAGTATCTACCAAGCCTATAGTGTTCACTGAGCTTCACAGTGTCTACTGAGTCATCATTTTTTGTTATGGAAACCAGTGTTTACCAAGTGATGGAAGTGTAGTGTTTACCAAGTGAAAGCAAGGCAAACAAAGGATTCAATTTTTATCGAGTGACACTATATCTACCGAGTCTCCAATGGTTACCAAGTTCCAAGCTATGTTGTGTGATTAGTATGGATTGATCTTCTACTTCTACTGAGTGCATTATGATGCCAAGTAATGCAGTGGATATTGAGTATCAGAAGGTTACCAAATCAGCTTGAAGAACCCAAGTTTTCTACTATTTGGCTGACTCGGTAATATTGTGTTCACTTATGTTTTGGCCGACCTTACAATTGTAATTATTAGAATAGTATATATGTAATGTATTTATCATTTGCAATGTATGAATATGTATTAAGGAATGGACATGTAATTCTTTGAGAAGAATAAATGTGAATCAGCAGTAGAGTAGAGTATTCAGTAAGGTCTACAAGGAGCAGTAAAGATTCATCAGTCACAAGAGGTGATCTGTACTTCAAGGATCTAATTAGAAATCAAGTTATAAATAGATCCACTATTTCATCTAAATAGGTGAACTAATTTTGTAAATCCTTTAACAAGGTAGACTTAACAATCTCTATATAAATCTCCTAACAAAGTGCATACTTCATTGTATGTTTGTAAATCCTCTAACAAGGTGGATCTAGCAGTCCAAATTGCTCTTAACAAGGTAGATCATCAGAAGTGATCAATGTAAGCCCTAACAGGCTAACTTCATACTATAGTAGCAAATTTTTTTGGGTATCATCCCCACCCCAGTTTTACTTTCTATTTGGAAGGTTTCTGGGTCACCAAAATTCTATGTTCATGTGTTCTAAATATTTATCTTTCTCATGCATACAGTAGATTATATGAATGAATGATGAATGGATCAAGTACTGAATTGATTTAAAGCTTTTGAGGTTACTAATTCACCCCTCCCCTCTTAGTAACCTAGCTAGTTTTGATTATTTCCAACAAACAAAATCCTTAAAAAGACTCAAACCCCAAACCAGGCATCTGGGAAAACCAAAAAATTATTAGGGGGTCCCCATTTCTAGGAGAAATGGGGCATGCATTGTGAAACTAAAATAATACCAATTGTTGGAAATATAAGAGTAATTGAGAGGGGAGGGGTTAATTACTTATCACTAAAATGATTCCAAATCCCTTAGATGTCAATACAAACTTCCTCATAACTCACAACTTAGTTAGAACTAGATATTTATTTTAACTAGGTTAACAAAGCAATCTTGATATATTAATGTGTAATAACCTTTTGTAACTTAATTATAGAAAGATAAAGCAGTAAGAAAATAACATGAACACATAAGACACCAAGATTTAATGTGGAAACCTAATTTGGAAAAACCACCAATGCAATTTGTTATAACTTTTCACTCTTCTAAATTGAGCCCTGTTAATAGCCAACCCTATTAAAGTTTACAAAACACACTACTAGGTGTGACTATGTTAAACAATTTGAATCACCCTATTAGAAGTGGCCTTGTTAGAGGTCTTAAGACACTTCAATCTAGAAATTTCACCTTGTTAGAGGATTTACAAAATGACTATTAAGTCAACTCTATTAAGAGATTTCTTCACTACTAGGAATGTTAGAGTAAGAATGATTAACCTGATTGATGAATTAATTGGATTATAGATTCAGATCAATATTTTGGTTTATCCTCTAGATCCTCCCTTATCAAAATATTCTTTGCAACTCTCTGGATGTTATTCTTTTAATCATATATCCTTCTTTATTCACATCTTATCTTGTTCAACAGGTACTTTTCTCAATCCACAACTTGACCTTTCACATATATGAAATCCAATGTCAAATTGGCTTGAATACCTTTATAAATAAACAAATAACATCCACTAAGTCAGCTTGCATAAACCAAATAATGAAAAAATTTATTCTAGTGCAGGTTGTCTTGCACTAAGACTAAGTTACTTGGTAACCTACTTAACCTAGTTTACATTGAACTCCTTTATTAACTTATCTAACTTTGTTTCTATTGGAATCCCTTCAATGCTAATCTATCTTTGTTTTTATTTCATCACTAAACTTGGCTTCTTCTCTAAACTTTTGCTCAACTGATATTGGAGTCTTTTGAGCTCTGTTACAACTAGAATTTCTCAATTAGAGTATAGCATTTGTGTGACATCAATGAAAATATACAATTGTATAATTTTTATCAATAGTTAGTAGCTAAGGAATGACACTCATATTAATCCAATTTCTATTTCTATTTGATTCAATGAAAAATTTCAATGCATGATTAGCTTGATCAATGTCATCACAAATATTGACCAATTTTTCTTTGTCATGCCGTCCATCCAATATTTTCCATAGTTTCTCTATTACATTATTTCTAATATGCATAACATCAAATAAATAGATGATTGGGAGATTTTTGTAGTAAGAAAACCTACTCAATTTTCTAGGATAGCTTTTAAGTCCTTTTAGAAGTTGCTCATCAAAGCCTTGAAAACCTTCACAAACATCAATTACATCATTACTAAACAAAATATTTTATCTAAATTTTAATTTCATACAAAAAATTGCATTAGATGGAATGACATTATCTTGATGATTCATTCTATTGTATTCCAACTTCCATATGTGAGGTGTCATTCTTTGTGGCTTTGATGTTGTCTATTCTTTTCCATTGAAAAGATTTTTTTGGCAATTCGATACTTATGATTTTTATGTAGAAAGTGTCTATGCTCATCAAACACATGCTTTTCTAAACTTTATAGATAATGATATTTCAACTTTGGACCACAAATTGGACATGCAAATTTTCCTTTTTTCTAAAGACCTACAAGATTGTGTATAATTGGATGACATATGTACAAGAAGATTCATATTTACAATTATCATACACAACTTAAACATATAAAAAAAATATGTTAGCACTATTACATACCAAAAATATGTGTTAATAGTTTTACATACCACAAAAAATGTGTTAGTCTAGATACATCATGTATTATCCATGCAAGCATTGCATAGAATTGAATTTTTTTTTCAATCATGTATTATCCATGCAAGCATTACATAGAACTGAAATTTTTTTTCACCAATTGGTCTAGAGATATCGTACATAGTGACCCCATTCCATAACTCTGATAAATCATCAATCAAGGGCTCAATATATACATTCATATCTTTCACTTAGTACTTACCTAGTTGAATGAACATAAACAAAATATAATTATTATGGCCATTTTGATATTGTGTTTATAGATTAATTTAGATGAAAATTAAATATAAAAATACCTAGTACAATCATTGCTAACATTATGTGCTCCCTCTTTACAGAAATCCAAGGAGAAATATTATTGTTAATAACAAAAATAGGCTAGTCTGAGTAAACAAATCTCATCTCTCAAAATGGATTAACACCATCTGCTACCAATGAAAGCTTTAAATTATGAGGTTCTTCTTTAAATACTAGCCATCAATCTTCTATGTCCTTAAATGAAAAACCATGACATTAGCATAATTTCATCTTGACTCCTATTGTGTGCATGGTAATCCATAAATTGTGCTAAGCTAGTGTACTTGAATAATTGTTGCAGACATGGAATAATGGGAATGTACTTAAGAACCTTGTGAGACACATTTTTGGTTATTTGATCTGATAGATATCTACTAGTGTGAAAATTAGGGCATTGTGTTGGAAATTCATGTTATTTATGATATATAATATGATCATTAGGAAATGCATGTATTGTTTGATACTCCATTCCAATATCTTTCATAATGACCAATAATTATTAGTCAGAGTGAAGTAGAATGTTTGGTGATGGTAACAAACATCACCTATCAACCTATGGAAAATTAATTGTTAATATAAATAACATTAATGATACTCTAATATATAAGATGACAAAAATGACACTATAACTTAGCAAATATGAGATTTCTACAATGGGCATACCATTCATAACCTTGAAGTTTACTAGCAATAGCATAGTAGAGAGAAGTGTTGATTGGGAGCCTTGGTACAAGGGATCATATTCCTTTTCAATTATAGGTATATCAAGGTTATCTTCATCATCATCATTAGATGTGCTAGTATCATCATCTTCATCAACTTATCAGTTGTGCCAATAACGTCTTCTTCAATCCTAGTCTTTGGCACATTATTAATTGCCCCAATACCAACATCTTTAATTGTGTTCTCTACCTTAGGATCATCTTCTTCCATGGGAGAATTATCTTCTACTTTGATATTCACGCCTCCATGCTCCACCAGTTCAAAATCCACATTCACCAAAGGACAAAAATCCTTTCCCCCTTCAATGTGATCATGTTGCCTACAATGTCTCTAAGATGTTATGACTAGAATTATTTGATCCTTGAAGCCCTTTCATTTTTTGCAAGGACAATAACATTTTCCATCACCTCTTCTTTTGAATTGAGACCACAATCTAGCAATTGTCACCTTATTTTGTTCTGGGTTCATATTGTTAAGTATGGACTTTCTTCACTGGCAAATATTTGGGCTATAAAATTATATCAAATATAAACATACAAGCATTAGTAGTATCTTGTATATAATATAAAATAATTAAATATTACTATCTCTTTAGTAAGGATTGAAAATATATATAGTTATTGTTGAATCCTAATTGAATAAGGTTTTATTTTTTATGGAGTATGATGGTCCACAATTCTAGATGAGTACTAGTGAATTTAGTTTCATATATTTATAACAATGCACTACACTTATCATTTCAAATAACGTGTTATGTCTTATCTTGAAGAAGCAATATTTAGTCTACAAGTCTATTGCATCTTTTCCTAAAGTTGCACATGTTAGCATAAAAGTGAAGTTAGGATTAATGAGATTCCTTGGTCTAGAGCCTAAAATTGTGTAGGCAATGTTCATATAGTCTAATATATTAATCTAAAATGAAATCATGGAGGTCTTGTCTTTTCCAAAAAATCATGGACTGCAATATATCTAAAATGAAATCAGCTGATTACATAATAAATGAATTGGATTACAATCTCAGACATAAAAAACTTAGTTTATTCACTTTCATTTTCACTTCCTCTGCCCAAATTTCTTTTCTTTTCTTTTTTGTATGCCATGAGTATCATAGTCCATAAGTCTTACACACCTTAAAAAAATTCAAGAATATTTATGTATTTAAAAATGTTGTTTTCTTCATCTTAAAATCTTCTTTTTAAGTCATTCACTTGATGTAGAATTGTGTAAGTGGTTAAGCTTGATGTAGACTTATGTAAGTGACCCGTTGCTTATGATTTATTAGCTCATTATATTTTTAAATCTAATCCAGTGAAGACTAGATAGAAAAAGCTTTCAGTCCTTAAAACATATCTATAGTTCATGGCTTTCTCAATTTATCAAGCCTAAGTCAAATTCAAAAATTAGATTGTACAGTCTGTGACATGTCTAAGTTTATTAACTATGATCCCAGTCCCCATACTCAACTTGAAGGAAACCAATTTCCCACAACTAGATTGTTGGTTCATCGAGAATGTAGTTTTTTAATAGAATATAAATTTATAAATAAATTAAATCAAGTAAATTGATAATGTAGTTTTTGTAATAAAATATAAATATATAATGAATACTTGTTAGTATTATAAATTTATAAAATTAATAGTTATTAGTAATAAAATATCTTGTCATAGGTTGGTTGGATAGAATTATAAGATATATGGAAAATTATTTGTTAGTTTTCTTAGGAGATTATTGATTTACATGTATATTTGTTATAGTTTGGTCTTAGGTACCTATTCTCTAATATTAGGCCCAAAGGAAGATGTAGGTGCTTGTGGAGGCAGATGTACATTTTGGTACACTATGGATGCACCCAAGAAGCACATCACAGGGTTTTAGATGCCTTGTGCATGTGTTCTAATGTATCCACAATGCATCTTCAACCTTTGGATGTGCCTCCTAGGTGCATCCATGATGCATCTTCAAGAATCCAGGGCTAAAGCTAAATTAAAAATGGAACTTCCTTTAGAAAATCTAATTTGGATAAAGCTATTGTTTCTTCATCCCCAGTAAGGTTGATCTTCAAATTTTATCACTAGGAAACTCTAATATAGTTTCTTGAAATTCTAACATGCTATAAAATAGATACTAGCACTATTTTTTTTTTCAAACTGCAATATCAAGTTCATAAATGTATACATATGACATTAGATACAAAATTTCTTTCCAGATAGGATAGTTTTAGCAGTATAATGCCAAAAAATCCATATAAGAGAACACACATAGTAAATAGAAAACCATGTAACTACAAGTAAGTTGATATTTCATTGAATAGAAAGAGTCTAAGATATACAATCCTTAGGTTATTTATGGTCACTAAGGGTAGCTTTGGGTTGGAACCTAAAACCCCTTGTTACCACCTCACTATCCTTCTTTACAATCATAGTTACCTCACAAACTAAAAATGGAACTTCCTTTAGAACATCTAATTGTCCTCATCATATAGAATTTGTATGCACGGCAACCAAAATTTGGCTAAAGCTATTGTACACTATTGTTTCATCCTCAATATGGTTGATCTTTAGATTCTATAGCTTTTTATTAAGTTGATAATTTCTACTAGGAAACTTTAGGCAATTGCTTGAAACCCCAAATTGATATAAAATATATAATAATACTATTTTTTAAAAATCTACAATGTCAAGTTCATGAATGTATACTCATGACATCAGATCCAAACATTCTTTATAGCTAGGATAATTTCAGCAATATAATACCACAAATACCATATGAAAAAACACACACAATAGATAGAATGCCATGTGACTGCAAGTACATTAATATTTCATTGGATAGCAAGAGTCCAAGATATACAATCATGTTGTTATGGGCATTTTTCAAAAGATTCATTCCCATCTCCCTAGCATTTTCAATGATTTCCACAATAGTAGGATTAATGAGCTCTTCAAGTTGAGGCTCTTCCTGGTTAGCCACCAAAATCTAGGGATTCACAACTTCCCTGAATATACCCATCTTCGTGGTCCTCACATTAAAATTCCTCCAAGATTTTCTCATGTCTTTTACAAGAACTCCCCCCCACCACTAAAACATTCCTTTTCCTACTCCTTGGATTGGGTCTAGGGGTGGACAGGGGAAAGAGGTAGAGTCATCATTTTTGGCCCTTGATTCACCCTCTCATCCTCCGTACCATCCCTCTTCCATTTCTTCCCAGCTTGATCATCTCTTTTATCCTCTTGCTTCTCCTTACCCTCATCTTTAGACACCATTTCCTCCTCTTCCTCATTATAATCCTTCTCATCATGACCAAAAATATTCTGACCATGACCGCTAGGACTCTTTCTACTAGGCATGATAGGAGAGGGTGACTTCTTATCATGACTAGTTATTTTCTTTCCAAAAGAAGTGATCCCCTCCCCCTCCAAGCTTATTCTTTGAATATCATCTAAATTAGAAGATTAGCTAGAGCTACCATTATCCTCATCTCACCTTTGAAGTGCTCATGAATTAGCAGTAATAATCCCTCATGCAAAGCAGGGTTGATAGTGGGCTTCTTCTTGAAACTTGACATTGCCTTACTCATGGAAGTCAATAAATAGTAAGGGAAGGAAATTTTACTACCATGATGAAAATGATCTAAAAGGACAAAATGGTGGGTTCAAACATGATCAAACCTAGGGTCCAGAGTAATGTATTCAATGACAACACACAAAACATACTTCTAGAATTTCTTGATGGAGTCCATTTTGTAAAACATCTCACTTCTCACTAGGTCATTCAATTCTTTAGTGCTCTTCATGAAGTCCTTCACTGCATTGGTTGAGAGTATTTTGTCCCTAAAAAACTTGAAACCCTCAATCAAAATCTCTATTATAGTCATGAAAACCTCCTCTATGATTAAAAAGGAAACCCCATTCACCTTAACTTTTTTGTCCTTCCATGAATTCATCATGTTGTTGCTGACCTCCTAATCAAACCCATGGAGTTTTATAATGTATCTTACAATCTCTCCATGTTCCAACTTATCCCATACTTTACCCCTACTTCTTCATTTCTCTACTTCCCCCATTGGCTCCTTTCTACAATTTTCACCCACCATCTTTGCACTTTGAACTCCCATAATTCTCATATACATAGAGTGCTACAAATTCTTCATTGACAAGTAGTAGGCTTTGTGCATAAGAAGAGTGCCAAAAAAAATTATATTACAAAAGCACAGGCTGCATATGCAAAATTTGACCGACAAAATGTGTCAAATAGATAACTTAATAAAATTTGCCTCTTGCCATTTCCAAAAAAGCCTTTATGACTCGTACCCTTTCTCCAAATACCATACATAGTCATAATTACAATTTGATCTCCCCCGTACACCCTTGGATTTTATCCATCTCAATCAAGTTCTTGTCATCCACTAGAAAATTCTTTCCCGATTGCCATGTCATCAATTGGTTGGATCCCACACCTTTATTGGCGAACCACTAAATTTTAATAGTTTTAGGATCTTATTGTTGATATATTGGTCATTTTTTTATTAATGACACACACTTACTCAGAATTTGTATGGCTACCAAGCTCATTGAATAGTCTACAGTGTTTGTCATGTAATTCAATAGCCACCGAGCATTATAGTTGCTAACAAGTCTTCTAAACTAATTTTAGTGGTTACCAAGTGAATTTCATCAGTGTGAAGTCTAGTAGTTTGACCTGAGTATTTCAGTGGTTACCAAGCATTATAGTTTCTACCGAGATAGTATTTTATGTAATGCAAAGTTAGTGTTTACAAAGTGTAGTTATGGTAAAAAAGTAATCCATTTTATGACAAGTTACATAATATCTACCGAGTCATTAGTGTACACTAAGTTCAATACTACTCTATTATGATTAGTATGGATCAAGCTTCTACTTCTAATGAGTGCATGATGATGCCGAGTAATGATAGTGGGCACCGAGTATCAAAACTTCATTGAGTCAGTCTTCAGAACCTAAGTATCTTCATATGGGCCAACTTTGTAATATTGGTGTTAACTTGTATAGTGGCCAACTTTCTAATTATGTAAATTGGATTGGTATATATGTAATGTATTGTATCATATCAAAATGTGTAATGTCATGAACATAAGTGTGTAACAATGTGAATGTGAACAAACAATAGATAAAGAGTGTATTGTAAGGCCATATCAGAAAAGTAGCAACAAAGGCGAAGCTATCATAGAAAGGTGATCAGTACATTAAGGAATCTCTATTAGAAATTTAGTTGTAAGTCAGAGATCTATTGTTTCATCCTAACAAGTGAACCTGTCAAAATACTTTAACAAGGTAGACTTAACAATCTTTCTTGAATCTCTTTACCAAGTCCAAACTTCATTGTATGTTTGTAAATCCTCTAATAAGGTGGACCTAGCAGTCCTAATTGCTCCTAACAAGGTAGATTACCAGAAGTGATCAATGTAAGCCTTAACCAGCCAACTTTATGCTATAGTATTGAAGTTTTGTGGATTTCATCCCCACCCCAATTTTACTTTCTATTTGGAAGGTTTCTAGGTCACCAAATCACTGTCTTCAAGTGTTATGAATGTTTTATGTTTTCAATTTTCATGAATGTAATTAGATCATATCTTATGAACTAAGTGAAATTGGAATATTGAAATTAAGTGTTGAAATTGATAAAGTTTTAGAGGTTACTAATTCACCCCTCCCCTCTTAGTAAACTAGCATAGTCTTGAATATTTCCAACAATTGGTATCAAAGCTTTGTGGTTCTCAGGAGAAAGTTTGATAGCTTGAGCAAAGATCAAGGATAATGGAGATATTTAGACTTGACAAAGCCATTGACAATGAAAAGCTAGATCTAGAAATGACCATTGCCCAACTCAAGAAAGCAAAGGAGCATCTTTCTCAATCTCTAGAAAGAAGGAAGGAACTTGCAAATCAAATGAATGATCATCTATACATTGAACAAAGAATTGAAGACTTTTTCCCTTCAAGCATCCTAGATGAAGAAAATGATGCAATCAAAGAACTCTTAGAAAAGAATGGTTCCCTATAAGAAGAAGTAAGAAAACTAAAAAGAGAGCCAGAAATTCAGTCAATAAGATTATGTGAAATCTTGGAATAGAGAAACAAGATAAAAGAAGAAATGAATGGAAGGAATAATAAAATTTAAAATCAATCCCTTCAGCAAGTAGACCTTATTGATCAAATCTTCAATGAAAATGAAGAAATCATGAGTTTAAGATCTGAAAATGAAAAGATAAGGAATGATCTAAATTCAGAAAGATGAATCAATGAAAAATTGAGGAATGATCTAAATTATGAAAAGAAACTCAATAAAAGGATAATGAGATCCCAAATAGACATGAATCAATTGAATCATTTGAATGAGTAGAATCTCTATAGACAAAAGGGTAAAGCAAGAATTGGATATAAAGAAGAAGGTGAATCCTCCAAACAAGGTGCTCAAAAGAATCAAAAACCTACTTGCAATCATTGTGATAAGATAGGTCATACATCAAACAAATATTAGAGTAATGAAAAAGAAAAATTTAATGGAAAATGCTACAATTGTAGTCAGCATGGTCATAGGGCTAATGAATGCAAAAAGAAACCAAAATTTGAGGACAAGTGTCACAAATGCAAGAAACAAGGTCACAAAGCATTAGAATGCAGAACTAAGTCATTAAATCTAGTATAGTCGATTGTGAAAGAAATATTCAATTGGGGCTATAACACTTGGTGTAGATGTCATTACTATGGAAAATTTGGACACATTGGCATGAATTGTCTTAAACATAACATGAGGAGAAAAGATACCACCATAATATATTTCACTAGTACCAAACTTGGTCATCTAGCCCAGAATTGCATGAATATGGGTAGAATTGAAGATGAAAAGAAAGCAAAAGTTGACAACATCTGAAAGTAGATAAGACAACAATGGGTTCCAAAGTCTACCAAGGATGATAGTCCAAGCAATAATTGTTAGAAGTGGGTGACTCCACCATTTCCAACTAAGTTTCCAAAGAATAAATGGAATTGGGTTATCAAGATCACATCCAAACAGTTCAAATTGAAAGGAAGAAAAGATCCAAATCTGTATTCAAGATACAAAGGGATGACTGAGGAAGATCGATATTAGTTATCACTGAGTTATCTTCTCTACCAAGTAAGGTCGAGTCATGGATTCTACCAAGCAAAGTCAGGACTAACTAGGATACATTTGGTTACTAAGTTTAGTAGTCTTCACCAAGTGATCAAAGAAGAATAGTGGATGACATCCTGTCAAGCATGATGTCAACTCAGCTACCTTCATACTGAGCATTAATGGTGAATTTTTAACAAAAGGCAAGAAATTGAATTCATTTTTCATCATAAAATCTAAGTGCTATTGCGAAGAAGTGATTTACAGTGCAATCAAGAAACTTCAAGTGAACTTGCAGCAAAGTTTTCAAGGTTTTCATAGTTTACCAAGTAAAATGGCATCAAGTAGTAGTAGAAAATAAAAGAAAGGGTTTGAGATGTTGTTCCAAGGAGTCGAGTGGAAAGCACCAGATTTTAAACTTGTGCCCACAATTGCAAAAACCCTTGATCCAAGCGAAGCTCAATCGCAAATCCCTCCTAAGGTACTCCTTATTAATGATATTCATACTCATTTCAAGTGTTCTATTCAAGAAATTGGTACCCTAGAAATGGATGATGCCCCAGGTGAATTATGTGTTGATGGAATTCTTAAACCTAAACATAAGCATTTGGAAGGCAAAGCTCTAACTCATATTCCCCACATGCCCTGAGGTTTTCAAATTAAATGGATTAGATATATTCTAAGTTGGGTGCATAATGGTTAGTTATGGCTTGAGAAACTAGTTGTGACCATAAAGAAAATGATTCATCGTATCAATAGTATTCCCATGCTTGCCAAGGATAAAACTAGAAAAACCCTAGGTCAGATGGAATTGGAAAAGAAAACCCTAGCTAAGTGGAATGGTAGAGGCATGAAAATTAGCAGTGTGATAGATGTAGAGTTAAAATTTAGGATTCATGTGATAGCACATAAGATATATATTTTGAGCCATCTCAATAATGTGTCATGTGAAGCTATTGACTTAGCATACAAAGTGGTGAAGAACATTTTGTCATATGATCTTGCAAATCTATTGTTGAAGCAATTCAACAAGAACATGGAAAGTATCAGGACTTCCAAGAACAACCCCTATAAATTTGGTTCACTATTGACCTATTTGTTCTTTTATGTTCAGAGGTTCTTCCCTTCCAAAGGCAAAATAGTATGGAGAAAAGATGTGCATGTATTGTATCAAATTAATGAATACATTTTTGAAATGGGTGAGAACTATGTTAGCATTATGGACAACTACTTCAATACTTTCAAAGAGAAAATAAATAATAGGTTCAGAATACCTAGGAAGTTAGTTGAAGATTACAAAGATGATGATGATGATAGTGACAAGGATGAAGAAGATGATGAAGAATCAACTTAGTTTGTCACAGTTGATTATGAAAAACTCATGAAGGATGATGAAGAAGATAAATTGGAAGAAGCTACTAAGGAAGCAAAGAAAGATGATGAGGAGAATGACCCAATTAAGATAGCTATAATAGTCATTGCCTCACTTTCTTACTCTCCAACCAAACCAATGGCCACATCAAGCTCAAAGATAGTTTCAGCAAGTCTGATTGTGACAACTACAAATACTTCAAATGTCCAATCACTCTTTGCTCCCACTCAGCTCAGCACATCATTGATAAAATTGACTACCACTTCATCTACTGAGCTACAACCTCCCACTTCTTCATCTACCAAGTTGATGTCATCAATAATGGATGTAGTGTCTTCTACAATTTTAAGTTCTTTAGTAGTAAGTACTTCAATTTTGGATTCTATAATTTTGTCTACTTCAATTTTGGATACTTTAGTTATGAATTCTTCAGTTTTGGATTCCACAAGCATGCCTATTAGTATTCCATCCATTAGTTCTATATCAATTCTCACTGTAAGTCCTAGTATATCAACTATTGTTTCCATCCCCAACACAAAGGCATTAAGTACAAGGACACTTGAACCTAAGGCTCAACCAAGTACCAAATTTTTGGGAAAAGGAAACGAGATAGAGGAGGATATAGATTTAGATTAGAAAATAGTAATTCCCAATTGGGACATTTATAATATTTTTGTAGACCAAATGAAAATAATTGGTGAACTCCTCCAGAAAAAGGGAAAACAACGAAAATTAAGAGAGGAAAGAGAGAGAATACAAGATCATAGACGATGCCAAAAATATTTTGTCTAAGGCAATACGTATTGAGGTAGATTCTTCTCAACCTATTTTGGTTCAATTAACTGAATTAGTCCAAAATTTCAATGAGGACACTAGAAGACAAGATAAGCTAATTGAGAAAGTTGAAAAGAAATTTGATAATAAAGTGCTTGAGCACATTGCTCACCAAATTACTATTCATCAATTTTGACCAATCTTGAATCATCCTGCACCAATGTGACATCACTTTTTGGGATGTTATGTGATGTTTCCAAGTTCACAAAGGAAATAAAGAGCAAACTAACAAAATTTGATGAGGATCTAGAATCCAATGCACAACAATTGCAACTTAACTCTAGTTCAAGCTCTGCACATCACATGAAGATCAGATTTTTGTTAGACATGCAGGTAGAGTTGTTAAGAGAAGAAGCAAGGATCAGGTCAACACTAATTGACATTCAAAATATGATCCTTCCTATCATGGACAAAATGTAGAAACATGTTGTTTACTCAAAAACCTTGATCCATGACACCAACTTCTCTATTGCAAATCATATAATAGAACTCTCTATAGAAGTACAAATTGGTCTACATATATGCAAGGTTTAGTAAGAAAATTGGATAAAACCTTGGCAGTTATTCTTAAGGTACATTCTAGTTTTCTATCTCATTTTGGTGTCTCTATGTAGATAAGTTTTCAATAAATCTTTGGCATTATTATCAAAAAGGGGGAGAGACACATAGTATGCTATATATATATATATATATATATATATATATATATATATATATATATATATATATATATATATATATATATATATATATATATATATATATATATACATACATACATACATACATACATATATATATATATATATATATATGCATATACATACATATATATATATATATGTATATGTATACATATATATATATATATATATATATGTATATGTATACATATATATATATATGTATATGTATATATCTATACATATATATATGTATATCTATACATACATATATATATATATATATATATATGTATATATATATGTATATGTATATGTATATGTATATGTATGAATGTATATATAAACACTTAGTATACTGTATGGGTGAGAAACATGCAAAGGGAGAAAATGTATATAGTAGAGGAGAATTTTCAGATATATTGTATATACTTACAAAGATAATTTTGAAAATTTTCAAAAATAGTATACCCTACCTAGCTAGTATCACATGATGATGCATATAAGTTTTTTGGGTGATAAGTGTTTTTGTCACTAATGCCAAAGGGGAAGACTGTTGACATATCAGTCAAGTTTTTTATTAGTGACACACATTTATTCAGATTTTGTATGGCTACTAAGCTCATTGAACAATCTATAATGTTTTCCATGTAATTTAGTAGCCACCAAGCACTATAGTTGCTATCGAGTCTTTTGGACTAATTTTAGTGGTTACCAAGTGAATTTAGTTAGCATGAAGTCTAGCAGTTCAACCTGAGCATTTTAGTGGTTACCAAGCATTAAAATTTCTACCGTGCTAAAATTTCACGTAATAAAAAGTCAGTGTTTACCAAGTGTAGTCATGGTAAACAAGTAATCCATTTTATGACAAGTTACACAATATCTACTGAGTCACCAGTGCAGACTGAGTTCAAGACTACTTTAAGGTGATTAGTATGGACCAAGCTTCTACTTCTACCAAGTTCATGGCAATGCCAAGTAATGATAGTGCATGCGAGTATCAAAACTTCACCAAGTCAATCTTCAAAACTCGAGTATCTTCATATGGGTTGACTTTGTAATAGTGGTGTTAACTTGTATGATGGTCGACTTTATAATTATGTAAATTGGATTGGTATATATGTAATGTATTATATCATATCCAAATGTGTAATGTCATGAACATAAGTGTGTAAGAATGTGAATGTGAACTAGCAGCAGATAAAGAGTGTATTGTAAGGCCATATCAGAAAAGGAGTAGTAGAGCCAAAGCTATCACAGAAAGCTAATCAGTACATCAAGTAATCTCTATCAGCAATTTAGTTGTAAGTCAAAGATCTATTGTTTCATCCTAATAGGTAAACCAGTCAAAATCCTTTAACAAGGCATACCTAATAGTCTTCTTAAATCTCTTTACCGAGTGCATACTTCATTGTGTGTTTGTAAATCCTCTAACAAGGTGGATGTAGTAGTCCTAATTGCTCCTAACAAGGTAGATCATTAGAAGTGATCAATGTAATCCTTAACTGACAAACTTTTTGTTGCAGTATTGAAGTTTTATGGGTGTCCTCCCCACCCCAGTTTTACTTTCTATTTGGAAGGTTTTTAGGTCACCAAATCACTATGTTCAAGTGTTGTGAATGTTTTATGTTTTCAATTTTTCATGAATGCAATTAGATCATATTGATGAACTAAGAGAAATTGGAATATTGTAATTAAGTGCTGAAATTGATAAAGTTTTAGAGGTTACTAATTCATCCCTCCCCTCTTTGTAACCTAGCATAGTCTTGAATATGTCCAACACTAATTTTTTTTTTTTAAAGTAGATTTGACAAGCCAAATTGACCTATTTTTGAAAACTTTAGTCAAAAATGGAGGCCTAATGTACTAGTGACTATAATGAATTTAAACTTGTATTAGCACTTACTTCTAAATAAGATGCAAGGGTTATGTTGATAGGAGAGGGTGACTTACTATGTACACAAAAAGATACATTAATTTATTTCATAATATATTATATATGGTACAATAAATAAGTAAATAATATAGAACATTCAAGGGGATCATTCTATACTTTGAATATGGCTATACAATATGTTGGTAAACAAATTGTTCTTTTATTTTACACTTTGAATGCCCAATATTTGTGAATGATATCTAATTACAATGGCTGAGAAATTATAGCTAAGTGATTGACTTCCCCTTGAATTTTTAGGTACAACTCCCTCAAATTTTTGATTTGCAATGAATCTTGTTTATTCCTAATTCTAAATGGGGATTTTTCTTTACTAGAGAATATGAGAGGTAAGCCAATTTAGGCCTAAATAGGAACTAACTTAGACAAAGATTTGAGTCTTAAAACTAACCAAATTTGTGAACTCACAAATCTTATGAACTTGCAAGATTTGATGAAATGTTAATGAATTATATCTATGAACTAGTTGCTTAACTGAAATCTCTAAGTCTAATCAAGAAGAGGCTAACTTAAAGAAAAACACAAAACAAAATCTCTTTTAACTTTCAATAACACTACTTTTTATCTTCATCTTCTTTTTTTGAATAGGGGAACAAAACTATGCTTATTTCTTAACTCAATTCAATTGAAAGAGATATATAGAAGTATCACAAAATAATGGAACATAAAATCATTGACACAAAATACATTCAACTTGTCTCTGCAATCTAATGTATCTCACATCAAAAATTAGTCGACCTTTTATTAATCTTTCAATTAGGTACATATAGGATTTTGAGATGACTGTTACAAAACAAAACTTGAATCAATCCATCTCTTCAAAATTGACAAATGGTAGGGAGCCAATTATCAATTACCATATTTACATCAAACTATGAAAGGGCAGGATAAGAATCACTTTTCCTTCTTTTCTTTTTCCAACTTTTCTTTATAGGCTTTGGCAGTAACAATTATTGGGATCAACTCCATAGAGACTTGTCTTCATATCCACTTGACTTGCCAACATTGTTTCTCTGAAATGAATGTTAATATATCTTATGAGCCACTTGGAATCCTCTTTGGCTAGATCTTTGATAGCATTTATCCACTCTTGCATTTCCTCTATTGTCATGTGTACACACTTGCCAAGCTTTTGGAGCTCTGACACTCTGTTCTAATGATAAAAAGATTCCTTTATTAAGCTATCCAAAAAATTAGAGAAATTCTTTTGCATGACAAAAACTCCAACTACCCATTTCCATTGTCCACTAGCTTGGGAATCTATATGTAGACCTCTTAGCAATTCATAGTCTATGTCCTGATCCTTCTTAACTTTAGCCTCTACTTTAGCCTTCATATCCTTTAATCCTTCTTCTACCACTAGAATCCTTTTAGATTTGAATTGCATACTCTATAGCCATTCAAATAAGAGCTCATCTTCCTTAGGAAGAACCTTTTCCTCTCCTACTTCCTTATCTTTCGTGTGGATTATCATCTCCAATAAGAAAATGTAGTCCTTGCTCTTAGCTTTTTCTGCTAACAAGGTAGCCCAATTAATCAAGATATTATCTTTCTCTATTTCAAGCCTTAGTACTACATTACCGAGTTTCTCTATGATTACAAGTCCTTCAGACTTGAGTTTTCTCTTCCACTCCCTACCAATTTTCCTGAAATGCTTGTCTTCTTGTAATCAGGAGATGATAGCTTGAATGTCAGTGGTTGTAAGATCTTTGGTGGTTGACATTCTTGAGATATTGCCTGATGAAGAAATTACTTTCATGAATTTTTTCCTTTATTCTAACTTTATCTAGTTTAAGTCTCTCTGTAATACCCCAAAATTGGCTCATTGCTATCTCAACCACTTTTAGTCTATTTATGATCAATCCTAAGACCTATTCTAATAGGTAACTCTTATTTTGCTACTCGCTACTTGACTTAATTGTCAAATGCAGAAAACCTAAATTTGCATTCATCGTACTCTTTATTTAATTCCTAAAGTATTAACTCGTATTAGTCACATTAAACCTACTGATTACGATTTAATTTAATTTGAAGTGTTTATACTTTAATTAAATTAAATTATATCCTAAGGCTAATGTACTATGAAATTAAATTTATTTAATTTAATAAATATGCCTATTTTAATTAATTAAATGAAATTATTTAATTAAATGAAGATGCTACTTCTAATTAATTAAACAAAGTTATTTAATTAAATGGGAAGTTATTCCTAATTAATTAAATAAAGTTATTTAATTAAATAAGAAAATTGTCTCCAATTAATTAAATAGAATTATTTAATTAAATAGAAAAAGTATTTATGAGAGCATATCTTATTTTATTAAATTAAATATCTCTCCTAATTTTCTCTTCAGTTCAAGAATGGAAATTCCTAGTTCACTGCTGATCAAATTAGAAGTGACCCAGATCACTTACTCTCACACTAAAGTCTATCTGAGCTGATTAACTCTTACACTCAAACCTGAGCTAGTTAACTCCCTCTGATTTGGGAATCTTCCACCTTAACTAAACCTCATCTTTTATCCTGACCATTGATTGGAATTGATCTCAACCATTGGAGTATTTCGAAAAAATCTATTTAAGAGACCCTCATTTCCTCATTACAAAGGATGAATTGATTTTGCTATCAAATTATTGTCGCATTTTGCACTCACATTTGCTCACATCTACTCATATATTTTCATCATTTAGCTTAATTTCATTTAGCATTTAAAATGTATGCATCTAGTATAATTTCTTTTACAAATTCTTAAATTAGTTTGCATTATGCATTTAAAATAAATTTGCACATTCATCTAGCTTAATTGCATCTCTCAAATCCTTCATTCTTAGAGGGTCTAGTTGCCTAAACCTCATCTCTGAGGATATTAAATAGGAAAATTCCCTTTAGATAGAAGGCAACAAGTTGGCTCGCAAGGCTAGTCTTGGGTGAACAACCTCATGTTCATTCCAGGATGAATTCGCATATAATGACCATGTTGAAGTGTCTGTGAGGTTGAGAGGCCCACAATTCACAGGTACATTTTTGGCACCCACTATGGGGCCGAGAAAATCAATTTCTTAGGCCTTTCTATATTTATTTTATTAGTTTTTAAAGTCTTTGTTCGTACAGTTTCGTACAAATTCAAAAATCTTCGCACGAGACAATTCATTTTCACACGAGGATTATGAATCTTCACGTGAGGATTCTTTTTGATTTGCATGAGAAAGTGCTTGAGCATGTGAAACTTCATGTAGCACCCTATTTCTTCATGTGGGCCATAAAAATATTTTGCACAGCTCTGCTAGAGATTTCACGTGAGATCTTGTAATAGCAGCCTTTGTTTCAAGCATTTTCACTTTGGCACTTTATTAACGTACTTTTCTTGGGATCTGTGTTTCTTTGTTTCTCTAATTTTTTGTAGCTTAACTATTTTCTATAGGACAATTTTTTGAAGACTCCTTTAAACAAACTCTCAAACACGGACTAACTATTTGCTTGCAGGACATTGTCCAAGATACGCTTGTTAAAGACCAATTTTGAAACCCACAAAACAATATGTCTTCTTTTCTTGCTTTCCAAATTATATTAATTAGGGGCTTGTGAACTTCCTAGGGTACAAGATAGAAGAATAGGGGATTATGCTTTTCACCAATTGGAGGTCATGACCAAAGGTGAATCGAAAACCTAGACACTTCCGAAAGATGGCATTCTAAAGAAGACAAGTAGCTTAGTGGTTCTCTAGTATGAGTTCTTTTCTATGAAGAGATGATGATTTCCTTTTAGGGAATCAAAATCTTGAGGAAGGACAAGTCTAGATTGATTAAGCTAAGTTGATAAATTAACCTATTTTGCGTGTTTGGGTGAGACAATAAGGTAGAGGAGTATGTTCTTTCCCCTTGAGGGAAATCAAAAACTTTGACCCTTATGATCAAACCACCAGTCTGTGTCAATCCTTTAGAGCACCTACCAAAGTGATCCAACCTTCAAGAATGACCCAAGTGAGCACACTCCTTTCACCAGAGATTCCAACTCACTATAATCAAGATGCTTTGTAGAGAAAAAAACTCCAAAGCCAGATTAATTTCTTCTCCCTAATTCTTGATATCGCATATCAAGGGGAAGCTTTGTCTGTGCACTAGTCGATGCCAGCCCTAGGCTTGCTAAGCAAGTAGTGTGCACTTTTAGATGTTGGTGTGGGCTACTAGTCTCAACTCGGCTTATGGAGCCACCAAGAATTAATATGAATAGAAGCCAAGTAAAAACCTCTTAGTTAGAAGCCACCTGATTCACCTCCCAAAGGAGGCATAATCTTTATGCAAGGAGGGAGAAGAATCTCTCCTATAGAACTCACCATAGGCATGCTACTAGATGTTGGAAGGTGGCATACATGCTCATCCCCTACCAGAAGGGTGCTCATTCAACGTATACTATTGAGTCCTTTGAATATACCAAAAACATAGGCGCCTTCTAGGGGGTGACACGGCTATGTGAGGTACATGCATGCACATAAGATGTGGGAAAAAGGTTTTTCCTTCTCTACCAATTTTTTTTTCTAGAGAAAAAAGTGTGTTTGTTCTCGAGTCATAAATAAGTTCAAAACTATCTACAACAAACAAAGGTCAAGACTCCCCTATCTTGTCGAGTTGCTTTGCCCTCGACAGGACTATTTTCGACTACTGCTTGCTTCCCACTATCTTGTTCAAACACATTGCCTAAATTGAGTCTTGAAACATTGTCCAAACATCTTACTAGGTCAACCCTGCTATCTATCAAATCAAATTTTTCTGATAAATCTATCCAATCTGTCCAAAAAGTCTAAAAATCTCTTTGAAATCCAACATTGTTGTTAAACTGGTCTGCATTCTCGCACGAAAACTTTTTAGTCTCACGTGAAATCATTTTTTCCTCACGTGAAATCATTTTGTATTCACACAAAATCATTTTTTCCTCATGCAAAATTAAACCACTATCATATGTCTTCACACAGTCCGGTGAACTTCTTCACACAGCTCACAAAGAATCTTTACGCAAATTCTTGCTCTAAAACTGTCAAATCAGTTTGTTTGACCAATTTGTATCCTCTGTCTAGTCAATTTCCTACACTAAGTTTTCCTTTTCTATCTATGCATAGTCTTGAACAATGGTACTTTTCTTAGCTAAAGACTTGTGTCTCCTATTTTGACTAGTCTCATCTCTTAAGTTGCCTTTTGTCTTTGTCTCTTAATGCTTGTCATACCTTGTGCCACATTGGTCATAATATTTGGCTATTCTAGCCTTTAAATTAGACCATTTGGGCCTTGGTGGACAGCATTCTTTCTATTATCTTGTCCTTTTTGAAACTCGGTCTTAGTGTAGTCCTTGTCTAGGTTCTTGCTTCTTGTCCTTGTCTATGACTATCGCAACCAAGAGTGGCAACATGTTTTATCCTCTTAGACTTAGGTGAGGTCATGCTAGGGGTTTTAATCATGGTAGAGGTTGCTTACCTTTCATTAGACAATCTATATCTAGTTCAGCTAGTGAGGTATCTTCACAATCTCCCTCACCAACTAGGTCACCTCAAACTCAGCAAATATTTTCCATAAACTTGCAACAAATTAGAAATCCTTTGTATCAAGAGGACACTGAGATAGGTAAAGGTCCTGCATCACCAAACCCAATGTTTGATTCCTTTTTTAAAGGACCTTTTGAAACACAACACACTAAAATTGAACATGTTCCTAGAATGACTAATCATGAACCTATGCATGGTAGTTATAGTCGACATCAAGAACCACCTAGGAATGACCAAGAGAAAGAAAAATACAATGACACTGATGAAGAATAGGAAGAGGTGGAAATACTTCCTGAACACATAGAAAAATGCCCCACAGAAAAAAAATTTCAAAAGGTCATGGGAATCCTACTCAACAAAGAAAAAGAAAAGTACTTTCTCAAACTTTCCCAAGAGGGAGCTAAGTTGCCCTCTCATTTCAATGTGGAAACCATTATCGCACTTGAAGAAGAAACTGAGACTTCTAAACTTTAAAAACAACTAAAAATTATGCAAGACCAACTGGCTCAGATGATGCATGAGAAAGAGAAACCCATGAAAACATACACATTGGATGCTCTTTGCCCCTTTCCATTTGACAAAAGTATAAACATGCCACCTTTTCCACGAGGCATAGAGCTACCCAAATATGACAAGTACTTTGGTACTCCTGATCCCCAAGATCACTTGCAAAAATTTGGTGCTTTGTCCATGGAGTTTATACACAACAAAACCTACCTCATGCGATTATTCCCTAGAAGCCTCGGTGGTCAGCTTTAGAGTGGTTTTCACATTTACCTCCTGGGTATCAAGACATTTGACAAAATTTCCAACCTATTTGTTCAATAGTATTCTCACAACATTCAACATCTTGTCAACATTTGAAATTTATGCAACCTTAAATAGAAAGGTGGAGAGCCTTTTCTCACATTCCTCCAATGATGGAGACAACTGTACACTAAGTATTCCCGCAAAATTCCAAAAACAAAGAAGCTTGATATTTTCATTCATAACCTCCTACCTGATTTCGAATACAGAGTCCAACTTCAAGGTCCATGTACCTTTGAAGACATGATCACAAAAGCTATCCATATTGAGGAATTTATGGTCAAGAAAGGTGAACTCACTCTTTAGAGAGACATAAAACAAGGTTCCACTTCTAACAGGGATAAAAACAAACATGTCAACAAAGATTGACACATTGTACATGATGGAGTCGTTGACAATGTCACACCCAAACCTACTAAAGTAGCATTTAATCTCACAAACACCTCAAAGTAGCCAAAAATGCTAAGAAACCTCCTCTTGACAATAAGACATCTGGGAACAAATCGAGAAACTCATGGGCAACATGCCCCAAGTGAGAATACACACCCTTGGGTGAACCTTTGGATGTGGTTTACAAAACATTGCTACAACATAAGCTTATTTCACTAATGGACAATCGTCATCCCTATGATCCACAACCATGTCCACCATGGTGGAATGAAACCTCATTCTATGAGTATCACCAAAACAAGGGACACAAAACTAGTAACTGCATAAACTTGCGCCATAAAGTCTAGGACATGATTGATGTTGGTGACCTTGTGGTAGATGGACATAACAAAAACTCAGACCACAAGGTGTTTAAAGAATCTTTCTCGGCTTATGAAAAAGGGGAGACTTCAAAACCACAATCCAACAACAAGGACAACTATGCATATTCCAATAATGACAATGTCATCGACATGGTTGAACCTATGGATTCTAAATACTGTGACATTATTACCATTAAGGGCAAACAAGATAATAAAAAATCCAAGACACCATTTGTCTTAAGGGACCCTACTCCTAATGCAATGGATAATACACCCTCACAACACTGTGCTAACACTGTTACTCACTCTCATGCCAAGTTGGTGCTCAAAGGCCCTACGCCTCCTACTGTAGATCTTGAACAACACAAAGACAAAGCCCTTACTGGTCCATCTGGCAAAGGTGAAAAACCTATGAAAAACTCAACAGTGACTAGTTATAGTGTTTTTGATCAATTGAAATGAAAAAATGCTCAGATTTCCATCTTTGAGGTGCTTAAAATGTTCCCTGCTCACAGGTAGATTCTAGACAAAGCCCTCACTAAAGAAAATGTTCCTCAAGACCTAGATATTGAGCGATTCCAATCCATGGTAGGTCACCTAAACTCACCTTATTTTATGACCTTCTCTGAGGAGGATGACAACTTGCTAATTCATCCACACAATCAACCTCTACACATCAAGGTTATGATCCATCAGACACGTGTTCGTCAGGTGCTCATTGATAATGGCACTGGTCTAAATATTGTATTTGCTACTCTTCTTGGACAATTAAAAAATTCTAAGGACTCTATTAATCCCAGATGAAACATCACTATCAAAGCATATGACAAAGTGGAACAAAAGTCTTTAGGTCTTGTGGTTTTGCCCATTCGCATTGGTCCTATAGAAAGAGATGTCACCTGTCAAGTACTCGACATTCCCTTGGCTTACAACATTCTGTTAGTATGGCCATGGATACATGAGATGCATGTTGTACCATCCACATACTACCAATGCATCAAGTTCTCATTTCATGGCTCTGAAGTTACTATCCCTGCTACTACTAGCTATACCTGCAATATGCTTAAAGCTACTGAAAATTTCATCCTTTCCAATCGTAAGTCCACTGATTATCATGATAATAAGCTGAAGCAAATTGAGCAATCATTCAAATTGAAAGAAACTGGCATGGGGGAGTATCACATCGAACTAGTGTTGTCATTGACATCTCTTCCAAAATCCCCTCATCATTATGGGTGACCCTCAGAGGCAAAGAAGTTGTTTGTGCTGACACCTCAAACCAAGTTTAATGGTGCTTTTGTCAAGGCAATAGTTCCCTTAGAAGATGAAAGTGAAAATAGAGCCATTGTTGCATGGCTTTATAGAGAAGAGGCTTTAGTGGACCTAACAGAGAAAACTCGAGAAATCACTCCTGAGAAATACAAACCTGGTCTTAGGCTTATGAAATGTTTTGGTTACAAGGGAACTAGCCCTATTGGGTGCAATAACAATGGCTTAATTATTCCCATCAAAGCAACAACTCAAGGTAATGGTGATACAACCAGCCTAGGATTTAAGAAGGTTCCTTTTCAATTGGGATCAAAAAAATTTATATCAGAGCTAGAGAGTTCATCTGGAAACAAGTCACAAACTAAGTTAGATACTCGAGAGGAAGAATCTGATGATGAGGATTACTATCCTCATCCTATTCCTCATGACCTCACTAAATTCTTTGCTAAACTAGATGACTTCCTACCATGTGTCAGCACTGTGGATGATACTAGTGACTCTTCTGAGGACAATGCTGAGCAATCCAAATATCATTCAAAAAAGGGAGAGTCTAGTTAGTCATTCTATATTGAGTATTTGTGTAAGAACCTAAAGGATAAGGGTGAGTATGTCCTAATCACCATTGGAGAATTCTATAGTCTCTCGCCATGTAGCACTGATTCTCACAAATATGAGTTTTCCTCCCTTTCAAAAGCAACTATTGATAAGGACATTGATGAAGTGCATACCTATGAAAACCAAATTGAAGTGGGTGAAACGTCTAGGGATAGGTTGCATGGGTATGATCCAACTAATTTCCTAGAGTTTCCAATTGCTGACATTCGTACTCTGACACATTTGAGCACATCTATGGACGAAGTCATCGTAGGTCTCGAATTGCTAGTCGAAGCATTTAATGACTATACTATGAACACAATTGAACCAGCCACTACTATCTCACTCACACATCCCAAGCTTATAGATTGGAACCTTAATGCATCTAGCAAAGTCCCCACATTCTAGAATGATTATGCTCTTGCCTATTACCTAAATGTTATTGAACTTGTAACGTCTTCCACCAATGAGCAGAGTGTCAACATGACCAAGGTAGCCATCAAATATCTCAGTCATAAAATTAAAAAGAAAAAATGCAAAAGGTTCGATGGTGAAAACCACATTGTGGTAGTGTTGGAACCCAAAAAAGTAAAAACAAAAGACATATCCAAGGGTGAAAACCTCTTTGAGGTGCCCATAGATGAGATATTTGATGCACTTCTTAGTCACTTTTAGGAGATATCATCAGTGTTGATAGAGCCAACGTAGCCAATTAACCTGGGCACAGAAGAACATCCTCATATGATACATCAAGCATAGCCACTATCACCTAAAGAAAAGGAAGAATTCATTTCCTTTTTCAAAGAAAAGAAAATAAATTTTGCCTGGACATACTCTAACATGCCAAGACTAGATCCCAATCTTATCATGCATCACTTATCCATAGCATTAGGCATCAAACTAGTTAAACAGAAGCTTCAGAAAATGCATCCCCATGTTGCATTGCTTGTCAAAACAGAACTAGAGAAACTTCTCAAAGCCAACTTCATCTGCACAATTGATTATGCTAAATGGATATCTAATATTGTTCTAGTTTCCAAGCATGATAAATCTATTAAGGTTTGTACAGATTTCCATGATCTTAACTTGGCATATCCTAAAGATGACTTTTCACTCCCTAATATTGATATGATCGTGGACATGACGGCTGGTTATGAGATGTACTCACTTATGGATGGTTTTTTTTCCTACAATCAGATAAAAATTGTGCCAGAAGACCAAGAGAAAATAGCTTTCACATGTGCATGGGGAACCTTTTGTTGGAATGTGATGCCATTCATCTTGAAGAATGCTGGTGCTACATATCAGCAGACTGTCACTACAATTTTTCATGACATGATGCATAAAACCATGGAGGACTACATCAATGACACCTTGGTCAAAAGTGCTAAACACAATACTCATCTACAAGATTTGGGACACATCCTAGATCGTATGGAAAAATTCAATCTTTGACTCAATCCTAAGAAATGCGCATTTGGTGTTAGATCAGAAAAGTTGCTAGGATACATTATTTCTGCAAAAAGAATTGAGGTAGATCTAGAGAAAGTACAAGCAATAATGGACATGCTACCACCTTAAAACATTAGTCAAATGAGAGGACTATAGGGAAGGCTTCAATCTATTTGTAGGTTTATCTCACAATTGGCAGATAGATCACAACCCTTCACAAAGACCTTACACAAGGGTGTGAAATTCAATTGGAGCCAGGATTGTGAGCAAAGCTTAATACAGATCAAACAATATCTTGTTAATCCACCAATCTTGATGCCTCCCATCCATGGGAAGCCTTTTCTTTTATACATTTCAGCCATTGAAACATCTTTGGGCATCTTGTTGGCTCAAGAAGATAATGACAACAAAGAAAGAGTTATTTACTACTTGAGCCGAACATTGATCTCTTATGAGAAGAACTACAACATTATTGAGAAAGCTTGCCTGGTAGTTGTCTTTGCTTCCTAGAAGTTGAGACACTACATGCTTTCCCACACTATACGGCTCATGGCTAAAATAGACCCACTAAAGTACTTTCTTAGTAAGGCAGCTCTCATAGGAAGATTGGCTAAATGGAATATGATACTCAGTGAGTTTGATATCCAATACATTGAACATAGGGCTATCAAGGGATAGGCAATTGCAGATCAGCTGGCTGATGCACCCATACAAAGTCTCTACCAATGAATATTGATTTCCTAGATGAATCAATTTTGAAACTCATGCACCACACATGGATTATGTTCTTCGATGGGTCCTTCACACAACAAGGATCAGGTGTTGGATTACTCTTTATTACACCACAGAGATACTCATTGCCAAAAGCATACAAGATTCTATTTCTTTGTACAAATAACATTTCTAAATACAAGGCTTTGATCAATGGAATGAAAATTATAGCTGAATGGAGAGTGGATCAGTTAGACATCTTTGGTGACTCTCAGCTTGTTATCAACCAGGTTAATGATGTGTACCAAACAAAGGATGAGAAACTAATTCCTTACAAGCACATGGTTGATGACTTAAAGAAGTATTTTCCACACATCACCTTCTAGCAAGTTCCACGAGCAGATAATAAAGTAGCTAATGCCATGGCTACTTTGGCCTCATTGTTATAAATGCTTGAAAATGATCTCCGATATGAGTTCTTGGTGGAAGTGTTACACTACCCAACCTATAACACTCCTAATTCCAAGATGATATGTTCTATTGTTGGACATGAATCATCTTGCTACCATCACATTTATTCCTACCTCTGCAATCAAACCATTCCGGAAGGTCTGACCCAAAACAAAAAATGTTACCTAATTCATAATGCTTTGCATTATGTCATTATTGTTGACGATTTGTATAGGAGAGGTCTTAACAGAACACTCCTTAGGTGTTTAGAACCCAAAGAGTCCAAATGTGCACTAATTGATGTTCACAAGGGCATTTGCAGATCTCATTCCAATGGCTTGACACTAGCTCACAAACTCCTTCGTGTTGGCTACTACTAGCCTAAAATGGAGCAAGAAGCTATCAAGTATGCTAGGTCCTGCAAGCAGTGTTAGCTACATGAGAATATGATTCATGCTCCAGCCAGAGAGTTGATTCCTTCTACCATGACATGGTCATTTCAACAATGGGTCTTTGACTTGGTGCGAAAGATCCACCCAACCTCCTCTAATGGACATAAGTTCATTATCACAGCTACAAATTATTTCACCAAATGGGTAGAGGTAGTACCTCTAATAGTTGCCAATGGCAAAAGTTTCATGCTTTTTATCACAAACTACATCATCTACAGATATGGTGTACCGTCATCAATCATTACTGACAATGGAGGACAATTCAAGAACAAAGAACTCAAGGAACTATGCAAGAAATTCAAAATCACACAACACTAGTCTTCCATTTATTACCCCCAGGGTAATGGCCAGGCTAAGGCATCCAATAAGGCAATTCTCAAAATTCTTCATCGCACAGTCAGCAAGTCAGGGAGAGACTGGCATCTCCAGATCAACCCAGCCCTGTGGGCATATCAGACAAGCATCGGAACTCCAATGGGCATGACTCCCTTTGCGTTGGTGTATGGGGAAGATGATGTGCTTCCAATAGAGGTTGAGATTCCTACCTTGAGAATCTCCATGAAGGGCCTTATCATTGATGATGACTACAAGATAACTCAGCTTCAAGAGCTTGTGTTACTGGATGAATGTCGACAAGTGGCATATGATCATTTGCAAGCATATCAACAATGAATGGCAAGAAGCTACAATCGGAGGGTCAAGCCACATGACTTCCAGCTGGGTGATCTCGTCCTAAGAGAGAATCCTAAGAATCAACAGCAACGATTCCAAAAAGGGAAGTTTGAACCAAACTGGCTCGGTCCTTACATTATTACTATAGTATATAGATCCGACACCTATCAGCTTTCCACAACTGAGGGAGAAGTGCTAAAGGAACCTGTCAACACTCTCCACCTAAAGTGGTTTTATAGTTGATTTGATAATAGTACCCCTTTGTACATATCTATATGTCTTGAAAAAATCATAAAAATTAGAAAAAAGTCCTGAAAAAAATTGTTACCCTAGTGAATGTGTACGTGAAAATGCGGCCTATGCTAACACACGCACTTCAACACGGTCCTTATTTGCGGATTCATCGCGGAATGAACACTGAATTTTTCATCCAAAATTTGCCCTGCAAAGCGACCTGTTGCCTTCTATCTAAAGGGATTTTGCCTGTTAATATCCTCAAAATCGAGGTGCAGATTTGACAATGGAATTAAGCTAAGAATGAGTATATAGATTAATCTAAAAAAAATGAAAGATGCAATGTAATCTAAGAACAAATGAAGCAAACTAGATTAAGCATATGCATGATTAAACTAAAATGAGATCAAACTAAGAATGAGAATGTATGCAAGAAATGTAAGTAAACATGAGCATGAATTTCAACAGCAATTCGATAGCAAATCAATTCATCCTCCTAAAATGAAGAGATGAGGGTCTCTTAAATAGAGTCTCCTGGAATCCATCAACAGTTGAGATCGATTCAGATCAACGGTCAGGATTGAAGATGAGTTTTAGTCATAAAGGGAGATTCCCAAATTAAAGGGAGTTAACAGACTTAATTTGAGTAAAATAAGGAGTTAACTATTTTAATTTGAGTAGAAAAAGGAGTTAACTGAGTTAACTCATTGTTGATCAATAGTGAACTGGAAATTCCCCTTTTTTGAACTGAAGAGAGATTTTGTTGAGATATTTAATTTAATAAAATGAAATATGCTCTCATAATTACTTTTTCTATTTAATTAAATAATCTTTAATTAATTAGAGACACTTTTGTTTAATTAAATAACTTCATTTAATTAATTGGGAATGGCTTCCCATTTAATTAAATAACTTTGTTTAATTATTTAGAAGTAAGTACTCCATTTAATTAAATAATTTCTTTTAATTAATTAGAAATACCTTTCCCATTTAATTAAATAATTACATTTAATTAATTAAGATAGGTGTATTTATTAAATTAAATAAATTTAATTCCATAGTACATTAGCCTTAGGATATAATTTAATTTAATTAAATTATAAATACTTTAATAATTAAATTAAATATTAATCAATAAGTTTAATGTGACTAATATGAGTAAATACTATAGGAATTAAATAATAAGCATGATGAATGTAGATTTAGGTTTTCTGCATCTGACAATTAAGTCAAGTAGCGAATAGCAAAATGAGAATTGCCTATTAGAATAGGACTTTGAAATTATTAGGAATAGACCAGAATTGGTATAATGGCAATGAGCCAATTTTGGGGTATTACATTTTGCCCCTCTTTGAATGAATGTGCGAGCAGCACGTTGTATTCAAAGATAATCAGAAAGCACGATGCAAACATGAGATTGGTTTCGAAGGTGATGATACGGAGACCAATTGATAAGCTTTTTAAGGACTATCTCTAGAACAGAACTTAATCCTAAGGAATCCAAGCAGAGCACTTAGATACCTAAGATTGATAGCATTTAAAAGACTACCTCCAGAATGAAGTGTAATCTTTAAGGATCCAGACAGAACGTCTAGATACCTAAAATTGATAAGCATTTAAAAAGTTTCTTCAGAACGAAGTTTAACCTTTAAGGATCCAGATAGAACACCTGGATACCCGAGAGTGATAGAGCATTTAGAAGACTATCTCCAGAACAGAGCTTAATCTTCAAGGATCCAGATAGAACACCTAGATACCTAGAATTGAAAGCATTTAGAAGATTATATCCAGAACAGAGCTTAATCTTCAAGGATCCAGATAGAACACCTAGATACCTAGAATTGAAAGCATTTAGAAGATTATCTCCAGCACAAAGCTTAACCTTCAAGGATCTAGATAGAACACCTAGATACCCAAAATTGATAAAAGAAAGATAACAAGGTTCAATCATGAGTTGTAGAATCATCCTCAGAACGAGGCTTGATCCTCAGGAGAAGGGGTTTAGACTATCCCAATACCTGTTTATTGAACTCTGAGAAGAGTTGTTATAAGGTTGATCAATTGATGAAAAGATAAGATAGATGGCAGAGATGCCAGATAGAAGGGAACAATATGCCCCAAGTGATGTGATGCCCCAAGTGACTAGGACATAAGATGGGAACTAGATGCCCTGAGCAATAAGTATTTAATGATGTAATCATCCTGCCCCCTCGGGAGCAAAATCGAAAGATGACACACCAGAAATATGATTGAAGTAGTATATCATGTCAGCAGAATCTAGAAGAGATCAGAATGATCTAAAGATTGGGTTGATTTGAAATGATTGTGAAGTCGCAATGAGTTTGACCAAAAGTTGACCAGAGTCAGCCACAGTTGACATAAGTTGACTATTTTCAAAATGAATTTTGAAAATATGGAGAATGTAAAGTTGAAAGGATTCCAAGAATCATAAAGTATCAGAAAGATTTGGGCTGCACAAGCGTTCGATCACGTTGGTCCCCAAAATTTTAAAATGCATTTTTAAGGCTCTTAGGTGTGTCAAATTTTGAATTTGATCTCGAAAATGGATCCAGAATGATCCAATTAGCCAGGGGTGCAATTTTTGCACAAATTCGAGCACTTTGAAAAATTTGGTCAACACCTATATAAGGGCTCGAAGGGTCATTTTCAATTCATTTGTGCTTTTTGTCTTGTAGTGATTTTGAGCTCTGATAGAGACATGGCAGTGAACATGAGATATCATCGTTTTGAGCACTCTAGATGACACAGTCGGCCAGCAGACTACAGACAACTGGTGAGTCATCGATCTTCCATCTTCGTACTTTCATTTTCACGCATTTCGAGTTCATTTATGCACTTTTTAGCATGTTTTAGGATGTTCAATTCTTTCTTTGTGCTAGATCGATCTCTTCTCGTGCGAAGATCTTCTTTCTTCACATGAAGAAACAAGATGCACTGTTTCTTCGTACGCGGCCAGAATATCTTCGCGTGGGGCTATTTTGGTTTCGCAGTAAGGTGGAGATTCTTCGCGCGAGGCAATTTGTGTTTCGCATGATAACCTCTTTTCTCGCGCGAGAAGATCTATCTTCGAGTGAGGAGATCTTTTTTCGCGTGAAGGCTAGATTCTTCGCACGAAGAAAGAACTATTTCATGCAAAACTGTATGTCTTCGCGCGAGATTTCACAATCTCGCGCGAAATTCTATGCCAATTTTATGATTTTCGCATTTAGAAATTGCATTTTATTTTGTTTTGATGCTTCAATTCGACTTGATACTGATCATTTGTTTGTCTTTTTTTTTTTGTGCTTGCAGGAGGTCTTTGAAGACGTATCATTTAGATCTCATTATCTGCCTTATGGAGAGTTATTGTGAAGTTTGGATGACGCAGATCGGGCACACATTGCCCGATTGGGTTTGTCTTCACTATGCCGGATTCCAACCGTGATGGTGAATCACAGTTTACTAACTGCATTGGTAGAGCGTTTCCATTCGGAGATGAACACATTTCATTTGCCGATGGGTGAGATGACGATTACCCTAAAGGATATTTGGAGGATACTGAGGATCCCATTTCATGGTGCTCGAGTCATCTATGATATAGTGCCTCAATTAGGGACAAAGGCACTTTCCATTGTATTCAGGAGAGAGCTACCGAGAGGCAGAGCCATTAGCTGGGATGAGCTGATGCATACTTATAGACCCACACACAGGTTGGCATCCATGCTGGGTATTTTCTTGAGCTACTTCCTATGTCCTGACAGGGGATAGCATGGATTGGAGTGTGGATGGGATGTCATGCTCCGTAGGATGGTTGAGGCACCCGAGATCTTTGGGTGGGGTCATCAAGAACCACTACTGAATACGCAAATAAGTAGTAAGCTACCCAAGCTGACTGAAGATGGATCTCATCCTACACAATCTCTAGTCTTTGCTTAGCAATATTGGCACACTCTCTCCATCGATCTATCTCTCATTGTCGCTCCACTAGCTGTGAGTCACAAATAGCTACCTGTATCTGTAAATCTCCCAACTGTCGGGAGGCCTGATGAATCCACTCTCGGTAGCGTCGTACCATGTCCTACACCCCAGTTGCAGGCTGATCTAGAATCGCCTCATCAAGAATCTCGGGTGCCTACCGCTATGGTGGCACCTATTATTGTGGTGGTGCCTACTGTTGTGGTGGCACCTGCTACTATGGAGCCTCCTACTGTGGGGCCTACTCCTCTATCCTCTACCTCTATCATCAACCATGTCCTATCCCACTACTCCCAACACCTGGGTCTGATCCCATCTACCATGGGGGAATCTATAACTGTTGTACCCAGTGTCAGACCTATGGCAGAATCTGTGGCTGCACCTGTGGCTGTAGGTGTGCCTCCTGCTGTTGGGGCCCCTATCCCTGTGCCTGCCTAGTCATCCCTAGTGGATCTGTAAATCAAGGGAATGGATGACTAATGAGATAAGCCTGATATGTAGGTGTCATCCCTGCATCTGCTACCTCTGGCAGGTAGTCCCACTGAACCATAGCTAGGTTACATACATCTATCATCAATCTGCCAGGATCCATCTATGGAGCCCATCCCCACTCTATGTCCCTCTACAACCTGGCATAGGTGCAGTACTCCTATGAAATATCTTGTGCTCAGCCATACTACCACCACAACCGTGAAATCACAAATTTCTCTAAGATCTTTGTCATCCTGCCCACCAGTGGTCATGAGTTGAACATCCAAGGTAGCTCCCTTGAGGCATCATCCCAGTCATCCATCTCTCACTAGGGCTGCCATACAATGGAGACCAAGTCATCAAGTCGTCTCCTCCAGTGCTCTGTCTTACCCAGGAAGACCTAGGTAATGTGCCTCTGATATCTACAGATATGTGACTCCATCAACTCTTAGGCATCCTCATGAATGGGCCTACATATAGGAAGATGCTCCCATGCCTAGATCTGTAACACATAAACACTAGTGGCCATAATCTTCTTCTCATGAAAGACTATCTCATGCATCTCATGGAACATATGGGCTAGCATGCACTAACCCCACCTAAAAATCTCTAGTGCCTCTACCATCTGGCAAAGCATGACACCCCACCCACACTCCAAACTATGTTGTCCTCTGTCAGGACACAAGAAACAACTCAACAATATAGCTAGCATAGATGCTAGCCTGTGTGTCAGCCCGTATGTATGCTTCAGCTCATCCCAGCTAATGGCTCTACCTCGTTGCAGCTCTCTACCAAATACAACAAAAAGTGCCTCTGTGCCTGCTTGAGGCACTGTATCGTAAACACCTCATGCACCATGAAAAGGAATCCGCAAGATCCTCCAAATGTCCTCTGGGGTGATGGTCATCTCCCCTACGAGCAGGTGAAAGGTGTTCATCTTCGAATGGAAATGCTCCATCAAAGCTATGAGTAAGCTATGATTCAGTGTCACAGCTGAATTCTAGCATAGAGAGGACAAACCTAATTGACCAATGTGTGCCCGATCAACATCATCAAGACTCTGTAATAACTCTCCATATGGTGCGTAATGTGATCTGAATGCAACATCACCAAAGACCTCCTGCACACACACAAACAAAAATGACAAGAAAATGATCAGTACCAGAATGAAATGGTAGAACAAATCTAATACAAATACAAGTTTCATGCACAAAAGCAAAAATTTTAAACACTACTATCATGGGTTCTCATGCGAAGATCTTCAGATCTCGCACGAAGATCTTATTTTTCTACGTGAAGATATCCATTTCTCATGTGAAGTTTCTCTGCTCACGTGAAGAATCTCTTCATCGGGCAAAAGAAGAACTTGTCGTGCAAAAAACAAATGTGTTGTGCGCAAAGAATCTTGTTCTTTGCATGAGATGTGGGTCTCTCCCGTGTGAGAAATCTCACCGACCTACGCAAAAAAATAGTGCATCTTATTTCTTAATGCAAGAAAGAATACCTTCGCACAAGAAAGGATAGTCTTGTGTGAAGACCGATTGACCAAATCCTACAACGTGCCAGAACATGCAATAAATGACCCTATAAAGTGTGAAAATGAAACTAGGAAGATGAAAAATTGATGACTCATCGGTGGTCCGTAGTCTGCTAGTTGACTGTGTCATCTACAGTGCTCAAACTGGTGATATCTCAAGTTCACTACCATGTCTCTCTCAAAGCTCGATTCACTACAAGAAAAAAAGCACAAATGATTTGAAAATGACCCCTTGGGCCCTTATATAGTTTTTGACCTAATTTTTCAAAGTGCTTTGATTTGCACAAAAATCACCCCCTGGCTAATTTGATAGTTCTGAATACATTTTCAAGATCAAATTCAAAATATGACACACTTAAGTACCTCAAAAATGTTAGAGTAAATAATTTATTATTAATTATTTATTCTATTACTTAAGCTTACTTAGGTAAATGCATATATTTAATATTTTGTATTTAATGCATGTAGTGGTTAGTCATTGACAACATAGGAGTTTGTTCCCTTCTAGCATGTTCCACCTTTTGTGGATGTGTGTTGAGTTGTCATCCTTATCTTCTACCACCTTCCAGCTTGTTCAACAAGCTTCCATGAGCTCTTTATAAGCAGACTCCCTCATTGTACTTCATAACATCAAATATCACATAATCACATTGTGCATATTGTAAATACATTTTTGTCTTGTGTTTGCATTTGTGGTCTCTCATGTCTGTTTAGGGTTTTTCCCTTGCTCCATGCTCTTCATCTTCTTGGCTTCTCTTTGACAGGTTCTCACATGCAGGTGATCTTGGGCATCTTCGAAGTTGGCTTTCCTCAACTCCAACATGGTATCAGAGCCTTCCTACTGCTGCTTTGTTGAAGAATTTTTGAAGCTGTGATTTGAAGTCACAAACCCTAGTTTGTTTGTGCATTTTTTCTTCAAATCATGGGATCAGCATTTTTTTGGAGCACATTGGGGCCAAACGGACATCACCATTGGATCCGAAAGGCCATTTGCAATCAGGATTCATATAAAAGTTTGTTGATTTTGGAGATAGAGCTCCAAGAGGCAATTTTTTTTACATCACAAGCCCTGTCATACAGTCAATTTTTGGCAAAAAATTAAAAATAAATAAAAACAGCATCGCGCCGCCACAGGGCCACCACCGTACCACCGACGCTCAACCCTGACTACGGCAGCCACAACACTGCCACAGCTCAGCCGCCGCCCTCCCACAGATCTCTGACGGTGGCACTTCCTATTTTCACTGCTCTTCCAACTGCAATGCCTCCTCTCCACTGCTCCAACTGACACCGCTGCTCCTCCTTTGCTCGAGGCCCAGTCAGCAGTAGTTGATTTAGCATTTTCTAACATATCTGTAGCCACTACCACAACATCTGATCCACCACATGGAGTACACATGGCAGCCATGTGGCCCTTCTTTTTTGCATGATGACTAACATGGCCATCAAATTTAATGCCACAATTTTTTGATGTCAGCATGAAGTCAGCACTTGCATCATCAGTCTTGCTTGCACTCTCCTTCTAGGTCCTTTTTGACCTACTTGTGGTTTTTTGGCCATAACTTTTGCATACGGAGGTATTTTTTCGATCTGAAAGTAGCACCGAAAAGCTGGTTCTAAGACAAAGATTTTGATGCAGGTATTTTTAGGTTTTGATTTTTTTTATTGCCCATTTTTTTAGTTAAAGTTTGTAGTTGTGTTTTTGACTCTGGCATCCATATCTTTTGCATCCCATGTCAGTTTTTTGAAAACTTTAAATTTTTGGAAAGCTGGTTCTGTCACCTTTTTAAAAATGTGGTCCTTTTTCTTAGTTTTTGGCCCATGCTCTTTCTATCATAGTTTTGGCATTTTAGCTATATGGTGGATATTTTGAGTATTTTAGGCCCGTGGATCATTTTCCTAGCATGGATTCTCTTGTTTTTAGCTGTACTTTGTTTTGTTGTAGCTCATTTTCAGTTTTGATCATTATATCTATCATTTTGAAGCACTTTTTTGTAACGCATTGAGATAAAGTGTCACTTTTGCATTTCAAGGATCATGAACGTTGTTTTGAGTCAGTTGTACATGCACTATTTTCATAAAGCACCATGGGGGATAGTTGTTTGCTATTTTAGGCCTTCTCCCTTTGTCAAGTGAGTGTCCCTTCCATGACATTAGCCCCATGTAGAGTCAGTTTGACCATGTCTTTATAGGTGTCTGTACCTCTTTTCCTCTCTCGTCGTTCTTGGTTCGTCTGCAAGAGACTTTGGCCCACCTTCTCAGTTTCCTGTTATCACACCTCTTCTGCATTAAGGGGGGGTTATGTTGTTGTTCTAATGCATCCATGGTTTGATGGTTCGATAGTGTGAACTATGTATTCAGTGGTTGATCCTATGTACAAGGTGATTGCAGTGGCTGGCTACCTATGCATTTCGGTGAGATGGATCATCTACCATATAGACATGCTCGGTTTGTGCCTTCTTCTTCCATGGAGGTTTTTCAGATCAGCAGTTTGATAGATTTGCAGCTCTTCATGCTTCAGTGATGCTGCTTCTACATGATCACTCCTTGTTCCTGTTTTAGGAGACATTTTCCCCTAGTTGTAGACTTCTTCAGTTCTTCACTAGGTTACCTCTTTTTGGGGGAGGATTTTTCCCATGTGGTTTTCTCTATTTCCCTATTTTCAGAGGTTGCATTTTATTGCATTGTACTTGGGTACCTAACATGGCCTCGTTGCCGGGACCCATTCTGCATTCATCTTGGTTTTGTGAGCTTAAGGCATTTTCCTAAGTTGAACTTAAGGGGGGGTGTTAGAGTAAATAATTATTTATTTATTATTTATTCTATTACTTAAGCTTACTTAGGTAAATGCATTTATTTAATATTTTGTATTTAATGCATGTAGTGGTTAGTTGTTGACAACACAAGAGTTTGTTCCCTTCTAGCATATTCCACCTTTCGTGGATGTGTGCTGAGTTGTCATCCTTATCTTCTACCACCTTCTAGCTTGTTCTACAAGCTTATGAGCTCTTTATAAGCGGGCTCCCTCACTGTACTTTATAACATCAAATATCACATAATCATATTGTGCATATTGTAAATACATTTTCCTCTTGTGTTTGCATTTGTGGTCTCTCATGTTCGTTTAGGATTTTTCCCTTGCTCCATGCTCTTCCTCTTCTTGGCTTCTCTTTGATAGGTTCTCGCATGCAGGTGATCTTGGGCATCTTCAGAGTTGGCTTTCCTCAACTCCAACAAAAAACACGTTTGAAAATTTTGGGGCTGACGCGATCGAATGCTTGTGCAGTCCAAATTTTTTTGATACTTTGTGAATCTTGGAATCTTTCTAACTCAAAATTTCTTCAAATTTCATCACCAATCTGGATAAAGTCAACTCAAATCAAATGTGGTCAACTCTAGTCAACTATTGGTCAACTTTGGTCTTTTGGACTTCAAAATCACTTCGGATTGACTTCCAAATTTCTTCTGATCATTCTAATCTTTTCTATATTTCTTCTGATCATTCTAATCTCTTCTACACCCTACTACATCTTGGATTTCTTCTATATCTCTTTGTATACTGCTTTATATCATTTTTTTCGTGTGCCATCTTTCGATTTCACTCCCGAGGGGACAGGATGATTACATCATTAAACTTGAAAGTCAAATCAATATGAATCTTTATTGCTCAGAGCATCTTGTTCCCATCTTATGTCCTATTACTTGGGGCATCTTATCACTTGGGGCATCCCATCCCCCTTCTATCTAGCATCTTTCCTATCTATCTTATCTTTTCATCAAGTAATCAGTCCTATAATAGCTCTTCTCATAGTTTGATGGATAGGTATTGGGACAATCTAAACCTCAATTATTGAGGATCAAGCCTCGTTCTAGGGATGATTCTGCAACTCATGATTGAATCTTGTTATCTTTTATCAATTCAGGTATCTAGATGTTCTATCTGGATCCTTAAAGATTAAGCTTCATTCTAGAGATAGTCTTTTAAATTCTTTCAATTTTAGGTATCTAGGTGTTCTACCTAGATCCTTAAAGATTAAGCTCCTTTTTGGAGATAATATTTTAAATGCTATCAATCTCGGGTATCTAGGTGTTCTACCTAGATCTTTAAAGATTAAGCTCCATTGTGGAGATAATATTTTTAATGCTATCAATCTCAAGTATCTAGGTGTTCTACCTAGATCCTTAAAGATTAAGCTCTGTTCTAAAGATAATCTTTTAAATGCTATCAATCTCAAGTATCTAGGTGTTCTACCTGGATCCTTAAAGATTAAGCTCCATTTTGGAGATAATCTTTTAAATGCTATCAATCTCAAGTATCTAGGTGTTCTATATGGATCCTTAAAGGTTAAAATTTCTTTTGAAGGAAACCTTTAAAATGCTTATCAATTTTGGGTATCTAGGTATTTTTCCTAGATTCTTTGGGATCAAACTCTGTTCTAGAGATGGTCCTTAAAAGCTTATCAATTGGTCTTCGTATCATCAACTTTGGAACCAATCTCATTTCTTGATCCTTGCATCATGCCTTCTGATTTTCTTTGAATCGAACGTGCTACTCACACATTCATTCAAAGAGGGGCAAAATGTAATACCCCAAAATTGGCTCATTGCTATCTCAACCAATTTTGGTCTATTTATGATCAATCCTAAGACCTATTCTAATAGTCAACTCTTATTCTGCTACTTGCTACTTGACTTAATTGTCAAATGCAGAAAACCAAAATCTGCATTCATCATACTCTTTATTTAATTCCTAAAGTATTAACTCGTATTAGTCACATTAAACCTACTGATTACAATTTAATTTAATTTAAAGTTTTTATACTTTAATTAAATTAAATTATATCCTAAGGCTAATGTACTACGAAATTAAATTTATTTAATTTAATAAATATGCCTATTTTAATTAATTAAATGAAATTATTTAATTAAATGAAGATGCTACTTCTAATTAATTAAACAAAGTTATTTAATTAAATGGGAAGTTATTCCTAATTAATTAAATAAAGTTATTTAATTAAATAAGAAAATTGTCTCTAATTAATTAAATAGAAAAGGTATTTATGAGAGCATATCTCATTTTATTAAATTAAATATCTCTCCTAATTTTCTCTTCAGTTCAAGAATGGAAATTCCTAGTTCACTACTGATCAAATTAGAAGTGAGCCAGATCACTTACTCTCACACTAAAGTCTATCTGAGCTAACTGACTCTTACACTTAGACCTGAGCCAATTAACTCCCTCTGATTTGGGAATCTTCCACCTTAATTGAACCTCATCTTCGATCCTGACCGTTGATTGGAATTGATCTCAACCATTGGAGTATTTTAGGTAAAATATATTTAAGAGACCTTCATTTCCTCATTATAGAGGATGAATTGATTTTGCTATCGAATTGCTGTCACATTTTGCACTCACATTTGCTCACATTTGCTCATATATTTTCATCATTTAGCTTAATTTCATTTAGCATTTAAAATGTATGCATCTAATATAATTTCTTTTACAAATTCTTAAATTAGTTTGCATTATGCATTTAGAATAAATTTGCACATTCATCTAGCTTAATTGCATCTCTCAAATCCTTCATTCTTAGAGGGTCTGGTTGCCCAAACCTCATCTGTGAGGATATTAAATAGGCAAAATCCCTTTAGATAGAAGGCAATAGGTTGGCTCACAGGGCTAATCTTGGGTGAACAACCTCATGTTCATTCTAGGATGAATCCACCTATAATGACCATGTTGAAGTGTCTGTGAGGTTCAAAGGCCCACATCTCCATAGGCCCACCTTAATGTCATGTCTAACTTCTCTAAGGTCTACAAAATGCAATACAAAGTCCTTTGTAGACATGTCTTCAATTCTTCCTTCCTTGGTGGGCTTATTAATCTACATAGTCAAGTGCCCTATATCAGGATCTTGTCTAAGGATTGACAAGGTCTTCTACTTCTTAACTTTACTCAATGCCAATCTAGAATGGATAGCTAGAGATAAAGTTTCTTTGTTAGGGAATCCCTCCTCTTTCCTCTTCCTCTTTCTACCCAATGTGTCTTCTAGCCATGATTTTGTGTCAATCACCTTAGTTGCAGTATTGAGTGTGTCTCACTGAACATTTTCCTCTTGATTGGAGTTATTGTCTTTTTAGTTGATGAGAAAGGTTCTTTAGAGCTTGGGAAACAAGTGTTGAAACTTTGGGACCCTTCTCTATTTTTGTAGTCTTCTTTGTAGCTTCATTGGACTTAGTAGATTTTCTCTCACTACTTCCACCATCTCCAAGGTCCACCATTTAAATTTGGGGGCTACTTGGTAGGAGCAATGAAACATTTATAGATGGAATCAAACTATTGTGAGGTGAGAGAGCCATTATGACTGCACTATCCTTCAATTTTTCTGCATTCTTCTTCTTGTCCTCTATTGTAATTTTGATTATCAGTACTAAACCATTCTAACAAGTTTTATCAAAAGGGATATTCTTGTCAAGAGGTTGGTCACCTCCACTAGTTGATTGAGTAGGGCCTTGAGTGATGGGAAAGATTGTGCTTGAGGCACCACTTTGAGAAGATGAGGTTGCCACTACATTTGGGGATGATTGGGCAGGCATGCCTTTGTCCCTACTTTGTCACATCATAGTCCACTCGACCCATTTTTTATTTCTCTTGTAGATTTTGGCCATCATTATGTCTAGGTCTTCCACAACATCCTCATAAGCATCTAGACTTATGGGAGTATTCCTTATCTTCGTCAAGTAAGTATTGCTATACATATTCTGACCATCATCTTCAACTCCTTCTACATCAATGTTGATCTTATACATCTTCACTTGGTCCACTATCAGTTTGGTAAAGACTCGATTATGGCTCACGAACTCATCTTTGTAATCAGCCCAATAGTCCTCGATGGTGGTGATGTACATTATCACACTCCCTATCTGCAAGAAATCTCTAGCATACCTATTTGGATCGAACATGGGCCTCAAGACTTCATACATATCCAAATTATATTTATTCTAGAACACCTTCATCATGTTTTTGGAGTCAGACTGGGTGTCACAGTTGAAGGTGCCAACTTTCATGGGCAATTTGTATCCTTTCTTCTTTAGTCTCTTGATTAGTATATTCACTTGCAAGGCTTGTCATATGATCTCGATCAACATGATCATATCACTTAGATACCTTGGTAGCTTTAAGGGAAATCCACCAAACACTACAAGAAAAAAAATAAGAGAATGATGACAATTGAATGAAATAACATCCAAACTAACTAATAATAGCCATGGCTTCTAGGTTGAATCTCCTTTCTAGGCATCCTTGTAGCTTCCTAAAAATCCTCATGGTAAACACATCATTCACCTTAACATAATCTGCATAACTATTTTGTACTTGTAACATGGATAAAATTCATAAGATTTAACGTCATCTAGGAAATTCTCTAATCTTGGGAGGTTGGGCCACAACTGCAATGAGGTCAACATGTAAATAAAGAAGGAAGACATATAAAATGTATTATAGAACTTGGTTTCCTAGATGGTATTGGATAGAATTTTGCTTACTTCTTGCATCCAATCAATGTATTGGGTATCTGAGAAAATTACCTGAACTAAAATGAAATACTACTCAACAAAATTTCAATCTTCTACCTCACCTTTCAACTTGTGCTGGAGAATCAAAATATCAATGATTTCTAGCTTAACGTTGGTCCCAAGCAATGTTTAAGGAACTTTACTCTTATTGATTAGTGGTTTCTAGAACCATGTCATCATGATTTCTTTCCTCCAAATCATCTTCTTTGTGAAAAACTTTGAGATGACTCCATTGAAGATTAAGTCAGAATATTCCTCCCACTCTGGCACATGAAGGTAGTTCACCATTATTTTCCTATCAATTGAGATTAGCACCATATCTTCAGGTAGCACAATTTGTCTAGTTTATGGGTTATAGTGATGAATGCTTTCATAAATTGACTTAGGAGCTTAGACCACAACCGGGAAAATAGTGACCTCGACTAAATTGTATACTTGGAGCTGCTCGATAATGGGATGAATTCATTTAGATCTTAATATTTTTTGGAAGTTTTCCATGTCAAAGAAGCAAAGAGAAGTATCCATGAAATTCTTCAATTGGGACTTGATACTAGTTAACCCATCAAAACCTGTGAACTTGGTTGGCATGAGTTTATGAACAAGATTTTGAAAAGTGAATGAGACAACGATTGCAATAGTTACATATTTTTCAAAAGCTATGAGTATTGATAGAATGAAAAATCAAAGGAAAAAGTGGTAACTTAAATATTTAACTGCTTGTGCATCTTTATATGAGAGCTTCAATTCATTTGTTGATCTTTAGAATTCATGCCACACATATGAATTTAAAGAAATACTTTTTGGATAGTAAATGCAAGAGTTCAATGGAAATTTAGGGGTCTTTTCCCTATTTTTTTGAACTCAACGGTAACTTTCTATATTTCCACTAGTTACTTTTCTATTTTCCATTAAGTTATAGAAAGTTACCATTGGAGTACGCCATTGAGGAAAATTCACTAAGTGAGATTCTTTCTATATCTATTCTTCCTTAATGATTCAATCGATTCCAATATTATTCCAACATACTATAAATATTTTACAAGGGTCAAACTTAACCATTAACATAATTTTCTTGAAAATTTGGAAAACTGTCTTCATGGGTTGGAAACCCACCGAGCAGAAGACATTTTCCAATTTTTTGGTCATTGCTTACTTATAGATCAAATCTTTGAGAACAAAATTTCTGGAAGATGTGAATATTTGATTAAGGTGTGAGGGCCTATTTGAGAGTGATTATACATCTATTTTTTCAATTCAATCCATTTTATAGAAAAGTGTCTTCATGGGTTGGAAACTTGCCGAGGAGAAGACAACTTTAGGTTTTCTACCAGGGCTTAAAAAATTGTGCAACATAAAATTTGAACAATGCTTGGAGATCTCAACTTAGATTCAAACATTAATTCAATGTATAATCCTTCACATTTTGCATTTTTTAATCCATATGCATCTTGAAGTGGTTATTATGGAAATCGCCTCATGGGTCAAAAACTCACCAAGGAGAAGATGATTTTCAAATTTTTTGCCAATGCTTGCTTATCAAGGAGTGGTACATTGTGAGTGAATATAGAACATGATTTATCATCAAATGAGGAAATTCGATCTCTATTAGACTAGCTACTAACTTTCTCGGCAAGTCATAAGGAAAGTCAAACACCCACACGACAAGAGGGGAAGAGAAGGTGAAATGAGAAAATCTGATGGAGATCACCTAACCTTAGGAACTGTGGACCTAGACTCAAACACAACTCATGACAAGACTCACTTAATCTACTTCACAAGACTCACTTTTGCCAATTGGTTAGAAAACAAAAAGTGGGGCAACAGAATATATCTTAATATTTTAGATTTTTCTTAAAGAAACATATATTTGATATAATCAAAATGAGCATTATATATAATTTTTGTAATAATTATTGGTAGGACATGAAAATGACAACATAACCATAAACATGTAATCACTATGAAAAATTAAAAAATTAATATATTCCTTCAATGATAGCTTTTAACAATTCAACAGCAATAATAGCCATGCATCTCATTTTATTGATTATGTTTTATACTCACAATGTTCTTTATTTGGAAAGATTTATCATTTTAGGCTTTTAGGGATTTAATTTTAATTTTTAATAATATTACAAAAAAAAATATTCATAACATTCGTAAAAGACTTCATGCACTTATTCTATGGTACACATGAATAGTTAGCAATATTGTCAATCTAAATATGTAATGTTAATTATTGAAAACATGAAAGTGGATGTGTTTTTTATTAAGTGAAAAATAGGGTTTGAAGGGACCCAAAATGCCAGGGAAAACACCATAAAAAAACATAACCAAAATTGGAAGAAACCACCAAACTCCCCTATTAAAGACAAATGATGCCTGAAAGAAAAAAACAACACATGAAAAGCCAACATGCAGCCCACAAAAGGAGAAAGGGCTAGAAGAATCCAACCCAATCTTGAGAACTAAGCCACTAAGGTTTAGCTTTTTTCTTACCCTTATGCGATTGAAGTCATATGAAATGCATGTGAAGATGATATGGATTTTTTTACCTTTCATTATAATCCAACCATCTTCCAAATTTCTAGCCTCATCTTGCCAAGATATAGACTGAAGTACAGAGCACCAAAGAAGTTCCAGAAGAAACCTAAGAAATTAGACTGATAATAACCAAAGGGGATGAATAAGCCCCAAGCTCATCTTGGAGCACAAAAAACATAGAATAGTCCACACAACGATACACTACAACAACCATCAATGAAGAAGAACCACCTACAACACCAACAAGGCAAATTTCAAATAATAGGGAAAAACCTTTAGCTAGAAAGGCACAAGTAGAAGTCAAAAGGGAATAGTAACATCTTGGTTGCAACATTATAAATTTTCTCTATATCACATTGAGCCACAATGTTCCCAGTCTTAAAGAATCTTCTACACCTAAAAAGAATCCCCTTCTGCAACAAATCTTAGAAGATTTGATCTAAATATCCACTAAGAATCCCTTAGAGACATCCAGATCAACTAGAATACAAGAAAAGGTGGAATGAATAATATCATAAGGTTCTTTATCAAGCATTAAGAAATTCCCAAGAGTACTAATAATCACTACGAGGAAGCCATCCAACCAAAAGTAAAGAGGGAGATTAGGAAATCAGACTCAAACAAGAATTTTATTGAAAGTTTTAGCAGTAGAATTGAAATCAACATACTAAAGCTTAAATATAAGAAAAAATGTGTCCTCCTAGCTAAAGAAATGATTATACAATATTTTATTTGTTTCTTTAATATATTCAAATTTAGCAACAAAAAATCCCTTGCTAGAAGGTAAATATGCATAGCTCTAACAAGGAGGGGCTCCCAGTAATGAGAGACATAGGAAAGAAGCTCAAGGAGACTTGGCCAAAAGCTCCAAAATCCATAGATTAATGTGTGGATAGGAAAAATTGAAGTATTGTAGTCTATTTCCTCCTCCAGCTCCTTATCTAGCATAATGGAAACAAAACAAAAACAAAAAAACCATAAGGCCCCCTTTGTTTAGGCTTGCACCCTTACTAGTTCCTACATTCTTCATAATAATATTCTCTCCAGTGACCAAACCTAAATTGGAGACAAGAGGAGTCAAAGGGAATAAATTACCCTCAATCCAATTGATGAGAGATGATTACAACCTATTTAATGGCATATTTTAATGCATTTCATTTAGATTCATTCTCATTTCTGTATTCCATTCCCATCCCATTTTGACCCATTTTATTATTTTACGTTGCATATATATATATATATATATATATATATATATAAGTTGTATTTAATGAGGTTTTAGGATTAAAATATGCAAAATGCATTAATGATTTCTTTAATTGATTGTTATAATTACAATATGTTGATTTATGAGTGTAGATGTTCCTATCACTCATTTTACAAAATCTTCATGTTGCACTTTGGACAAAGAACCCATGTATGTGGTTGACCACATGGATATCATATTTATTTACCACATTATCTTGGTGCTATTGTCACATTTATTAGTGTGACAGCAAACTCATCTATATAGGTGCTATGAAATGGTGATTTTTCCATTACTTATTCTTAGTTTGTGGCTGAGAAATTAGTTCCCATTCTTACCCATGGGATCTAAGGGAGCTATCATCTTCACAGTGTTTAATAACTAATTTCATATCTAATTAAAGGAAGGGAATCAGATTAGCTATTTTAGTATGATGGAGGATGTGAAAAGTGGTTAATCTATTCTTTTAGATAGCCAACAAAACCCACCACATATTTCAGTTTTGTATTTATGGTTTCAATTGCATAGTTTGTTGGTCTCCAGTTGAAAATAGACCATATATTAGTGTACGTACTTGTTATGTGTATTATATATAAGAAATGTAATATGGAGATGTGAAAGACAATTATGTACAATTCTTCTTAGAAATAAAAGATTGTTTATTGTACTGATCAACCCCATGCTCAACATTTTCTAGCTCAGGACCTAACAAATTGAGGAGGGGCCCACTTCTCAGGACATTTGGTGTGTTTTCTGGTTTCTATTTCAAGTGTGGTTTGTTTCAAGTTTCAATAGTATAGTGTTTTGTTTAAATTAACAGTCAGATTTGCATTATCAGTATTTCTAAATAATAAAATTATTAATGTTTTATCTTATTCATTCAGCAAAGCAAGTTCCCACTGTATTTTTGATTTTAGATTAGTCAATACATTATTAATAGTTCATGTTATATTTAAACTATTAAAGCATATTTGTATTTCAAATATTAGTGTGTTAGATCAACTATCCAATGTGACATTCTTGTATTGCTTAGTGATTAGTGTTCTTTGGAATTGAGTTTAATGTCTATAGTTATTTTAGTTCTTATCATTGTTTTTGTTTGAAAAAACATTTTCATTTTTTAATGTTCTTATTGTTTTAGTAGTTTTCAATTAAGCTCCTATCATAGGAAGTGACAGTTCCTATCGCAGTTTTATTTTAGTTTTCCATAGGTTCATTTTCGTGTGTTTTAATTGCATCCATAATCACTCAAATCACAACTCTCACCCCTTGATAGCATATTTCTCAGATGTCTTTTACAAGTTTATGCTCTTGGATTAACACATATGGACCAGCCAAACTTCATCATAAATTGTTCATTCTTTCATAATATTTGTCCTAGTGTTGGCCTATCACTAATATGACCTAAAATACTGCCACTGAAAATATGTTGCAAACAACTGACTAAAATTATAGCCACACCAATAGGAATAGTCAACTTCACCACATAAATGCCAGTGATAGCTGAGTTAGAAGAATCTCAAGCAACACTAACAAGGACAAGGAAAGAGTGTGGAGATCCAACATGGAAGGAACCAACACTAAAAAAAGTAGGAATACCAACTGTGATGAACCTCCTTATAGCAATATCGTGAGAATGCTCGAAATAACAGAATACAAAGTGATAGCAGAACTCAGAATGAATCTACTGATCGCAGGCCACTTCGAGGGGGTAACCTCCTTTGAGCAAGCTCAATACAATAAATTCGTCCGTGCCCATTAAGGGTCTCAACCTATTCTTATATACTGAGTACGATCTAGAAAAGTAATACTACCTATGCATGTGGGATAATAAAATATACTCACGGGACGACTTACAAAGCATATGCGTCCAACAACACTACTCTAACAAAATAAACAGAAGGAACACTCAAGTTCCTAACATCCCCTCTCCCTTAGAAAAAAGCTTTGTCCTCAAAGCTTAAGGTGTGGAAATTGTTGTTGAATCTGAAGAAGGGGTTCCCAGGTAGCATCCTCTGGTTGCATGCCATGCCACTGAATCAAGACCTCAGAGATGGAGCGAGAGCGAAGCTGGCGAGTGCGCTGGTCAATGATTGCCACCGGCTCCAGGATAATGGATCCTTCCGTATCCATTTCAGGGAGAGTAGTTTGTGCTCTGACAGTGGTACCCAGAACTTTCTTTAGACAAGAAACATGAAAGACTGGATGAATGCGGGAAGAAGGAGGAAGTTCCAGTTTATAAGCAACTGAACCAATCTTCTGCAGAACCTTATAAGGCCCATAAAATTTTGGGGCCAGCTTATGACGCCCTTTCAGCTTTAGGGAGGATTGTTTGTATGGCTGTAGACGAAGAAAAACCATATCCCCAACTTGAAATGAGCGCTCAGAACGGTGTTGATCTGCTTGCTGTTTCATCCGATTACGGGCCATGTGAAGATTATCTTGTAAGGTACGAAGAATCTGATCCCTGCTGCGGAGAACTATGTCAACTGCCTGGACTGGTGAGCTGTTGGGAGTGTAGGGAAGGAGCACTGGAGGGGCCTGACCATAGACTGCTTCATATGGAGTCATTTTAGAGGCAGTGTGGTAAGACGTATTGTACCACCATTCAGCTAAAGGGAGCCACTTGGCCCACTGATGTTGCTGTTCGGAAGTGAAGCAACGAAGATAAGTTTCCAAGCATTTATTGACAATTTCAGTTTGACCATCAGTTTGTGGGTGATAGCCCGAACTCATCTTTAGTTTGGTGCCAGTTTTCTGAAACAGTTCAGTCCAAAAATGACTGGTAAAAGTTGCATCACGATCAGAGACAATGGAAGAAGGGAGTCCATGAAGACGAAATATCTGGTCCATGAAGATTTGTGCAACAGAGGAGGCAGTATAGGGGTGGCTGAGGGCACAAAAATGACTATATTTCGAGAGACGATCAACCACAACCAAGATCACTGTCTTGCCACCGGATTTAGGAAGCCCTTCAATGAAATCCATAGAAATATCAGTCCAAATCCGTGTAGGGATGGGCAATGGTTCGAGCAAGCCAGGAAGGAGGGTCGTTTCACCCTTGTGGCGTTGGCAAGTATCACATTCAGCCACCATCTGTTGAATCGTCTGTTTCATCCTTTTCCAAAAGAAGTTTCTCCTTGCTCGCTCATAAGTTTTGAGGAAGCTTGAGTGCCCTGCTGAAGGAGAAGCATGGAGTTCATAAAAAATAGCCTGATGTAGAGCTGGGTTCTGAGGAAGCACTAGCCGACCCTTGTATCGAAGAGAAGCACCATCCCAAGAGTAATGTGGTATAGCAGAAGGATTATTGGCTAGCTGGTGAATGATTTGAGATAAAGAAGAGTCACTGTCATAGCCCTGCTGAACAGATGCTAACCAATTGGGAATGGGCATAGAAATAGCGGAAAGGGAAGCTTGATTATCAAATGTGCGAGAAAGAGCATCTGCCACAATATTCTCCTTACCCTTCTTGTAGGTGATCTCATAATCATACCCCATGAGTTTGCTGACCCATTTCTGTTGTGTAGGAGAGGATACCCGTTGTTCCAGGAAGTATTTCAGACTTTGGTGATCGGTTCTGATGCAAAAATGACTCCCTAAGAGGTATGGCCGCCACTTCTGTACAGCATGCAAAATAGCCATCATTTCTTTTTCATAAGTAGAGAGGGCTAGATTCTTACCAGAGAGGGCTTTGCTAGTGAACGCAATAGGATGGTCATCTTGCAGGAGAACAGCACCCAATCCATTGCCGCAAGCATCACTCTCAATAGTGAAGGGTTTGGAAAAATCTGGCATTGCGAGAACAGGTGTACTGCACATAGCCTGTTTCAGTTGTTCAAATGCAGTCTCAGCAACAGGGGTCCAGGAGAAGGCATCCTTTTTTAACAGAGCTGTCAATGGTGCTGCAATTTTCTCGTAATCTTTGACAAACTTGCGGTAGTAGCCAGTCAACCCCAAAAAACCCCGAAGGCTCTTGAGAGTTTTAGGATGCGGCCAAGTTTTCATGGCATCTATTTTTGTAGGATCCACCCGCACTCCATGGTGTGCAACAATATGCCCGAGATACTCCACTTCCTCCTGGCCAAACACACATTTAGATAGTTTTGCACAGAGTTGATGATCAGAGAGAAGTTGCAAGACAAGCTCCAGATGATGGAGATGCTCATCCCAAGTTTTGCTATATATGAGGATATCATCAAAGAAGACCAGAATGAATTTTCGGAGGTATGGCCGAAATATGTTATTCATCACTGCCTGGAATGTTGAAGGAGCATTCGTGAGGCCAAAGGGCATGACTAAAAATTCATAGTGACCATCATGTGTGCGGAAGGCAGTTTTAGGTATATCCTCCTCATTAACCCGAATTTGATGATACCCAGAACGAAGATCTAACTTGGAGAAAAAATGAGCCCCATGAAGTTCATCAAGAAGTTCATCAACAACTGGAATGGGAAACTTGTCCTTTATAGTGAGATGATTAAGTGCTCGGAAATCAATGCAGAGTCGCCATGACCCATCTTTTTTGCGAACAAGCAGAACTGGAGAAGAAAAGGAACTGGTACTAGGGCTAATAATACCTTGCTTCAGTAAGTCACGGACAAGTATCTCGATTTCGGTCTTCTGATGAAATGGGTAGCGGTAGGGCCTGATGTTGGGCGGAACACTGCCAGGAAGGAGCTGAATACGGTGGTCCTCTGGACGAGAAGGAGGTAATCCCACAGGTTCAGCAAATACACCAGAATACTTGTCCAAAATGTGTTGGAGATCGGCAGGAGTGCTAGAGACTGCTGATGGCTGCATCTGAATGGAATGGAGCTGAGCGATGACACCATGTGAATTCTTCTTAAGAAGTTTTTCCATACGGTGTGAACTGATGATGCTGAGAGACCCTGGTTGTAAGCCTTTCAAAGTGTGTTGGTGCCCCTCGGCTGAAAACTGCATCCAAAGTTCAGCAAAATCCCAAAGAATGGGGCCAAGAGTGCGTAACCATTGGGCACCCAAAACCACATCACAGCCACCTAAGGGTAAGGCAAACATGTCAGAGCGCATGTTATAATCGCCAATAGAGAGACGCACATTGCGACATTTCCCTTTACAAGGTAAAGTGCCCCCATTGGCAATCATGACTTCAAAGCTAGAGCAGGGATGGATAAAGCAATCAGCCTGTTTGGCTATTCGTGGATCAATGAAGTTATGAGTGCTACCAGAATCAATGAGTATAGTAAGAGGGATCTTCTTGAAGAAACCCTGGACCCGCATGGTTTGTGGAGTAGTGACTCCTGCCAAAGCATGGACAGATATCTCTGGTGGAGCTTCTGGTGAAGGAGGTTCAGGCTGGTGAGGCTCAACCTCATCATCCACTGTTTCCTGAGCATCTACATATTCTTCCAGTTCCGGTGGAGAATCCACATCCAAGAGATAGAGCTTTTGCTGAACACATCTATGGCCCCGAGACCATTTCTCATCACAATTATAACAAAGCCCTTTGTCTCGCCTGACTCGCATCTCTGTTTCAGACAAGTGCTTGATCGGAGTAGTTCTGGGAGCTGGTATGACTGGAGGGTTGTGAGAACCTGTATTTCTGAATGGAACAAAATTAGATCTGGAGCGTTGTAGAGCACTAATCTTGTCTTCCGCTAACTTAGCCAACCCAAGGGCTTCCATCATTGTAGTAGGTCGAAACATTTTGACTTCTGAGCGAAGTGCATCCTTCAGACCACTGACAAAACAACTACGGAAGAATTCATCAGACAAGCCCTCTGTGTGATTAGCTAATTTTTCAAACTCTGTCTGGTATTCTCTTACAGTGCCTGTTGACGCAGTTTAGTGAGTGCTCCTGTGAAATCATCAAAGGAACTAGGGCCAAAGCGCTCCAAAATGAGGGTGCACAATTCTCTCCATGTTGGGCCTACATTAGCCTTGATGTACCAACGGAACCATTGAAGAGCTTCATGTTCCAAATGAAAAGATGCAAGGGGGACTTTGTGGTTATCTAAAGTATTATGCAAGCTGAAATACTGCTCTGCCCTATAGATCCATCCAGTCGGATCAGAACCATCGAAGCGTGGAAAATCAAGCTTTGGTCCACGGAAATTGCCAGAAGAGGACCCAGTATCTCCTGAATGGTTTCGGCTCATGGCTGACTGCTGAAAGTTAAGACCCAGAATTTTGTCATCCAGATCTTGAAGTTTGGTTTTGAGGGATGCCATTTCTTCTTCCATGATTTTTGCTCCTGTACACGTAACAACCATAAAGCAAGGTTTTTTTTTTTTTTTTTTTTTTTTTTTTTTTTTTGAAATGGGTAGAAGATGAGAAACAAAAACTTTTTTAGTAACGGCAAACTTGGATTTGGGTAAAACTCAGATAGGAAATGGGTGTTCGACGGGTGGTGGGAGACTATCTAGGGACAAGGGAAACAGAAAAATGAGGGTTTCAAGGGTAGGGAGGCGAAATGAGGCGAACAGTCCAAGAGGGATAAGGAAGCAAAATGAGGAATGGAATCTTGTGGCTCAGTTTGGTGGCGATTGGATGAGAGGTGAAAAAGATAGGGCAAACCCTAAAATTAGATAAATGAGGGATTTAGGGCTTTGATATGTAAAATTTGGGGTTGGGTCGCCAAGGAAGGAAGTATGCGAAATGATATTGCAGACGTTCTACGGAAGTATGAGCAGAAACAGAAAGCAAACAAGGAAGCTACGACTAAAAAACAGAAAAAATTTTACTCTTTTTTTTTTTTTTTTTTTTTTTTTTTTTTTTTTGAACAGTCGACTTATAAAAATTCACTCACAGACAGAACAACTGAAAAGAGTTATTGCAATAACAAGAGATATTAGAAGTGAGAGGAACCTGAAGGCCACGACAGAAAAAAATTTGATGTAATTTCCACCCAGCGAGCCCAAGAGAGTGCTCTGATACCAGATGTGATGAACCTCCTTATAGCAATATCGTGAGAATGCTCGAAATAACAGAATACAAAGTGATAGCAGAACTCAGAATGAATCTACTGATCGCAGGCCACTTCGAGGGGGTAACCTCCTTTGAGCAAGCTCAATACAATAAATTCGTCCGTGCCCATTAAGGGTCTCAACCTATTCTTATATACTGAGTACGATCTAGAAAAGTAATACTACCTATGCATGTGGGATAATAAAATATACTCACGGGACGACTTACAAAGCATATGCGTCCAACAACACTACTCTAACAAAATAAACAGAAGGAACACTCAGGTTCCTAACACCAACAAAGGTGTGATCCTTAGGGACCAATACCACCACAAAGAAGCCATAAGAAGTAGAGATCAGAGAAGATAGAGGTTTCAATCTCAAAACCCTAATAGAGGTGCTAGGAATAGGACCTAGAGACATAATTGAATCCTTAAATTGGATGTGCTAATCATACATAATATTTAACATTATGAATGAATTATTTGCCCCATTCCCTAAGTTATCACTCTAATTCATACACAGGTTTTCTCAAAACTTTAACCTAAAAGAAAAGTAGGTAAATTTTAACTGTTTTGAGCAATATGTTCATGATCTACTATTTCATATATTTCTTTAGAATTTCGAACTTTTAGATTCCTCTACATTTTAAGTTTTCAATTAATACATTATTTGTATCATATTCATTATCATTTTACAATTCAACATATTTAATATTTTCAATGTTTATGATGTTTCTTTCATGTTATCTACACTTACATTGACAAAGCTCAAGGATGAAGAATTCCCAAAGGATATATCTAACAAAGCAACGTGAATATGTTGTACATAGAGAAACAATAATAGAAAGAAGAAATAAAATGACAAAATTCAATTGATGATGTTCAAAATCCAATAACATGTTTCTTATAACATGTCAGGAAACAAGACCTACCCAATTGTAACCTTACAACATATAAAAATTCCAGTTATACACACAAGAACTTGACCTTTGGATCTTCCTACTAAGTTCCACACTGTCTCTCCTAATACACCAAGGATATTACATATTCAATCACTTCGACACGTAGGCCAGCCAAGAAGATTCACACTTCTTGATAATTACGAAACATGTTACCATTCACATAGGATGAGCCACCAAGATAAGTCATTGGTCGGGACAAAGAACATATAAGAGGGTGCTATCATAGATACAGTCAAAATGTGCTTCAAGAATCATCATGAAGAACTTGAATGACCGCATGCAGAAATTACACCTCACTCCATGGGAGTCCAACGATCGGTTAAAGAGTGAGAACCCGGGGACCGGTTAAAGTGCCGGTGGGGAATTCACTTCCCAAGAAAAAAAATAGAAGGCTCATCGAAAAGAAATCTTAACTGTCTCCAGTCCGTAGTAGGATTGCACAAGTCGCGACATATGATCAAACGATCATATGTATGTATGATTACATGTTTTTCAATGTTTTATCTTATGATATAGATTACTTCATTACATTTATTCATTCTTAGATTATGATCATATAAGTCTTATCATGTCATTATCTTCTTTACGATGTTATCTTTTATAAATAAAAATTTGTGCATCATTCTTCTAGAACTATCTTATTGATCAAAATTACACTCATGTACTATTTGCCTTCCTAACTCTTATAATCAATTAACTAATTTCCTTCACGAGTATCATTATTTGTGTATCAATTTTCTCTCCTCTAATTACTTCAAAAATTATCTCCAATCTTTCTTTTTTCATTAGATCTTTCAAACTCTTTAATGATAAACCTCACACTTACCAATTCATTATGAAAAATAAGAACTTGGATTCAAACTAGTTATAAGGAAAAGGAAATGAAATGACTTTTTATCAACTCACAAATAAGAAACTACCTAAATCAAAAACCTTAAATTATTTCAAGTAGTGCCACATTCTCTTCAAAATAAGGATATATTAGAAAGATGGACATACACCCTTTGTATGAAGCCCAATAGTCACATTAACTATACATCTTCTCGTGGATCTTCAATTGAAGGCTTATGCTGATGTATAAATACACATATGTTGTCATGTATTGCATTAGATTGAATATTGTTAATATAATAATTTCTTGCTCAATTGCGGACGTAGTCACAAGTTATGGTAAACCATGGTAAATAACTTTGTGTATTGTGTTTTTCTTCTTCATTTCTATTTTTTATTTAATTTCTCTATTCTTTTTATTATTTACACCCTCTCGAGAAATTAAAAAATGGGAAGATATTTATAAGATATAAGATAAAAGGGTGTGATTCGATCAAATTAAATAATATTTATAACCATCATAAAATTTAGGAAAAAATCGTTCAACACAAAATTTCACACCTTCTGACTGCAAAAGGGAAAAAATTTCTAATCATCATTCTATAGAGGTTGAGCAACATTGTCTCCTATGAATTTTTCCTTTCTTTTCGCAGTGGTTTTAGCCTTGTCTTTCCTCTCTAGAAGAGCCTTTCTATCTTTTTTTGGCTTCAACTTCATCACCACAACCTTAGTTGGGTGGATGCCAACATTCACAATTGAAATTGAACATTGTTATAAGAAGATTATAAACCAAAAATAATATGTAGTATCATGTCAACTTATCCCCATTGCACACATGCAATGTATTTGAAATCTTCCAACAACCACATTAGCAAAGAAAAATCTAGTACTTCCCTGTCATTAACTTTCTCTGCAATGATGTGTTCAATGTTAATAATCAACTTCCTTTGATAAACTTTATCCATCTTCCCTTCCCTTTTGTTAAAGGTCCCTCTTACAACCCAAATTTCATCATCCTTTGTTATTACAATAGACTAAACTTGAATAAGCATTGTTGGCATTTTTTTTTTTTTAAATAGTGGACCTTGGTTTTTTTTATTATCATTTCAATCATGGAGTGCTTGGAAGTTTTTATCATAGTTCAAGGAAATGTAAGTGAGGAATAAGAATATAATCTTTCTATTGTGTTGTGTAAATAAGAAGGTATTCATTATATTTTCAAATACATTTAGGCCCTGTTTGGTTGCTAGAATAGGAATAGAAAATTTGGAATACATTTTCTATTTTATGTTTGGTTCATCAAATGGAATAGGGAATATGTACATATTCCCATTTTTCCTCTACAATGAGCTTTTACCCATTCCAAAAAATAGTTGTTATTGGAATAACCATTCCTATTCCCAATATGCATTCTTATTCTCTATTCCTATGCCTTCAACCAAACTGGCCCTTATGGTATCAAGTATGTCAGAATTGCATTCATGTTCAATAGCTCAGCTATAGACTTGTTACGCATAGCTGACAGGTGTTCTTGTATCAGTATAGTTTTGGTAGGTTCAAATGGTAATGAGATTAATGATAGATAAGATAATAATTCTTCCATTTACATCAGTTGCTTTCTATTTGTGGAGCATAAATGTAAAAGATTGATAATTCAATAATCATCTATGCTTTCCAATTATTTGACTAGCAAGCCTACTTCTAAAATGAAAGTATAATTTATTATTAATAAATTGATAATTTGGAATTTTTTATCATATATATATATATATGTATGTATGTATGTATGTATGTATGTATGTATGTATGTATGTATGTATGTATGTATGTATGTATGTATGTATGTATGTATGTATGTATAATAAAGATTTAAATTTATCAATTTGAAAACAAGAATTTCATGATTTAAACATTCAAAATACAAATATATGTACAAATTTTAGAAAGGACTTTAATGATGCTAGATAAATTACCTAGGAAGATATGGCAAGACCCATCTATGAAAATGGATTCTCAATTAATGTCGTTCACTTTCCGTATTGGCAAAAAATGGTGAGATCAATTCATGAGGCTCCAAAGGTGTTCAAGGGCCCACATGATTAGAATGTGCACACAAATTTAATGAATAAATAGGTGATCAATGTGGACGCTACCATGCAGCCCATCAAGGATTCCCAAATCTAAACAATTGTGAGCATAATATATGATGGATGGATTAATGTGAGAAATTGTCCTTTGGTCAATTTTATTGCAGTGTCTGTTAAGAAGTCAAGTCCACAAACAACTAGGGGTGTGAATCAGTTGTGAGAAATTAAACTTATTAATTGCAACTCATGGAATTAAAATAATGATGCACAAAAAGAGAAAACTATACACCATAACACAATAATTTGTTAACTAGGGAAATTCTTTTATCAAAGGGAAAAACTCTATGGGGAATGCACCGACAAGATAGTATACTAATATATAAGTTCCTTGTGAAAGAATCTACCATATTAAGAGCCAATTACAATGCATTCAATATAACAATCCTTGTTAGAGGAAAAATCCATGTTAAGAGACTTTGATCCCCTGGAACCCTATTAGAGGTTAATAGGGAAACAAATAGACCCACTATCTAAATTGTTCCAACAACTGTGAAGATCAAAACTTCAGGTTAACATATCCAAAATACTAATACTGATTATTATTATTATAATAAAAATTATTATTGGAATAATAAACTTCATTTATAAATATTTTTAATTGTGTAGGAGTTTTTTTTTAGATTAAACCCTATTTGACTAAGAGTTAAAATTGAGGGGTGCCTATTTTACCAAATAAATATTAATTCATTTGAGAAGGGATGAGGCTGAGACTTGCAGACAACAATTTTTTGTCAACGTGGATGTGTTTAAAACCATTCAACTTAACAAATAGATCAAGAACCTATTAATTTCTAAGTCCTAAATTAAATTAAAGAACTTGTCAATTTCTGCAAGTTTTTTGAATTTGTATTTTGAATTTTTTAATGATGTTATATTTTTTTCTAAATTGATAAATTCAAATCACAACTATTGAAAAATCCTCAACATAACAAACACCAACTATAAAGAGAGTCCACTATATGTTAGATTTTAAAGGTCTTCCTATCAGGGATAACTCTAATGAAACCCCTCCCCAGAAAATTTATAAAATGTCAGCAAATCCATCATTTTTTCTGGAGCAAAAAATTATTTTCCCTTAGCTACATATAAAAGCTTTAATTTTATTGGCTATTATTATTCCAACATGGAAGAATTTCATAAAATCGGGGCAATTAATTCTTTTTTTTTTTGGTGAAATCCATAATTTAGGAAGCATTTTTTTCCTCTCGAATTAAACAAATATATAAATCATGAGGTGATGTTTTCCCATTTGATGGAAAAAAATACATAATGTACGAGGCAATTTTTTCCCTTAGTTGGAAAGGGTAAATAATTAATGAGGCAATTTGGTTTCTTTTAATGCAAACAAATGTAACACATTGATGAATGTTGTACAACTTGTTCTCAAAGCATGTGAAACATGATAATTAATTTTCTTTTGGCATTAAATGCATGCTTTATAAAACCAAGTTACCAGAAAAAATGAGAGTGTGTACTCGAAGTGCAAGGTTTTCTTCAGATTAACAAGTGTGGTTAGGAAAGTTGTTGAGTATGGGACTTCCTATTCAAGAGCATCTAGAAAGACAGGCACCAAACCATGTAGTGCACCCAGGGCATGTTGGGTCTGAAGAAGATCAACTTGTTTCAGCCTCCTTTCTGTTATTTCCAACGGGTTCTTGTGGTTGTGGGTTAGGCATCAAAAGAAAACAAGGCTTAGATTCATCCTTCATGTCCCATAAGAATTCATTTTTATCAACCATAATAATTTTGGCCTTCCTCTCTTTATTTTCTTCCACTTCTTCATGATTAGCAAATGGAATCAATTTAATCACCATTGCATCCTTCTTGATGGTGTATATATTGAGTTTTCCATCATGTTGTATATGCAAATCATACTGCCAGGGTCTACCAAATAATAAGTGGCATGCATCCACGTCAACTATATCAAGCAAAATAATGTCCTTATACTTTCCAATCTAAAAATCAACCCATGCTTGCTTATTTACAAGATTTTGTTGACCCTTTGTTAGCCATGAAATCTTATAAGGAAAAGGATGAGGTATTCTCCTAAGTTTTAACTTCTAAACCATCTCAAGAGAAACTAAATTCTCAGTAGATCCTAAGTCAATAATGACTTTACATACCTTACCTCCGGATTTGCAAGCAATCCTAAAGATAGTTTTCTTTTGTGGTGGTTCTATGGTAGTAGGCACTTTAAAAAGTGTTTTTTTCATCATTAAAATTTCTCCTCTTTCAGGTACACTATTTGAGTCAATCATCTCCTTCTCTTGGTATTCATCGTCTTGTACCAAATGTGTTCTTTCACCTTGTGAACTTGAACTAGCTCTATCCGGACACCTAGATGCATAATGTCCCTCCTTATTGCAATTGAAACAAATGATCAGACTTGCCCTTCTACCACCAAATCCACCTCTTGAATTGCCTCTTCTACCTCTAAAACTACCTCTGAAATTTCCTTCACTTTGACTAGTTTCTTGCTTTATCTCCTTATGATCTTCATGGTTTTGTCCTTTTCTTTGGAAATTTCCTCTTCCTCTTTGATTTCTTCCTCTTCCTTTGCTATTTTGTTCTTGCCTTCTTTTCAATTTGGCTTCCACCTTCAATGCTAGTTTATAACATTTTTGTACTATATTAGGACACAATAAATTAAGTTCTTCTTGAATGTTCAACCTCAATCCATTGAGATATCTAGCAACTTTTACACTTTCACATTCACTCTACTTTGCTCTTAGGATTAATTTTTGGAATTCTTTAGTATAGGTTGTGACATCTAGCTCCTTTTGTCTTAAACTTTGTCTCCTTCGATGAAGTTGGATTTAATAATCCTCAGGTAAGTATGTTTCTCTCACCTTGGCACACATCCTTTCACATGAATTTATCATGTTCTTACCTTCTTTGGCCCTTTCTCCTTGAGTGAAATTCCACCAAGTGAGGGCTAGTCCCTTCAACTTTGACTTGGCAATTTTTACCTTGTCCTTTTCTGCTATATTTTCACATTCAAAATGGTTGTTCAAGGCTTCTATCCAATCCAACACAACATCAACATCCATCTTTCCCAAGAAGATGGGTAGGTCACCTTTGGCATCCTTCTTTCCAACTCTTTCAAGGGCTTCTATAAAGTATCTCTAGTCTGCAGGTAAGTTAACCACCTCCTTCTCAAGGGTATCCTCTTCTTCCCCTTCTTTCTCTTTCTCTAAGGAAACCTTTCCTCTCTTTTCCATCCGGTCCTTCAGCTTCTCAAATTCATCCAATAACCACTTATTGGTTTTCTCATGTTCTTGCATCTTCTTTGCTAGTTTAGCATTGGTGACCATGTTTGATGTTTCAGCTTCTGACTCTGATCTAGACATAAAATCTAATTGTCTCAGGAGCTTTCTCCAAGCTCTAATACCAAAAATGATGCAGAGATAAACTCAACAGAAGCAAAAACAAAAGGAACCAGCACCAGAAAGAGATAGATAATAATATTCTTCGAATTGATTCATCAAATGAATAGTATATACACTTGCTCTCCTATAGATTTCTTCGTCCCATAACTTTGTATCTAAAAACTTTACTAAACCTAAACCTAAAAACTCTATTTATACTTGCTAGGATGGTCTACGAAACATTCTAGATTATTACAAAATAAGAAAACTGACCCAAAGAGACTTCCCACCAAAATGGCTTACAAAATATTCTAGATCAATATAGAATAGGGAAGAATGCCCCACAATGGTCTAAACAAATCCCAAGAAAAGATCTTATCCTAATGATGAAATTGGGATAAATTCCTCCAGTCAGCTTGTGTAGAAATCACGTCCAAAATAACTTTATGTGGGTGCTCTTGCACCACACTGGAACTACACCAAAGCTGAAAACATCACTCTTGTCTATAAATTGGTTGCTCATCACGAACTCATGAGGATCCACATAACCTGGAGTGCCTGATGAAGGGATAGTACTCAATTGCCTATCTTCTGTAGGGCCTGGCCGCTAAATACCAAAGTCAGTGACTTTTGGTGTGAATATGTTATCTAAGAAAATGTTTGAAGATTTTATGTTGTGATGACTACTGAGGACAATGATATCCACTTTGATAGCTAAGGACAGCATGATCTAATATCAAGCAGATCAAGTTCATTATTATAGTTTATTTAAAAGAGAGACATAAAGACATTTTCTTAACTTCTATTTTGTGAGAGATGTAGAGTTTCTAAAGACTTCTGATAATGAAACATTAACATTATAACAATTTAATTTATTTTTTAAATCAAAATAAAATTTGATGTGAAACATCGACACAATCACACTTAAATCTACATAAAATTGAAATAAAACATTATAAACTATGAGAATTTCATGATTCTAACATAATCGTCTGGCTATATTATTTAATTTGGTTTTTTTTTTAAAAGGATAATAGAGCAATATGGTCATAATGTATACACATCCATCTAATTTTGGGGAATTGTTTAATATGAATTAGATATTAATGTTAATAATTTGTCAATCTATGATTATATATATTACATATAAAATATAATTATCAATCAATAATCGTGTCATATTGTGTAATTGAGAATATTTAATTGATAATTTTTAACTATTTAATATTGATTTCATTTTTCAATTTAGTTTAATATTGTTTAATATATGAATTATATTTTAAAATTTTAATTTACATATAATCTCAATTTAAATTTAATTTTTTTAATTATCCATTACATCAATAAACTTACTTTTAACTATTAATTACTTCAAACTTGTTTCTACTTATAAATCAATTTTATTTATTTTGACAAATAACCATCAACAAATAACTAGCAAATAACCATCAACAAAAACTACCCCCTACCACTTAATAAAACAAAAACAAGGTTTTGAACCATAATTAAAAGAGTATCATCAGGCCTACCATACATACTACCTCTGTAAAAATCATAAAAGAAACAATAATATATAAACAAAGGCTTGACAACCTTAAACCCCATCAAGTTCAAAGACCAGCAGATTAACAGCATAAAAGTAGAAAAGAAAAAACCATTAAAGCTTCTTAGCCTCTTTCTTCCCCATGAGGATGTTAGCCCAATCTTCCGCAAGGAAGTCAAACAGCATTTTTGTGTCCTCCTTGGGCAAGTCCACCTTTGAGTCCTTGAGCAGGTTCAGTGTGGTGGCAGTCACATGTGTCACTTTAACAGTGAACTTTTTCAGTTGGCATAGTCTCTCCTCCAGTGTATGAATTCTCTCCCAGACCTCACTGCCAACCTTCTTCATGACCTCCTCATTAACCTCCTGTATGTCACTAGGAAAACCATCCGCCTACACTTCCTAGATAATTGGAGGGTTAGCATTATCCTTGGAAAAGGCCTTTATAAGGGAGGAAATAGTTATTGGGGAGGGAGCTCTATCCATCGTATCAGGGAACTGGTCCCTCGTTAAGTCCACACATCCCTGCCTGATTGTTGCCGAAACATGTGACACCTCTTTTTTCTGCTTCAACCCCTCATCTGAGCCAAACCAAGAAGAATCCAAGATCTCCTCTTCCTCCTCCTCCATTCTCCCTTCTCTAAAGGTCGAAGCCTTCTCCTTCATTCCCCATTTGGGGCAGTCTATGTCTTTCGAGTCTGTCTCCTCTTGTGAGGCCCCTTCTTTCAATTTGCTTTTAGCATTAGATTTTGCTAACCTTCCTAACCTCCTCCTTCCCCCCTCCTCCCTCCTCCTTTGACTCCACTGGTTCTTTCCCTTTCCCTTTATAATGTCTCCCTTTTTTCCCAAGAGGAGTGGGCTTTAATTCCACAGGGGACCTGCTAGGCAAAGGTTGTGGGGTCGAGGCTCTGGGTCCCGTGATCCTAAGGGGAACCAGTTGGGGACAGGGGTTGGGATGAAATGGAATATCAACCTCCACTATCCTAGGGGGGACCAGGGCAAGGTGGAACTAATACAAGCGAAAAATTAACCCTTGATGTAAAATAGTAAAATTTACCCCTTTTCTCACTTTTTCTTTTACATCAGTAACCATATCTTCTAAATCATGCAATAGAAAAAAAAGAATGGAAATTAAATCACAATGGCGAAAATGGTTTAGGAGGGGAAAGTGGTAGTAATAATAGGAATCGTACCTCCCTTCTAGTGTTAGGTACTTCATTAACATCAAACAAACCTCATTCCATGGCTCAGGGAGCTTCTCCTGCATAAAACCACCTCTGTGCCGAATAGGTTCCTCCCCATCCAAAAAGAAGTGTTGCAGATTCACTTCATCGGCTACCCTTGTCACCTTCTGCCACTTCCTTCCCTTAATGGCCAAGCCTGTCGCCAGAGCAATGACTTCCTCAGAGATATGGAATGATATGCCATTTATCATGACTCTACAATCCTCGTAGGAATTGACAAATTGTATGGAACAATTTTCATCATGCCCATTAAGAACCTCCATAAAAGGCACCAACCCGTCTTCCTTTAGCATAGACCACACCAGTGGCTTCCTCGCAGTCTCCTCAATAGTGGATGGCTCAATGCGCATAAGGTCGCCACCCATCTCTACAAATTTCCCTAAAACTTTCACTTTCTTTAGGACCTTGAAACACTTGCTAAGACACCACACTTGAGCCGAAAATCCCTTAGGCTACAATAATGGCTATTATTATCAGTAATAGTATGAGCATCCTTAGTATAAGTTAGAGTCATGTGTCAAATGCCACCATCTTCTGCTCAATCTCTTCCATCATTCCCGAAACACACAAACCATTTAAAACTTGAACCTTTTTTCTCCCCAACGTACAAGCACAGGCATAGGAAAATTATTAAAAAAACTTTCCTATCAAACTCCAAAGATCTTTCTTTTTTGGGCCATGCAAATTTATTATTGCCAGTACCATCTCCTTCACTCCTAGCCATCTATCCTTCCTGGCTTTGTCCTTTCCACCAACTCATCAACATGATACAAAAGTATACTTGCATGAGTTGTTATTCTCCATACATGACTATAACCTTTATTGACATGAGTTGCCCTTCACCAAAAGGGATTAGATTTAAGGAATGAATTTGCAACTATCATCCATGTTTTCTAGAAAAGTAACCTTCTAATCTATTTTTTAAAATATAAAAGAAATCTTTATTAATAATTTGATGATAATTTTTAAATTGTATGTTAATATTTTAAACTAATAGTAAAGGCTTGTTTATAGAAAAAAAATAGATTCGGCTATAATCAAATCAATTGTTAAAATTAATATGATTAATTATATTTTAAATATTTAATTTTAGCTAACCCCGAAAAAGATCTTGACTATTTATTTTTACTAATTGATTAACTGAAAATAGACTAGGAACAAAAAGACAACAAAAATCAATTATAGATCTTCATTTTAAAATTTTAATACAATTAGTATAATATCTAATAAACCACCTAAATAAGTCAAAATTCAATATTTATTATTTAAACTAAAATTTGTGAACAGTTGTAAAAAATTATTTCCTACATAATTAAACATTCATGTTGAAATTGCAAAGAATATATGTGAGGTATCACTCCCAAAGATTGAATTCTCCGAACTTGTTAAGGAACAAAATTTCAAGCACTCAAAAAATTCCATGATTGTGCATGCTTGACCTTAGTTACAATTGATTATCGTGCATTGGCTACGGTAAACTTTTAAAACAAACTACAACTACCCATCAAAATCATATTTAAAGATATTAGTTTTATATATCTTTCACAATAAAATTGATTTGACAAGACTAAAAAATTGTGCGTCGATGAGGGAGCTCTATCTGACAGGCAACCAACTTTGAAAGATTGATGGACTCAACTGGTTGACAAATATTACTAGTTTATACACAAGTGACAACATAATCTAACATGTGTGTTATGTCAACTCCCAATTGAAGTCTCATAATCTACTTGGTTATACACTTCATAACTATCAAGGGCATGGTGAAATTTATTTCAAAGATGACAAGTTGATGAAAAATAATAGTAACATGGACTTGTCCCCCTCCTTTTGCCTCACATCTTGGAGATAGGGACACACCAGGGACTTGGGGACTCTATCTCCTCAACATCAAAACAAAATATAAGCATTCTTCATAAATATAGCATAAAGAAGAAGAAAATACAATTTCTCAAACTTCATACGGAGCATCCAAGTATTTTATCTAAACTAAATTTGTAAGAAGAAATGGATAATTTAACCTTAATCCATCTTAGCCTTCATCCTTTTAATTAACTCATTTTAAATTACATGAGAAACAATCTTCTTTGAGATAATGGCCTTAAGGCTACAACATCCTTCAACACTGCAATTTAGGGTTCAAACCTTCTTCAACATAGTAATAGTTTCCACAATCATTTCACAAATCATTCATGTTTAAGGTCAAATTTGTTCTACTTAACAAACCTTGTATGAGCTCTTTTAACTTTTATGATTTGCAAATTGATTCTTTCAAGAAATTGCACTACATCTCTAGGTAGTGGCCATTATAATAGGGGTGTGAGTTGTATTTTGAAGGCAACATTAGACTTTAATAGAGCTGCAATGCCATTTGGAGAGCTTGTTTTTGTTGTTGAACATCATTTTCATTTAAAGGTGTTAATGAATTCATTACTAGGAACAACATTGAAGACTTTGCATTTGTTAGGAAGCTATGATTTCTTAGAAAAATTCCATGGCTTTGAAGTTCAGAGATTCAGGTTCAATAAGTTTAAAATAACTATTATAGCATATTCCTTGTAATGTAAAAAAATTGCATATAGTTTAATAGTGCATAAAACTTATGGTGCACAATTATGATTTTGGTATTCAAATTTCAAACTTTTTTATTTAAATACAAAAACATATTTTGAAAAAACTCAAAAAAAAAAACATTGCAAAACAAAGGCATTTCAGTAGCACTGGTCAGAGTTAAAACCTTGGGAAGTTCTTATACTAGATCCCAAATTGGGAAATGACATTCAAGCTAACTAATTCAAATTATTTCCATGGCTGGAAACAATGGAGTCATTGGCCTTATAAAGCCATTCAAAATCAAGCATATGATAAAATCCAACTTGTGGAAACAATTTGTTATTTTGTCCCTTTAGTTTTCTTTCCTACCTCTAGAAAACCCTAAACAAAGGTGCAAGGGAGCGATGGCAATCAACAATTTGATTCAAAAGGGCCTCAATCATCCTAAATTGTGGAAGCATATGAAATGGTGTTGAAGTGGCTAATATATTTGCTCTAAATCATAAGTTTCAATATGACCCGAGTTATTTGCATGCCTCGCCCCATGGATTTTAATGTGATCAAATATATAATTAACATTACAATATGATAGATGGAACATTAACCAAGAAGTACCAAACCCCTATAATTTATAATTCATATTATGAAGTGTTTATATATATATATATATATATATATATATATATATTGCTTGTTATATAATAAATTAAAAATAATGTAAAATTTTATAATGTATATATTCAAATTTAAAATATATGTTTAATTCTATCATTAGCATTGGTCTCCACCTAAAAACATCTCACAATATATATTTTGTTGTTGTCGTTCTCTCCCACCCTCTAATTTCAAAACGTTCACAATGATTTCTATAACTCTAGCCTCGAGTCCACTACATAGTGTAGCGGTGGCCTTGGGCTTTGTCAGTTGGGGCTTCTTCCCCCATGAGAGTCCTTGGTAGGTTTGGCCTTTCTATATCATTGTTCACTTCTCTTGTGGTGGCCATTTTGTTAGGATCTAATACGGTTGCTTCTTTACAATCTTTTAGGGTTAGTCCTTAATCTTTGATGCTTGATGGTGATGGTGACTGGACTCTGGGTTCAACATCTAAGAAGTATGTGGTGTGTTCATGTCAAAAATGATATAGTTGTGGATTTAAATTAGACAGTTGCTAAATTTGAAGTTGTTGCTTCTATTTTCTCTTCCCATGGCATGATTTGCAGATTTAGAGGGTTTTGGCCTGGCTTACCAAAGCTTCACTCTTGGTCTCCCAACATTGGGACCCCATTATCATTGGTAGAGTCTATATCTTTCCTATGGATAAGGGATTCTTTGTAGCTAAATTTGAAAATGATACAGATAGAAAATCAACTTTTTGTGATCATTGTTTTAGTTGGGATAAACACTTCATGTTAATGATGAAACCTTGGCATTCTGATTTTTTCCCTTCTAAATCTTTCAATAAAATTTCTATTTGGGTCAATCTCCCTCTTCATCTTTGGGTTGAGCCTCTTCTAGAGATCGTAGGTAACACTATTGGGAAAATTGTGTTGGTGGATGTGGACTCTTTGGGCATGTTTCATTCCACATTTTCTGACACCTTGGTGGAAGATAATGTATCTAAGGGGCTACCAGTGAAGATTAAACTTATATCTCCTAAGGCTAGTTGGATCCAATGATTAGATTATGAAGGGATTCCCTTCAAGTTTAGAAGATGTTTCAAAACTAGTAATGTGAAAAAAAAAATTGTGAGCTTTAGAAAAAAATAAGGTTTGCTTCATGGTGGAATGGCTCTTCTTTGTAGAATTATATGTTGGAGAAGTTTTGTTCCCAGTGGAGCTTCTCTGAAATGGTTGGGCAAGACTACCCTGGACCTTCTCCTATTATTGGCCTAACTTATGATGGCGATTCTATTAAGATTTGTGCCCGTTGGTTATAGCTACTTCCATGGGCACTATTGAGGGGTTTTTCATGCTTCACGTTCTTCCATTGTTGGTGATAAGAATGGCATTATGGTTCATCCAACAATACACTCATTGATGTTGTATTGCAGTTGGGTGGGATTGTGTCTCTTGCATTTATTTTCCCTAACTCTAGTTTGTCTCAGGATGCTACAACCCCTAGTTGTGTTAGGGATCCTACTCGTGAGATTTATGTCAACGTTGTCCCTTTGACTATTGTTGTTCATTCTTCTCATTTTAGTGATTGTGTGATTGGTGTTGTCTCTCTGGCAAAGGTTGGTCATGCTTCTCATTTTAGTGATTTTGCAATTGGTGTTGTCTCTTGGCAATGATTGGTCTTACTTCTCAAGTAATTGCTTTTGTCCACACCCCCCACCCATAGGTGTTAGAGTTTTAGAGTTTGATTTATGGATTGGAAAGATGATGTTGGAAAGGTGGAAGAGGTTTGAATCATGGTAAAAGGTAAACATCCTAGAGATTGTCACCCTCCTTTGATATTACTCTTAGGTCCCACAAGAATGGGGCCAAAGGAAAATCTTAATTTTTGATGATTTTAGTTCTATTGGAAAAGATCTTGGATCCTTGCTCTTGCCTTTGGTTGCATGATGTTTCATTCATGCAATGTCTGTTCTAGGTTGTGGGAGCCTATAGTGAAAAACCTCGTTCTAGTCTAGACTTGTTTCTTGTTGAGGACCTTCATTAAATATCTTTAGTGTATATTTTGTAAAGGGTTTCAGGGTCCTTTCAACACATGTTTTTTCTTTAAATGAAAACATTGATCTCCACCTAAAATAGTTGTTACCAAAGCCAATGGTTTGATAATTTTTTACATCAACTAAATGTATTTTGATGAATTCTACCCCATATAAAGGGCTTCCCAATTATCAATATGGAATGTAAAGCATTACAATTATGGAATATGATTTGATACGCTTTCTGAAATATTAAACTACCCCTCCAAAACTCCTTGCCTCAATCACAATGAAAGTCTTTGATCACTTAAAAATGGTCTCCATTTTGTATGAATTCCTAACAATAGCTAGTTTGTTGTCTGAGTTTTTTATATATAAATTACTTAATAAACTTAGCTAATATTTGATCTTAGGCTTAAACAAATTTTTGGTCATTGTCCTCTCAAAAAGTCTAATAAGTGTTGATACGAGTTACTATTGGAAACAATTATCCAATTTTATATTGTCATTGATGCTTACACAAATGCCAGTATTAACTTAGCAATATAGAGTTTGTAGTATTAACCTTGTATATCTTAGTATTAACCGAGCAATTGAGTAATGAAGACTTTCCAGTGTTAATCAAGCAATTGGTTAATGAAAGGATTCTTGATTTTAGTATTGACCGAGTGGTCAGGCATCAAAGGAGTTCAGTATTGATCGAATGGTCAGGAAACGAAGAACTAATAGTCACCCGAGTGTTCGGTTCCAGTGTTGACCGAGTGACAACAAATTGAAATTGAAAAATATCCTATAATTTGAGGTCAGCTATTTGGATGTTTATTGATATTTTGAAAGAGTTTTCAAGCCGACTTTTCCTAGCTTATGATATATAAGAAAGGTCAAGTTGTGAGGATAAGATGTAAAAAGAGGAATATGAAATAGATAGGTATGTGAGCAAAGGTAAAGAAGAGCAAGAAAATGTGCAAGATAAGCTGCAAAAAAACATCTGATCAAGAAGGATCCAGAGGTCAAGCCAGAATAGAGATCTGAGTCAGCAAAGAAAGTTGCTTCATAAATCAGGTCAAATTGTTGTTGCTTTCTAACCATTGTAGCAATAAAGAAATCTCTTAATAGAGTTGACTTAACAATCATTTTGTAAATCCTCTAACAAGGTGACATTTCAAGATTGAAGTGTTTTAAGACCTCTAACCAGACTACTCCTAATAGGGAGAACTAAATCCTCTAACTGCATCATACTTAACAATATGTTTTGTAACCTTTAACATGGTTGGCTCCTAATAGGGGTCACTGCAGAAGAGTGAAAATTATTGTGACTAGTTGCAAGGTAGTTTTTCCCAAATTGGGTTTCCACCTTAAACCTTGGTGTCACATGTGTTCATGCTATTTACTTATGCTTTATATTTCTGCAAATAAGTTACTAAGGATAACACAGGTTAATACATCTTAAGATTGCTTTGTTAACCGACCATCAGTTATATACAAGTGCTAACTAAGCTATTTAGTATTGTATGATAAGTGGAAGTTTGAATTGACATCTAAGGGACAAGGATTTTTTTTTGGAATAACTGATTCACCCCTCCCCTCTTAGCTACTACTCTTACATGTCCAACAATTACTTCATAGACTTACCTAATATTTGATCTCAAAATTGGGCAACTATTTAATGATTAGCCTCTTAAAACATCAACTTAATATGGGCCTATGTAATCTGCAATATGAATATAATCAACAAAATCTATTTTCTACAATTTATTTTGATCTCAGCTACTTTGTAGGCTTGGCTAATAAACTTAGACAACTATTTGTGACTGCCCTCTTAAAAAGTTAACTAAATATATGCCTATGTATTACCAATATAAATAAATTGATAATAATAATAAAAATAATTCATTTTGATCTCAGTTAGTTCATAGACATGGCTAATATTTGATCTTAGACTTACGCAACTATTTGGTGATTGTCCTCTTAAGAAGTTAACTAAATATTTGGCTATCCAATCAATAATATGAATCTAAATGACAAAATCTATTTTTTGTTTGTAAACTATATCTCTATGTTGTGAAAATGCCCTTAAAGTTTATAAAAATTGTTTTTCTTTCTTTCTTTACAACTTATTATTTTTTTCATTATTTTTTCCCAATTTGTTTTAAAAATCTTATACTTCAAGTTTATTGATTGATTCCCCAAACAATTTTTCCTCCTAGCCTTTATCTCAATGCATACCAATCAAACAATGTATTCTAGAATTATCCAAATACTATTTAGCTAGTTTGTTCCCTAAACTATTTTCATTTAGAATAACTAAATTTAAGAGAACAATTCTAACATTTCATCATCGAAGCTATGAAGTCTGGATAGTAAAGACACATCACTTGTGAAGCATTGGGAATTGAATCTATAGTTGAAGCCAATTTTGATCTGTAGTCCATTGAGAGATCTAAATGCACATAGACGCTAAAGATTGGAGCGATAAAATGAATAAATCTCAAATTAACAATATCACATAGAACATACCACCAAAAGGTGAGACAAGACATCGGCAGAAGGATCTTTATTATATGTATGAATTTGTAGCCCCAATAGTTATGTAGTCAATTGAGAGATCTAAATGCACATAGAAGCTTGAGACTAGAGTAACAAAATGAATACATCTTGAATTAACTGTGTAGAGCACCAAAAGATGAGACAAGACATTGGCAAAAGGATCTCTATTGTATATATGAATTTGTAACCCATTCACCACAATAGTAAGAGAAGTATATTGGCAAATCCTATTATTATTAATATTGACACATCTTCTCATTAATGGTCAATAATGTATTTTTGGTAAGTTATAGCTTTCAATTATAAATGGTTTCTTTTACAAACATCAATGATCTCTTTTAGAAACATCAACTATATAATTGACTAAATGTTTAGTCCCATCTTTGAACAATCTACATGCAATTGCCATAACGTGGTAATCAAAGCAAGATTGAGTTTAACATAACATCATGTTTAACATGATATTGGGATGACAATAGTTGTCCACGGCACTAATTGCACTAGGAAATGCCTTTATACAGAGAGAAAATCATTGTTTTAAAAGGAACTGCTTCATATGAATGGCTATCAGTCTTTCCAAAAATATGGGATAGATTTAATTTCATTAGTGTATTTTCATTGATATATTTTGATTCAATAGTTAAATCAAATTTTTCACACCATAAAACGTCACATTTGATATTTCTTTAAATGGCTAGACTTGAAAAACACACTCTGATCTTTGAATGGTTGAGGTGGTTTGTTGGAAATTACACTCCTATTCAATTAGAATAGGCCTATTAGAGGAATTGTTGTCGTCATTGTAAATTGAAATTTTTAGATTCCTCACATTTTGGGGATAATGGAATTTTCGAGTCTTTCAATTTGCAAGTAGTTTGAGAATGCACATTCAACAAGTCTTATTTGTGTGTTTCCTTCAATCGTCTTCCATGAGATGGTATCTCTTTAGGGCATCTGTGAAGTGGTCCATATGCATTTTCTATCCTTCCAAGTTTTGGATACATTTTTTAAAACACCTTTCCTCTATCATTTGTTGGATGTTAATATCATGTTTCAAAGTTCCCATTTTGGCAGTGACATGATGGATGCTGAAAAAGGTTGTCAAATTTGGCTTCACAATTGCCAACTACATTGCTTGAAAATTTTGTAAACTTTTCAGCAAATCCATTTTGTGTATATCCTACAAATATTGTATTCCACAAGATAACATCTCTTTGAGGCATTTTGTCAAACAAATTACGATTCCACAGTTTCTATACAAATCTACCAAAGTATACATTGTATAGCTATGTGTTAGGTTTTAATCTCACTTTTGTGGGTGATTGTTGAACAATTGGATTGTACAATGGCTGATTATTTCAGTCAAACCAAGTCATTTTTCCTAGGGTAGGATTAGCTAACCCCTTTCTATTATAGTGGTTGAATTTTGGGGGATAAGACAAGAACTCATTATGATTCATCCAAACCATGCTTCAATTATTGGGATATGAATTAATATCCTTCAATCTTCTACATACTTTCCTCAAAACCTTAGGATCCATCGCAACAAAATCCAAAGCAAGGTACACACAATGTGGCCTTACGTCATAGTACATGTCCCCACATAAACCACAAACGTTGTGGTGATCTTCCATGACACTCTATCCCACTTCACATGTCTAACTATCTTCACGTCATCCATACACCCTCAAGTTCCCATCTGAGTCCAATATGTCAATCTCTTGATAGTGATTTTGACATTAGTACAATCACTACTATGGGCACTCAAAAACTCAAAACCTAAAGATTGCACTTTGTAAGTTCCCATTTCACGAATGTCCAAATACATTTCAAAAATCTCCAATTAATACAGAAGTGGCAATGTGCCCACTATTCAGGCAAATGGCAGCTCTTCTATGAGGCCAAAGTTAACACCACTCATGTAATCACTATCATTGTTCATTGTGTTGTGAAATCCCATGCTGAAATTGCTAGATTGTGAGGACCACAACTCATCGAGGAGTCACAAGATCGAACCCGACTAAATCTCCTCTGCAAATGCAGTGTTGGCTAAGGCAAGAAAACAGAATGAGAAAATCATTGCCCAGAAATGAAACTCCAAATTCTTTCTAACTAGATGAATATGATCTTACAAGTTTAACAGCCTAGTTTTTCTTGTCTGGTGGATAAAAATGGATGATGAAAATGAAATCTACATTATAGCAGGTAAGATAGCTTCCTAAGATTTTTGTAGAATAATGGCTAGAATGTTCCAAATATACATGTTGAATGAAAGGTCGAACTCATGAGGAGAATCAAATATGGTTTTTTGTGGATGTCCAATTGCCAATTGCTTGGAAATGTGATTGGTAGCCCTATGTGAAGTGCCCTAATAAGCAAACCTATCAGGGTGTGTTGGTAAATTCTTGACAAGCTCAATGTAGGCAGGACTTAGTTTGAGTTTGAGGCCATTCATGATAGTTTTTGAGAGATTTTTGGAAATGCTAAGAGCATTTTGTATGAAGCCATTCATGGGCAGAGGGTTAGCGGTGGTGAGATTTGAACCAAAGTCCTATTCGTGCAAGATTTTTTCACCTTTTCTAGCATTAGTGAAAAAAACCTGGCGCTAGACATTGAATCTAGGTGGGTTTCTTCAAGAAGATACAAAAGCCTATCGGCTAATTATTTTTCCATGAAAATTTATTTTCAAAAAGCTAATATTTTTCTTTTCTAGGCCAAATCAACAATGACAAGTTAAATGATAGATAACATAGGGAAAGCCCTAATGAAAATCTAGCACAATAAAACATGCCAAGGGCAAGGTCAATTGTAAATTTTGCTAGCATCTTATCACAAAAGGAATCAACAAATTATAATAGCACCTTGGTTGGATGTCTAGAAGTTAAGGCATGTCCTAATGTGCCCAATGAGATTAGATGACAAATGGGTGTACTACTTAATAATTTTGATAGAGAAAAAGTGATGATGAATATCAATCCCAATTCATCTACAATTTTTTTATTTGCATGTGCATCCATCATCTAATTTCCTATATTGGTTGACACAAGGTACTCTGGTAAAGCTATAGATGATTCAAATGGAGTTTGAGAACCTTCAAATGAAGGACAATGAGTTGACTATAGGCTTTAGCTCAAGGATCTCTAGTTTGATAAACCAATTGAAGTCAAATGGAGAAGATTATGAGGAGTAGAAAATAGTGGAAAAGATATTGAGAAATATACATCCAAAGTATGATAATCTTGTGATGACCATTGAAGAGGCAAAGGACCTTACTACTTTGACAATGGATGAATTGATGGGTACTTTCCAAACCCATGAGCACTAAATCAATAGATCACCAACATCATCCCAAAAGAAAGCTTTTAAAGCTCATATCAATACAAGAGGCAGGGGAGAGGAAGAAATGGCTATGGTAGAGGCTCTAGAGGCAGAGATTGTGGCAACTCTAGAGAAAGAAATGTTAGAGGAGAAATCTTAGGATGAGTAGGCAACCAAGAGGGAGCAAGCAACTCTCAAAATAGCTCTAGAGGAGGTAAGAAGAAATACAACTCTAACAAGAGTAATGTAGAGTGTTATTACTGCCACAAATTCGGGCATTACGCAAGTGAATGCTAGAAAATAACAAGGTGATCAGTCAAGGCAGAGTGCAAATGTGGTTGATGTGGATATGGGTGAAGCAAACAATTCCACAGCCTTCACCATGTGCAACATTGGTGAAGAAGGCAGCCCTGAGGTATGGTATTTGGACAGTGGTTGCAGCAACCACATGAGTGGTAATGAAAACTTATTTTCATTTATTGATAATAATTTCAAATCTGAAATCAAAATGGGAAACAATGGAACCATTCCCATTGTGGGCAAAGGATCTATTATCGTCTGCACCAAGCAAGGTGAGAAGAAAGAGATTCAAAATATCTATTTTGCCCCGGGCATGAGGCACAATTTGATGGTGTTGGACAACCCATTCAAATGGTTACAAAGTGCTAATGGGAAATGACAAGTGTGTCTTTCATGAGAAAGATGGGAGTAAGAAAATTCTTGCAACAGTCCAAATGACAAGGAACTAGATGTTCCCCTTGAGGATATAGACATGTTTCTCTTCTCAAGTTGTTGTTGCACCTTCCAAGTATGCATGTACAGCAATGCATCAACAATCAACTCTAAAGAATGTGATTGAAGACCCCTCAAGCTATGGCATCTCAAGTATGGACATCTTGGTTATGTTGGTTCGAATTTATTGTCCAAAAAAAGAATGGTAGATGGTTTTCCTAATAGTGTAGAGTCATGTGACAAGTGTGAGGCTTGTATTTTGGGTAAGCAACATAGGCTTCCCTTTAATTCTGGTAACTCTAGAAGGGAAAGGGCACCATTAGAACTGGTGCATACTGACGTAGTTGGCCTAATGAAAACCACTTCTATTGGAGGGAGTACATATTTTATGACGTTCATAGATGATTTCAATCGTAGGATATGGGTATATTTTTTGACACATAAATCTGATAAGTTTGTAGAATTTAAAGCCCAGACTGAAAAAGAATGTGGACATTATGTAAAAGTCCTAAGGTCAAATAGAGGGAGGGAGTATACCTCCAATTCTTTTGTAAATTTTTATAGGAAAAATGGCATCAAGAAGCTCATGACTAGCTATACTCCGCAACAAAATGGAGTGGTTAAGAGGAAGAATAGGACCATTGTTGAGAAGGCAAGGAGCATGATGAAAGCAAAGGGACTCCTAAATGAATATTGGGGAGAGGGTGTAGCAACAACAATATATTTGATAAATAGGTGTCCCACAAAGGCAATCTGTGACAAGATTCCTCTTGAGGCATGGGAAAGACATAGATGGACGGTTGAGCACTTGAGGGTGTTCCAGTGTGTAGCATATGCACATGTGCCAAAGGAGCAAAGGCAAAAGTTGGATGACAAGAGCGTGAAGTGCATCTTCACTGGTTAGAGTTCACAATCAAAGGCATACTGATTGTATGACCCTATCACCAAGAAGATCGTCATTTAAAGAGATGGAGAGTAAATTGAAAACTAATCATGGATGGCTCGGTGGATAAATCAATAAGCATTTCAAACAAAGTGTCATTACTTGATGAAGAAGATGAAGTTGGTGATCAACATAATGAAGCAACAACAAATACAAATAGCTAGACAGTTCCTGATTGCCCCTAATAGAAACAAGCAAAAAGGAAAGCAGCCACAGACAACAAGAGACTCAACTCCAAGTAGCTCTAGATAGCTCTGGATTGGTGTACAGCAGGTACAGAATAGTATTAGTAGGAGTAATAAAATTTCAGACCCTAGTCTCGCCTCCCTATTGCCAAGAAAGAACAAGAGTTTAAGGGAGATATACTAAGATGAAAGGTATGATGAAGAGTTTGATGAGAGTGTTAACTTTGCATTATTTTCTTGTAGTGATCCAATTTATGTTGAAGCTGTGAAAGAAAACAAATGGTTCAAGGCCATGGTTGAGGAAATAGATGCAATAAAGAAATGACATGGGAGCTAAATGCCTTGCCTCCCAAGAAACAAGTTATTGGAGTAAAATGGGTCTATAAGACCAAGTGCAATGTTGATGGAAAAATAGATAGGCATAAGGCACGATTGGTGGTCAAAGGGTACAAACAATAGTATTGTAGAGATTATGATGAGACCTATGCCTCGATTGCAAGAATAGAAACGGTGTGTGTCATCATTGCAATTGCAGTTAAGCATAAATGGAAGGTGTTTCAAATGGATGTGAAGTTTTCCTTCTTGACTGGAGTGTTGAAAGAAGATGTGTATGTGGAGCAACCACCTAGTTATGAAGTTCTTGGTGAAGAACACAAGGTGTATAGGTCAAAAAGAGCTCTTTATGGGCTAAAACAAGCTCCGCGGGCATGGTATAGTAGGATTGACTCGTATTTGATGAGCAATGGCTTTAGCAAAAGCGATGGTGATCCCACTCTCTACATCAAGGCAGCAGATAGTAAAGTTTAAATTGTTGTCTTGTGTGTAGATGATTTAATTTTTGTTGGAAATGATAATTTCCTAATCGATGATTTCAAAGAGGCCATAAAGAGTGAGTTTGAGATAACAAATTTGTGTCTCTTGAAGTACTTTCTAGTCATAAAAGTAAAACAAATGCATGATGGCATCTTTATCTCTCAAGAGAAAGAAGATCAGATCTTTAAGAGATTTATAATACAAAATAGTAAGGCAGCCCCAACACCAACAACAGTAGGTCTAAAGTTGAGCAAGGAAGATTGTAGCAACAATGTGAATCCAACATTGTATAAAAGTATGGTTGGAAGTTTGATATATTTGATAGCAACTCAGCCTAATATGATGCATGCAATAAAACTAATTTCCAAATTTATGGAAACTCCAAAAGATTCTCAATGGCAAGTGGGAAAGAGGATCTTGAGGTATGTCAATGACACCAAAGGATTTGGTATTTTGTATACTGCTGAAAACAAGTTTGAGTTGGTTGCTTATACAGATAGTGATTGCACTAGAAGTTTGGATGATCGTAAGAGCACTTCTAGTTATGTATTCCATATAGGTTCAAGTGTAATTTCATGGGCATCCAAGAAGCAACCAATTGTTGCTCAACCTACAGCAGAGGATGAATATCTAGTAGCAAATGCAAGAGCATGTCAAGCTATTTGGCTGAGAAGAATTTTGGCAGATTTGAAGGAAAAACAAGAGGATGGAACCACAATCTATTGTGACAACATTTCCTCAATAGCATTGACAAAGAATCCAGTGTTTCATGGAAGAAGCAAGCACATTGAAATAAGGTATCATTTTATTAGAGAGTTGGTTGAGAATAGCAAAATTACGATGGAGTATTGTACGTCCGAGCAGCAGCTAGCAGACATATTCACTACGCCATTACGCATTGCAAGTTTTGTGCACCTAAAAAGATGTCAAGGCATAATTGATTTGGATCAGCAGTGATCCTTGTATTGTTGGCTCGAGACAAAAGGGGAGTGTTGGATTTTTGAATTGACTCAGTTTGTCCCTAGAGCCTGTCATTCACCTACCTTTCAAAAGTTGAGTTCCCCAAGTCTCCTCTAACACTGCAGCTCCATCAAAAACATTAAATGCAGTAGGTAAGTTTGAATTTGAAAATGAGAGGGACATTTTTTGTGTGGACAACAAGAGACAAAACGGGGGAATGTTGGTCATTCTAAGATCTTATCCCAGTCATTCTAAGTGATTCAGAAGAGTTCAACAGAAGAAGGTTTTATTAGAGTGCAACAACACGAACGAATGTATTTTTTGAGTTTTGTGGAAAGTGATAGTTTGTCCTATATGAGCAGTGATTGCTCCAAGCTTATTGTATGCAACCATACGCTCTTGTAAGTTTGTTTAGTATTTAGATATTTTGTTCTTTTGGGTTTGTAGTTCATTCTCCAAATTTGTAATAGTTTGAATCAATTAATGGAAAGCAAGCAAGCAAGAAAACTTGCCCATCTCCAATATATTGTGTTTATGATATTGTCTCCTTTTATATATTCTGTTGTGCACTGAGTGGTTTGGAAAAACCAATCAACAACTTTTGGAATGTTGTTCTTCTTTCTCACATAGGTTAAAACACTCCATTGTCGAGTGTTAGTCTTTTGCTCAGTCTTTGTTTTCGAGTGATATTGACTGAGCAACTCGGCCATAGTACTACCAAGTGATTTGACCATTACCCCTGTCGAGCATTTCTTTTGATGACCGAGTAACTCGGCCTTACCTTGTCGAGTTACCCCTTTGCCGACCGAGTGGCTCAACATCTTCTACTGCTGAACAGCTCAGCTGCTCCTATCATTTGTTAAAATTTCTAACAAAAAGTGACTTATGTATAGAGTGAATGCAACACTTTAATCATCGATAACACTATTTTCAGAACAAAAGCCACACATGCTCCTATTAATCTTGATATAGAGTGAATAAATAGGCATATTGCACAAAATTGAAGTTGATTGTGGAGAATACCAAACGATGATTGTCATGCAACATACACAACAATAGTTAATATGAATGGACACCTTCATAAAGGAATGAACGTCTACAAATAAAAATTGCCAGCATAATTGATGACATACACATGTTTCCAAGTCAGCATCCACTCAACACCGAGCATAATATATACAATACTCAAATTTGTATAGCTTGACACCAAAAAGGTATAATAAAATCCATACAGATAAAATAGAACCAACACAAAACTTTGTAGGTAATAATGGTTTCTCTTGCAACTACCCAAAACATTAAGAAATATCTCCCTGAATTGGAGAATGTGGCAATACAAATGGGATGTATTTGGGGCAGATAGATTCCTAGTTTCAAAATTCACAAGCACAATTCTCATTTCAAATTGCAGAGCCTTCCTTTTGTGTTATCAATTTAGTTTGCATACTATATAATTTGCTTTCTTTTGTGCTCTTCTCTATCCATATCCCTCTTGTTCTATCCACAGAACACCTACTTTGTGCAACATGCTTTCTTTGATTGCCCCCAATTCAACCCTTCAATTGTTTGTTGTCTATTTAGTCAATCTTGACTCTAGTTTGAATTTAGAGATTCGGCAAAAAATAAATTGAGTCAGAATCCAATTTTGCAGGTATATATAAATTGACATTTTCACATGTGTGTGTGTGTGTGTGTGTGTGTTGTGTTTATAGATTCTATACATGTAACATGTCAATGCTTGTTTATCATGTAGTGCCTGCCCCTAGTTCACATTTCTGTTATCATTGTCAAATTCTTTTAAGCTGATTATATGTATTGATTAGTTTTAGAGATACTGGATTTACAATAGTATGATATTATTTCATGTTTTGGATTACATATATACTTGTTGATTTCATTTCATTCATGTGTTGTTAACGATATCTTAATGATCCTAGTTAGTAAATGTAGTTTCTTTTATAAAAATGTTAACATGATGTCTTTAATGATGATTATGTTGTATTGATAGAGATGCATTATTATATGTACGCATTTGATGTTAGACTTGTGATTTTTACAATACTTACCCCATACTTGCATGTGTATGGTGTGTGTGTTTATTTTATCTTTCTGTCTGACGTGTTTGATGTGGTTAAGGGAGGGAGTTGTAGTCACCTGCTAGTCGGGATCTACGCGATGAACCACTCCCCGCCATTGTCTGTTTAGTTTAGATATAATTATATACATGTACATGATCGTCTTTTATGCAGGATGCAGGTACTGGGCATCGACTTCCCTGAATTGCTAGGATGAGCGTGCCCTATTACAAATACTCAAATGGTGAGAATGGGAAGATAATGATCAGGTCCAATCCTAGCCATAAGCCTATAATACTTGTCCTACAAGAAGGACTCGTAACAGACTGTCTACCCTTTTTAAACCCGTGAGTATTTTGTGCGTATGTTGTTTTGTGAGTCTTTGATGAATTTCTATTAATTAAGTCTAATTAATAGATTAAATTAATAATTTAATTTAATGGATAATTATTATGACTTTTTGAATATTTAATTATATTTAATTAATTGAGAAATTAATTAAATATAAAGAATTGAATTGGAAGATAAAAGCTATAAGATTAAATTTAGAACATGATAATATTTATTTAATTTAATAATAATATATTTAGAGTTCATTTTTAAATAAATGCTAAATATTATTGTTATTTAAGTTAATAAATATTTATCAATTTAAACGTTCAAAAATATATTAAAAAGGAAAAAGATATTAATTTATGGAAAAGATTTAAGTTCGCATGAATGAGTTTTAAATATAAGAGATTAATTTAAAAGATAAAAAAAACATGTGAACTTAATAAAGATATTCTAAGAAAGTGTGCATGAGATTTTAAAAGGTTATTAAATTAATTTAAAGTAAAGTAAAGTGGAAAGTTAAATAAAGTAATTTAATAATTCACTTAAAGTGCATGAAGGAATAATAAAAGAATATTTTAATTTAAAAAGGAAATTAATTGTGCATGAATGAATTAATTAAATAAGAGAGAATTAAATATTGGAGATAAAAGTTAAAGTTTAAATTTAGAACGTAATTGATTATATTTATTTAATTTAATAATAATATATTTAGAGTGCATTTTTAAATAAATGCTAAATATTATTGTTATTTAAGTTAATAAATATTTTATCAATTAAGTTTCTAAAAATGAAATCAAAAGTGAAAAAGATATTTAATTATCATAAAGATTATAGTTCACATGAATTATGCATGAGTTGAAAATAAAAGAAATTAATTAAAAAGATTAAACATGTGAAATTAATAAAGATATTTAATCGCATTAAGTGCGCATGAGATTTATAAGTTATAAATTGATTAAAATAGAAGTTGAGTGGAAATTAAATAAAGAGATTTAATAATCCATTTAACATGCATGAAAATATGAAAGATAAGATAAATAAAGGTTGATTTTAGAGTTAACAAGATTGATCAAGAGACCTCTCAGGTAAACGCACAATTAGTGCCCCGATTGTAGGAAGAGAACTCCTTATCAATTTGAGGGTTCATTTTTCAAGGGGGATTTTTGGGAGACAAGTTTGAGAACACACACAGGTTTTTGAGAGCAATTCAGAGGGTTTGGAGAAGAAGGAATTTTTCGTAGCTTAAAGGATATTGCTTGCAGTAGAAATTTTCATCCAGCTATTAGAATTTTAGCATCAGTACGAGGTAGGGTTTTGAAATCCTGTGAATGCAATTTTAATTGGAAATATCTGTTTGCTTCGTGATTGTTGGGTGATTGAAATTATGTTTATCATCTTGATTGTTTCAAGATCTGATTGGTTAAAATTAGTTTCTCATTGTTTATACAGAAGAATCATAGAGGAAATTAATTAAATCGCGTAGGGTTTGAAGGAAAAGAAAGATTTAAATTAGAAATTTGAATGGTCAAACTTAGTTTTCCTATCAGATTAATAATGTAAATGTTATTATATATATATATATATATATATATATATATATATATATATATATATATATATATATATATATATATATATATATATATATATATATATATATATATATATATATATATATATATATATATATATATATATATATTTCTTTTAAATAATTTTATTGTAAAGTTTGTTTGAAATGGATATCATAAATTTTAATGAAATAGGAAATTATCAAATTCTAAAAATAGTTGTTAAATTTTTCAAATATAATAATTTGAAAGGATTTATCGCTGTAAGTTGGCGATTTAATTATTATAAGAAAAAAAATTTGGGGAGGGGCGGGTTTTACCCACCCCGTACCCCCGTGTCCTCCGTAGGCGGCAGTCTGTTGCTGTCGCAGCAGTGACTGCTACTGCGGCAGCAGTCTGCTACGGCAGAGCTGCCGCCGGCTCAGCAAAGGCTGCGGCCAAAAGCCGACGGGCTTTAAACGTCCTTTTTTAATTTATGCATTTTTTAAAATTGTAATTTAATTATAATTTAATAAATTTAAATTGTGTTAAATTTATTTTTAAGTTATTAAATTCAAATTATATAAAACTTTAATTATTAAATTTTAAAATTATATTATCATTAACTTTTTTATTAGTAACTAAATTAATTATTAATAACTAAAAGATGTTTTAAAAAAATAATAATTAAAAAAAAATTAATAATTGACTTAATTAAATTGGATCTAATTAAGGATTATTAATGAGTCAGATATAGTAAGTGATTATTAATTAAGCTAATTAAATTTTGATTTAATTAGGAATGATTAATACGAAAATTATATAACAATGTATAATTTTATTAAATGTGTAAATTTAATAAGATTGTAATGATTTTATTAAATTTAGCAATTGTTATTTTTTTATAACTTAAATAAATAATCGATTATCTTCAGATAATGCTTTTGGGAAAATGACTATTATTATGAAGGTAATTTTACATATTTAAGTCAAATAAATAAATGGGGGTAATTTTATAGAGTTGACTTGTGGAATAAACTGAGAATTCATTCACTTGAAACATACATTGAACACAAAACTGAAACTTTACTTTTAACCCTATTGTGTCTTTTCAATCCAAACACAAACTATGAATTGGACTGTTTTACTTGTACTTCCTATGCTTTGGATTTTGGTGTTATTTAGATGTCGACCAGTCTAGGGAGTACACCAGAGGTTGTGAGAATTCTTTTATACCAATTATGTGGCTAAATGTATGATGATTCTTGTGATTCAAATTGGAGTTTATACTTATGAGATTTGTTTTGTGAGCATTTATGTGTATTTGGATTTAGTTTGATCCATCTTATTATCACGTTGCCTGTTAAGGAACCGAGTTTGATCTTTATGGGTGTTGTGGTATGGGACACAACTATGTTTTTATGTGCTTAGGAGAGGTTGTCTAGGTATGTGACTTGGGAGTGGCTTGCATAGGGGTCCGGGACCCAAAGTGGTCAGTACCAGGGTAACCTAATGCAAGTTATGTAATAAGTGATAATCTAGTAACTAAAATTTATGGGGGGGAAAATACACTAAAAAGATAAGTTAGAGATATTTGATCTACCCATGCCTTTAATGCTTGTATAGACTAAGGATGGGAATGAGATGAGTGCCTCGTCTTCTTGAGAGGGCTTTCTAGTTTCCATATGTGTGATGTTGAGGGTCCGGGGTTCATAGTAACCAGTCCAGGGTAACTCAACGCTTGAGGGTCCGGGGTCTCTTAAGAGATCAGTCTAGGGTAACTCAAGCAGCCATGTGATGACACTCCCTAGTATGTAGCCTGAGTCTCCTCTGTAGATTTTGTGTATCTCTGGTGGTGTACTTATTGATTGTGTTTATTGTGGTTACTTACTTTTATTGATGATGATTGTTGATTCGTGATGTTGTACTTTTGACATGTGGTTATTGACTTGAGGAGGATTATCTTTCGTTGACTTTATCTTATGATCTTGGTATTTGGGTTATACTTGGTTCGTGTATGATGTTTGGTTATGTGGTGTCAGTATTGGATTGAGTGTTCTTACTTTTGGATTATTTTATCTTCTTGAGTAGCATGTGTTACCTTTGAGGTAGTTTTGGCTATTAGGGGTACCTTGCCTAGGAATGTTTTATGTTTGATTAGCCGTATGTGGATCGTTCATTATCTTCCCTACACCGTGGGAGTGGAAGCTTGACTAGGTAACCACGCGGTCGGGAGGTAGTGCCTTCTTACCATTTGGGTCCCCCTTCACATTGCTAGCTGTTGGATGTTCGTTGTAGAAGATGTACCTTTATCATTCTTATTTCTTATCTTAGAGACTTCTTTTCAGATGATGTATGTATGTTATCATGTATTCTGATGTATTATATATATTCTCACATACCCTGCGACATGTGCAGTGGATGTTATTTAGTGGATGTACTTTCATTGTATTAGATATACTTATGCTTTGCTTATGCGATTATGTATCTGTTATTTCTTTATGATCATGTGACATTGTACTTGAAACTTAAACTAATTAATTTAAAATTATTAAATGTGACTCAACGTAAAGGAACCTTTGAGGAATTGAAACTATATCTGTAATTGCAAATGTGTATTTGTTGTGTATGTTCATATTGCTTCCGCATTAATGTTATCTTGATGTTGTTTAAACTTCAAAAAAAAAAATAGTTCAGTAAACATTGTAACATGTTAGGTTTATTTCTCTTGGGTTCCCGAGCGGGGCGTTACATATCATTAGTTCAAAACTTCAAAGTTCAAACATATAATGATAATAATAAGTTAGAAGTGTGCTTCCAATTAAATGATAAAATAATGCAAGTCTTTATCCTCCAGAGTGTTCACTTCCGAATAAAAATGATACAGTTGTAGAACAAAACCAAAATGGTGAAAAATGCTTGAGAGATGAATGAATGGCCATCAAATGACTTTAGGCAACCCTTATTGGTCAAATTAAAGTTTAGATTGGTGATTTTAGGGTTGAGTTTCACTTCAATTTAAAAATATATATTTAAAAAGTCAAATTGGCCCCCTTATTCCTTGCCCAAATATATAGATTCCCATGGATCCTCCCATATTCCTCTTGGATCCCAGTAGAATTCTAGAATGGGATCTGGATTTCAAGAGGGATCCAAATCGTAGCAGAATTGGGATCCGATGCTTTTCAGAGGGATCTGGCATCTCAGTTTGTTGTTGTTTTCAATATTTTATCCCCATCTTTCCTTCATTCTCAATCAAAATCATCAAATTTTGTTGGCAATCCTTTGATAGCATTATCCCTCTAGTTTCATTCAACAATTTCCTAATTGACAATTTCCTTAGCATACCCCTACCTATAGCTTCCTTACTCTTCAACAAATGTCAGAAGAATGAATCAACAAAGTTCGAGAGAATTGTATGACACACAGTCCAGTTTGCATTTGCTTGCATTTATTATTGTAAGAGGTTTTTTGGAAGTTATCGGTGTAAGTTGTCTTTTGGAAAATAGATGTCGCATTCTGACATCAATAATCTTAGATAGTGATACTTATGCTCAGATAGTGGAGGCCGAAGCGGATATGTGTGGGTACCTAGAGGCAGATGGATGCCCTGTGGGTGCCACCCACAAGCACCCGGATGCATTTGAGTGCCTATGGGTGGCACACACAAGGCACCCAGGCGCATCCACAGCCAACGCCCAGTTAAAGACAAAAAAATGTCTTCTTTCACTTAAAACACCAAAATGACGTGTTAATTTGCACATTTTAATATAATTTTTGTGCCAACCCTTAAAATAGCACTAATAGAGGGCCTTCAACTATTCAATCTCTGTTTTGTTTGTAGTTGGGTTTACTCTTCACATTTGGCTTCCATTTTGGCATTTTGAAAGCAACTTGAATTTTTTCGACGAAGATCAATCGTAGGGGAGAGTTGGCTTCCACAAAGGAGTTTTAACCTCAGAGGTAAGCATTTGATCCCATTCTTGAGTGTTTTAATGAAACTTTTAGAGATTTTGATGAATTTTTCCAATTTTATGAAGAAAATTTTCAAGTTTTTTTTTTAAAGAAATAAAGAAACAAGTTTAGGTGTCTATTTGAATGGTTTTGTATAATTGTTTTTTACTTGTATGCTTGATATTCATAGTTTTTTTTTATTGATTTAAATTTATTTAATTTCTTATTATAGAAAGAAACTACATTGTATTGTGCAAGAATGGCCGCCACCAATGGTCAGAGTTCAGTGGGAGGGCAAGGAGGGGATAATTTCAAAATTAATTTAGGATCTCCTCTATGGACACATACAACAAGATTTGCACATGTTTCAGGTGGTGGCTCCTATATTTGGAGTTGTAATTAGTGTCAAAGTAACGAAGGAAAACCTTTGAATAGCTCTTATTCCTAGGAAAAACTTCATTTCATGGGCCCTATTGGTAAAGGTTTTGGAATATGCAAAGGTGTGGATGGGAAGGGGTTATCTGATGCACATATAGCTGCTTGTAAAAGAACAAGAAGCTACTGATCATTTGGTTAGAAGATCAAAAATTATTATTATCAACCTCCTTCCTCAAAGAACAAAATGCAAACACCCATTGAAAGGGAACCAATTGAATCTTCTAAACACCCATTCATGCACGTACATTTACCAGGATAAGAGGAATAAGTAGAAAATATAGCATCAGCCCAAACAAGAGGCCCATTGCACTCTTCATTAAAAATGGAGGCAAGCGATCGTGATGATGAAGCCATTGCATGTTGCCTCTACGCTGATGGCCTCCTTTCAACCTTGTAAGATCACCATATTGGAAGGAAATGGTAGCAGCCATCAAAGAAGCGCCATCTAGTTACACAAGTCCTAGGTATGAAAAGTTGCGTACCACACTCTTGTAAAAGGAGAGTTTCTATAGAGAAAGCACTTCAACCCAATAGAAATTTTTGGAAAACTCCAAGTGTGACTATTATATATGGTGGTTGGAAAGATACAAAAAACAAGCCATTAATTAAAGAGATTGTGGTGTCCCCCAATGGGGCGATGTTTATAAAGGTAGTTGCTTGTGAAGGGGAGGGATTCGCAATTCATCTCTAGAATTCTCATTAAGGCCATAGCTATGGTGGGTAGTGAGAATGTGGTCCGGGTTGTTTCAGACAGTGGCAAAAATTGCAAGGGAGTTGGTCCTTTGATTGAGGGTCAGTATGACCATATGTTTTGGACACCATGCACTATAGACTCCCTCAACTTGGCCATGCAACACATTGACACTAAAATGGATTGGATGAAGCAAATATACCAAGAGGTAGAGGACATACAAATGTTTGTCACTAACCACAACATGTCACAATCCATTTTTAAAACATACTCAAAATTGGAGTTGCTGAAGGTAAATTAAATTGTTGTAATTAGTAAATTTCATGGATTTGTAATTTAGTTAATATTTATGATTTTATTGTCAATTGACATATTGTTAACTTGCTTAGGTTGTTGGGACCCGTTTTGCATCTCACACTATTGTTATGAGATGACTTCTTAAGGTGCAAGATGCTTTGAGCCAAATGGTCATTTCTCCTCAATGGGGTATGTGGAAGGCTTCAAATACAAAAAGAGCCCAAAAGGTCAAGGCTTTGCTCTTGGATGATAGTTGATGGGCTCGTGTGCAATTTGTATTGGATTTCACCGAGCCCATCATGATTATGCTTCGCTTTGTCGATACAGATACACCTTGATTGGGAGATGTGTATGATGGTATGGACAACGTGGTTGAGAAGGTAAAACATTCTATACAAGCACACGAGTGACCCTACAAAATGTCAAGCCTCATGCAGTAAAGTGGAAGCAATAGTTCGTCATCATTGGGAGAATATGACTATCCCATTGCACGTCCCTACATATGCTTTATCTCCGAGGTATTATAGTGAGGTAGTACTGTCTATGCCGGATAAAATTGCACCATATGTTGATGGAAAGTTGCTAATGGTCACTTCAAAGCTTTTGCAAGAATCTTCCAAGATGATGACATCCCTGAAAAGGTGACGCTAGAGTTCGGCTTATTAGCTTCCGGAACAAAGCTTACTACATATGCAATTAAGGACCAAAATAAAATGGGAGCAATCACATGGTGGTACAAGCATCTACAACCTCTTGCAATCAAAATCCTCTCACAAGTAAGCTTCGACTTTTGTTTTTAGATTACAACTTGTATTCTACAATCTAGTAATTAACATCTTGCCATTTGCTTTTCATTTGTATGTTTAAAAACTAATTTTGTGAACAAAATCAAGGTTGCAAGTTCTTTTGCTGCTGAAAGGAATTGGAGTATGTGCTCCTATATCCATTAAGTGAAGGGCAACTAGTTGGGGTCAAAGAAAGCTAAGGATTTGGTCTACATTCATACCAACTTGCGTCTTTTGTCACATAAGGATGATGAATACATAGATGGGGAAGAAAAAGTTTGGGATGTAGCCCCTGAGTGTGTAAACTTGTATGCAACACTCATGATCTTACTATGATAATAGATGATGGTAATGATAGGTCGATGGCACATGGTACATCTAGCACAAGTGGAAACATTCTTTGTTCAAATGATGTTGACCTTGCAGCTGTTGGAGATGAGGGTGCAGATTTTTTTGAAAATCCCTATGATTCTGATTAGTGAACATTGAATCATGAACTATCTTTTTGATTTTGTAGTTGGAGTCTAGAACTTGAGTAAATTTCAATGTGAATATTTGTGCCTATGAAGTTTTAATTTGAAGTTTGAACTATTTAATTGATATATGAAATATCTTGAATCTTGAATCTTGATCAATGGTCAAGTATTATATGATGCCATCAAATGATGTATGTTTGAATATTTATAAGTTTCTAACTCTAAGTTCTTGTATTTATAAGTTTCTTAAATTCTTTGCATATATTTAATATTATATATATAGACGTTTTCAAACACATCCGTATCCAGGGAAAAAAATCCACATCCCACATCCGAATCCTGAATCCGCTTCCAAATCAGCAACTTAGTCAATAACATAAGCAATACCTATGTGCAAAGTTTACAAAAAACATTATATCTAATACTTGGAACTTTCCATCTATTATCCAGTCAAATAATCAGTTGACATATTAAAATAGAAGAATAAGGTAACTAAAAGTACATCATCAGTCAATATATGATCATTCAGAGCTCCCTGCAAAATGATTATTCCTCTACCAAAAAAATTGTTCATGATGACTACGAAGTATGATTTCCTTTGCAATATACCATATCCAAATGAAATGACAGATGCACTATAAGCAGATCAAAAAATCAAGAGACAAAAGTGTAACAAAATTTGATAAGAAAATATATTTAAAATCAACAATGTTCTTATTTTATCAATATTGACTTTCACTATAAAAAGCAAATTATGGACTTAGAAATCCAAGAGAACATTATTATTTTCATTTTAAATAAAATTTAATACAATGGACATGGGCATTATCAAAATGTCTAAGGAACATTGATAACTATCATCAAATGGGACCAGGACATGCCTTGCCTTGAACTCCCATGTGCCTCTCATAGTATCATCAACTCCTATGAAGCGTAGATAACTGAAAAGAAGCGTAAAAATAACCCTGGAGACCTGCATACAACCATAGTGTATCAAAAATATATACTTGAGCTTCAGTGCTTATGAATCTATGATACAAAATGGGAATTGCTGATGCGGAAGGAAAACAGTCTAAACTGCGACAGTAATGCAGATTATCTATTCCAAGCAAAACCCATGCCATGAGTAAGAATTTTACAAATATTAGATATATAAAAGTATTTGTCCCTATAATTGAATAGATCCAATAAATTGCCAAAAATGAAAAATCACCAATTAGTTCTAAAAGTATTTGCTCTGGAAATTTTATATGCTCCTGAAGGCACCAGTCATAAAACACTTGATGCACAGAGATTTGCAACCTTGAAAATAGCAAAGCTTGAATTAATTGAAGGCATCCACAAGAGCATTAGAGCTCCTGAAAAAATTATAATTTTATGAGATTGGATTGTCGTAATAAAGTAAAGCATTTCTTGAAAAATATTCTGCTAGAGTGTCATAATTGGAAGACAATAGGGTCCACTGAATTACAACTGCAGCGACAGATGAAAGCCAATTCAGGGATATTTATTGCATGTCTGTATAGATGGTAGAATGCTCCATGTTTAAATCTCATTTTAATATAATGAACATTCCAGATCCTGTGCAGAACTGTCAGCCTTCATGATTGATTAGCTGTGACCCAGAAGCTATTTTTTGTATTCCATAAATTGAAGACTGCCAGTTAAATCATCCTCAAGAATGATTCAGCTACCTGAGTTAGAACAAATTGCGATGCAATTTAGAGGACCATCCAGGTGAAGTAAACAAAAGTGGATTGAACAACATCGCTTCCTTATATATATGTTTTTTTTGTAAAATACCTATGTTTTATAAATAAAAGGATTTACATTATTCGTAGTCCTAATACCAAAATAGAAGAAGAATATTTTACCCAAGGCGTGTTCTCATGTAAGTTCATTAGGCCATTAAATCTATCTATACTAGAGGAGTGGACACGTAGAGCTTGGCTGGTTGTAGGAGACATGGAGATTGCCCTAGTTGCTTAGTGATTATTCTTTTGTTTCCTTCAATAACTTTGTTGATTGCATCCAAACTTTTTAAGGCCCTTATTTCTTCAAGCATGTTGGATTTCTCATGAAACTTTGGCATCTATGGTTTATTCCAACAGTGGAACCTCCATCCAAAGTTCTCATCTAGATTCGTTTATTCACTTTGCTACTGATTCTCTAGAAAAATTAATGCTAAAAAAAATTGTTAGATTCTTTGGGTGCTTATTTAGTTACTTCACAGATTTCCAGAGAAAAAATCTCTAGTTACGCCCATATCTAAATTGAACTGGATTTACCTAATCCCTTGCCAAAGGCTCTTAATTTTCAAGTGGGAAATTTTGTTTGACATCAAACCCATGGTTATGAAGCCCATTCTTTCAGACTATGTTACCATTTTCCTATTTTCACCTAGATTTACATGTGGGTTCGGTTCTAGAACTGGTTTGGTGCAAGTCCACCCCTGGGTATGCCCAGGCAGTACCTTGGGCATACTCAATATTGATATATGCAAATTCTTGGGTTTCTGAATTGTATGAAGTATCAAAATAAACTCACTTCTAGACACGCAGTAGTAAACACCAACTGGAATATGAAAGGATTAAGGAAACCTCTTCTATGATATTTAGTTTTTGCAAAAACTTTCTTGAGTTGTAATAGTGGTCTATCTTTATAAGGAATTCTTACTTCCAACAGTCGAAATGTCTTGAGCACTAATGGTTATGCCCCCCAAGATCTTCAAGGAATGATTTGCATGTTCACAGAGAAGCTTCTCCTCAAGATGACTTCAACGTTGTGTTAGAAGTGTGGTCCTCCTACCCTACCTCAAGCTCTTATTCTTCTTTTACAGAGAATTATTCATCTTCAATTAATGTATATGCTTCCTAAACAATGACTACTCCGCACAGTTGTAAAATTGGAAAAGGGTTCATTGCAGAACATTTGAACGGCCAAGAACATAAAGATAATGTATTTCATCTCTCTAGTTTAAAAAGAGCATTAGGAAGTCAACTATTCCTTCATTGGAGCTACCCTCACTAGATGGTAAAGTGAGAATGATTCTAATACCTAAGTCTATTATATATTTAGGAGAAAAAAAGCTAACCACAAAACAATAACAAAACATTTGATTCAATAGAAAGATCTTTTTGAAGAGGATGCTATATGAAAAAGGTATCAAAGTTCTTAACCATCTTAATTTATGATTGCTTGAGGACAAGCAATCTTGGTAAGAGTGGACTATAATGCCCCTACATAAAACTTAAAAGTCAGAACTAATATTCCCATGAGTCTTGAGAAATCGATGAGTGCTGATTCACAAAATCAATAATAAATATTTATGATATGTTGAGTACCAGCAATTTCTTAAAAAGGGATTAAATGATAATAAACTAAAATTAACTCAAAATATAACCTTTAGAAGTTGGCATATGAAGTGTTATGACTATTGAAAAAGGCATATTAGGAATCCAAAAAGAACAAGGAAGAATCATCACTGGATAGATTTTGTGAATACTTATTATTCCTTGTGGAACGTGTAAGGAAGCTGAAGTAGTGGAACAACTTCCTACACTAAACTCGAGAGGAAGATTATGCAAAAAAAATCTCAGATCTTTACAACAATTACAGAAACTTAACACAAATAAACATAATAAACATGCATACCACAACACAATGATTTATGTGGGGAAAACCCTTCAAGGGAAAAACCCTATAAGCCAAAAGCTGCCCAATATATTGTAACAAAATCAATAGTAGATTACAATATACTTGCTGAGCAAGCTTCTTGCAAGAGTATGAACAAGAGAGATCCATAGGCAACTCAGTCGCTATCAGACTCTCACAATGCATCTCATACATAGTAATACAAAACCATGGGCTAAAACCACCCATAAAATGACGCACAGATATCTATTGTTGGACCTATGACCTAACGATATATGATCAAGATTCAAAATGGTAAAATATATGTGAAATTTTGTTTCAGGGGAACTGCTCCTGAAAAATTTTGTTGGGGTGTACTGCACTTGGCCACCAACTGGTTAGTGGATTAAAGCCAGACAAAATGTTTTATTTATTGCAAGCTTGAGATAACATTTTACTAACATATCTCCCACTTGTCAAACACCTTGCAAGAGCAAGGGGAGGGGTACCAACATCATTGTTTAATATCTAGGGACCCACAGACTTTGAACACGTCTGAAATTCTTTGTGCCTGAACTTCTTTGTGCTCAACCTTAGTTAATGAATTTGCAACTTCATCAAAGCTTCTACCTTAACCACGCCTCCTCAACCATATCTCTGACAAAATGTTATTGAACATCAATGTTCTTGGTCTAAGCATGAAATGTTGGATTCTTAACTAGGCAGATTGCACTCTGACTGTTACAATTAACTATCACATCATCTTGTTTTATTCCAATATATAAACAAGGTCTCTTAAGCCAAATGGCTTTTTCTGAGTAGCTGCCATATACTCTTACTTTAGTGGACAAAGCAACCACAACTTATTGCTTACTCATCCCATTGATTGCACCACCAAAGAAAGGAAACACAAGCAGCAGTGGATATTTTGCTATCAATATCACCTACCCAGTTTGAATCTACATCAATTTAAAGGAAATCCCAGGAAACACGGGGACTCGCACCCCCCCCCCCCAAACCTCGAAGTACCCTTCCCCAAGACGTCCCCACATCGGGTACTTACCTACCCGAGAACCCCACCTCCGCCATTCTATAACCACATCGCTGCTGGGACAAATAGTTGGATTTTTATTTGAATTTTGATGATTGAATGTTACTATTGGGTATGTACTATTTAATATGTTAAATGTTCAATGGTTCTGGTTAGTGTTGCGATCTTGCTATCTTCAGCTATTTCAATTTGGTATGTCATACTAAAACATCATTTTATAACTAGAATTTCAAGTTCTAGATGTATAGTACACAACTCCTCCTGCCCTCCCCCCCAACCCACCTGTCGTCCCCCCACCATCCCAAAATTGAGGCCCTCTATAGCCCCCCCGTCTTGGAAACTCGTCCCAATGTACCCCATACTGGTGTTACACTAGGGAGATCTGATCTTCTATCAAATTACCGTGATAACATAGAGAAAACATTGAGGTGCCCTTCAAATATCTGACAACTCTTTTCACTATGTTAGTAAGCAGTTTTTCCTCCTAAAATCTTAATCAATCCACAGAATCTGTCCCTTTCTCTCAAGAAAAAACCTACAGACTAACATTTGAGCTTCTTTCTTAGCAAGCTCTCTACATTTAAAAGGTGCAGCTCCCTTACTTGACAGATTATTTAATTAAATCTTATTGTAAAAGAATGTTTTAAATCGCACTTTAACCAGAAAGCTTAAGGCATTAACATTCAGTTCATCAATATGAAAAGAATGTGCAAATCAAAGTATCGTTCAATTTCACTATAACAGCAAGTCACACGACCTATTATCACAGTGATTATGGAATAAACACACACACAATTGGCTTCTCTTTGTCACTCTAGATATTAATCTTTCTTATAGTGTAATAAAGATTACCATCACATACTGTTCATTCCCACATGAAAATAAGCAACATGTATCTATGAACCACTGGATTCAATGTCCAGATAATCACATGTATAAAAGCACATGATTTCATATATATTGCATTATATTGTATCTAACATATCCAATGCAAAAATATCAAAATATCAATTTTTGAAACCACAGTCACCATCGTGTTCAGGTCATTTCCACCTACTTAAATAGTTTTCCAGCAAAGTAAAATTAGTTTTAAAATGACTCTCACAGGAGTCAAAACTAAACAGAAACTGTCTTAATCAACTAAAGAAAGGAACTAAATAGATAGCACTATTGGCTGAGCCATTGATTAAGCATGTCCTAACTGGTGCCCGTGGCAGAAGGAATAGAGGCTTGTCCTTCAGCGGCTCCACCTGTTTTCTTCCAATCCTTAAATGTCACCACGAAATCCACCAGTGCTTGGTGATTGTGGCACTTTGATATGTCTGATCCTTTGTTTCCAGATTTCCTTTTCACCGCGAATTTGTTCTGTTTTCCTCTCATGCATCTCCAAATGCTCTATACAGATAATGAGCATGGAATCAACCCTGGAAATTCTTGTCACATCCTTGACAGCAATGTCTTTCAGGTCCTTCATGAGGTTCTTTTTTCCTTAAAGGACTCTATAATATGTTTAGTTTTCCTCTTGGGGGTTTCTTCATTGTCCATAAGTCTAATATCAATGCATTTGGGGTCATTAATCTATAAATCTCTAATGCATGACAATTCTTTTAAGAGCTCGGCACATTTGTCCATCCCTTATTCTATCACCGCATTCCTCCATTCCACATTTGCCCTTGCCACATACAGCAATTGGTCATCTAGTCTAGGCACAGGCTTCTCTAACAAAAACCTGATAACCCTGTATTCTCGAACTTCACCAATACTAACAATTTCATCATCCCATTTCAACTTCTCTTTTCCCTTGTTCTCAAGTTCATTTTCCAGTTCAACGATAATTGCATCAACTCGCAGCTTGGCTTCAGCGAGATTAATCACATACCACACTCTGTCGTTGATCACATTTTCTACCCATTTTAAATATTTTGGCTATGACTCTGTCCATTTGAACTTGATCAAGGAACTTCTGATGAGCAGAAGACCCAACATCTACACACTTTCAGGGATGGTAGTCAATAGCATGCCTTCAGGGTTTTGAATTGTGCAGATGTATTCTGCCATTAATTTGAGAGATTGTTTGAGTTCTCTCTTATCTTTCCAATACTTCCAGATGCACTGTGATATCCTCTTATTGCTTGAGTTGAAAATCTTCATATCCGCAGCTCTGGTAGCCATTCCCAAATTTGTTTTCTCTGCAGTGAGATCTTGTAATGTAAGCTCTTCTCTATCTTTATCTGCAACTGGCTTATACATTTCAGCCATCCAATGCCATATTTCCTCGTCAACATCCAGCATCGCCTCGACCTTAGGCTTCTTATTCTTTGAGGTTCGTCCTAGGCACTTGCTGACCATATCATCCATTGGCACTGTGATTAGAGCATTACTTTACTTTTTGTTGACAGACAAGTCAAACCAAGAAGGGGCAGCAGGGGTACTCTTGTTTTGAGGTGTTTGAAGACAGCTATTTTTCCCATTGACATTGCATCAAGTGAAATGTTGCCACTTTCCATTGGCTTTTCCGACAGACTTTCAACATCTACTGAACTTTCCATGTGTACTGCTTTTTCTGGTTCTTGGGAAGCTTCGGTGCTATCCAAATCAACCACAACAGGATCACACTTTCACTTTTTATTGTTCTTCAGCTTCTGGAGCAGGTAATTCTTGTTGATGCAAGCACTTGAACCGGGGCTTCTTTGGGTGAAGGTGGGGTTGCCTCAAGCACAGTCGTACCTGCAGTAGAACATTGCACAAATTGGTCAGTAAGGCATGGTGAGAGTTCTGAACTTGAGGTTGCCACCTCCTTCTGATTCTTTAACCCCACTTCACGCGATCTTTTGGCTCTCTTTTCTTGAAGCCACTTTTCAGTCCTTCTGATCACAATGAAACTCCTAATCATCAAGTCGTCTTTCTTGTTCCAATCAATTGTTGGAATGGGAAGGCCTTCAATCTGTTCTGTATATTTTGGATTGGTTATTTCTTCACCCTCTTCTTCAATTCTTGTGCTATCAATTCGCAACTTAAGGGTGATAATTTGTTCCGAAGTGAACCATGACCACAATCTCCATCTCACCTCAAACTCATTAGTGCAATCGGCCCATTAATCTTCTAAGTGACGTTCATGCTTGAAGCTTGAACCAACCTCAAAATTGGATCGCACAAACAATTTGCTATCAAACTTAGGTTTGGCTTGATATGGCTTTAGGTTCAACTTTAGTTCAGTTCTGAGGTTCAAAGCACCTTGAGTAGACTTGAAGCAATAGTAACCAAGCTCTATGGGGAAAACATGCCCAGAACCTTTCTTAGCTTTCATCTTTTTCTCTACTTGCACTACTTGTCTACAAATTTCTATCAATACATACTTGTCCAAGCAACATCTTGGCAGTTTCAGAGGCTTGCCTTCGAATCCTCCTATCCTTATATAACTCAACTTAGGAAATTGGATAAAGAAACTTCTGTAGCTTACCACCAATTGCTCTGCTTCCTTTGACATTCTTTGGTTCTCTTTTCCCTGCAGCTCGAATACCAATTTGGCCAAGAATGCATCTTGCACCCTTCTGAAATTCCCGGCATCTCTCTTTTCTTGCAGTGAAGGGTAGTATTGATAAATGGCCATTGTTTCGGTCCAAGGTTCATGAGGTATCCCTTCCCACTCTCTACAACAAGCTAGAACATAAAATAAATAGGAAGACATGTAACACTCGACCATACCAGTGGCTTGAGCCAGTTCCTCATGTAGCCAGTCAGCTATTATCTTAGCCCAATCAATGTACTTGTTCTCTCCTATGATTGCATGAATGAAAAAATACATCCAATTCTCCCACAGGAATGCATGTTTATTACCCTTGACTCTATTCAGGAAAATAACAAGATTCTTCACTTCGTCAGTCAAGTGTCCTCTGGTCAATGTTTTAGGCAATCAGGAACCACCCTTTTCAGGCTTCAATAACCAATTTTTGGCAATCACACTATTGTAGTCCTTCTGCTTAAAAGAAAACTTACTGTAGGAGAGGCTTATAGTCCATTCTTCATAGGTTTCCATTAGAGGGATCCTAAGAGCTCCCATGATGGTTCGTCTGCAAATCCTACCCAGAGGTTCCCCAATAACAGTACGGATAAACCTCCCCTCTGCATCATACTTATCTTTGCATTCCAACACTAACTCCGAACACATTACCGCTTTCGTGAATCCGACAGCTTGAATTAAACCGCTCTTCGAGATTTTATCTGCCATGTACCCGAGGACCGCATTACTGAACATTGCTACTACATCTTCTATTTTCACATCAATTAAGGTAGTGTCACCCAGCTCTGGGAGGTAACTGGTTATGAGTGTGGACTTTTTCTCGTGGCATTTTGGGTTGTGGGGGAGCTATGGAAAATTTACAGAACTTCGCTCAGAAAGCTAGAAAGTAGAGAAAATGAAAGAAACCAGAGCTAAAACTTTCTAACTACCACGGAGGGAAAATTAAAACAAGATAATGCAGAGATGGAATTGTCTACTCACCAGTGATTCAACCTTCAAAACTCTGGAGAAGAAAATTACCTCCTTTGCAGCTCCCTCTTCAAACGGTTTCAAAACAAATATACAGCAAAGACATTATCTAAGTCATCAATGAGATACAGAGCACTTCCACTGATGTACATAAATATAATCACTTACATCTCTTTCAGCTGAAGATAACCATAAGGGTCATAAGAAACATATTTCTATCTCATAAAATTAGAGATAAAGATCTCTATCGCAGCTACAGACTTCAACAGAAGGAAGATAAGGCTATACAGTTTGCCACGCTGCACTTTGAGGGAGTGGAGTATGACTCGTGGTGTTGTGGATTAGTAACCCAAGATCATGACATGATACACTCTTATGAAGAATTTGTTAATAAGCCAACGACTCATTTTGACAGGAAAGATATTGAAGTATATTGTGAGGAATTGGTTCAAGTGAAACAGGTGGGACACATGGAATCATACATTAATGAGTTCCAGAAGATTTCAGTTATGGAGTCATGATGCTTTTTGTAGAAGGATGAGTGACAGTCTAAAGGGACTGGTCAAAGCTCAAAGGACTAGTACACTAGATGATGCCATTGAGGTAGCTCTTAATCTTGAGGTCACACCTTCTCAGCCACACAAGAATAACTTCAGGAATCAGAAATTAGGAGATCAATCAGATGTGAAGGCTCCTAATCAGCTAAGGTTGCATCTCCTGACGTAAATAAGAGTCCGGAAAAGATTTAAGAAGGAACCTTTATTTTTCTTGCAAAGGACCTTGGGAACCAGAACATAGGTGTCTTGATAAGGGTAAGGCTAATCTTATTGAGGTGATTTCTGATGTGGACAGCAATGAGGACAGTGATCATGACAACAACGAACAAAGTACCCTTGTGTCTCTGTCCAATGGTTCTAGAAATCATCGTTTTGCACTAAAAGGGATTGTTAAAGGGCAAGTAGTTATGTGTTTGGTGAGCAGCGGTGCTAGACATAACTCTATTGATGAGGACTTTGTAGTCAAGGAAGGACAACAAGTAGAGGCCTTTCCCAGATTCAGCATCATGCTGGCAGATGGATCCAAAATAGTAGCACAAGAAAAATACCAAGGTTGGGCATATAATTAGATGATTATACATTTGATGATGAATACTACATAGTTGGTATTAATGGGACCAACCAAAATAGTACTAAGAATACCATGGTTGATGTCCCTCAAAAGATGCAACAAAAATTTCAACAGCATTGAGCTTGAGTTTACTTATGGAAGTAAACGAATTGTGTTGAAGGCTTACCTTGGTGATGAAACTCTGTTGGGGGGCATGGGAATAGATCGTATTATTCCAATCAGAGTTCCATGACTCTCTGCGAGTCATGCGGGTAGTCTGAGTCACCGGGTCGAGCAGACCTTTGTCGAGTTTTTATGAATCAGCTCAAGTCATGGAATATGGTGTGTGTGTGTATATATATATATATATATATATAATGTCAAGGGTTCTATCATTTCCAAGTCATTTTGAATCGTTGCCAAGTCTGAATTTGGGAACTGTTATTCCAATTATGACAGAAGCTACAAATCTCCTTATACTCATGATATGGCAGTCTTGGTAGACAGTACTAACAGCGACATAAAATCTTCGAGTGATGAAAACTCATGCTCAGCAATGGAATTTAATATACATTCAAACTACTTTTTAGTAGCAAAAGAATTGTACCACCATTTGATATCTGACTTTTATGAATACTAAGGTGGGATCACACCTGATTATTGTTCTTCATGGAGAAGGGTCTGCAGCTGTTGTTTTTGGCTTGCGGCTGGGTGACAATACTTGGGATGATGGTTTGTTTTTACAGGCATTAGATGTTTGGTCAAATCTAGGTGACTTGATGACATACTACTACCTCACCCCATACGACAGGTTTAATATTTTAGTGTGGGATCCGGATATTGGTTTGTTGTATGCACTGTCACATATGCACCCTATTGCTTGCTACATGGTTTGTGGTGTTTGGGGATTTATATTGAAGTGGAGTAACGTATTGTTTGTTTTTGCTTAAGGACAAGCAATCCCAAGAAAGGAGGACTGCAATTTTCCCTACCCCCTAGCTCAATCATTAACAATTTTAACAGCCTTTCTTATTTCCGAAGGCTAGAGCTAGATGTAGTTTTATAAGGGAATAATGAGGATACTTAAATAGAGGCCAAGAATCTTTAGACCTGATTCAATTGTATCTAATTATTCACTTTCATTCATTAAAAATGGGCCACTTAGGTTATGATATTATTATTACGAGGCCAATCATGGTGGGTAAACTGATTAATGTTAGGCATAACATTAAATGCCTATGTCGCACCTTTCAAACAATTGAATGAATAAGTCGATGGCTTTTTGAAGAAGGCTATATAAGGGGCTTTGAAGGACAGTGAAAGAGATTTAAAAAATGTTCATTCGTGTTATTGATTATCTCAAGCATCAAACACAGGTGTTGTCTCATCCATATGATGCCAACTCTGTTGGATTTCATATATTCTGGACAGAAGACCAGATTATCTCCCTAAAAGTCTATTGCATGCATTCAGATTCAGCTACAAGAGCTAAGAACAGCAATCACAGACATTATTGCAGCATAAAGGTGAAGCTAACACTGTCGATGGAGGAGTTGACAACCTGATTGTCATAAGCAGCCTGTAGTATCCCTGTAAACTATCCTCCTGAAGGTGGTATCGCTCGGCTTGCTAGACGCAGGTATGAAATAATGTTGTAATCAGTGCTAAAGGCTTCTGCAATAATCAATTCATAATAAATTGCAGATTTAACAACAGGAAATCGTGAAGTCTGATTTTGTACTGTGACAAGGAAAGAACCTATCATATTTTGATTGATTGATTTGTCTTTGTTAATGTTTGTAGCTGCAGGAGACATTTTGTCATACCTGAGATTTATACTTTAGCATACAGGTCATGATCTTTGCTATACAATATATATTCATTCTCTGCTGTCGTCACTGCTATTTTTATGTGTTGCAGAGATTATAATCTTTACTTTATTATAAATTTGTATGAAGTGTGGTGGGCTCTGAGATATGAAATGGCAACATTTGAATTGAAAAATAACTGTTGCCCTTGAAGTGCCATGCCAACAGAATATGAAAAGGCTTTAATTACATGCCACAGTGATTTGGAATCCAGTACTGTGTCTATAGTGCGAGCTTGAGGACAGTTCCAAGAGGACCTATTGTTTGTGAAACGGTGTTCAGTGCTTTGAATATATTTGTTGGAGTCATCTACCTTTTTCATAATTTTTTGGTAGAGGATATCGGTTTCTCAGATTGTGTTTTTATTCTGCTGCGTTCAAATGTCTCTTCTTAGCCATTCTCTTGTGTTGGTTCTCTAGAGGTTGTGTCTTTTCATTGTCATCAGATGACTCTTCATTGTAAAAGATAATGAAGAGTCCTCTTGGTATCTGTTGATGCATTCCTGTTTCAGCTCATTTGGAGATCTGAAGAGACTTTCAGCATTTGAAAAATTCAAATTCTTGGTTTTCATTGGCCAGTTTATCTCTTTGGATGAGTGAGCATATATTGCTGCCAATTTTTCATTAAATAAAGAATGCAAGTTGAACTCTGACTTGGTGTGGGTTGTTAGTGTTATTCTGAGATTTTTTATTCTCAGTAAGCTGCATGTAGATTTAATTATGTGTGTATTCTTCCAGTTGCAGATTCATTATTATTGTAAACTTAAAGAGTTGTTGTTGACCGTACTGGGTAAATAAATTAATGCATACATGCAATAGATAAGAACAGCAGAACTATGCCAAAGATATTACATTATACTTTTGATGATGATTTACAATGACCCAAGAGGGTGTATAAATACTTTCCGAAGAACCTTCCCGAAGGGGTCTTTCGGCTACATGACAATTACCGAAGGGCCCGACAGCTACATAAAAAGAACCTTCCTGAAGGGACCCGTCGGCTACATAATAAGAACCTTCTCGAAGGGACCCGTTGGCTACACAATATTTACCTACGACATCATCCCCCTCACAAGAAAAAGTCGTCTCCGAACCACAATTACAAAATATCTTAAACAAATTAACAAAATGGAATACATTAACTGACTAACTACAACAAGATAAATCTGCTTCTATCACATCATTTTCACATTTGTCTCATGCCTGCACCAAACTGGTCTCCAAACCATGTTGCATCTGCAACCTCTGCTAACATAATACTGTCTCCTTAGCTGACCTTGATAGCCACCCGTGCCTCTTTCTCTGTTTCCAACTCTTGAGTGCCCTGAGCCAAGTGTCGCTGTACTGCCTCCAACTGGATGATCAGCTCCTCCCGAGCTCTCTATGCATCCACCAAGATAGCCTCACGTCCAACACCTACTCCAAGTGCCTTTGGTACACAGACACTCCATGCTCGCAGCAACTACAGGTCTCATCAACTGGTCACACTTCCCATGACTGATATCCGCACAGGGGACGAGGGGCAGCGCCCCCGCGCGGTCCTGGGGTAGTGCCTCGGGCGCGAGACCAAATTAGCACTCTGAAACCCACACAAAATTGCATGGAACACACTATTTCTGGCAACTGCTTATGTCTACCCTTCCTTTTGGCATCATGCGTTACTCATTCCGAATTGTTTCAATCTGTCATCATTTTTTTTTTTTTTTTTTAAGAAAACTTTTCCCTTTTGACTACTTCTCGCTGCCTTCTCTTCAACTGGAAACTGTCTGTAAAACCTCCAGCCAAATCTGTACGCCAAGCTAAGTCAGTGCGTAAAAATAACCTCCAACTTCATACAACAACCTCCAACTTCATACAGCAACTTCCAACTTCATACAGAATCTGTACGGCGGCAACCAGCAATTGTACCCTCCAATTCCGTACGGTTGCAAACAGGCGAATCCTTCCAATTTGTACGTTCTCAAAGAACTGAATCTTCAATTCCGTATGGTGGTGATCATGCACTTGGTTCCTTAAATCTGTACGCCATCAAACTGGAAGCTAAAACCAATACAAAATCCGTACGCTGAAGGTTATTGTCAAAAACAATCTCAATCCCGTACAACAATTTATATTCATAGAATCTGTACGGCATATAATGAAAACTTTGAAATCTATACACCAGTACGCCACATCTGGACGGCAGATCCGTACACCCAACTGTATACTGGAAATCCGTACAGCAAATTCTATTCAAAAATCCATACGGTGATAAACTCAAAAAATTTGTACGGCGGCAACATATAGTGTCCTTCAAAATCCATACGATGAAAACAACCCCAAAGTTCATACGCCAAGTGATGGGAAAGAAATCCGTACACCAAGTGTAATCCTGTAAATCTGTACGGTGATCTAGAGGTGATTCAGGGGCAACTATCTCAAAGTTCGTACGGCATCCAATAGAGAATTCAGCCTTCAAAAAAATTCATACGGTGAAGGGGAGGTAAGACTTCTATACTGTGCATAACAAGTGCATCATAGTCACTATACGGTGAATGAAGCTTTAAAAGCCATACGGTGCTAGATAGAAGAAACTTAAGGTCTTACAAGGGAACAGACAATATCCTCTCAAATCCATACACCGAATCTCATTCATGCAGGAATCCGTACAATACCATCAGAGAAGGTTTCAAAAAGCTGTACGACTTAAAGCAATTGATTCCCAAAATCCGTACGCTATGAGAGAACATCACTAATTGGAAGCTTTGCTTGAAATTTGTACGCTGCATCTGTGCTTAGTGCTTTGCAAAGTAAAAGTCGTATGGTGTCTTGCAAGTAACTTTGAAAGCCGTACTATAGCTTTTCAATCTCTTTTTTTTTTTTTTTATTGTCCTTACTGATCTTACATATGTACAATAATTACATATATACAGTATTTACAGTTATTCTTTTCTCAGTTGTTCGTCCACGGAGATGCGTTATTTCTTTCATGGTAGACATTCAACATCGATCTATGCACTGCATCGGCCACTTCCTTTCCGTCTAGCATCAATAGTTTTATTGCTCCGTTATCACCCACTTCCCGAATCTGGTGCGGCCCGACCCATTTCACTTGAAACTTGCCTAGTTTGATCTTGTTTCGTCTGTCATACTTCAACACCAACTATCCCAGTTGAACTTGTTCAATTTCAAGTGTCTATTATGCCATGCTTTGCACCTGTTCTGTGTCACCTCCGTGGACCCTTGTGCTTGCAATTGTCACTCAGCAAGTTTTTTTAAGGTACACGATCTCTCCATCCAGTTTTCCATATCGCCCAGTTTGTTCCCGAAGCTCGGTACTATGGACTCCGTCAGCTGCCCCTTCTTGCCGTCAATAACACCTCCACTCTGTACTACTACAACTTTTATTAAACCATTCCTCTTTGTTTCCTGTGCAGACCGTATGATGCGTCTTTCGTGCTGTTGGCACCTTTCTATTATATCTATGGTTCAATGTAACATTTTCTTTTTGCCCAGTCGTACAATGGGATCTTTCCTTTTTTTGGGTTCGTACTATATGTTCTTACCCTCAACTTCAGCTGTAACCGCCTTTCCTTCTTTCGCTTCTTTGTATTCCTTCGGACATTCATTTTCCTCTTCTTTCTCACCTTCGTCCACCCTTAACATATTACAGCTCGGAAAGAGTTCGTAGTCCTCTATCTACCAGTGGTAAAGACTGTTCACCGAATCCAGATTGTCATCCGTTGATCCTCCTTCCAACCGCAAGACTCCCTCCTAATCTGGTTCCATACGCTGCCTCCCTTCATCTTCTTCTTTAGAATCTGATGACAGAGCTTCTTCCCCCACCATTTGGGTTTCTAAATCGATGACGTATTTCCACCCTTTGCTTTCAAGTGATAAAGTATTTTTCTTCCAGTCGTGCTTAACTCTAGCCTGTATCAGCCACCCCTGGCCCAGAATGGCATCGTATCCTTTTCTCTTCAACGAGATCACAACAAAGTCAAGCAGGAATGGTTGTGTTCCAATCGTCACTGGTTGTGCCGTCAGGACTCCCAACGGTTTGATTCCGTGTTGGTTGGCTGTTAGCACCTAGAATGTAGGTGGCCACAATGTCGGCTATCCCAACCTTTTCCAAGTATCCTCTGGTAACACATTGACACCGGACCCTCCGTCCACAATCGTGTCCGTCAAAACAATCCCGAGAATTCCCATTTCAACGACTGTCGGATGCCGTTTGGATGATAGGGCTAGCAGCATTAGATTCTCTACACTTGCACCACTTTCCTTCTCCCTTTTGTCCGCTATACTTGCTCCACTTTCCTACTCCCTTCCATGTTCTCCTGGTAGTTTAGCAGCGAGAACGATGTTTATGAGTGTCGATCAGAGCTGAGGCATTGTGAGCAGCAAATCATTTATCTTGACTGGTACTTCGATTTGTAATATCTGTCGTACAATGTTCTGTTCCGCACAATTCCTTGCTGAAGTACCGGCAGTGTCCTTCAGGTGTGCTTTCTCTGCCTACGTTGCCTTCTGAATCTCTGCCTGTGCTTCCTCCAATCTCTTCTTTTCTTCCGTCGGATCGGGGTACAGTTTTGCTTGCTTCCGTGTGATGGCCAGAACCTCCTCTTTGTCCGTCCCGACAGTGATCAAATTTACTCCTGACTTCGAGCACTTGGCATCTTTGTGATCGCCGGGTCCGCACCATCTACACAATAATTTCGGTGTGTTCGCCATTGTACAATCTCGGACAAACTGGCCCCACAAATTACATGCTCGGCATTGAACTATGGGTCAGCCATTCGCATCGTACTGAATTCGACTTCGGCTACCATTGTTATTGTTGCCAATGTTGTTGTTTTGTCCTTGCCGATTGTTTTTGTACCCTCCCGACGTGGCACCTTCCGTACTGGTGTTCCCGCTCACTCCTGATGCAGAAGCCTCCTGTGTCAGAAACACTTGCTGAGGACCTTGTGTTTTCAAATTGAAAGGGCATTCCTTTGTGGAATGTCCCATGATCTAACAAATCTCGTAAAATTGGTCTTTCGGGCAGGATCCCTTCGTATGGCCTTCTTTCTTGCACTCAATGCATCATAGCTCATTGCCCTTGGTCTCCTTGTGCATGTTCTTGAACTCCTTCATCATCTGAATCATGTCCTTTTGGAGGGCGCGGACCTTCTTGCTGCTGCCTTCATCATCGCTGCTATCTTCTCCTGAAGGCCCGTCGTCATCTGAATCGGACGAGCTACTCTTCTTCTTCTTCTTTGTCTTCTACTCACTTTTGAGGTTCATTACCCGATTGTACGCTTCAGTGTATGACGATGGCGGCACGGTCTTCATCTCCTTTCGCAGCTTCTGGTGAAGGCCTTCAATTAACCATCTTTTCTGTAGCCCATCAGTCGGCTTATTCTCCATTTTATTGATCAAGCCCTTCAACTTCCTGGTGAAGACTCAGAGTTTTTTCATTCTTCCCCTGCTTAGTATTGAATATCTCTACTACAATCTCATTATCGTCGCGCAAGAGTTGAAATTCTACAATAAACTCCTTTTTAATGTCAACCCAACTGTTTAACTTCTGGGGATCTGTATTGGTGAACCAATCAATTGCCACACCCCGTAGGGTGGCCGAAAACTGTCGGATCCATTCGTTCGTATCTATTATGCCATTTGTCCTCCAAATCGTTTCGCAAGTTTTACAATTTCGGATATGATCGGCTACTCCATCATCAAATTTAGGCAACTTCTCCTTTGGTCCTGCCATTACTACTCGAAGTTGAGGGGTTTGTTGTGTACCTGCGTTGTTTTGCACTCTCGCGCTGTTCTGCACACCCGCGTTGTTCTAAACACCTGCGCTACTCCCAACAGTCATGCTATTTGGTGAAGAAGGGTTTTCGTCAACTAAAGCTGTCCGTTCTGAAAGTATATCTCAAGCGAAGAGTTAACTCCACGCTCTTGCTCCCTCGGCACTCCGAGCCGTGCGAGTCGATTCTCTTCCGTCTAGATTCTCTTCCCTTAGCGAATACAAATTCAGAACTCCTCCCTTGCTTCTTCCACCAACTCCACCCGCTGTCGAGTCTCCTCCAACAATTCCTCCGCGCTTCTGTGTCCATCAACAATCTTTTGAAACCTCCTTCTACGTTCGGCTTGTTGTGCCATAATTAGATTTTCTTCTGCAGTACGTATTCCATCTTTTCACTTTATCTTATTTTGATCCTTGTTAAGCTGATTTGGCATTAATATTCATTCCTCCCTCCTTCCAAGTTCATGGGGCAACGGCGCCAAATGTTTACCGTACTGGGCAAAGAAATTAATGCATACAGGCAATAGATAAGAACCGCAGAACTCCTTGTTTTATTCGCATATGCCAAAGATATTACATTAAACTTCTGATGATGATTTACAATGACCCAAGAGGGTGTATAAATACTTTCCGAAGAACCTTCCTGAAGGGGTATGTCGGCTACATGACAATTACTGAAAGGTCCGACAACTACATAAAAAGAACCTTCCCAAAGGGACCCGTCGGCTACATAACAAGAAACTTCCCAAAGGGACCCGTTGGCTACACAATATTTACCTACGACAGTTGTATTCAGACTCGTATATTATTCAATAAAGAATAATTTTTGCACGTGGCTAGGTTTTTCCCACAAGTAGGAGGGATTTCCCAGAGTAAATCTATGTCTGATGTTTATATGTTATTTTTCTGTAATTTGAACATTTTTTATATTTTTTTGGGTTCAAAATTTAACATGGTATCAAAGCCGGTTTATGTAAAGATCCAAGATCCAGAACCAGAATAGGACAATTGGATACTTTAAGAGATTATGATGTGTAACGAGAAAAACAGAAGAAATAAGGGATTCTTATGAGAACTTGTAGTTAAAAAGCCTTGGAGGGTACAATCTCAGAAGATGCTTCTTACCTGGAAGGGTATTTGTCTACTACTATGATCTATAGATAGGTATTTTCTGCAAGTGTTACAATCTCAGCTATTGAGGTTTTTCCTACAACCTTGATCAAAGTTTCCATTGACATCAAGAGGGAGATTGTTGTCATGCCCGCCTATGCTGGCACATTTGGCATTCATGTCTATTAGAATAGCAGCTGTGCAGATCTGAATCTTTAGGTGCAAAGATCAAGAAAGAACAGTTGGTGGACTGTGAGGAAGTTTAGGCAATAAAGAGATAAGTATTTAGGTTTGTATATTAGGTTTGTATCTTTGAATAATATTCATAAATATTTCACGCAATAATATTGGGAAGAGTGAATTATGTGTGCTTTTAGCATTGGTTTAGGTTCATGATTTGACTTTGATCATTATGGTTTGGTGCCAAGATCCAGTCCTTGAGTATTTCTTGTCAGGTTAGTTTGATTCTATGAACAATTACTAATCTCTCTAAAATGCAAGATGAATCAGAGAGCAAAAGGATGATGGTTTAATGATCCAAAATTGCATAAGGAATTGAAAGGAGGAAGAGCTTAAGACATCCAGTGGGAAAGTTATGCCAGCTATAGAAATGAAGATTCATTAAGATTTAGCTTGCAGTCATGAATCTAAGTTGACGGCACATGACAAGCTAGTTCTAAGAGGAGGAAATGTCATTCAGAGGAATTTGTTTTTTGAGAAGAAGTGAAAAATATAAGCTAAATGAGTTGCACTGTTGCAGGACAGATGCTAAAGATGTAGAGAACAGAATTGCACAATCAATCTGGATTTGATCTTGGTAGCTCCACAATCTTATTCAAAACAGAGTAATCTAGAATGAGATCGAGGACAGACCTAGAATTCAGCATGTCAGAAGTTTTGGAAGTGTTTGCTGAATACAGTTCCTCTAAGGCAAGCATTGTGAGCAATCTTTGAACAAAGATATCAGGAGGTTGATGCAAGTGCTTGAAGATCCACAAGGAGCTTGAGTGACAGAGGGAGAGTGCAAAGTCCTTTGCAGAGGATCAACAAGCTCAAGATGCAACATGGCTTCAAAAGCTCATTGTTTGGTCAAACATTAGAGTCAACTATATTTATCGTGATAATCAAAGCTGTGAGAATGTTGCCCCTGCTGAGAGGAAGCCATTGTTGGGAGGGAGTCTTCGCATTTAGTTGCTCTATTATGTGTTGGAATGCATTCTCTGTGTGAGAGAAGTTTGAGGTGCAAGCCCTTGTTAATGCATTCTTCTATGTGAGAGAGAAGTTTGAGGTGAAGTCCTTGTTAATGCATTATTCTCTATGTGACACAAGTTTGAGGTGCAAGTCATTGTTAATGCATTCTTCTTTGTGAGAGAGAAGTTTGAGGCACAAGTCCTTCTTAATGCATTCTTCTCTATAAAAGAGAAGTTTGAGGTACAAGCCCTTATTAATGCATTCTTCTCTGTGAAACAAAAGTTTGAGATGCAATCCCTTGTTAATGCATTCTTCTATTTTGGATAAAAATTTGAGGTAAAAGCCCTTGTTCCACCCTTTGGGAGTAGCCATCGTGAAAATCATGATGAGATGATGACATCATATTGAGTGATTCAGTGATGGGCATTTGTGCTCATTTGCATTTCCATACATGGGAGTAGTCATGATGACCACTCTCTAAGAGTAGCTATGGTGGATGTCATGTTGAGAGACTTCATGAAAACATCACATTGAATGACTCCATGATGTGAGCTTGTGTTTATTTCACACATGGGAGTAGTGTAAAATCCCAGATTTATATAATCCAATTCTGTATGTAATTTCCAGAATTTATCCAGACACATTTATAAAATTTGGACACAGATTTGATTCAATTGAAAACCAATATGTGAACACAGTATATGTTTGAATTTATTTTACATATCCTGATAATTAAAATAAATGTGCACTTGGGATATGTCTGTCTTACTCTTTTAATTCTGAGATATGTCTGGAATGCTTCTTAATTCTGGCTTGTAATTACAACTCTATAATTTCTTCCAGGCCAGCCATTGATGTTCAGAATGACTATGGAATGAAAGCAAGGAGTTCTGGGAGTTGTTCCACGCTGGCATGATGCTCCCTTGTCTTCATCCGAATGGTTCTGACCCTGGAACTTGTTCTAGGGATACTATGTCCTCTTTTCCTTCATATGGCTTCTACCTTACTTCTGTCTTCAAAATGGTTTTTGATGTGTCAGAGACTTTTTCTATAATTATTAACAGTCTCGTGTCTTTCCTACCGAAAACTGGAGAGAGTCCTGCTTGTATTCTGCCATCGTATAGAGACAAATATCGACTTTTCTTTTCCCGATACACGTCAACACAAGATGTTGCCAGCGTTTATGACTTCACCGAAGGTTATGAACCACTTCTGATAATTGTCTTCGCCACTAGGTCAGGAATTGCCTGACGAAAGGAATATACAGTTCTCTCTACAACTTAACAAGTGTTCTTCAGTCACCCTTGGATAATCAATGCAATCTCATACTCCCCCTCTTCCATACATCCGGGCCAATTTATAATAAAGGAATCTGGTAACTTTCCCATGTGTCAAACTTCCAAAACTACTTTTGAAATTAAGAATACATAATGTTAATTAACATTTCTTTATTTATGCTTCTCTAATATAATTAATTATTTTATATAAAAATAATTAGTTATTACGCTTGCTTCCTTTAAAAGGATAATAGTCGTTCCGTTGGAGGAACATTACAAGTAGCTATGGTGAACATCACATTGAATGACTCCATGATGTCATCACATTGAGAAGCTCTGTGATAAAGTTTTGCTTTCCTTCTTCTCTATTGTCATCATTGATAATTTTATGTGTTGCGGAGATTAATATCATTACTTTGTTATAACTTTTTATAAAGTGTGGTGGCTCTAGAATATGAAACGGCAACATTTGAAGAAGAAATGCCGTCCTTGAAGAGCCAGTTCAAAAGAATATGAAAAGGCCTTCATTACATGAGACAGTGATTTGGAATTCGGTTTTGTGTCTGACGTGTGAGCTCAAGAGACATGTTCCTAAGATGAATAATTCAGCATAAAGATTGTGATCTTTGCTATGCTCTCTCTCTCTCTCTCTCTCTCACACACACACACACTGTGTGTCTATATATATATATATATATATATATATATATGCAGTGTGTGTGTGTGTGTATATAATCTTTATTGTCATCATTGACGCTTCTATGTGTTGCGGAGGTTAATATCATTACTTTGTTATAACTTTGTATAATGAGTGGTGGCTCAGCAATTGAAACGACAACATTTGAACAATAATTGTCGTACTTGAAGTGCCACTTCAATAGAATATGAAAAGGCCTTCATTGCATTGCGACAGTGATTTGGAATTCAGTATTGTGTCTAAACTGCAAGCTTCAAATATATTTTGTAGAGTCATCCACCTTTTTCACCTTTTTTGGCTGGAGGCTGATTGGTTTCTCAGATTTGTGTTTTTATTATACTATGTTTGAATGTCTCTCAGCAGTTCTCTTGTGTTGGCTCCATTAAGGTTGGTGTCTTTTCAATGTCATCAAATGACTCTTCATTTCCTTCTCTCTCTATCCGTTGATGCATTCTTGCTTCCACCCATTTGGAGATAGGAAGAAACTTTCAGCATTTGAAAAAATCATCTTCGTGTTTTTCATTGGCCAGTTTATCTCTTTGGGTGAGTACACATATATTGCTGCCAGTTTTTCATGAAGAAAAGAATGCGAGTTGAGCTCTGTTTTGGTGTGGGTAGTTAGGTGTTATTCAGAGATTTTTTATTCCCAGTAAGCTGCATGTAGAGTTTATTATGTGTGTATTCCAGTTGCAGATTCATTACTATTGTAAAGAGAGTACTATGTAATCTTGAAGTGTGTGGGGACTTGAGAGTTGTATTCAGACTCATACATTATTCGATGAAGAATATTTTTTGTGTGTGGCTGGGTTTTCCCCTCAAGTAGCCGGGTTTTCCCAGAGTAAATCTGGATTTGATGTTTTTATCTTTCTGAGAAATGAACATTTTTTCTATTTTTCTGGTTCAAAGTTTAACAGTTTTTTTTGTATCAGAATACATTTGCATTTATTATGCTTAGAACAATTTTGATTGAAACAAAAAAAAAGAAAGAATATTGAAAATAGCTATGTAAAATTTCTTATAAATATAAGGATATTTTGCTTTGAAGTATCATATATTCTTTTCTGATCGTGATCTATAGCTGTGTATGATATCATCTTTGTAAACTCTCTGATATATGTATTTTTGAATAATGGTAGTTATTTCAATATTGAACTTTAATATATCAATTGTCATCAGATTGAGATTCAATTCACATTTTGAACGAGGATACGTAATGCAGCATATGTAAGCCTGAAATAATAAGTAGGATAAGTTGAAGATCTTTCAGAACACTCAATTTGCAATCAGCAATTATAAATATGCAACACCACGTGTCAAATGTTTGATGAAATGTATTGAGCGGAATTACAAAGACACGGTATCAGACCATTGGCTACTGCTCCTAAACTTGGTGAATAAGGAGCAAACTGTAAGTTTTGAATTCTCGTACTTTAACTGTAGTATTAGATTGTCCAACAATACTACAGGAATCATTTGCTACTAGTTTCAGAATTACTCTTTGTTGTTGTTTTAGACAATCAAATGCATTCCACAAGAGAAAACGTGGAAATAACAGAACTAGTACACTCCTAAAACCATTCATTTGGCAAAGGACAGAGCTTGTGCACACTGCTGAAATAAATCCTAAGATTCAAGTTGAATGCACAAAACTTATTCAGTTTTCACATAGATGAAATAAAGCAAATTGTTTGACAAATATATCAGAGTTGGGATAACAAAAAGTTATAGCAAACAGGGTTGGTTAGTACATCTTTGCAGTCCTTTCGAATGTGTCCAAGCTTACTGCAATTCCAGCAAATGCTTATGGACTTTCTAGGAAATTATGAATCTCCCCTTAGACTTGTATTAGTTAAACTTGCATGGGGAAATTACATCTTGTCTTTTCCTTGGGTCTTCCATAAACAATTAGGGCCTCCTTGGTGCCAATAGATATCGTCCTCCTCATCTCTCCAAAAAGCAAAGACCCCGCCACATCTTTAGTCTTCAAAATAACAGAAATACTATCAATGGCCATAACAAGGGAATCCCACATTCATTCTCATATGCTCACGTATCAACAGTAACCCTTTTATCAGTGGTAAATTTTATTTATTGCGAGGTTGAGACACTGTTTTTGAATTTTTCTAACAGAACATGTACTGTGGCTTAGCAATCTAAAGAGAAAACCACTCAAGATCAAGATTTAGAGAACAAAATTCACTTAATTTCCATTACTGTGTTAATGGATGAAAATCCTGATTAAGGCAGATTAGGAGACATTATAAGGCATTAGTTTGAAGGCAAACCGCAGCAAAAATATGAGGGGGAATGTTTTACCAACTATTTATCCATTTGATCATTCTGAAAATATTGTCTGAGTATTGAATCCGATTTATATAATTAATTAAGCAATAAGTTCTTAATCAATATTACACTTATATTAGTCGTGCAAATTGTTATAATTGTGAGTTATGGATTATTATATTCAGAGCAAACCAAGAAAATTTTGAAAGGGGCATTTACCCATTCCCAGTTCCAATATTCACCTTCCGCAACTTTCAAAGTAACAAATCCCAGATTTTACTGCAGTGAAATCATAATATGTTTTGATCAGTTCAAAAATCTCTGCTATAAAGCCCCTTGACAATCATAAAGTTTCAATCCCAACATATATATGCTACCATCTTTTCCATTCTACTTAAAGATCAAAATGTGCTTTGAGAAGAAAGTTAGCATCAACGTGCAGTTTTTAAGTGCAAATCAAACCTTGCAAGGTTTGATTTTCTCTAGAACCTAGTAATGAGCTCAAAACATAGGAGGCGCAGAACTTTGACAAACATTTGTAAATTAATATGAAAAATCCTTATCTATGCAAAGGGAATCACTTGCACTCAAGATCCATGTTGGTTAAGATGAAAACTAAGATGTGACCTTTCCTTTCATGTTTTTGTAATAGGTGACAGGTCATGGTGGACATTTGGAGGAGAAAAATAATTACATCGATATTCTCTGTTACATCCCAATTTTTGACCTAGCTTGAAATATAGCCGTTGAGGTTTGAATGAAGTCAGTTGGCAGTTTAATTTGTTATAATCTGGCGAAATGGTAAGACAATTAGTCGTTATGATTTCAAGTGAAGAAGACATGTTAGTTGATCGTTAATCATGAATTCATGGAATTGAGATGAAGGTTAACTGTTATGATTATTTATGATTAAATAATCTATAATTTAATTACGGAGAAATTCCTTGCAAGAAGCATGTCGAAGGGGTGGAAGCATTATCAAAAAAGAATTAGGCAGAAGCATCACCATCATTGGGCAGATGGGTAGAAGATCTAGCGACTTGAAACAGAATACATTTCTGGAACTGCATGAGTTATTAATAATTAATTTAATTAAAATAATTGAGTTAAAATGTAAAACATATCTCAAAGGATTTTAATTTATCTTTCATCATATTATTTTAATAAATATTTATGAACGTGCATATAATATTAAATGATTTCGCACCATTAAAATTAAATAATTTAATAAAGTGATGTTTATAAGTACATATAAGATTTTAATAATATTCGAATTATAATAACTTCAAAATTATTATAATTTTCGAATTACACCCTTCCAACTTTATTCTTTTCAATTTAATATTCTTTACTCTTAAATGATAACACTTGGCATAGCTAATCAATTAATATTTTGGCAATTCGAATTGTTTTACAATCTTTCTCCAACCTTTTTATTTTATCTTTTAATTTGAATTTTTGATCTATTCGAATGGTCATCCTGGGAATTTGAATAGCTTTCTTTATAATTGAAGGTAGCCAGATAGTCAAGCCAACCATTAAATTAGAGTATCAATGATCATTTTGGGAATAACTCTTTCCTCTCTACATTTTCGTGACCCTTCCAATCACCTGCTATTGATTTTCAAATAATGCAATTTGGCCTTTCAATACCCATTGCCGCTGAAACCCCAAGTAGCAGAGATCAGAATTCGAAATTATATGTGCCTAAACCTTCATATCACTTTTGTCGCGGATCACAGTTCAAGGAATTATCCAAATGCAAGTATTTCAAGTCATTTAGAGAAGTCACGGTATCTTGGCGTTATGTGGAATGCATGATGATCAGGCAAAGCCGGTTTTACTTTGTTCTTGTAATGACAACAATGTGCAACTATATGAACTTCCATCGATCACAGCAAGAGAAGCGTGGGAGTTCATTGTTTCCGGCCACAGGGAACAAAACGTTCAGTTCACATTATATCTTTATTCCAATGAATATAACCCTATATTGTAGCCATCATTATATAGACTGAATTAAGATAGGCATTACAAGATATTAGTTCACTGAGTATGTTCATACTGTTGATTGTTCTTGAATCTTTAACCATAAACCGTCTCAATATGAAGAATGGAAGTGCAATGAAGTTTAGAATCTAAATTCTTCCATTTATGCTCAATCCTGAGATGAATATGATATCATGAAAAAAATCCAATGTACTGGAACTAATGTAATCACAAACTGAATCATAGTGGACAATGATAGATTTCTAGTTCTTGGAAACTGTTCTTATATAGATGTTTCTTTATTCATAAGAGTGTATCAATCATGCATATAAGAGATAGAAATGCAATGAAAGCTATGAGCAATTAAATTTAGCTTAGACTGTAATACATTCATTCATAACATACAAAGATGAAAATATTATCATGAATCCAAACACCATGGAACTCACCAGGCAATATGGTGAAGAGGTGCAATTAATTAATTAGACATTCAATTTTGAGATCTTTAAAAAACATAATTATGTAATCACAGTTTGTGAAATGTTGGATGCATGTATAATTGACAGAACTGGTTGTTTTGAGAATTCCTATCACTTGGGATCCACCTGGCTGTGTAGCCAAGAAGATGGGTGATGAGGTGAGAGAAAAGAACCATCAATAACATGTATCAGTACCAGTTATGATCGAACAACGTTTATCATTTTTAATATGAATTAATTTATAACTAATGCATAAATTGTGATCTCCTATTGCCAAGTTGTATGATGAGTTAATTACCAGGAAGCCCAGTGGATGGCAAGATGACCCCTGCCTATTCCGGGTAGGGATGGCCTTTCTTGCTAGAGATCGTGTGGGGATAAGTTGTGGTCCGAGGTTGGGTGGTTAAGCCCTTGACAATGTTTCACCTCTCCCCAAAATGTCAAATGTGAGTCAGACAGAAATAAGCTATGCAGTCAATTGTTAAACGGAAATAGGTAATATCACTTTTATTTATGAGGTAAGATTTAATTGAGTTATTTCATTGTTACCATCATTTTATTTTCATTTATATGAATAACGAATATAAGTATATTTTCTAATCTTGAGTTACTGTCACAATTAAGTAATTGGAAGAAAAGGAATCCAAAGCCCTAATTGATTTAGTGACAGTTAGAACCCTACGTGATACAGCGGTATCGGAAGCTCTAATTGAATCCGTGGTATCTGAAGCCCTAATTGAATCCATGGTAGTGGAAGCCTTAATTGAGTCCATGGTAGCGGAAGCCCTAAGCGATATAGCAGAATCAAAAGCCCTAAATGAACCGATGGTAAATGATGCCCTAATTGTCACAGTGGTATGCAATGCCCTAATTTTAAATATAGTGGTATTTAATTGTGATCATCATTTGATTTTGAGATAGCAGTTTTTAGATGATAGTCCTCATGTGAAATTGTTATAGTGTATTTGTGAACTAACTCGGGTGGTTGCAGAAGTATCCCTAATTTGATTTCAATCTCGTTTTTCCCGATGTAAGTAGTTTTCAATTTTTGTAATAATTTCATTTGATGATTTTTCAAGTTTTTAAGTTAAGAAATTTTGTCTAACTGATTTTAATGGTAAATCTTATTCACATGAACATGAATGATATAATTGGCTTCCTATGAAACAAAGTAATAACTGCATTTCTTTGAGTATGGTATTTGTTAATTTAGACCCAGGAAAACCGGATGTTACATTTTCAGCATTTAAATACGATTTTTATCAAAACAAACATGATGCATACACAATAACATGTATGTTTCTTCATTCTTCTCCATGGCATCTTAAAATATTTTCAACAGCCTTACTACTTATGATAATGCAATAATAAGCCAAATGTGATACAAATATTTCAATTGTTTTATATTATTAGCAAACATGACATGTCTATTCAGTTTTGATGCAATATTGATCCAAACTAGAGCAAGGGTAAGAGAAGAGATGAAAATAGTCAGGGCTGAGTGGGAAGCCATTACAGCTACAAGGTTTAAGCAAATATGAAAATAGATGAATAGGATGAGATCATGTGGTAACTCCTTGGTATTGTGCATCTAAATAACTCAGTAAGAGATGAAAATAGTCAATTTAGATGAGCTTAATCATTCATCATTAAAATTGTGAGGTTCAAAGAATCAAATGGAATTAGTATAAGTGGCATAATATTGTTTGAAAGTGAAAAAAATCAAACTAGATAACCTTAAGATGGGAAACCGATGGAGACACCTTTGAAAAATATTAAGAACAAATATTAGAACAAGATGAGCTTACGTAGTAAATCATTGAAACTACAAGATCGATGACAAGATGAAAATGGACAAAATAAGATAAGTGGTAACAAAGAGATGAATATATCAGAATGGGATCGGCTTAAGTGGTAAATAATTCAAGCTGCAGTCAAAGAAAATATGGATATTTATGAGAAAGATGGTCTTAAATGGTAAAGTGTCTTCACTATGAGATGAAAGAGAAGATCAAAATGATCAAATGGGATGGGCTTAATGGAAAAATTTGTCCAACAACAAGGTTAAAGAAAAATTGAACATAGCAAAATAGAATGAGCTCATGTGATAAGTTATTAGAACGAGGTTAGTGAAGGGATACAATAGTCAAATAGGAAGAACATAAATGATAAGCCATCAGCTTAAGGAAAAGATAAAAGCTACATAACGGGATCACTTTAAGTGATAAATCATCAAAACTAGGATGTTGAATAGAAGATGATGACTTTAAATCGAAAACATTTAACTATCATTAAACAAAAAAATATGAATATAGACAAACACTATGAGTTTAATTGGTGAATAATCAAGTCATTTGTTAGCACGCAACATGTTCAAATTTCAAATCCCTATGAATATATTAAGCCTTTAAGTGTGGCATAAAGTCCTCAGTTTAGGTTATTAGCATAAAGTTGTTCAAATTAGGGTAATGATCTATGCATGACATATAGTGTTAAAATTTGATTAAAAGTTAAAAGATAAGTGTTAAAGTTGGATTAAAACTCTAGTTGTGTACTTAAGTGTTCGATAGGTGTGGCATAGCATAACATGATTAGGTCTTATATAAGTTATGATAATTTTAGTGTTTGATTCCTATAGACCACTTATACCCCTATGCATATGTTAAGCATCTAGGTGTGGCATATGTTGAGATCTAGGTGTGGCATAAAGTGTTTAGTTAGGTTAAACCTCTAGTTGGCATAAAGTTGTCCAAATTAGGTCAAAACTCTATGTATGACATAGTGTCTTACAATTTGAATAAAATTGTAAACATGAGTGTCGAAGTTAGATTAGAAATCCAGTTGTGGACTAAGGTGTTCAATTTAGGTTTGACATACCATAACATGATTAGGCCTTGTATAATTTATGAGAAATTTGGTGTTCAATTCTTATAGACCACTTAGAACTCAAACCTGGACCTCTAACGTGCTACTAGGGTGTTGTGTCTCTAAGCTACTTATCCTTGTAAGAATTTGGCTTAGGCCAGAATTCACCCAAGACCAAGGAACTCAAACACAAGCACAACAGTAGACCAATGGAGAGAGTATGATCAGAATGAAAATATATTCATTCAATATGCCATACAGCCATCACAGCCATTACAAGAGTACACTAGGAGTGTCTATATATAAAGGCCTTTGGAGAGCTTCTAGAATGTATAGAAATCAAAATCATGATAAGTCATACAACCAGGCACATGTCCACCAGATATGGGTTATCCTCCATTAAGCACAGAAATAAGTGCGATGATGTAAGGATAAGCCTGCAATGGTATAGCACGCAAATCAGTGGTGTAGACAACATGTGCTAAATTAAGAGTGCTAATAACTGTGTTGTTAACATGACAACTCAGTGAATGATGCAAACTCCAATCTTGTAGACACCATGTGCATAATTAGAGTTGCGTAACTCATAAGAGTACACAAACTCCTAAGTGTCTCACCAAAATAAAATAATAAAATAATGCATTAACCTAAGTAAACTTAAGTAAGTGTAAATAGTAAAATATTTATTTACACCAACAATCCTCTTTGTGATCAAGAGTGTTCATCGAGCTACTTAGCCTCTTTGAGATCGGGAGTGTTCATTGAGCTACTTAGCCCCTTTGCGGCCACGAATGGTCATTGAACTACTTGGGTATTTATATATTTCTAGTTTATATTTCTAATTTCAGAACGCTACAATGTGTATTAAGCGTGCAAAGTAGGTTCCAACTATAGTTGTCGCATACGATGTTTATATTATGTTAGAATTCAAGGAATGGCACTACCTGATTGATGAAATCATTAATGAGAAGTTCTAATATCAATGGTCCTTAGACAAGCTGGGACTCTAACCAAAGACTTCAGCCATTTGCTGCTGGTGTACTCTGCATTTTGACTACTCAGTTTATAAATTAAGGTTCAACCATAGAACCTCCTATGTATTACCTATTGATCCTTAGCCGTCGTAAGTAGCAATTGTTTCCAACCATTTGATGCAAGACGTTCATCTAGATCGTGGCATGTATGCTAATGGTTGTTCCGTAGGAAAAGCTATAAAGGAAAAGAATTGAAGACAAAATGAAGAACAGAAAGAAGATAATAGAAAGTACCTGGAGAAAGGGCCCGACAACTGCGTGAACTAACGCTCAGGTGCGTTACGAGTTTAGCAGAGGCGACCGCATTGTGCAGAGGTATCATGGTTTCTGCGAGTCTTCGCCTATTCATGCTAGGCCTGCCATTTTCAAACGGAATCCTTGTTCTTCGATCTCTGGTTGTTTGTGACGCAGCAGATGAATTATTTCTAAATGAATTAAATGCAGATCTCGCAGACCTTGAAAATGAGAATGCACCCCGTCGAGCCGCCATTAACAGAGCTCCTGCAACAGTGAGTCGGGTTTTAGGGTTTAGGTAGAATTTAAATCAAAGCGGAAATCACAGCGTTCCGAGCATGATTTTTTCCGCAAGTGGATAACAAAAGTGAAAAAATTCGAAGAATTTTAGGGTTCTTTATTTTATAAAATGGATTTCGAATTAGTGGGAAATTATAGCAAACTATATGTTATTTTTATTAGAAATATGAATGATAGTAATTCTATGGTATTTTAATAAGATTAGATGTGAACTTAATTGCCAAGGTGCACTATGATAAAATGTATGTAGAGGAAACTTGCAGGTTGGAAAGGTAAAGTTCCTAGCAATGTTAGTAAGGTGCAACTTCTCTTGGCCTCTCTTCAAGTTATATCTATTTATTTTTTTGTTTCTATTCAAAATATCTAACAGATTTAGAGATATTATAGAAAAAGTGCACCGTAACTTCATGTGGTCAAGAACAGAAGGGATGTCCAAAATGAACTTGGTTAGTTGGGATAAGGTATGTAGACCGAACAAGGGGATTAATTTGAGTAGAATTGGAGACCTTAATAGGCCCTCATGGCTAAGGTTGGTTGGAGATTGAATCAAAATTTAGTAGGGTGGTGCAAAATCGTGAGGGCTAAGTATCTGAAGGAGGTTTCATTCTATTATGAGCTTTATAATAATGAATTCGCTATTGGTTCAAGGATCTAGAACAATATTGTTAGGAGCCAGAATATGTTGAATAAGGGGGTGAGATGGATTATGGCAAATGGGAACAAAATCAAGTTTTGGGAGGAGAATTGGTTGGGAGATAATCCTCTTAGTCAAACATAACTTAGTTTGATCAAAAACATATGTACAACCCATTTTGGTTGTAGAGTGAGCAACTATATTGATACCAACGGCAAATGGCGTATGTTAACCATTGATGGTCAAAACTAGCATGTCACTAAAATGATGAAGGCACTTCAAGGAATTATTGAGGATATCCATATTATGGCTTTCCCTAAAGAGGATGGTATTGTTTGGGATTTGAACTCTTCTAGTGAATTTAGTGTTAAATCAACCTATTATGCCATCATTGGTCTAGGGAACAATGTTGACTATTGGAAATATGTGTTTATTTAAGTGGTCAGCTCTCCATAGAAGTATACTCACAATTGACAACCTTAAAATGAGGGGATTTCAATTTGTCAATCAATGTGTGTTATGTAATAATGAGGAGGAAACTATTTGCCACCTTCTCATTCACTGTCCATACACAAATATTGTTTGGTCAAGTAATATGAGCATATTGGGGCTCTCATGTGGCTTCAATTATGACCTCCAACAATTTATCTTTAACTAGATCTACCCGACGAATCACCCTCTTATAAGGACTTTGTGTAAAGCCATACCCCTGTATATCTATTGGCACTTATGGAAGGAGTGTAATAATCATATCTTTAGAGATAAATACTCTCCCCCTTCGACCATTTTGCAAGTCATGGTCAATCTTTCAAGGAGTGAGTCCTAATTGGAAGTGGAAACCCACCCCACCCCACCCCCCTTCTCCTCCTTCGAAGTGTGATTGGGTTTGGGCAAAATAATGGGCCCTCCTAAATTTAATCTCTAAATTTGATAATTATAATTTTTTTGTTAAGCATGGTATCAAATGGCATCCCCCTTCCACCACTGGGCATAAACTTAACTTTGATGGTTATGCTTAGAGGTGTGTTGTTGTTGCAGGGAGAATTATCTGGAATGAGCAAGACATATTAGTGGTAGCTTATGTAGGAAATTGCTAAGAGAGAACCAATAATGAATTTGAAGTCGTGGGTATATACTTGGGGTGAAGGTTGTTATTGTTAGAAAGTAAAGTCCACCAAGATAATTGAGGGGGGGGGGGGGGAGTGAATCAGTTATCAAATTAAAACAACTTTAAATAGCTTTATGAATTATTCTAATACATGTAAACATTAAGTGCAACAACTGTAGAAAGATAACTGTACATAAGAACACCAAATCTGTTAACTAGGGAAACCCTTGATTAGAGGGAAAACTAATGCAGAGCCACACCCTGGAAAGCTCAGGAGGAATCAGACACTCAACTAAGTTGCATCAAGGGGCATCTACAACCTTCAGGATCACACACTAAAATCCAACATCACAATGTATTAATTGAGTTTCTTCATACACATTAAAAATGCATATACTCTCTAAATCCATTCTATATACTTTTCCATCCACTTAATCCATTAAACAAAAGTTTTAAAACAAATTGCCCAGAAAATACATTCTTGCTGCCTCCTGGATAGACCTGCACTCAAACATGAATAACTTTTGAACCAAAAAAGATTTACTCAATCCAACCATTGAGAATTGGCATAACTAGGTTTCAAACAACATATAAAAATTTGAGAGAAATCTAACGGTTCAAACTTGACATATTGACCACGCATCAGAGTACATTTTTTTGCAAAATATTGCTTCTTGCTGTCTCTAGATAGACCTGCACTCAGACGTGAATAACTTTTGAACCAGATCAAAACTCTTCGATCGCTCTAGTGAAAATGGGCATAATTAGGCCTATAACAACATATCCAAAGCTCATCAAAATCCAACAGTGCATTTGGGAGATATTACAAACGCACTGAGACTGATTTCTGCAAACATACCGAATTCAACCCAAAAATAAAAACTTGTCTTCTTCCTCTCTCTTCCTCTCTAAAAACTGGCTCCCTAAATAAGGAATATGAAACGTCCATATCCAAGAATAGGATACTATTTCAAAAATTATGAATATTCCTGCTGCCAACTATCTGTCCTTTTTTAGGATATGATTAGATTCTTAAATCATTGCACACTACTAACTCCACTAAAACAAACACACATGGTCCTAAGTGGCTATATTTGGAGAGTTTATCATTTCACTCCTCCATTTATGCCACCACATCATAGGACATTATTTTAAAACATAAAACTCTAAACTCACACACACAAACATTTCAAATTTTAGATTTTAAAATCAAAACTTTCTGATATTTGCTTTGTACCCTGCGTTTTAGTCATATTGCAAGTTGTCTTCCTGTCGCCACCAAACTTCCTATCGCAGACGTGCTCCTGCACCAAAAACCCCTATGGGAATGATGTCCACAAGATGATGTGCTAATAAAAAATTTCCTTGTAAAAGTATGAACCATGTTAGGATTAAATGAAATGCATTCAATAGATACCAATCCTTGTCAGGAGATTCTAACCCCGTTAGGAGTTGTGCCAACTATGTTAGGAGTTGAAGGAAAGACAGAAGCGTAGACACCTAAATCTGATTACATCATTAGGTAATCTTATTTAGTCATCTTCTAGGACATTATTGATTAAATATGTAATATTTAATTAATTAATTGTTGCCCCTAATTAATTAATTTATTTAATTAACTATAGTCCAATTGATAAAATCAAATGACAATCCAAAGTCAATTATTAATTAAATCCCTATTCTTCCATTAAATTAGATAATTTCACTATACCTGTTTAATTTAATCCCACACCCCCTTTTATTAAATAAATCAATTCCCAACCCCTAACCATTCCTAAACCCTATCATTATCCAAATCCAACCCATTCACCCATGCTAACCTTGCTTAGTTAGCTAATTAACCTGTCTCATTAATGTTAACCCACTTGCATCCTAATCTCCTCCTAAGCTAAGCCTAATCCCCCTCCTAAACATGTGCACAACCTTTAAACAAAGGTTAAGACTTTCTAACCCAAACCAAAGTCAAAGTCTTATCCCATCTTTCTTACATTCCTATCCAAAGGACTTTAAGGCTCTTACATGCCTTTAAGGCCTCTTACATTCCTCTTCCACACTCCTTCTCCCTCTTAACTCCCTCTGACCCTTCATTTTGACCCTCTTCCCTCATCCAATCCCCTTGTGACACTTGTCACAAGGCTATGGGTTTGAAGAAGCACAATCCATGTGCTTCCCCTTCCTCATATCCTAGCCATTCCTCATCCTTTTTCCATCCTTGCATTCTAGCCATCCATCTCACCACCCCTTATGCTATAAATTGGACCCTTCCCCTCTTCTAATATATCCACTTCCCATGCAATTATAATGCTGCTTTGAGAGTTCACAAACTATCAAAATATTATCTGTAATGGCAAAATCCCTCCATGTTCCCATTATTAAAACCTTCACTCACCCACATAATTGACCTTAATCCATCATTTGAAGCTTCGGATTGTATTGAGAACACACCCAACATCATTTGGACACATCAAAGTACCAAGGTCACACTTGGGGAGCTCACCATACTTGGTTTGCTTTCTCCTTGTGTTGTCTCCTTTGTCCTCTCATAAAGTTTGTTGTATTTCTTTAATTGTGAATGTTAGATTCATTTTAATGTTCTTTAAACACTAGGATATTACTACATACATTTTTGGCACGCTCGGTGGGACCCCGCATTTGAGTCATTATCTAATCAATTTGCACTTATGCTTACTAATCTAAAATCTAATATATTGTGACTCTTACTTTGATTATTAGGTTTTTAACCTTGTTTGTAGGTATATCAATCGCAATACATGCAACGTGCTTCCGGCCATCTTATCCATTTTTCTAACAACAAGACCTAAAAACAAAAAAAATTACGAACTCGCAACCGTGAGTTTGAGGGAAAAATTTTGCAAGAACGCATTCCTGCTACCAAAACCACTATCTTGCATGACCTACAAGATGGATTCACTTTCTTGCAAAAAGATCTTGGCCCCCCTTTTTGGCAACGTCTATACAACCACAAAAATGCACTTCCTTGCGAAGGAGAGGACTTAGAATTTTTTTTGAAATGTTAGAAAAAACAATGTAAAGTGAGTGCATTTTTGTGTCTGTATAGCCACGAGCCCCCTTTTTTACCTTTTACCCTCGACCCTTTTGCAGGATCGCAATCCTGCTAGACTCATGCTCGCAGGACTGCAAATTTGAAATTTTGAGAATACTATAAATGTAAAATACAAACTTGACAAAGTAAAGTTTTAGTGCCTACCGAACGGTCTGGTGTCCATCGTGCCTACATGCATCATACCATGTCTGGTTGTTCTTGCACATCCATAACATCATTTAATCCTGATGCAGGAGTATCTTGGGTTTGCTCGGGGGCTACTTTGGCGTTCATGGAAGGAGGCTTAGTAGTTGCTTTGGAGGGTGCTTGGACTGATACTTGGTTGATGAAGAGGTGCTTGGTAGAGGTTACTTGGTCATCTCTTGGCAGTTCTTAGTCGAGAATTTGGTGGATGAATGGATTCGACGATCCTGGAGGTGCTTAGTTGTCGAAGGAGCTCGACATAGCTTGGGGGCACTTTGTTGTCAAAGGGACTCGACGATGCTTGTAGGAACTCGAGACACACTAGGAGCCTAGTATAGCTTGGATGCAGTGTTTCTCAAGTTGCTCGGTTATTGAAGGGACTCGGCATATACTGGCAAGCTTAGTTTAGTCTACACGGTTTGGTTACAATGTTGACCAAGTTGGCTTGATCAATAAGGGGCTTGGTTATGCTTGGTGAAGTTGTTGATGCTCGACGTGGTTTCTTTGGCACTTGAATTGGTCTTTGCCTCTATGGTGCCCAATTTGTCTAAAGTGTGAGCTGACCTTAGCATTTAATTTATGTATGGGTATTTAATTTGTATTGTATCTGACTTGTGGCTTGCACGTGCATTTAATGTAAGGGTTTATTTTAATTGGGCTAGGCCGACTCGTGGCTTAGTTGGGTATAAGTAGGGGGTCTTGTGGACTCTTTAGGCATTCATTAATTTAGAGTAGTGAATCATTAGATCATCTAGCTTGGAGAAGAGGACAAAGTGTAGGAGCAAACCTTGAGAAGAGCTAGTAGCTAAGGCTTGAGAAAGAAGGAAATTGCTTGGTGGGCTTGCAAGCACAAGTTCATATTTTCCTTGGAGGTTTCTACTAGAGTGTGGATCTGGAGTAGTTGGGATTAGTGTGGAGTTGGATCTTGAGGAATCTTGTAGAACTATTTTGTAATTACTTTTTTTGTATCTGGCCCTAACCCATAAGGCTTTATAGTCAGGCATATTGCATGTAAACAGTTGTTATATGAATCAAGTATTGAGAATTGGTATCAGATCTTGCATTGTTGTTATGTTTCTACTATGTGTTTATTTCTAGGGATCTAGATTATCTCTAGTAGGGATACCCTCAGATTCTTGTTGCATCAAGTGGTATCAGAGCATAATTGTTCCTGAGTGTGTAGATTGATTGCCAAAGTTGAGGAGCAAAAGTACAAAGTTGTGTCACCTTTTAGGCTGACTTATCAGAATAACTAAATTTGAGTATTTCTATCTAAAAATCATTTTTTTAAACATATGATCTATATAAATTCATTGTAAATAAGTTATATATTGTCTCACTTTTCTGATTGGAAATATCTATTAAATGCATGTTTTATACTAGTTTGTATCCAATTACTAAAGAAATAAAATTATTTCAGAAAAGTGGCATTTCAATAACTCTTGCTAATTTTTATGATATTTTTTTAATAACATATAAACACTATTTTATAGAGCTCAGAGTCAAGAATATTCTCATATAGATTTTATAGTGTTTTAATTAGATATAGTATATTGTAATTAAAAAATTTCTACAAGAGCATATTTTAACACTTGAAAAGATGTCAATTTTGAGAAAGAAAAAATATTAAGTTAGATCAAAAAAATATAAAAATTATATGACATTCTAGAGGAGAAAGTCCTCTTCTAGAATGTATAATTATTCTCCTGGTTAGAATAGATTTATTTTGAAAAATGTGGTGGGAGATGAAAATTATCGATTTCAGGTGAATTGAAATTTCAATCATTATAAAAGAGAAAATATAGGTCTAAAGCCAATTTTTATTTTTGATTATTCTAGATATATATGTTATCTATAACATAATCTAAGATCAAAGGGAAATAAGTTTATTTCCATATAGTTTTGTGGTGGGAACTAGACCCCTAATTTTCAGCGTTTTTCAACAACTAAAATATTATCTATAATAATTAGGAAAAATATATCAATTCTTATTCCAAATAATTATTATAAATTATAATCCTAAACTTCATCCATTTCTACACATTTAATTAGTTTACTTCATTTTCAAATTCAAAATAATCATAGCAATTTTATGTCATTGAAGGTGACTAGTTATAATTTTGTTAGCCTTTTCCTTTACAAAAGGGTGGCACAGGTTGTGCTTTTACCCTGAGGTAGTTTACACCAGGACCTTGGGTTGAGAGGAGTTGATCTGAGAAGATCTTGATCTAGTGGTGGATTGTTCTTTTTGGAGTCCTAGATCTCTTGGTTGTGATGTGGTAGATCATGGTTTTGACTTGCAATTGTAGAGGACTAGCAAATGGATTGATGGATGCGAAGATGGAAGGTTGATCTTGTTGGGAAAGATTGATTTGTTTTAGATAGTTTGTGAAGATCCTAGAAGATGGCTCCAAGAGGATTAGACCCTAAGATGATTACAAATCTCTGTGATGTGGTGGAGAGGAGGCTTTCTGAGGTGTCTACTCGGTTTGAAGCTAGTTTGGCTGATTGAGTCAAGGACGAGATGGGGAAGGCATTCTATAGATGTTTGTGGAGTTAGAGTCTACTAATCTGGAAGAGATTTATTTGGCTAGTTAGAAGACTTGTCTATGAGAGAAGATGACATAGCAGGGTCGAGGTGGAAGAGATTGTTTTTGTTGATTAGTTTGTAGATTCCAATGCAGGACATGCAGAGCAACTTGAGGATATTTTTGAGGATATTCCTAACCTTGTTGATGTTGAGGTTGAGATTGGTTTTGATGATCATTCGATTGATTTTGACATAGAGATTGTAGACCACTTGGTCACAAATGGTCTGGTTGTTGTTGGTGATGAGTTATGTGTTACAAAGCATCTTGCTATGAGCAATAAGATTGTTGGTGTTGTGAGTTTGGTATGTATTGATGAGGATCTACATATTGTTGTTGATATGGAGTTTGTTGCTACTGGTGTGGATTCACTAGTTGCTGATGTGAATGAGATTTTGCTGATGAAGCATTATGTTCAATTTGTTCCTGGGAGTGAGCATGTGAATTAGATGGTTGAGATCGTGGTGTTTGACATATATGGATGCAGATGTGGATGATTTTCATGTTGGTTTTCTTGTCCCTATTGGAGTGGAAACCTTTGGTGAAGATGAATATGGTTGTTGATCTTTGTTTGAGCACCATAGTGTGGGAAACACTTTTCTATTTATCTAGGCAGTTTGATGTAGGAGCATCTTGGGTTTGCTTGGGGGCTACTTTGGAGTTCATGGAAGGAGGCTTAGTAGTTTCTTTGGAACGTGCTTGGACTAATACTCGGTTGATGAAGAGGTGCTTGGTAAAGGTTGCTTAGTCATCTCTTAGCATTTCTTAGTCGAGAATTTGGTGGATGAATGGACTCAATGATCCTAGAGGTGCTCAGTTGTCAAAGGAGCTTGGCATAGCTTGGGGGAACTTGGTTATCGAAGGAACTCAACAATTCTTGCGAGAACTTAGCACACACTAGGATCTTGGTGTAGCTTGGATGCAATGTTGCCCAAGTTGCTCGATTTTGAAGGGACTCGACATATACTAGTGAGCTCAGTTTGGTCTGCATGGTTTGGTTGCAATTTTGATCGAGTTGACTCAGTCAATAAGGGGCTTCATTATGCTTTGTGAAGTTGCCAATGTTCGGCCTAGTTTCTCTAGCACTTGGTTTGGTTTTGGCCTCTATGGTGCCTGAGTTGTCTAAAGTGTAAGCCAACCATGGCATTTAATTTATGTAGGGGTATTTAATTTGTGTTGCAACCAACTTGTGGCTTGCACAAGCATTTAATGTAATGGTTTATTTTAATTGGGCTAGGCCGACTTGTGGCTTAGTTGGGTATAAGTAGGGGGTCGTATGGAGCCTTTAGGCATTCATTCATTCAGAGGAGTGAATCATTAGATCATCTAGCTTGGAGAAGAGGATGAAGTGTAGGAGTGAACTTTGAGAAGGGCTAGTAGTTGAGGCTTGGAAAACAAGGAGATTGCTTAGTGGGCTTGCGAGCACAAGTTGAGATTTTCCTTAGAGGTTTCTACTAGAGTGTGCATCTAAACTAGCTAAGATTAGTGTAAAATTGGATGTTGAGGGTGTAGACACCTAAATCTGATTACACCGCTTTGGTAATCCTATTTAGTTATCTCTAAAGGCATCATTAATTAAATTCTTATTTAATTATTCCTTTTCCATCCCTAGTTGATTAATTTAATTAATCATCTATAGTCCTAATTGATAAATCAAATAACCTATTATTTATCAATTAAATCCTATTCTTCTATCTAATTCCAAAAATCCCCATTTATTAAATAAATCTATTTGATAAATAAAATCTTCAAATCCAAAAACCCCTAACCTATCCCCAATCCTCCATTTAGCCTAATCCACCCCATCCACCCAGACTAAACTAGCTTAGCCACTAACTCACCCACCCTCATTAATGCCATCCACTTGCACATCTCTAACATTCCTAGTCTAATCCTAAACCCAAGCCTAATCCACTCCCTAATGTTATCACATTCCCTAAACAAGTTTAAGACTTTCCTAAACCAAATCAAAGTCTCCCCTCAAAAATCCCAACCACCAAGTCATGAGTGCTCTTACAAACCATAAAAGACTCTTACAAGCCCACGCATGACTCTTACATCCATCTTCCACACTCTTCCCTCTTCCACACTCATTCCTCTTACATCCCTCTTACATACTCAACCCCACTCATCATGCCTTTAACCAACCCTTTACCCTACCCTTTCACACTCATCCTCCTTGTGACAAGTGTCACCTTCCCATTGGTGCTAAACAAGCACAATCCATGTGCTCCCCTTTGAGCGCATCTTAGCCCTCCTTAACCATCTCCCCATCCTTGCATCTAAGCCCTCTATCCCTCTACCCCTTGGCCTATAAATTGAATCCCATCCCAAGCCATTTCATCAACAATTTTTGAGCTAAAGTTACCATGCTATTTTGAGAACCAAAGTCATTAATCTTACCCTTATAATGTCAAATTGAGAGCTCACAAAGCTACCAATTTGTCATTACCCATCTCCACCATTGAAGCAATTGGGCAATTGAGCATACATCCACATCAAAGGACACATCTACAAAATCAAGGAAGCATGGAGTGTTTTCTCCTTTGAGGTTTTGCACTTCTTGTTTGCTTTCTTTGTCTAAGCTTATGTGTGAATTTAGTTTTAGTTTGTGAATGTTTCTCTTATTGCTAATGTTCCTTGCACACTAGATCTTGTTCTACATTTTGGCACGCCCGGTGGGACCCCGCTATGGGTCATTTTTTCATCTATTTCAATCTAAAATTTGCTTTTACAAACTAACAATCTAATGGTTTATTGTTGTTTGAGTTGTTGCAAGGTGTGTTTGCTTATTTTTGCAGGTTGAAGAATGCACTAAAGAGAAGGATGTACCTTTTAAAATCCGAAAATAACCAAGAAAACAAAAAATTTGTGTTTGTCGGTTCACTTCACGCAGTGTCGTCTCTGCAGTTTGGCGTCTCTGCCTATCGTCTCTGCAAAATGTCGTCTGCACAAACTCAACCGTCGTCTCCGCCATCTCAGCTGTCGTTTGCGCAAACTCAACCGTCGTCTCCACCATCTCAACTGTCGTCTGCGCAAACCCAACCATCATCTCCGCAAGTTAAACCGTCTTCTGTGCCTGCACAACTGTCATCTGCGTGAGCTCAACCGCCATCTCTGAAAGCCCAAGTGTCGTCCGCGAATTTTGGCATCTCCGCCTGTCAAACTGTCGTCTCCGTCACCGCAATCCGCCAACTGTCATCTCCGATGCCGCTAGCTACTTTCTTCATCAGACTGTCATCTGCGTAGATCAGCGTCTGCGCAGATTAGCATCTACGCAGATTGGCGTCTTTGCCTGTTGTATTGTTTTCTAGGATTTGTCGCCTAGTTTTTGGTTGTCTTGTCCAAGTCATTGTCTTTGCATGCTTTCAAAACTCTAACAAATGAACATGTATGTTTAAGAACACCAAAAATCACTAAGAAAAAAAAAGGAGTATAAATCAAAAATTGACTTTTAGTGGTTCCGTAGGATTTAGACCATTTTAAGCATTTTTACGCGTAGGAAAAACAACAAAAAAAGTTAAATTTTTTTTTTTCCATAGTTAAGCTTTCATTTTGGAAGATTTTGGGTAACTAATCAAATTGCTTTTTTGTCTTATTGCAGGTTGGAGCAACAAACTTAATCATGTTTCTTAGGTTTTCATTGGAATGAACTTGAATGTTTAAGCATTTTCCATTGAATGAATGTTGCTCAAAACACACTCTTGAATGCCATCGATTAAAATCAATTTTCCTTGGAATGCATGCTTAAAACAACAAATCCAATCTTGAATGCCAAAAATCAACTAATCATTGCAATATCTCACACTTCCAATTTGGGCTTAAAACACTCTAACACAATCTTGAATGCCTAACAATCAATGAATATTGCATGGTTTTGATGCATCTCAATGACGCTCGCTTTTCTTATGTTGACGAATTCTCGATTTCCATGATGTTGACAACGCTGTCAAGTTGGAATGAACATTGTATGCCATAATCACGAGTGTCTTCAATCATAGCTTACAAAATCTAAATCATCAATTGGAAAAGAACTCTGCTTTTTAGCCCAAGGTCATCCAAGTCTTCTCTCCCCTTGTTGTCTTTCAAGGCCATTTTGGGTGCATAAGATTAGGATCCAAAACCTTGTTTTTCTTTTTTTTAGGAGGCCTGCTTAGGGATTTCATCACCCCTTGGACGACCTCAACTCCAGCGTTCCGGCGGAGTATAAAGATCAGGAGGTGAATCGAAAGACACCTCTCTTGGGATCAAGATTTTGTCACTCGGGCTAAGCCTCAAGGAACTTTATACCCTTGAGAAGTGAAAGAAGAGAAGTGGGTTACCGCTCCTCTCGGCTGTGTGACATCTTTTTGGTTTCATCTACGGATATGGACCTCACGTACCTTGCGTATAACGAGGACTCCCTAGCTAAACCAAATTTCATCCCTGTAGAAAGCTTCCTAGGATGTTGGTGTGTTTGACATGCTTGCTCCAAAATTTTGTCTGTTTGTTTGTTCATAGCCTTTGAATGAATGTTTGCCAACTTTGGTCAAAATCTCAAAAAAGCAAAAATCTCCCAACTCAAGGCATACTTAGCGTAGTCACTGCCTCATTAGAAGATCATCCAAGCTCCCTTAGTTCTTTGCCTTAGAACAATCCCAAATCCAAAGTCCATCCAGATCATCCCCCCCCAGCCAACTAGCAACCCAATCCAAAATCTCACCCAAGCTTTTAAAGAGTTGTTGTCACTCTGCCAAAATTTGCTATCCAATCAATCCTACCAATCAACCAATCTCACCAAAGTTATCCCTCTGACACAGCATTGTCTAAGGTAACCCAACTTTGTCACTTGTATCCCTCATCACCTTGAGCTAAAGGTTGGGATCCACAAGTGGTCAATCTCATGTCATGCCCATAGGATCATTAGTCTATCCTTAAGTTGACACAATCTCCACCAATCCTACACATACGAAAGCAAAACTCTCACTTTTTGACAACATGCCCTTGAAGTCTTCCATCCACACTAAAGCCAAAAATCTCCAACTAATCCTCCTTAGGTCTGTCATACAACTTTGACTCCCCCTAGAAAATCTTTCATCAGCCAATCCAAAATCTGAGCTTAATCCAAATCCAACCATGAGCTTCCGTGTTCATCCATATGCAAGACCCCATCCCCATCAAACTCATCGTCAAAGCATGAAGTACCAATCCTATCATGATATATTCGGTCGTATTGTCCTGGCTCCTGCCACCTCCTATCCCAATGATGAGGAAGATCTTGTTGACTATGAAGGGTATCTTGAGAGCCTTAGAAACATTCCACCAACCATCCCCCAAAATCCAAGAGTTATTCCAAACTATCTAGTCATGCCATCTGATATCCCAGCTTCTTCTCCATCACCCAATCAACCAAGCTTCCAATCTTCCACCCCCATCACACTAGCTATTCCTGTCAATCCACCTCCACCTCTGACACACAAGTCTCCAAGGAATCTCCCAGAGAAAATACAAGAAAAGCCGCCTCCAGCAGTCGATGAGCCATGTCATCTAATCCAACCATGTGAAGTAGTCAGTAATGAAGCTTCCCCATCCATAATGTCACCTCCATCTCCCAATTTTATCATCTCCATACAATCCATCAAATTGCTTAAAATCCTTCCACTTCCCACAAGCACCAAAATCCCACCACCTGTCAAATCCGTTCAAATCCTATCCACATCCCCTCCAAGCATTTCCCAAATCTCCCATAATGACCCTTATCCATCCATCCTCTACTCACCTATCTCCACTACCGAATCTCCCATCTATCCATCCACTGCCTTTGAAGAATCCATCCCTTCACCTCCTATCACACCATCCATCCAAATCCAATCCTATCAAGATCCTACCCAAAATCATGTTGACATTCCCCAAAGCATAAATGAAGATATCCTTGCACCATGTCTTCCATCCATAGCGCAGTCACCATCCCCTCCATCTCCAAAACCTCAAGCCATACCTCCTCTACTGAAGGATATCTTTTCATCCCATCAGCTAAATCAAGAGCCTATCCTACCATCTCCTCCGCTCAATGCTTCCATCTTACCACCTATCCAAGCTATTCCACCATCTATAATCTACCCTCTCAGTTCACTTACATTCATCCATGGTGGCCTCCTCTCAGTAGAGAATTAAGAACAGTATCTCCCCATTGCAGTACATCTGATAAAGCACCTCCACCATTTTCTGCAAGCAAAAAGTATCCTCAACTAGTTCAAATGCTCAATCGATGGCATTATCAAGGTCAAGGTGTAGGACCACAAGAGAAAGGAATCAAAAAGCCTATTATTGCACAAAAGAATCCAGGATTTCATGGTCTTGGATATGTATCCAAAGGCTCACCATCTAAAAGTGTTGGTACACCACACCCCCAAACCAAGCCTATCTCCAAACCCACCATGCCAGCCTCCCATCACTCCTTCAAGAAATCTTATGTCATCCCACCTCCACCATCCTTGCAACCCAAAACAACCTACCATATCCCCCCTTCATCCGCTAAATCCATTTTGGGTCCCAATGTCCCAAAATCTACCATCCTCCATCCTCCTATCAGCCATCATTCAAATCCTACTCCATCCGTTCCTATGCAAGATCAACAAAGGCACATATCAGGGCACATTGTCCATCATCATCCCCCTACATGCTCTTCCATATCCTCTCCATCTCACAAAGCTTCTCCTAACCATCTTCCCAAATCTTACCACAGCAATGTGAATGCCAACTTCAAAATACATAAAGCTAAAAATCCACATCCTAGGCAATCATATGTCTATTCTAAAAAACATGCTCCAAAAAGGCAAAATCCAATCAAAGAATGCAAAACAATGCAAAAGCCTATGAAACAAAAATCCAAAACCATGTGGATCCCAAAGAAAAAAGTTGAAACCCAATGCATAATGGCATCCACCATTGCTAATCCTCCATCTAGTGACTCATGTCCCCCATCTCTTAACTGCATCTTGGGTGCCTATATCCCCAAGCACGCTTCCACAAATCCACCATCAAGCCCGCATCTACCATATATCCCCCATATGCTCTTTTCACACCTGTCCCAACATGTGCCAATGTTGATCCTGCAAGCATCCCCATGTCATGCTCCTTTTCGACCTTTTCATCCCTCCATCTCCTACCATCAATCCCATCTAATCCAATCTATTGCATAAATCAGAAATCCAGTGTACCAACAGCTAGCAACAAAATTGAACATTCCAATAGCTAGTGAAAAATCTCAAAAAAAAAAAAAAAAAAAAAAAATTCCAAAGAAAAAGCTAAAAATAGCTGAAGAAAGCCAAAATCCTTCCAGCTAAGTCCAAAGAAAAAAAAATAATAATAAAGAAAAATAAAGCGTCCAGTGGTGAAAACATGGCAATTCAAGCGCCTTGGACAAGTACCATGATGAAAACTTGGCAAACAAGCGTCATGCGTAATCCAGCCATCCCCAGCTTAGCCTATCATCCTCATGCTTTTGGTCATCTCTTGACATCCAACTCCATCTTCCAATCTATCCATCTATCCTTCACCCTCCAGCTTCCATCTCACACCATCCACTTATCTCCTGCAGCTTCAACCAACCATCCTAGCTATCATCCATCTCCCTAGCGCCTCCAGCTTTTCCATCCTAGCTTCAATCCTATCACATCCATTGTAAGACCTTCTTCCACATGTCATATTCTGACTAGGGGCATTGTATTCCTTGGAGATCTTGTCTTGTCCATCCTCCCTTGTCATTGGTATCTAGCTCTAGGCTATCCTCATGCAAACCCAATGTCATCTCTTTATGTCCATCATAATCCTAGCTATCTACCATCCTATCTAGCCATCTCATCCTGATCCTCTGGCGATCCTTGGTCACAAAATCTCTCATCATCATTTGGATGCATCCTGCCAAATCCATATCTTCTGCTATCACCCCATCCTTAGCTTTCGCATCTTGCACAACATCAAACCATCTCGCTATCCTATCATCCTGAGCTTTTGCCTGCATGTAACTATCTTGGTCAACTTCAGCTTGTAAATATCTTGGTCAGTCAGCTTGTACATCCTCTTTAGCTTAGTACCATTGTATCTATCCAGCTTTCGTGTCAAGTTCCTCCTTGATCGGCATCTTGCACACATCGCACAACCCTTGGTTAGCTATTCCAATGCATCCTTTAGCTAGATTTCCTGTCACTAAAGTGTTATCCTTCTTAGTTCAACTTGCCAGACGCATCACTCATCCAAATCCACCAGCTTAAGTGCTCTCCGATAGGTCCTTGCAGGATATAGCTTTCCTCATGTCTGATCTTGGTCTGTTAGTACCTCGTCCTACCCATCTTGTTGGCAAACGGTTCTCTTTTGGATTTTCACTTTCTTTTGATTTGGAATCTTTTGTTTTGGGTCTTGAAATGTCTTTTCCAAGCAATCTCCTTGTTCCCTCCTCAAGGTTGTCACGATCTTCCATATCATGGTATGCTACGAATGGGGCAATTAGAGCGTAAGGTCTTGATCAGGTCTTTTGCTTGTTTTCTTTCTCTGCTTGTGGGTTACCTAGTGTCGTTTCCATGCTGCTTCCTCTGGGATTCATGTGTGATACTGGGGCAATCCTTGCGTGTTTGTTTCGAGTCAGTTCATCAGTCCTTTGGACGGTTGGTGAAAAGGCCTTGATGTTCTTGGTAACCTTGGTAATTAACCAACAATCCTATAGCAAATCTAGTGCTCAACTACATGATGGTACTTCTCTTTGAAGTATCCCCCCGCTCAAAAAGCTTCAATGGATTCCCTTCATCTCCATTATCCCCCATCCATATCCAGGACCTATCCCAGCTTGTGCATCAGTATCTCTTTGGATCACTCCTCACGCTTAGCTTTAGGGATCCACAATCCTAGTCTTAGGGATCCACCAATCAAATCAATCCACCAAGCCTCATCTTTCGAGATCTGCAATCCTAGTCCTAGGGATCTTCGAAACTCATCTTCCACCAATCTGACTCTTTGAAATCCTATTGCATCAGCTTTATAATCCCCTCATCCATCTCCCTATCCTGGATTCATTTTTATAGCGCTCCACTCCTCCATCTCCCCCCCCCCCCAATCCTGGAAAGTCTTAAGCTTGCTTTACTCTTGTGCCCCTGATTTCCCTTTTTCATTCTCCCATAGTGAGAGTTTGAGCTAATTCAACCCCTTCTCTTTGCCAACTTGTGTCTTAGCTCATCTTGGATTCTTATACTTTTCAAGAAGTCGTCGAGCCTCATTTCTCTCCTCGTCGCCTTCTTGAGGGGGCATCATCTAAGTCCAATCTCTCCTCTTCTTATCCGAGACTGGGGCAACCTTGTTGCTAAAACATCTTCCTCATGTTGTCTTCACTCGAACTTCTTTGAAATAGTGTTGTCTCAACACTATGTCAAAGAGGGGCAAAATGTAGACACCTAAATCTGATTACACCGCTTTGGTAATCCTATTTAGTTATCTCTAAAGGCATCATTAATTAAATTCTTATTTAATTAATCTTTTGCCATCCCTAGCTGATTAATTTAATTAATCATTTATAGTCCTAATTGATAAATCAAATAACCTATTATTTATCAATTAAATCCTATTCTTCTATCTAATTCTAAAAATCCCCATTTATTAAATAAATCTATTTGATAAATAAAATCCTCAAATCCAAAAACCCTTAACCTATCCCTAATCCTCCATTTAGCCTAATCCACCCCATCCATCCATACTAAACTAGCTTAGCCACTAACTCACCCACCCTCATTAATGTCATCCACTTGCACATCTCTAACATTCCTAATCTAATCCTAAACCCAAGCCTAATCCACTCCCTAATGTTGTCACATTCCCTAAACAAGTTTAAGACTTTCCTAAACCAAATCAAAGTCTCCCCTCAGAAATCCCAACCACCGAGTCATGAGTGCTCTTACAAACCATAAAAGACTCTTACAAGCCCACTCATGACTCTTACATCCATCTTCCACACTCTTCCCTCTTCCACACTCATTCCTCTTACATCCCTCTTACATACTCAACCCCACTCATCATGCCTTTAACCAACCCTTTACCCTACCCTCTCACACTCATCCTCCTTGTGACAAGTTTCACCTTCCCATTGGTGCTAAACAAGCACAATCCATGTGCTCCCCTTTCAGTGCATCTTAGCCCTCCTTAACCATCTCCCCATCCTTGCATCTAAGCCCTCCATCCCTCTACCCCTTGGCCTATAAATTGAACCCCGTCCCAAGCCATTTCATCAACAATCTTTGAGCTATAGTTACCATGCTATTTTGAGAACCAAAGTCATCAATCTTACCCTTATAATGCCAAATTGAGAGCTCACAAAGCTACCAATTTGCCATTACCCATCTCCACCATTGAAGCAATTGGGCAATTGAGCATACATCCACATCAAAGGACACATCTATAAAATCAAGGAAGCATGGAGTGTTTTCTCCTTTGAGGTTTTGCACTTCTTGTTTGCTTTCTTTGTCTAAGCTTATATGTGAATTTAGTTTTAGTTTGTGAATGTTTCTCTTATTGCTAATGTTCCTTGCACACTAGATCTTGTTCTATAGAGGGATCTTGTAGAACTATTTTGTAATCTTTTTTGTATTTGGCCCTAACCCAAAAGACCTTACACCTGAGCATATTGTATGTAAATAGTTGTTATATGAATCAAGTATTGAGAATTGGTATCAGATCTTGCATTATTGTTGTGTTTCCATTGTTGTTTATTTGCAGGGATCCAAATTACCTCCAGTAAAGGTACCCTCAAATTCCTATTGCATCAAATCTAGAGCTCACAAACGATAATATATCATTGTGAATATGAGAGCAGTTACTCCTTTCTAGCTCTCATAGACCCTCTTATAGCCCCCCTAATGGAACCCTACTTCCCTCTTTGACCCCTCTAGTGACCCCTTTTCCTCTGACCCTAATTTTTTACAATTTTATTACATTTTTTAACCCTCTTTTCATCCTTCTACATCCTCCTACTCACCCTAGCTTGTTGTACCTTTTCAAAAATTCATCAAGCCTTGTGCTCTCTCCCTATTGCCTTCTTGACGGGGCATCACATAGTCCAATCTCTCCTCTTTCTATTCGAGATTGGGGCAACTTTGTTGCCTTAAAAATCTTCTTCGTGTTGTTTACGCTCAAACTTCTTTGAAATAATGTTGTTCCAGCACTATGTCAAAGAGGGGCAAAATGTAGACACCTAAATCTGATTACATCATTAGGTAATCTTATTTAATCATCTTCTAGGACTTTATTGATTAAATATTTAATTAATTAATCGTCATCCCCTAGTTAAATAAATATTTAATTTATTAATTAATCATCATTCCCTACTTAATTAGTTTAATGAATTAACTATAGTCTAATTGATAAAATCAAATGACAACCCAAAGTTAATTATCAATTATATCCCTATTCTTCCATTAAATTAAATAATTACACTATACCTATTTAATTTAATCTCACACCCCCTTTTATTAAATAAATCAATTCCTAAACCTTATCATTATCCATATCCAACCCATTCACCCACACTAACCTCACTTAGCTAGCTAATTAACGCATCTCATTAATGCTAACACACTTGCATCTTAATTTCCTCCTAAGATAAGCCTAATCCCCCTCCTAAACATGTGCACAACATTTATCAAAGGTTAAGACTTTCTAACCCAAACTAAAGTCAAACTCTTATCTCATCATTCTTACATTCCTATCCAAAGGACTTTAAGGCTCCTACATGCCTTAATGGCTCTTTAAGGTCTCTTACATCCCTCTGTTGGAAATAATCAAGACTAGCTAGGTTACTAAGAGGGGAGGGGTGAATCAGTAACCTCAAAACTTTCGACAAAATTCAGTACTTAATAACATAATCCATTCACCATTAATAGATCTAATCTATTGCATGGATGAGAAGCTGGAAGCACAAAACACTTGACAACAATATTTGGTGACCCATAAACCTTCTAAATAGAAAGTAAAATTGGAGTGGGGATGATACCCACAAAACTTCAATACTGTAGTATAAAGTTGGCTTGTTAAGGCTTACAATGATCGCTTCTGATCATCTGCCCTGTTAGGAGCAATTAGGACTGCTAGGTCCACCTTGTTAGAGGTTTTACAAACATACAATGAAGTATGCACTTGCTAAAAAGATTTAAGAAAAGACTGTTAAGTCTACCCTGTTAAAGGATTTGAAGCTGATTCACCTATTAGGATGAAATACTAGATCTAACTTACAACTGAATTGTTGATTTAGATCCTTGAAATGTTGATCACCTCTTTGTGATAGATATAACTTGACTGCTCCTGATTTGACCTTGCTATGCACTTGACTATGATGTTGATTCACATTCGCATGCTAATCATCACATTCGCTTTTCACTCTTCTCAAAACATTATTACTTCATCATGCTTGGGTATGATACAATACATTACATATATACCATCCAAATTCTCATAATTACAAGGTTGACCAAAACACAAGATAACACCAATATTACTGAGTCGGCCCAAATGTACAAACTCGAGTTCTGAAAGCTGACTTGGTGAATATATGATACTTGGCATCCACTGCATTACTCGACATCATCATGCATTTGGTAGAAGTAGAGGCTTGGTCCATACTAATCACTCAACGTAGCTTCAAACTTAGTGAACATTGGAGACTCGGTAGATATAATGTCACTCGGTAGAAACTGAATACCATGTTTACCTTGCTTGCACATGATAAACACTACTCATCCCATCACTCAGTTAACATTGGATTCACATCACAGGAATTGATGACTCGGTAGACACTACGAAGCATGGTAACCACTGAACTGCTCGGTCTGAACTGCTAGACTTCATAATGGCTGTATTCACTTGGTAACCATTGGAATGCTCGGTATGAACTATGAAACTTGGTAACCATTGAATTACTCGGCAAAAAATGAAGACTGAATGATGAACTTGGCAACCACACAAAATCTAAATAAGTGTTGTCACTAATGAAAAACATGACTTAATGTCAACAATCTCCCCCTTTGGCATTAGTGACAAAAAACATTTATTAGTCAAGTCTTATGTACAGTGTCATGCTGATTTTGATTTTTCAAAATTTGTCTTTGTAATTCTATTGTATATACATTTGCACATATCTCCCCCATACAATGTACATAACATATTAGACATAATATTATACAAATATCTATCCTCCTTATATACATGTCTTTCTCCACAAATATCTCTTTCTCCCCTTTTTGACAATAATGCCAAAGATTTATACAGACTACTTATATAGTAACACCAAAATGTGAGAGAAACTCAGAATGTACCTTAAGAATAAGAGCTAATGTCTTATCCCATTTTTTTGGCAAAATTTTGCAAGTTTGAAGTGCAACTTGGACTTCTATTAAGAGTTCAATCATATGATTTGCAATTGAAAAATTGTTATCATGGATCAATGTTTTTGAATAGGCAATATGCTTCTACATTGCATCCATGATAGGAAGTATCATGTTTTTGATGTCTATAAGTGTAGACATGACCCTTGCTTCCTCTCTCAACAACTTTTGTTGCATGTCTAATAGTAATCTGACCCTCATGTGATGTGTTGAGCTTGAGCTGGGGTCAAGCTGCAACTTTTGAGCACTGGTCTTCAGATCCTCATCAATTTCACTCAATTTTCACTTTATTTCCTTTGTATACTCATTAACATTACATAGCTTAGCAAAAAGAGATGTTACATTCATGAAAGAATTTTCAAGATTAGTCAAAATTGAGGAAAGCTCTACCTAATGAATAGCAATGTGCTCAAGCACTTTATTGTCAAACTTTTTCTCTGCTTTCTCTATCAACTTATCCTAGCCACTAGAGTCCTCATTGAATTTATTCACTTCTTCTTCTAACTGTAACAAAATATGTTGAGATAAATCAACATCCATACCTATAGCCTCTGTCAAGATATTCTTGGCACTCTCTATGATTCTAAATTCCCTGTCTCTTTCTTCTCTAAGCTGCTTCTGCTTAGCCTTTTTCTCAAGTAGTTCGCTAACTAATCTCATTTGTTCAACAGTAGCATTATCAAAATCCAACTTTGGAATTTCAATTTCCTTATCCAGATCAATATCTTCATCAATTTCCTTTCCACTAATTAGGAGTTTGAGTGCAATCTTTGGTTCAACTTCTGAACTTAATGCTTTAGATTTGGAAATAGAAACAATAGTAGAAATAGTAGGGCTTGCAGTGAAAACTTGTATGATACCTATTGATGGAATGCTAACTGGAGCACTAGAAGAATCCAAAATTGATGTACTACCCAAAATTGATGTAATTACAGGAGGAATACCGATAGAAGTATTTACAATAGGAGTACTTACTGGACTAAGCAAAATTGAAGTAGACAAAACTGTAGAACTGGATGCTACACTTATTGCTGATGTCCCTGACTTGAGAGCTAAAGAAGAGGAGGGTTGAAGCTTGGTGGATGAAGTGGTAGACACTTCCATTAGTGATACTTGGACCTAAGAGGGAGCAAAGAGTGATTGGGCAGATGATGTATCTATTGTGGTTACAATCACAGTTGTTGTAGTTGTCTCCATGCCTGGTGATGTGGCTATTATTACTGGAGAGTAAGGAAGGGAGGCTATGATAGCTGCTGCTATCCTAACTGGATCATTTTCTTCTTCTTCTTCTTCTTCCTTATCTTCCTCTTTAGCTTCTTCCCCTTTCTCTTCTTCACCATCCTTTATCAACTCTTGATATTCCTTAGCATCTATAGTGACACAAGGTGTATTATCTTCTTCATTATCTTCATCCTTGTCACTATCATCATCATCATTGATTTCCACTGGATTCTCACTAGGTTTGTGCATATGATAAAAATTTTTCCACATAGATGTAGCATCCTTGACTACGTCTCAATATCTTTCACCAAAATTAGACAAGTATGAAATCTGATGGTTATTTTACCTTCATTCTTTTTCATTGCTCCCTTTACCTTAGCATTAGTAAGACTCGGTAGCAATTGTCTCAAAGATTGTTCATATATGTCCTTGGCTGTTTGCATTATTGATTCCCATCTTGGTTTTAACCTTATTAATAGATCATTGGAAATTTGAGGGGCAGTTTGATCAGGGGAATATTTCCATTTTCCCATCTTTGCTAGAACCAACTCCTCAATCTGCATCTTCTCTGCATCAGTTCTAGTTTCATATTTCAATGCCTTGAAATTTGTAATACCAACACCTTCTTCCAATTGCTTCAATCTCACCTCAAAGGTGAGTGGGGGCTTAGTGAACACAACTTCACTGCCTCCTTTCTTCTTGGATCTTCTGGTGAATACAGTTGTGGAGGCCCTTTCTTTCTTACATGCTCTTCTTATTTTTATGCTTCTTCTTCTTCATTCTCAGATTCTTCATCTTCACCTTTTCCCTTGGTAATCATAAGAGGTACACTGGCTATTTTCAGTTTAGGTATCCTCCTCATACCTTTATTTTCAGCTTGTGGGAGCTTGATTTCAAGCTCTATTCTAGCTTTGTCTTTACCATATGTTCCAAAGATAGGTGCCTTTGGATCTACACGCTCATTCACCAAGGCTTCAATTATCTCCTTTGTTTCATCAATATTAACCTCATAAGGAAGAAGTTTCACCCATACTATTCTAGGCCTAACTGCCTGAATGTACACTCTATCATAGTCAACCATGAAACAGACATCATCCTTGTAGTCTTCAACTAATTTTGATGGAATCTGGAACCTGTTATTCATCTTTTATTTAAATGCTTCAAAATAGTTGTCCATTATGCTATCAAAATTCTCATCCATTTCTACAATAAACTCATTAATCTGGTACAAAACTGGAGTGTCCTTTCTCCATACCATGGTTCCTTTGGAAGGGGAAAACTTTTGAACATAAAAGAACAAACAAGTTAACAGAGAACCAAATTTACATGGATTATTCTTTGAAGTCCTTATGCCTTCCATGTTCTTATTCAATTATTTCAACATTAAATCTGCCAAGTCATATTCCAAAATCTTCTTAACAACCTTATATGCTAGGTCAACAGCTTCACACGACACACTATTCAGTTGACTAGAGTTGTATATTTTATGTGCAATAATATGAATGCCAAACCTGAGTTCCACATTAGATATATTGCTGATTTTTAATCCTCTACCATCCCACTCAGCTAGGGTTTTCTTTTGAAGCTCATCCCAGCCTAGGGTTTTAGTAACTTTGACCTTGTTGAGCATAGGGAGACCCATAATTTTATGAATCATCTTCTTCGTAATCAGAACTAGCTACTCTAACCACAACTGACCATTATGGACTTGGCTCAAGATATATCTAATCCATTTTATCTGAAAGTTTCTTGGTAGGTATGGAATGTGGGTTAAGCCTTTCTCCTCTAGATGTTTATGCTTGGGCTTAATGGTTCCATCAACACATAGTTCACCTAGGGCACTATCCATTTCTAGGGTTCCTATCTCTTGCACTACACATTTGAAATTAGTTCAAATATCATTGATAAGGAGTACCTTTGGTGGAATTTGAGACTGAGCTCCATTGGGGTCGAGAGATTCTGCAATTGTTGGTATCGGTTTGAAATTTGGGGCTTTCCATTCAACACCTCACACCAACATCTCTGATCCTTTCTTTGCCTTGCTGCTACTAGTGGTGGATGCCATGATCACTCGATCGTCTGAGAAAATTCCTCGAAAAACTTTGCTGCAAATTATGCTAAAGATCACTTGAATGCTTTGTAAATCGCTCTACTCTAGATATATTGAATTCACGGTGGAAATGAAATTGAATTCCTTCCTTTTGATAAAAATTTCCCATTAGTGCTCAATACAATGAGAGCCATAATGACATAGTACGTGATAGGTTGTCATCCACTATTTGTGCAGATTGCTCGGTAGAACCTTGTAACTCGGTGATGAAACAAAACTTTGTTACTCCCAACTTCGCTCGGTATGATCTAGCATTGCTTGGTGAATACTAATGCTGACCTTTTGTGATCCCTCTGTATCTGAAATATTGATTTGGACCTTTTGCTTCCTTCCATTGGAATTGTTTAAGATGTGACCTTGAGAATAAAATTCCAGTTCTTTCTTAAGAACTTAATTGGAAATGGTGGAGTCACCCACTTCTTGAGTGACATGACCATCACCACTTGAACTGGCTTGCTTGGTAGATTTGGGAATCCACTACTATCTCATCTACTTCCTGATGTTATCAGCTTTTGCTTTCTTTTCATCTTCAACTCTACCTGTATTCATGCAATTCGTAGCTATATGACCAAGTTTAGTACATGTGTAACATCTTATTGTACTATCCTTTCTTCTCAAGTGATGCCTAACATAGTTTATGCCAATGTGTCCATATTCTCCATAGTAATGACATCTACACCAAGTATTGTAGTCCCAACCAAATATTGCCTTTACAAATTGTTCAGTTGGATTGAATGGTTTAAATATGTATTCGAATTTCTTGTGACCTTGTTTCTTGCATTTGTGACATTTTCCTTCAAACTTTGGTTTCTCCTTGCATTCATTAGCTTTATGATCATGCTGACTACAATTGTAGCATTTTCCATTGAATTTTGCCTTTCGATTACTCCAACATTTATTTGATGTATGACCTATCTTACCACAGTGATTGCAAGTAGGTTTTTGATTCCTTTGAGCACCTTGTTTGGAGGATTCACCTTCTTCTTTATATCCAAGTCCTATTTTTCCCTTTTGCCTATAAAGTTTTTGCTCATTTTGCTGATTCAATTGATCCATGTCTGCTTGGGATTTCATTATTCTTTCATTGAGTTACTTTTCAAAATTTAGATCAAATTTCAATATTCCATTGATTTGTCTTTTAGTACTTAAATCATTCCTTAAACTTTCATTTTTAGATCTCAGACTCATGATTTCCTCATTTGCATTGGAGAGCAGATTGATAAGACTTACTTGCTGAAGGGATTGATTTTGAGTTTCATTGTTCCTTATCTCTAGGTCTTCATTTGCCTTATTTCTTTGTTCCAAAATTTCACACAATCTTATCGACTAAATTTCATGTTCTCTCTTTAATTTTCTTACCTCTTCTTGCAAGGAGCCATTCTTTTCTAGGAGTTCTTTGATTGCCTCATTTGCTTCATCTGAACTGCTTGAGGGAAAAAAGTCTTCAATCTTCTCTTTAACATACTGGTAGTCATTCATTTGTTTTGCAAGTTCCTTCCTTCTTTTTAGGGATTGGGAAAGATGCTATTTTGCTTCCTTGAGTTGAGCTACAACCATCTCCAGATCTAGCTTCTCATTGTCAATAGCTTTGTCAAGTCTAAATATCTCCATTATTCTTGATCTTTGCTCAAGCTGTCAAAAACTTTATCTTGAGAACCATAATGCTCTGATACCAATTGTTGGAAATAATCAAGACTAGCTAGGTTACTAAGAGGGGAGGGGTGAATTAGTAACCTCAAAACTTTTGACAAAATTTAGTAGTTAATAACATAATCCATTCACCATTAATAGATCTAATCTATTGCATGCATGAGAAGCTGGAAGCACAAAACACTTGACGACAATATTTGGTGACCCATAAACCTTCCAAATAGAAAGTAAAATTGGGGTGGGGATGATACCCACAAAACTTCAATACTGTAGTATAAAGTTGGCTTGTTAAGGCTTACAATGATCACTTCTGATCATCTGCCCCATTAGGAGCAATTAGGACTGCTAGGTTCACCTTGTTAGAGGTTTTACAAACATACAATGAAGTATGCACTTGGTAAAAAGATTTAAGAAAAGACTGTTATGTCTACCCTATTAAAGGATTTGAAGTTGATTCACCTATTAGGATGAAATAGTAGATCTGACTTACAACTGAATTGTTGATTTAGATCCTTGAAATGCTGATCACCTCTTTGTGATAGATATAACTTGATTGCTCCTGATTTGACCTTGCTATGCACTTTACTATGATGTTGATTCACATTCACATGCTGATCATCACATTTGCTTTTCACTCTTCTCAAAACATTATTACTTCATCATGCTTGGGTATGATACAATACATTACATATAGACCATCCCAATTCTCATAATTACAAGGTTGACCAAAACAAAAGATAACACCAATATTACTGAGTCGGCCCAAATGTACAAACTCGAGTTCTGAAAGCTAACTTGGTGAATTTCTGATACTCGACGTCTACTGCATTACTTAGCATCTTCATGCATTTGATAGAAGTATAGGCTCGATCCATACTAATCACTGAATGTAGCTTTAAACTTGGTGAACATTGGAGACTCGGTAGATATAGTGTCACTCGGTAGAAACTGAATACCATGTTTACCTTGCTTGCACTTGGTAAACACTACTCATCCCATCACTTAATAAACACTGGATTCACATCACAGGAACTAATGACTCGGTAGACATTGTGAAGCATGGTAACCACTAAACTGCTCGGTCTGAATTGCTGGACTTTGCACTGCCTGTATTCACTTGGTAACCACTGAAATTTTCGGTATGAACTGTGAAACTTGGTAATCATTGAATTGCTCGGCTAACACTAAAGATTGAATTATGAAATCAATAACCATACAAAATCTGAATAAGTGTTGTCACTAATGACAAACATGACTTAATGCCAACACCCTCTTCCACACTCCTTCTCCCTCATAACCCCCTTTTCATTTGACCCTCTTCCCTCATCCAATCCCCTTATGACACTTGTCGCAAGGCTATGGATTTTAAGAAGCACAATCCATGTGCTTTCCCTTCCTTGCATCCTAGCCCTCCCTCATCTTTTTTCCATCCTTGCACCCTAGCTAGCCATCCATCTCACCAACCTTAGCTTATAAATTGGACCTTCCCATGTCACAATATATCCACTTCCCATGCAAACTTATAATGCTATTTTGAGAGCTCACAAACTATCAAAATACCATCTATAATGGCAAAATCCCTCCATGTTCCCATTGTTAACCCCTTCACTTACCCTCATAATTGACCTTAATCCAACACTAGAAGCTTGAGATTGTACTGAACACATATCCACCATCATTTGGACACATCAAAGTACCAAGGTGGCACTTGGAGTGCACACCATACCTAGTTTACTTTCTCCTTATGTTATCTCCTCCATCCTCTCATAAAGTTTTTTGTATTTCTTTAGTTTTGAGTGTTAGATTCATTTTAATGTTCTTTACATACTAGGATATTACTACATACAAGAAGGACTCATTGTCCAAATAGTCTTCATACTATCCTCGTTGAATACCTAAATACACTGTCCAAACAACAACTTCTTTGCTAGATACAATTCTTTGTCAGCTCACCATACCTCAACTGCACCAAACACTTCTTTGATCCAATGGGTATTCACATGTAAGCTTACACATTACAATACAATATATATGACCGCATATCACTTCTTACATCTAAGGAAAATGTATTTCCTTTATACCAAGTGCTAGAATAAGTTATTGAGTCGACCTTGTGGCTTTCTCAATTTACAATAATAATATAGGACCATCTTAAGATATTACATTACATCATTACATCTTTTTACAATTACAAAAAGACTATCAACTCATAGTCTTCATAAAGTTTCACATGTGCAACATCTTACTTTTCTCACTTAACAAGGCCATCTTTGACATGTCTTTTATCACTGTCTCAATGCGCTCAACTAGATTCTATCTCTGTTAGGAGATACAATCCAAACATTAGCAACTGCTCCCTTTACCAAATTTGTCATAACTAGAGCTAGTCTTCACATTTTCGCATGTGCACAAAATTGTACCATGTAGACACTCTATAGAACATATCCTCAAGTGTGTAAATCCTCATATTCAATCCACAAACTACATGAAGCCAAAGTTTTTATGTTTCTTTGCCAATCTTCATAGAATAACCAGTCTGTTGATATCAATGACAAATGTTGTCATGAATACAACACACAACCTTTGAATTATGTCTCCATCAATGCTTAGATATGCCCCCATAGAAATACCAAAAATAGTCATGCTAGCAATCTCCCCTATTGACATTGATGGAATATAGATGAAAAACATCTAAGTGTTAGATAACTGAGAGGAGGTGGGGTGAATCAACTATGTCCAGTTATCATATAGTCCCTTCAAACAATTTCAATACTAAACAATATTCACAAAATTCAAAAATAATCACTTGGTAGAATCAACAGTTAACTTCTTCAACTAATTTATCAGAAAATTTTAACTTATTGTTCTTGCATTACCGAGCATTAGTAAATTAATCAAGTTATAACCTAGTTACGATTTAGTTATTACTGAGTTATAGTAAGATGTAAAGCATATAAAATGCTTGCAACACAAATAAAATTCACACAATTTGACACCAATATTTTGAAGGTGGAAATCCTGCTAAAGGAAAAACTGCATGGGACTGACAACCCAAAAAATGCACTCTTTTGAAGTGATCTTGGCTAGGAGCCAACCTTGTCATGGGTTACAAACACTTTGTTAAAATGACGATGTTAGAGAATTTCACCAAAAGATCAACTAGACCTTATCACTCCCTATCCTTGACTAAAAAGAGTGTCCTACTTTAAAGGACTTACAAACAACACTAATCGATGTTAACATATAGGATTCCACAAACTTGTTAGGCCCACTCAATACTTTTGATATTTTCTACTGCAATAGTTAAACCGTAACAATATAAAGTGATCTGTCAGGATAATAACTACCTTTGCTTGTTCATATCTCCATTCTTTTCTTTGTCTTCTTCTTCTCCTCTATCACTCAGCTAATTCAATCTTCACTCCAACTCTAATTCTTATCTTTCCTTTGCTCTACTCTGTTCACTTGGCTCAATTCTTTACAATTTTCCTTCAACAATAACTTAGAACTTTAGCTATATGATCACCATCAACTTTGAACCAACAACCTAAAATTGTCTCCAACATCTCCTTAAATAGTTTTCTCAATGCTTCTAGATCCTTCCATATTTTGTCACTTAATCAAAATCATCGATCTCTAGTTTACAACTAAATTCCTTTATACAATGAATTTGGCCATCTTGAAAATATAACATACATAGAACTTTGTGCACATCCTTTTCCTTCTTCAATTTCCATCATCAAATCTTCATTGAATTTTCTAAGCCATTGATCTTGTAACAAACTTTGACTCATGCCTTGGACCTTCGTGATCTTTCCAATTTTCCACCAAAATTTGGCCTCAGATTCCAATTCTTCAAATTTATTCTTCTAGTTGTTACTCGATAAGCATAGCATTCACTCGAGAAATATAGTACTCAATTAATACTAACTTGCTTGGGAAACATAGTCAACTTTCTCTACGTGGTGACAACTATAGTTACTCAGTGTACACTGACCTTCTTCAGTGACCTTACTACTCAAGTAAGCTTTGCATAGCTCTTTACATTACAACTTTGCATGATTGTAGGACAAAATCAATATTACATAACCATTGACTAACTCATTCAAGTACCCATTGAATACCTTACATATCAAATTAACTCTTCGTCTCAATAACATATATTATTCAAATCCTTTTCATCAATCAAATGATATGGTACTCTACTGAATTAGCATAATATCTAATCAATTATGACTTGACATCAATGACAACATAACAACTAATATGAGTATTTTACATTATGTTCATAGCATCATTAATTAACAATCTCCCACTTATTCAACTATGAATTACAACAATATTAATTGGGGCTAACATTAAGTTGCATGAATACTAAATATATTTATGTTGCATTTGCTCGCCCATTCATGCTACTCATGAGTGCAATTGTCATTTTTCAAATCCTCTTCATCAATTAGATCCTTAAAATCCTCTTCATCAATTAAACCCTTAAATCCTCCAAATTATCTTCCCCCATTGACATCAATCAATATATACAAAGGTGTATTTCATTTGCTACTCTCCCCCCATTGACATCAATGATAAAGGTATCATTATGTCAATTTTGCATAAGATCTTCAATAAGCTCAAGTATCCAAACACATTGTTAAGGATCACTACCAAGAGTCCTTCATGACTTAGCTTAATCATAGATACTTTGTTATAGGAGAAGCATCAAGCATCTAGTCTAGATGAATAAATAGTGCTTTGCTACCATTGGACTAATACATTCACTGCATCAACTAATCAAGAGTAGGATAGGGCATAACCCCAACCATACCTCTCAAGTACTCAAATGTATTTCTAGCCAAAAGTTTTGTAAATATATCTGCTATCTGCTCCTTTGTGTTAACATACTCTAATCTAATCTCTTTATCTATAATTTTATCTAAAAGTGGTACATAATAGATATATGCTTTGTCTTAGAATGTAACACATGATTTTTAGACATACTAATTGTACTTGTGTTATCATAATGTATGATAACAAGCTTTGTAAACTCTATCCTAATGTCCTTCAACATTTGCTTCATCCAAATAATATGATTACAATTTTTTTCTACTATAACATACCCTGCTTCTATCATACTCTATGAAATACAATCATGTTTCTTTCTTAGCCAAGAAACCAATCTACCTCCCAAGAAAAATGTTCCACCACTTATACTTTTTATGTCATCAATACTGCCTTCCCAATATGCATCAGTGTATGCACATAAGGTAAAGTCATGTGATCTATCATACCAAAGCCCATAATCAGGTGTACCATAATACGACTCTCTAGGCTTTGCGTGAAACTGCATTAGCTATATCAAGTCTAGTGTGTGTCAAATATTGCAAATCTTCAATCATAGATCTATGCTTCTTATATGCTCAATTAAAGGGTATTCATCTTTGCTAGAAAACTTATGTCTAGTAACCATAGCTATATCAACATGCTTACAACTTTCTAAACCAAATATGTTCAACAAGTCCTTAAGGTACTTAGCTTGTGATATGAATATACCATCTTTGTTTTGTATAATCTACAAACCCAAAAAGTACTTAATCTAACTAACCATGCTCATTTCAAATTCTTTCTTCATTTCTTCTAAAAATGTCTTACTTGCTTCATCATTAACTCCAAAGATTATGTCATCAAAAAATACTTCAACAATTAATAGATTGTTATCATTCTTTCTCAAATACTGATTGATATCGACATTACCTTTTATGAATCCCAAACTTATTAGATACTTGCTCAATCTTAGTGCTTGTTTTAGTCCATATAGTGCTTTCTTGAATCTACAAACTATGTCTTCTTTGTTTGTCAAGGGAAAACCATCAGGCTGCTCAATGTAGACTTCTTCTTCAAATTCTCCATTCAGAAAGGTTGACTTGAGATCCATTTGATAAATTGTAAAATTTGTGTTAGTTGCGCATGCCAAAACATCCTAATTATATTTATTTTAGCAATAGGTGCAACCATGACAAAAACATTTTTTTCTAAGATAGCAACAACTAATTATTCAAAGGAAGCATGGGCTATCCATGAGATGAATTTCAAAGGGATTGATAAAGTATGTGTAGTGAAGTTACAGATGATTCAAAGGGAATTTGAGAACCTTCAAATGAAGGATAATTTGAGTCTATTGTAGACTTCAGCTCAAGGATCTTTGGTTTGATAAACCAGTTGAAATCAAATGAAGAAGATTATGAGGAGTATAAAATAGTGGAGAAGATATTGAGGTGTCTACCTCCAAAGTATGATAATCTTGTGATGACCATTGAAAAAGGACCTCATTGCTTCAAGACAATTGATGAGTTGATGGGTACTCTTCAAACCCATGAGCATCGGATTAACATATCAACATCTTCCCAAGAGCAAGCTTTTAAAGCTCAGTCCAATGCAAGAGGTAGGGGGAGAGGAAGAAATGGCTCTAGTAGAGGTTCTAGAGGCAGAGATTGTGGAAACTCTGGACAAAGGAATGGTGGAGGAGAAAGCTCAGGACAAGCAAGCAATCAAAAGGGAGCAAGAATCTCTCAAAATAACTGTAGAGGAGGTAAGAAGAACTACAACTCTAACAAGAGTAATGTAGAATGTTAAACTGCCATAAATTTGGGCCTTATGTAAGTGAATGCTAGAAAAAGCAAGGTGATCAATCAAGTTAGAATAAAAATTGGCTGATGTGAATGTGGGTGAAGTACACAATCCCACAACCTTCATCATGTACAACACTGGTGAAGAAGGCAACCCTGAGGTATGGTATTTGGACAATGGTTGTAGAAACAACATGAGTGGTAATGAAAGTTTATTTTCATTTATTGATACTTGAATTTCAAATATGAAATTAGAATGGGAAACAATGGAACCATTCCTATTGTGAGAAAAGGATCTATAATGGTCTGCAAAAGCAAGGTGAGAAGAGATAAATTCAAAATGTATATTTTTCCCTGGGTATGAAGCACAATTTGATGAGTGTTGGAAAAATCATTCAAAATGGTTACAAGGTGCTAAGGGAAAATGACAAGTGTGTCATTCATGAGAAAGATGTGAGTAAGAAAGTTCTAGCAGTGGTCCAAATGACAAGGAACCAGATGTTCCCCTTGAGGACAAAGACTTGTTTCTTTTCTCAAATTGTTGTTGCACCTCTCAAGCATGCATGTACAATAGTAGATCAACAACCAGCTCTAAAAAGTGTTATTGAAGACCCCTCCAACCTATGACATCTCAGGTATGGAAATCTTGGTTTTGCTGGTTTAAATTTATTATTCAAAAAAAGAATGGTAGATGGTTTGCCAAATATTGTAGATTCGTGTAACAAGTGTGAGGCTTGTATTTTGGGTAAGAAACATAGGCTTCCCTTCAATTCTAGTAATTATGGAAGGGTAAGGGCACCATTAGAGCTGATGCATTTTGATTTAGTTGGCCCTATGCATAACACTTCAATTGGGGGGAGTATTTATTGTGACATTCATAGATGATTTTAGCCATAGGACATGGGTGTATTTTTTGAAAAACAAATCTGAAGCATTTGATAAGTTTGTTGAATTTAAAGCCTAGGTTGAAAAGGAATTGCTAAGGACTCTTACGCTTAGAATTTTTTTGTTTTGATTATTATCTAAAAAATAGATATTTCAAAATTCATTGATTTTCAACTATGAATAACTTATCTTTTAATGAGGAAAATGAATTGTTTATTTGTACTAGTATTAAATTATATTTATAATATGAATCAATATTATTGTATTTACTATAGGCTATATTATTGCAATCACATGTGCTTAATTAGTAATTAATATCTTTTATTTCCACCAATTCGATCTATGTATTTTTAATTTTTATTGTCATTTTTCAAATTTCCCAAAGTCTATATATGAGTTTTTTTAAATTTTAAATCATTTAAATTATTTTCTTACAATTTGATTGGCTAAAATATTTGAGTGTTATAGGAGCTAAAAAGACTACCCATAATCTGAGGCAATATTCTAGGATGCACATATATAAATATATGTAAAGTTTAAGTTTTTCTACAACCATATAATTTTTTCCTTACATATTCTACATGGATTAATATTAATATTGATGCTATATCAATCAAATCTGAAGCAAAAATTAACACACTTAGAATATATAGATTTTTAGATAGCTTAAGGTAAATATCTAATCAGATTAATAGTACATAAAAAATTATTTTACTTTAAGAATTTCTTTTCTTCTAATTTTTTTTTTCTTACAAAGATTGATATTAATACTGACACAATATTAATCAAATTTGAAAAAAAAATTGACACACTAAGAAAATATATTTTTATATAGCTTAAATAACTTAAATATATCCATATAATATGTTCTATAATTAAATCCTCCACTATTTTATTCTTTTATAACAATTATGTTTTGAATGTTCTACTCAAATCCTATATATTTAACAATGATATATAACCTATCAATATAATTTTCCTCTATTCTCCTTTTATTTATTAAATTTATGAAATAATTTTATAAACGTTAATTTTAAATACAAGCCACTATGTTAAAGATTTATTAGACATTTTTTTCTCATCTAATTTTACTCATCTTTGGTAAATATATTTTATTGTATTTATTATGAGATTGTTGGGTGCAATTTAGTAGGTAAATAGTTACATGGTCGGCACATTAACCTTCAATCTATATAAGTATTTAAGGAAATTAAAGTACAATTTAAATTAATGTTCACAATTTGAAAAATACCAAAGAGGGCAAGCCTCAATTCATTAAATATTATCGCACACAATATAGTATTCTTACATTTAATTTTTCTACTATATTACTATTATATAATTAAATAATTAAAATTGTTATATATTATACAATATAATTCATATAAAATATTGATCTTTGTAAATTTTAAAAACTCATATAGATTCAACCATTCAAATAATCTAAATAGCATTTCAACTAAATTACTTTTATAACTAATTACAATTAAATTTTGCTATATTGATAGGATTTTACTATTTCAACTATAGTTATTACTACACAAACTTCAAATTAAATAAATGAGAGTTATTAGTCCTTGCTTTATAGGCAAGAGATTGTAGTTTTAGCTGAGTTTATGCTAGTAAGAAAATCTAAAAATATTAATGAATGTTTAATGTTTGTCAACACACACACACACACACACACACACACACACACACACACACACATGGTATATTTTGATTGGTTGTTGCATTTTTAGCTAGTGATTTTAAATATTTAAAAATGAAAATGATTCTTGTATGGACATTTAATGTAAATAAAATGGCTTCAATGAGAAATGACACCTCTTTAATTTGATGCCTTTGTTGTTGCATCATGCAATTATGAAATTGGCTATTCCTCAAAATTTGCCATTCATCTTTCATACGCTGAATTTTGTTAGTTGAATATTTTATAAATATCATTAGCAAAGTCATTTTTACAATCTTTCGACTATATTGAGTGAGAAGGGCATAGAGCTTATTTATCGTCAATGTTTCTAGTTTTAAGGAGGTGTTTTTCTCTTGTTCGGCTTGGCCTTTCCACTTCATTTTCTGTTCTATTTTGTAGGTAACAATATAGTGATTACATAACTTTCTTGCTTTTCCAGGTTACAAGTTTCGGTATATATTGAAAAATGCTACCACATTGTCTATATTTAGAGTCAACATTTCTACAATCATAACATGTAATATGCACTTTTAATGATTATGTAGTATTAGTTCTGTTATGGAGATATTTTATGTTACATTATAAAGATGTTTTTTCGCTTTATGAATGACTTGTTATGTGTAGATAGTAGGGTCAAGTTATGACCTAGAGATAAGAAGCACAAATGTCATCTTGAAGCATTGCATTGGATCTTATCAAAGTATTTGTTTTAAATTTTCATTTTGGTGTGAGAAACATTTGTTTTGGAATGGTAGAATTTTATATCTTCATATTATTTTTTATGACTATTATTAATTGGTGTAAAATTGCTTTGGCTAAGCTGTTAATTGTATGTGTTCTATGCATAGATGTTATACATGTTTTCTTTTAGCAAGCTAGAGTACCACTCATATTCATTCTTAAAAGTACAAGGTTGAGAAAATGAATATTTGCTCCTAAATGGTTTGGAAAAATTCATACATGTGATACTTTTCGTGAAAATCAACAAGTTTTCTTTTTAATGGATTAGACTCTAAGTTCTTTTGAATAATAGGTAGGACTCATACATGATGACAACTCAATTGGAGGTCACTGCTACATATCATTGATAAATGCCTCTTTATTTTAAGTTTTTAAATCTCTGTTATGGACCTTTACTTGTCATTTGAATGATTTTCAAACAAAAAGAAAATGCAATTGAAAATTTTCTTTCTTTTGAATCGTCAACAATAAATGTCTGCTACTATTTCAATTAATGATTTGAAACTCATTAAAGCTTAATGTGGCTTGCTTGGAACATATTTGTAGCTCATTTGAAGGCTATGATTGATGTTGTACCTTCCTTTGCTTGTATTAGATTTATTTACAATACTTAAGATGTTCAATCTTCAATTTCACTGCATTTACCATTGAAGTTTTGAGCACTGTTATTTCACTCTTTATTTTAAAAAGGAAATGATTAAATAATAATGTTTACAATGCTCATAGAAGTTTAATTTTAATTTTATTGCGTTTAATGTAGGTCAGTTCAACAATATTTGATATGATGACCACCACAATTATCTTTCACAGTTCATTGAAACAAGCCATTTGTATCAAAATACAAAAATCATTGTTGCATTATTATGATCTGACATATATAATTGTTCCTCAAATGAAGATGGTTCCAGATGGGATGGTTGGAGTGTTTGTTTTGTCCATAGCTCTTACAGTTTGACTAACAAGGTAATTGACAAATTTTTGTACACTAAGACACACACACACACACACACACACACACACACGCACGCACACATGCATGCACACATGCACACACACATGCACGCACACATGCACGCACACTAAGATACACAAACACACACGCACACACATGCACGCATGCACACACATACATATATACATTCTAGATTCATTTATGCAAAAAATTTAGATGAAAGATAAACTTTTGAATTCCAACTGTTTATTTTAATAGGATTCTTCTCGTCTCCATCTTGATTCATCACACTACTGCATGATTAAAATAACTAAGTATGAGCATGAACTTGATGCTGAAGCATATGCTCAATAAGTAATCTATGATTTGTTGAAAACATTAATGCTCTTGGTCATCATGTCTAAGCAATTTTTAAATTTGTCTTTTCGCTATCTATGCTTTTATAACAATCAAAATTTCAAGAATCCTTAACAATTCATATTTTTCATCTTGCCAATAATATCTATTTTACAAAATTAATAAAATCAAAACTTTTTTGATTACTATTCAATTTATGGTGCTAACCCTGGGGTCCCATGGGGGGTGCTTGGGCTCTATATTTAAGGATCTAGAGGTCCCATGATAATATTTTGGGGGGGCTAAAGATTAATTTGGAATCTTTTCCTATTAACTAGGAGCCCCTACTTTTTAGTTGAGCGGATGCAAAAGGGCAGGGGCTAGAAATAGCCCCTACTATTTAGGGAAGAATTTTGCCAATTGGCAAGAACCTACCCTTCATTTTCCCTCCAAATTGAAATCATCCTGCCAAAAATTCTAAAAACAACAATTTATATTTTTAATATTTCCTTCAATTTAGGAGCTAACTTTTTAAAGCAGATTTATATGTAATGCCTATGAGACCGCTCCCCTTTATTTTTAAGTAAGCGAGTGCCCATGGGACCCCAGCCTAAGCTTTTGGATTAGACTGTGTTGAGATTTTTACCATCAATGTTTCAAATCACACTACATGATCCATTATCAGGATGAGAGAGCAAGAGATGTAATGCAATGTAAAACTATTCAGTTTATTTGTATACAATTCAGTACGAAATTAAAATCTCTTTTTATGTTTTGTCTTTTAAGCATGTTCCTATTTTATGTTCCAATACAATCTTATATTTTTCTAACCAAAAAGCAAGGACTCTAGCTCTAACAAATACTACAAAAATAAATTACTACTCTAACAAATACTACTATATTGTTAACAAACCAAAAAGTACTAGCTACTAGAGAAACCTGTTTAATAGTAATATTTTATTAATTAATAATCTTAATTACATAAAATATACAATATTCTTTTTAAATATTATTATTTTTAATATATTATTATTTAAAATATAATTTTATAATAATTTAATTACATAATAAATTGTTTTCAAAACATTATTTCATTAATCAAAATATAAGAAATAATTCATATTTTAATATAATATAATTTATACCTAATAATGCATGGAACCACAAACCCTTGCTATAGACTATAGTGATCATTCAAAGGGAAGCTTTACAATGAGTGTTGTCTTAATAGTAATATATATTGTAAATTAATAATAATTATATACTAGCAATTGTACGTTTTTGTACGCACAACTGATAAGCTGATAGAGTGATATATTTGAGGGGATGAAAAGATGACATAAATAATAATGAGGTTTTGATCAAAGGCATAGACTTCAACATGACATAAAATATAATAGTCTGACAGAAAATCAAAATGAACAAGAATATAACTTTGAGAATACATGACTAAAAGTGAAATCTTAAATTAATAGTATGGAAGAGAAAGTAACATTAACCAACTAATATATTTAGATCTCACGTGGATATTATTTCTAAAAACATTTGTAACAATTTTATTTTAGATTTTTTGTAAAAAAAATACTATGAAAATTTGAGAGAAACTTACTATTGAAAAATAACATATTATTGATAAGCTTAAATTTTCATATCCATGAAAATTCTCAGGTACTCTTGTTCTCATTTTGGAAGATAATCTATATATGTATAAATATGCAAATGATGTTAAGTTTGGCTCATGCCTATTGCCTTTGTTCTCCCTATACACACATGAATTTGACATATTTAGCCCCAACTTATCAACATAAGTATTGTAAATAGTTGGATATTATTCAATTAATTAAATAAATATACATACATCAATCCTAGTATAGTTCATATCCACCTAAGTCGAGTAGTTTGTCCTCCTAGGATTATCTTTGTGGCCATAAACTCAACCATATAGACGTAGAGTTGACCACCATCTTAGAAATATTTAAATTTAAAAATTAGACAACTCAACTCTATTATGTTTCTTCATTGAGTTGATTAAGTACACAGTTTTAAAGATGTCATGATATGTGTTAGTATTTATGACATTTAGGTCACTTTTATCATCCAAAGATCTTATCCTCTATGTTTTATTCACGTAATTTTACATTAGATCACTTTAATTGCTATTAATATTTCAATACAATTATAAATACTTTTATCCTTTAAATATTTAAAAAGAGCTAAGAAAGTGAATATAAGTTAAGAAAATAATAAAGAGGAACTCTATATTGAGTAGGTTCAAATATAGATATAAAGAACAAATCGAAAACCTAAACTTAGACTTGAAAATTTGATATCAAATAAAGTATAAATTCAATAGGTACTAGCCTGTCTCAGATGTACTTTCCACAAATGGCTCATCACAAGTTTATGTTTATATATAGAATTAGGGTTAGACTATGGATTTACACAATTCTTGGTATGATGGTTAAGGATGGAAGGTTTAGCAATTAAGATTAGGGATTACCATTAAGAGTTGGGGTTAGGGTTTAACATCTATTTTTAGTAATATGGGTAGGAATAGGGTTATGATATGGGTTTACTTCATTTTTAGAATTATGTTTAAGGTTAGGGTTTGATTAGGGTTAGCACGTAGGATAAGGGTATAGTGTTAGGATTTTGATTTTTAAAACCATACTTTATCATTTAAGATTAAGAATAACAATAACCATAATTTTATTTTAAATTTGAATACCCTTTAATCATAATTTTAAATTTATGTTTTCTATTATACATATTTAAATAATTTTTTTTTTTTTTTTTGATTAAGAGGGGTAAACGCTTTGACCTGGAGCTATGAACCAATGAGGCCACAAACGGGGGACCTCATCCCCATGAGATTTAAACCTTGATGGCAAGGATAACAACACAACAACTTAACCATCACAACATGCCACTATTGGCATTTAAATAAAATATTATTTACTAACTAGAGTTAAATTTTTACTTTGTAAGATATGACATCATTTTAGTTGTAAAAAGAAAATTAATATAGATTTCAAAAAAAATACTATTCTATTTTTAGATGAAGTAAAAGATATTCTATAAATTAAACTTAATTATATTTTAAAAAGGAATTAAAATGAGTCATCACCTTTCTAAAATTAATTTTGAAAACTTAAATTTTTATTTCAACAAAATCTTTCTAAATTTTAACTAAAATCTATGTAGATTTTTTAAAAATATTTTTCTTATTATTTCAAAACTAAAATCTTGATCATAATAAAATATTTCTATATTTTAACTATAAAATATTTTTTATAATGTATTTTAATTTTTTTAAAGAAGTTGTCAATGATTTTAAAATAACTTTTAAACCTAAAATCTAGATTTCAATAAAATCTATCTATATTATCAATAATATTTAAGAAACATTACTTATCAAAAAATTGTCTATTATTCATTTTTTTTCAAATTTTATATTAAGTTAAGTTGTAATCTTTTAATTTTTAAATGAAACATAAATTAATTTTCAAATAAATCATTTTTAAATTTATAATTGACTAATATGAAAATAATAAATTAAAGATTTTTTTTATTAAATATAGATTTATGAAAAATAATGCCACCTTCCTGTATTCAACATTAACAACTTGTCAATAAGGTGTCCTCATTGCAAGTTGTATAAATTTTTCAATTAACAATATGACTTTTGTTATAAAGTAGATTTTCCATTTTAAACATTGCCTTTTTTTGTTCTTCATTTACTTAAATTTTTCTTTACAATCTATTAGCAAAACTTTTGATAAGTAGCTCAGTAAAATCATTTTCATTTTCAAAATATGTATTGGAAGTTTTAGCTTTCAAAATATAGCTAGTACTGTCAATTAGTAAAATTTTCCTATTTTTTTTTTGAAAAACTTTATTTATCATTGAATATAATTATTCAATAGGATATAAATACGTTTAGAATTTTAAAGAAATCAACATAGAATCCAAAAAGATATGAATACCTCTGATTTCTTCTTTCCAATCTGGTAATCATTATACCTCAACAATGTCAACATATACTAATAGGAGAAAAATGACCACATTTCAAAGATAAATCTGGAGAGAATAATATTAGAAAATTGAAATCAAATTGAGAATAACAAACAACATTATCAAAAAAATGAAAACATTAATGACCAAATTCGAATCAACTAGCTAAAATTTGAGCTTTCGACTTTGAAGAAGAGCTTGTTCTTATAAACAAAGGGTAAGCAAAATCTTTCAAATGTGGAGGTAGAAAATAGAAACTATAGTTTGAATCAAAAATTTAGATAATAAGAATAATTTGAATTAGAAATATAGAGGATATATAGAAATATTTAGAAAGTGGAAATAAAGATAAGATTTACTATCATAAAATATAAAATCTGAAAGGGGCTAACAATTTTTTGACGAAAAATTGTCAAATCTATAAGCCTATCGGCTTAATAAGTCTATGGGCTTAATTATATTAAAATAATGTTAATTAGATAAAATATAAAATATACTAAATTAACTTTTTATAAGTAATTATTAGGCCAATAGGCATGTGGGATTTTAAAATTTTTCGCTGGAGGTTTTTATATTTTATGGTGAATTTTCTTATTGATGTTGATTTTAAGAAATTTCTAAAAAAGAACTTTATTCTAGTCATAGAAACTTTCTAATTTTTGTTTTAGTGGATTTGAATAAATGATTAATGATTGTTTGTTGAATGGCCTGAGTGAAATCAAAAAAATTGTTAGGGATTTTTCAGAATAGTTTTCAATCGGATTAAAATCTTTCTATTCTATTTTGATTTGACTAGATTATTTTACTTTGCTTTTCTGAATTCTGTGAATCTTTGTGGCATGACATAAGGGTTTTTTCTTTTATGCCCAGTTGTATTTTTTAGCTATTTCATGCAAAAATCTAATGATTGTCTTAGAAAGAGGCTTGTGGCTACATTGGATAATTTTTTGCCTCTTTCTTTTTCACATTCTCACTGAAAATAAACACACATTTTTTTGAACAGACAATTTTGCATGATGGTACAAAGTACAAACCATTGAGCAAGGCTTTGTGGCATGAGACATGAAAACATTGCAGAAAACTATAGACTTTATTAGGAAGCCATTTTACAAAAGGCCTAGAGCTGATGATGCTATTGTTTGTGTATAAAATTTATGACCAAGAAATAAAAAAATTCATTTACTTATAGTTTATTAAACATTCCCATGTGGTTCGCAATAGTTGATGGTTATTTGCTTCATTCTTATTTAGCCAATAAGGGTTTGAATAACAAAAGATTATTGATGATTATAAAGGTTGAGGCAAATGGATAAACAATTGGGGTGTGTCTACAAATAAAATTTTGGAATCTTGGTGAGGCGTTGAACAAGAGCATCTTGTAGTGGATTTTTTGGTTGAATATTGAAGTTTTTAAAATTTCGTTGAGATTCTTTTTGTATCAATATGGTTTATTGTACAACTTAAAAATAACAAGCAGAATTCAAAGCATAAATGTAAATGTGATGATATTAAATAATGAGAAACATCAATATTATGTTTCTTACTTTGTATTTAGTTTGGTTAGATAAGCTTTTTCTTTGTGTAATACAAGGTTCCAAACATTATAAATGTAAATAGTATTTTATGTGAAATTATATGTATGTATATTATTTTGGTAATTTTTTATTGTATTTGGTTGAATGATTTTTGTGATTTATTTGATTGTATAATAATGAATGTTTTACAACCATATTAGTATTTTTTATCAGATTTGGTTGGATGAGATTTTTTGATGAATTTTGTAATATAATTTTTTGTCTAATTTTAATAACATTTAAGTTGCAAAAGTATACATGTAAAGTAAAATTATATATTGTAAGTTTTCATCCAAATTAAATTGGCACTTTCCTATCTACTCATTGTTGCATGCAACTACTAGTTTATTATAATATAGAATATAATTATATAATAATTTTTTTTTTGAAACAAAAGACAAAAGCCTAATATTAAAATTTGGTTTGGGCATTCTTCTAGTGGTCTAGTGATGATTCATTGTACTCTCGAAAGGGAGGTCAATAAAATAGACTTTCTATAAAACAAACTTTCCTTTCATTTTTCTATCGACTTTATGATATCAGTTGCTAAAATGTGCCATTGAAAAATCCCTGTTGTCTTATTTTGCATGATTTTCTTCAGATTAATGCACATGTGTGCATGGATGCCGTGTGATTGTCTAAGCCAGCCATAGGTGTACTGTCATTCAATTTGGGGTTCTTCCAATTTGAAACTGTTCAAGTCAGGAAATGCCTCATTATATGCTAGTGTATTTCATGCAATAGGTAGAATGACATTTTATTTACTCCCTTCATTTGGGTAGGTAGTCCTTCTACAGAAAGGTAATTTTTCAAGATATTTTAGTTCAGGATTACCCTGGTTTTGAAATGCTTAAGATTATACGAATGAAATGAATTATTATTATACATTTAGCAATTACATTTAATTTTGAGGATAACAAAGATGAGACTTGTTTAATTTTCCTTAATGTTCCTTTTAATTTAACTAGGACCAAATTTATGTTAGTTGAGTGGATAGATATTCTTAAAGCATCAGGTTTTTTGTGTGCCTTTTTTTGCAATGTTTAATTGATGCTAAAAAGAAATATTTATGCTAGTTAAAAGAAATAGTTTCGTCTTATATCTTAAGCTGGTCAGAAGTGCTTGTAATTTGTTTTTTAGTCTAAATTGCTACAGATGAATTTTAAGTAAATATTAGTCGTAGACCCCTGAAATATTTATCAAATTTCAAGTTAATCTTTTGCAGCAAAAACTATCAATCCCAAAATTAATAAAAAGCAAAAATATAGGACACATTCAGGAATCAGAACCATTTTACCACCTGTCTTTCCATCCAGATAGATTTCTAAGGGAACTTTAAGCTTTTCTTATTTACTCCAGCTCTATTCAACATTTATTTTTTCTGTTCTTGAATACTACCTGCACAATTATCTAATATTCGATTTGTAGTCCTTTTATATTGATAATTTGGTAAGATAAATCTAGTTTTAGTATGTGCACCCAACTAATAGAACAACTCTCTGTTTGATGACCATATCCCTAGCATTATTTACAATGACGAGAGCAGAGAATTAAATTAGGTAGATCAAGATGGATGAAGGTCTCTTTAGTAAACCATAAAATGTTTGACAAAGCATAAACATGCCTAAATAAAGACAACAATAAACATGTCACCATCATAGTTACTTGTCATCACAATCATCCACACATCTTCAAAATATGAAGGGCAGCTGTGCATTCCTGAGATTAATTACATTGTTATTTCTGTGATATAAACACAGTCTTTGATATATATATTTTTATTTTTTTTTATTTTTAATTATAAATAAAAAAATCTTTTTCCTATTATGAAATATCTCCTTATTGTAATTTATAAAAATCTCCATGTTAAACAATTATTTGTGAGAGTCATAATCTAATATTTAATAACCTTGAATTTGCTTGTCATACAATAAAAATATAAACAATTTTATGGATTTATATTATTTCTTTTGTCTTTAAAATGAAAATTTTATGTACTTTATTTACTTTAAATTTTATAATAAGATATTTTTAAAAATAAAGTCATTTCATTGTGAGATTTTATGAATTTCTAAATTAGGGTATATTGATTGTAAGTATACCACAAACTATAAATTTCAATTATAATTTCATAATGAAGAAGATTTAAAGTATAAAAGTAAATATATTTAAATAGTTCTTCTTCATATTTATGACTTTGATTTTTTTGCCTCAAAATCTATAAGAGAAAAGAAATTTATTTGTTTTTAAATATCTTAAAAAATATATTTTTAATTTCCGCTCTTTGGTAAAGAGTGGTGATAGCGACACCATACACCTACTTTATTAGAGCATCTTCTCTAGGGTTCCAACAAATGAAAATACAACAATATTCCTAAAAATCTAGAACAAGCACAAAAATTGTAGAACAAATTTTATTGCTGCTTACAAAGTAAATTTTCTGAACAAGTAGCTATAAGTAGGAACCCTCTAAAGATCCATGCATGAAGGGAGGAGCAACTAGCTCTTATCATGCATTATTTTTGGCATGATCAAGATACAAAAATTTGGCAACTTCGCTAACTACAAACATATTAAGCATTAAATTCATTCATTGTAAGATGACTTTCAAACTAGAGTTATAAAAAGCTAAGGGTCCATTTGGTTGCATGCATAGGAATGAAGAATAGGAATGCATATTGGGAATAGGAATGGCTATTCCATTAACAACTATTTTTTGGAATGGGTATAATCTCATTTTAGAGGCAAAATGGGAATATGTATTCATATTCCCTATTCCAAATGACAAACCAAACAAAAAACATAAAATGTAATCCAAACTTTCCATTCCTATTCCAACAACCAAATGGGCCCTAATAGAATAAATTTAATACTATGAACCAAAACATGGGTTTGTTACAGTGATTCCTCATATAATACAATTCAAAGTTAGAAAAGAGTTAGATATCCAGGGTAAGAGCACACATAACAAAACCCTTGAGCTTAGATGGCCTCTTACTGTGTCTCCATTCAATTTCTCCACCTCTCTCATTTGGAGGTTTTGGTATGTCAAAACCTCTTTGTTCATTTTCATTCATGCGAATCAACAACATTTGATGACCAATAACTAGAGAGACTTTTGCAAGAGTTCTTCTTTGGGTTGTATATTATCACTCTCTTGCAAAGGCTCTTTATTTCCTAGATCATACAAATCCTTTGCCTTGAAATCTTCAAATTTCTTCTTTCAAGATAAAAGTTGAGGTTTTTCAATGCAACATTCTAGCTTTTGGAAATACCTCTAAGGTTTCCATGCAAGCTCAACTCCACTATGACCAAACATTGCCACCCAAAATCATCTGGAAGAAAAGGAAAAAGAGTTCCCATTACAAATCACAACAACACACCCTATACTTATCAAAATTTATTTAATAGGATATAATTCTCTAAATCTATTATCAACTTGGTAGGGGTCTCTATCTATACTCAAGTAATTCAATTTTTTTGTTTCTATTTATAGACGACTTCAATTTGTTTCTTTGTGGCCAAACAATTATTTTAATTTTTTCTATTTACCAACAATAGTTATAAATTGTTAAAACTAATAATAGATGAAGAGAGAAACATGCAAAAATTAATTTAATAATGATTATTATTCTTACATATTATAAATTTTAATTTTTTTTAAAATTAGTAAATTATTGGATCCTTATGTATTATATTAATAAAAGTAATTGAAGATTACAAATATCTCCATTCTAAGGGGCACTGGTAGGAAAGAATGGAGAAAGAGAACCTCTAGTCTTACCCGGGACCAAGGTGGACTATACACAGTTACATATGTAAAAGGGGCATACCTCAGTTTCAACTTCTTTTTTTTTTCATTCTAATTCTATTTCCTCTTTTTTTGTGTGTGATCAAATGCTTAGAGCTTCGATGAAATTAGGATCTTAGAGAAAATGTTCATACCAAAGCTTCCTACACTTGTTTGAAAATCTTGGAGAGATATACCTTTTTGATTTTCTGTAGTCCAAAACCACATCAAACTCATCTTTGAAGGTTAGTACTCGAAATCCACTATATATTAAAATCTATTTTTTGAATTATTAGATATTGGAGTGACCATAATCAAATAGATGTTTGACTATTAAATAGTACCCATGTGATTAGCTCTAAGCTATAATGAAATTAAAAGAAGATTGCTACAGTGCAAATGCTCCATATTCAATTGAGTATAATTAAGATCTAAGGTTAATGCAAGGAAGGAAAGACAACAAACATAACCCCATCATCTTAAGGGGAAAATCTAAGCCGGCAAGGAAGGGTTACAATCAACTAGGTAGAGACTAACAAGATGAGAAAGAAAAAAAGATCTAAGGTGATAAACTTTTCAGAATGAGCAAAAAATGGCATAAATGTGAATGACTATGAAAGTTTTAATTGTCTAACCCATTATAATCTAGGATTGATGTATACAGCCGAGGTCTTGAAGGCTTACTGATTTAGAAAAATTCATAATCTAATTAAATTTATAATGAATAATGAACTTTACTACTATTGAAAAAACTAAAATTCAGAAAGCTAAGATCTAAAACTAACGTGGAATATGTTATTGTACTGTTATTTGAAAAAGATCAAGTATTGAGATACCATAGAGAGACATTAGTATCTTGATCTATGAAAATATCTTCTATTAATATTCATAATATATACACTACTTGATAGCTCAACCAAGATAGGGAACCAATAAAGAAAACCAAAAAACTATGTGGATGAAGAGATCGAAAAAAGTAGAGTCTACCTACCAAAAATAGGACTATCAAGGACAACAAAAGTGGCAAGAAAAAAAAAATAGAGACTAGGGATAGATACCCAAAATAACTATAAGAATTTGCCTTAGGAAAAAATTCACCCAAGATCAAGGAACTCAAACACAAGCACAACAGTAGACCAACAAGGTATGATCAGAATAAGAACATCCACAATTGATTTATTGCTATTCAATTCAATGTATCAAAGAGTACACTAGAAGTGCCTATATATAAAGGCCTTTGGAATGCTTCTAGAATGCCTAAGAGTCAGCATCATAATAAGTCATACAACCATGCACATGTCCACCAAATATGAGTTATCCTCCATTAAGCACATGAGTAAGTGCAACGATGAGAGGATAAGCCTACAAAGGTGTAGCATGCAAATTTATGTTGTAGACACCATGTGCTAAATTGAGAGTGTGAACAATTGTGTTATCTACATGACAACTTAGTTAATTATGCAAACTCTAGTGTTGTAGGCACCATGTGCTAAATTAGAGTTGCTTACTTCTGTGTTGTCAACATGACAACTCATGAAAGTATGCAAACTCCTAAGCGTCTCACCAAATAAATAATAAAATAATGTAATATAATAAAATAATGCATTAACCTAAGTAAACTTAAGTAAAGTGTAAATAGTAAATACATATTTAGACCAACACCCCCCCTTCAGTGCAACTTAGGGGAATGCCCTTAAGCTTACGAAAACTAGGATGAAATGCACGATGGGTCCCAACTACTAGGCCATGTTAGGTACCCATGTACATAATGAAATACAATCTCTCATAAAGCAGAGAAAGAGGGAAAACCTCATGGGAAAAACCCTCCCCCAAAAAGAGATAAAAAGATAAGATGCATGGCTGGATGGAGTAATCAAGAGACCCCCCCTCCCAAATATGACATACATCAAGTATATACAAAAGAGAAGTGGAAGGACAAAACCCCTTAAGAGAAAAAAGTCCCCCCGATAAAAGAGAAGAAGAAGGAGACAAGGTATTCCCCCCCCTCAAGGTAGTGTGTCGATCAATGAGAAATGCTCCAATGTACAAGCCAATCCATGACCGCTGAATAATGTTCCTCCCCTTTGGAAGAAGCAATGGCAGAGGTACAGGTGAGATGCTTCCCTTGTGTGTAGAAAGAATCCCAATGATGAATGATGTCCTTGAAACCTGCTCAACTGTCTCGGTGTCAATGCTGATGGTCACCCCTTCCAAGACTGCTGAAAAGAATGAGTGCAGATCTAACAAAGATGGATGTAGAACCTATTTCAAAGAACAATTTATCTCCTCAAATGATAAATAGACCTCCTACAACTGTTGTACATAAGGATCCACAATCACATCAGCTTGTAAATATTGATCATGTAGAGAATGGACATGATGGTCAGAGTGAGCCCTCACAATAACTGTAGAAGGATCGTCCTCATCAAAGAGAAGTGATATATCATCAAAGAAGTCTCCCAAATTGGCTATGCCTGACTCCACAAACAAACTTGAAATGTCAGTCAAGAAGTCATCACCTGAGGCTGGAACTGGAAGACAAAGTGTACCCTGCTGTGGTGAAGTACATGAATCGATCACTATGGCAATAAATGAAGAATTCACCTCAAAGAGATGACAAATATCATTGAGGATGTCTCCCACATCTTCAATGTGAGGCTCCATAAACAACCTTGCAATGGTGGGAAGGAAGTCGTTGCATGAAGGTAAAGTAGGAAGACATGAAGGTTCCTGCTGCATTGAATCTGAAGCATTTGTGGTTGAAACAAGATCAATAGGAGCGATAGGAGCATTTGGAGGTATCATCTCATACGGAGAGGATGCAGCTACAATTAGAGGTAAAAGCTCTTTTAGGAATAGAGGAATGTGTGGATCTCCACATGTCTCCTAAAGATGAATCCAATAAACATATGAATCAGACGACTTAATGTCCTCAAGTGAATCCATAACCTCTATATCCATAAATAGAAAGATGAATCCAATAAACATATGAATCAGACGACTTAATGTCTCCTAAAGATGAATCCAATAAACATATGAATCCTAAAGATGAATCCAATAAACATATGAATCAGACGACTTAATGTCCTCAAGTGAATCCATAACCTCTATATCCTCTGACCATCTTAATTAATAGAAAATTTTACCAAATTAATTTTTTTTTCTTATACTAGGCGAAGCATAGAATGTGATGCAACTTTTAGATTTAAAAAATGTTATACCATTTGAACATTATAGCTATTTTTCAATCGGTATGTCAATTAGCACTTTATAATAATCTTCATTGAAAATTAACTAATAAATACTTATCGAACTCAGAATTTGACAACAATTATATCAATGAAATCTCGAGAGTGATATTGAAAAATCATTTTCATTTCAGTCAATTTCGATCAAAATAACATTGTCAAATGGCTACTCGAAGTTTGAGTGTCACTGAAACCCTCCTCAAACATGTTTTTTAAAAAGAAAATATATTTCGTGAATGTGTGAACATTAATATTATTATTATAATTATTATTACATTATAGTAATATGTATGATTATTATTATTAAATATAATATAGTTATAAATATAATATAGTGATATATATGATATATATTATTATTAAATATATATAGTAGTATTATATGAAAAAATTACTATATATAATAATATATATTGTTATTATTATTATTAAATCTATAATCTAGTAACATATATGATTATTATTATATAATCTAATAATATATTATTATTATATAATCTAATAATATATTATTATTATCTTAAAATATACAAATATAATATGATTATTAAATATAATATTGTCCCTTCGACCCATATGAAGAATTCTAATATGTATATGTCATCATGTAATAGGTTGAAGGGGGTCATAGGTCAACCTATGACCCCCTTCAACCTATACGAAACATTCTAATATGTCCCTAGGGGTCCTAGGAACATATGTCATCATGTATGGGTCGAAGGAGGTCATAGGGTGGGATCATAGGTCACCCTATGACCCCCTGCGACCCATATGAACAATTTTAATATGTCCTTAGAGGTCCTAGGACCCCTAGTGACATATGTAGTCATATAATGGTTCAAAAGGGGTCATAGGTCAACCTATCACCTAATTCAACCCATATGAAGCATTATAATATGTCCCTAGGAGTCCTACGGCACTTAGGTCCATATGTCATCATTTAATTGGTCGAAGGGGGTCATAGGTCAACCTATGATCCCCTTCAACCCATAGGAAGGATTCTAATATGTCCCTAGGGGTCTTAGGACCCCTAGGGACATATGTTATCATATAATAGGTCTCGACCCATATGAACGATTCTAATATGTTCGTAGGAGTCCTAGGACCCCTAGGGACATATGTCATCATGTAATGGGTCGAAGGGGTTCATAGGTCACCCTATGACCCCTTTTGACCCATACGAAAGATTCTAATATGTCCTTAGGGGTCTTAGGACCCCTAGGGACATATGTCATCATGTAATGGGTCGAAGGGGGTCATAGGTCACTCTATGACCCTCTTCGACCCATACGAAAGATTCTAATATGTCCTTAGGGGTCCTAGGACCCCTACAGACATATGTCATAAGTAATGGGTCGAAGGGGGTCATAGGTCAACCTATGACTCCCTTCGACTCATACGAAGCATTCTAATATGTCCCTAGGGGTCCTAGGACCCCTGTAGACATATGTCATCATGTAATGGGTCAAAGGGGGTCATAGGTCAACCTATGACCCCCTTCAACCCATACAAAGCATTCTAATATGTCCCTAGGGGTCCTAGGACCCCTACATACATATGTCATCATGTAATGGGTCGAACAAAGTCATAGGTCCTTCAACCCATACAAAGTATTCTAATATGTCCCTAGGGGTCCTAGGACCCCTACGAACATATGTCATCATGTAATGGGTCGAAAGGGGTCATAGGGGTGACCTATGACCCCCTTTGACCTATATGAAAGATTCTAATATGTTCGTAGGGGTCCTAGGACCCCTAGGGATATATGTCGTCATGTAATGGGTCGAAGGAGGTCATAGGGTGGACCCATATGAAGCATTCGTCACCCTATGACCCCTTTTGACCCATACGAAGGATTCTAATATGTCCTTAGGGGTCCTAGGACCCCTACAAACATATGTCATCATGTAATGGGTCACCTATGACCTCCTTCGACCCATACAAAGCATTCTAATATGTCCTTAGGGACATATGTCATCATTTAATGGGTCGAAGGGGGTCATAGGTCACCCAATGACCCCCTTCGACCCATACAAAGGATTCTAATATGTCCTTAGGGGTCCTAGGACCCCTAGGGACAAATGTTGTCATGTAATGGGTCGAAAGGGGTCATAGGTCACCCTATGACCCCCTTTGACCTATGACCCCCTTCGACCCATACGAAGGATTTTAATATGTCCCTAGAGGTCCTAGGACCCCTAGGGACATATGTTATCATGTAATGGGTCAAAGGGGGTCATAGGTCACCCTATAACCCCAATGACCCCCTTCGACCCATATGAATGATTCTAATGCGTCCCTAGGGGTCCTAGGACCCCTAGGGACATATCATCATTTAATGGGTCGAAGGGGGTCATAAGTCAACCTATGACTCCCTTCAACCCATACGAAGGATTCTAATATGTCCTAAGACCCCTAGGGATTAATGTTATCATGTAATGGGTCAAAGGGGGTCATAGGTGACCTATGACCCCCTTCGACCCATATGAACGATTCTAATATGTCCCTAGGGGTCCTGGGACCCCTAGGGACATATGTCATCATTTAATAGGTTGAATGGGGTCATAGGTCAACCTATGACCCCTTTCGACCCATATGAAGCATTCTAATATGTTCTTAGGGTTCTTAGGACCCCTAAGGACACATGTCATCATGTAATGGGTCGAAAGGGGTCATAGGTCAACCTATGACCCCTTTTGACCCATACAAAGGATTCTAATATGTCCCTAGGGGTCCTAGGACCCCTAGGGACATATGTCGTCATGTAATAGGTCGAAGGGGGTCATAGGTCACCCTATGACCCCCTTCGACCCATACAAAGGATTCTAATATGTCCTTAGGGGTTCTAGGACTCCTAGGGACATATGTCATAATGTAATGGGTCGAAGGGGGTCATAGGTCACCCTATGACCCCTTTCGACCAATACGAAGGAGTCTAATATGTCTTAGGGACAAATATTGTCATGTAATAGGTCGAAGGGGGTCATAGGTCAACCTATGACCCCCTTCGACCCATATGAAAGATTTTAATATGTCCCTAGGGACATATATATTAATATATATATTATATTTATAGATTATAATACTAATAAGATAATATATTATTATATATTAATAACATAGCTCATAATAACAATAATATATGAAAGATTATAATAATAATATATATTAATATTATATATATATATATATATAACATTATTATATTTAATAAAAATATAGGGAAAATAATAATAATATAATATAATAATATATATTATATTTATAGATTATAATAAGAATAACATAGTATATTATTATATATTAATAGATTATATGTTATATCTTTACGTTATGTTATTATATATATAATATATATCTTTACATAGTAATATAACTCAAATAATTGATAAGTCATAAACTATAACTCACATACTCGATTTTCCCTCCAAAATCTTTTAGGGGGCATATCGGATATTCGATTTGAAATCGGATATCCAATATTACTGACATCATTTTCCAACATATTCCCTATCCCTGCAGACTCGAAAACATCACTTTTTGAGGTTTTTTTTCATGGGTTTTACAAAAAGTCATGTTTTGGGGTCCAACCAATCGAAAAAAGTTCAAAAATCTAACTCTAGGTGTCCGATATTGTCATCTGAATGGGGAGCAGTAGTCATCAAAAGGCTAAACGCAAAAGGAAGGTATCCAATGAAGATATTGCAACATATAGGGAAAGGGACAAAATGGAACATCGAAGAAAAAGACAAGGTGTGTTAAATATCAGTCAAGTTGACGATGAATTAGTTGAAGGTGAAATCATAGAGTTAGATAATGAATATGTACAGTTGGGGAATGAAAATGTACCTATTGAAAATGATAATGTTAGAATTGAAAATTTAGAGAATGAAATTTTTGAGGACAAAATGCTACCAAGTCATAATCCAAATTGCATAATTGACCATGTCGAACATGACAATGCACAGGAACCTAATACACAAGAACCTTACATATCTCCTAATTATAATCAACATGAAGGTTGGAAAGAACCATTCGGTTATGGGCTTCAAGATTATATAAGATGTTTTTTGGCAACAAGATAGTGGTAGAGCAATGTTAGCTTTTCATGCACTTATTAAAGATGCAAAAGATGAGACCTATGCTTTCCAAATTGAAGATTCGTGTCAATAAAAAGTTGGAAAGAAATGCCATTATTGTGAAGAATCTTTTCAGTGCTCTCAATAGCATTGGAAAAAATAGCAAGGAGAAGGATAACAGAGCTGCTCGAAGGGTTATTACAACTTCTTTGGTAAGTCATCATTTGAGAAAGGGTAGATATATGAAACAAACTTGTATTGATTTGAATCTAAATTGTACTACTTTGAAAAGAGCACTTAGTCGACGAGAGAAAATTGATGATCCTCTTCAAAATGAAACATGGGCATTTGGTGGGAGACTTCCACATTTTGATAAGAAGCTATCTGATAATGCGAAGGAAGAAATTATACAATTTTGACACTTTAGCTCACGAGTATCACCCAATGCTAAAGATGTGTTAAAGTTAAGAATTGGCATCAGAGACCGCACGCCACATCCTAAACACTATTTGGAGGTAAGTCAAACTATGTTGTTCAAATAATTTAGAGAGAGTCATCCAAGTCGTCATATATCACAAAGGGCTTTTGAATCTTAGAAGCCATTTTATTGTGTGCCTCTCAAAATTCAAAATACATGCTGCTGCAAATATCATATTGAGTTTTCTATGCAACATGAACTATTACGCTCCATTCGTTCTACTTTATATAGTAAAGAAATGTTGGAGGATTGTGGTGCTAGTGGGCTTCCAAAATCGTCAAGAGACTTGCTAGATCAAATTTTATGTTGTAGAGTTGATGGTTGTTTCTTTTATAGAAATGCTTGTTTAAATGAGAAGTGTTCAGAATGTGGTGGCTTATCCAAGTTTGACACATGTTTCTATGAGGGGTGCAAACAAGATCTTGGAAAGACAATAGTGAAAAAAAGGTATATGAAACATTGAAATACACATTGAAGAGTGGGGGTGAGAGCTCTAGATGTGAATTGGTTGGAAAAGATATTAGTGTGGCTAGTTTTATTTCAGATTTCAAGGCAAATCTTTTTTACAAGTATGCAAGATATAGTCACAGGTCTCATTGGTTGGATCAACAATTTAGAATGCATAAGGAGACTTTTCCCATTGGCACTATTATATCAGTTGTTGATTTTGCTAAGAACTACACATTGTAACCTCAAAATGAGACACAATCTCAGTATTACAACTCCATTTAGATTGCTATTTTCGTTCAAATAACATATAAACATGCCCCTGATAGTGCGAAAGATAATCAGAAGATTATTAGAGAGTATCATTTTTATATGAGTGATGATAGATCTCACTCTCATGAGTTTGTGCAACATTGTTTCGAGAATTATTTTGATTTCTTACATGAGCATGAAATTGCTATGGATAGACATATCATTTGGTCAGATAACTGTACAGGTCAATTTAAGAATGCTCGCATGTTTTATTGGTTGTGTAGGATGCATGTAGAGAGAGGGTTGCCTCATATTTGGAATTTTTTTGAGTCCGGCCATGGAAAATGGGAACATGATGGAGCAGGGGCATGTGTGAAGAGAGCTCTAGTTAAGGAGCAACTAAAGATTTCACCAGCAGAGCTTCTTGATGCTTGTAGCATTGTTGATTGGTGTAGTTTAGCATTATCATAGGGGGGGACTCTTGATTCAGTGGTACACAGGTTCTTTTGGTTGGTTGAGGAAGGGTCCATAGCTGATAGATTAGATTGTGCTACAGTGAGAGACTCATAAAAAATGCATTCATTCTAGAGCTCTGATTCTAGTACATGGACCATTTGGACACGACAACTAGCTTGCTTTTGTCCTAGTTGTTTTCAGTGTGATTGGGATCATTGTTAGTTAAGTGAGTGGGTGGACACATGGGCTCCACATTATCTTACTCCATTGTCTATCATACCCTCTATCAGAAATGATGACATGAAAAGTTCACTTGAGCATAACCATCTATCAAATCTACTTCAGCCAGGACATGTCTTTGTATTGATTGCACCACAGGGAAATGATGAGAAATCTAATTATTAGTTAGCACGTTGTGTAAGAGGTAAACAAAAACTTGCACAACCGATCACAGATGATGATGGATTCACATATCCTACTGGTTCAGTGGTTGTCGCTAGAACATGGTTGCGGACATACATGCTTAGAAGGAAAGGAATTCCTGTATTCACAGACTATCAGAAGGACAAAATAATTCTCATACATTTGCATCTTATTATAGCAACAAATGTAAAGTTGTTGAAGCATCAAGGAAGACCAAAAGTAAAAGAACTTTTTACTATTACTAATGCTGACCATGAAGCCCTGTTAGAGACCCTAAAACAAAGAGAGGACCTTACTGGAACACTCGACTAGGTATATTTACTTCTTATCTTATTTTCTTCATAATGATTCAATGAACTGATGATTATCTTGTTTAATACAATAAGTTACTACTTTTTTTATGATATTGGAATGTAGGTACATCATGAAGAGTTTGGGGGGGGGGGGGGGGGGGGGGTGGGGTGGTGTTGGGGACAATTCCTGAGATTTATGATGTAAAATGTGAACTTTTTTTGTATATGGTTTTTGTAATAATGAAAAAGACAGGTTAAATTAGTTGCACATTCTAATTTGTATTTTGGTAGGTTCTTTGTAAGGAATTATAAAAGGAAGATATTGAACAAGTTCTTACAAATCATATTTGCATGTGATACAAGGCTATAAGGATAATTTTAAGAGCATTAATAACTATATGAAAGATAATTGCTTGCGGATATCTTATTACAAGTTTGGCTTTTTTCTTATTTGACATAGAGCTCTTGGGCCCACCCCTTGAAACAAGAGTAAAATTGACAAGAATCCCTTTGCATGCAGTCTCAAGCCTCCCCAAATGAACTAGTCATTACCAAGGTGGTTCAACATCACCCATTAGTGTTGAACCCTTAGGCCCACCCTTCCAACTAAGAGGAAAACTAGTTCTTAATCCAATAACATTAATGAAATACAGGGTTGTTGATCATCCACATACCTACTACATCTAATAAAAAGAATTTTCAAGAATGCATGACATGTTTCCAAATGCATATCAATAAAAATGCACAAAAATAAAATTCTATAATATTAAAGGATGCTAGTCCCTTTGCATACACCCTTTAGCATCTCTAGAAGAGCAAGTGATTTCCATGTGGATTCAATATCACCCAAACATGTTGAGCCCTTAGGCACACCCATTTGAATTAGTAGGAAAATGGATTGGTTATCCAACAATTTCTCATGCTAAGAAAGCTTGTTAATCGATCACATACCAACCACATCTCATCAAAAATAAATAAATCAAGTAATGCATACATGAGGTATGCACAATCACTAACCATTCTATGCACTTTTTTATCACATCAATACATGGAACACTAGTGCAAAGCACCTAATCATTTTTCTTTTCTTGATGTAATAAGGTTTAGGGATAGATCTAATGATCTCCCTGTGACCATCCACATTTGTAATGGACATAAGACCCCATGGTGCAACTATAAGCCTTGGCCATCAATTGGTCCAATAAAGTGGATTTTTGGTAAATTCCATGTTTTTTAGGTAAGTCTAGATGTTTAGAAAATTATTAGGGTCTCTAGGATTTTGTAGAGTCCATTTGCAAATAAATTTGCAATAAAACTTGTCTTAGCACAAAAATTGCAAAAAGTTGCTTAGCAACTTTTGCAATTTTCTTGACAACTTTTCAAAATCTAACTCCTAATGGCTAGAACTGTTCGAATTGTCAGTGCCATTAGCTCTGGGTGGGTGGGTGAACCCTAGTGGCACCCTTTTTCTAACCACGGAGACCATCCATCATCCGCGGCCACCCCGTACCGAGGAGTCCCCAGGGTGCTCTAAGTGAATTTCGAGGTCGATCTTTCGAGGGTCATAACTTAGAGCTCGTGAGGGCTATCGATGAACTGTTGAATGCTATAGGATGGTGATGTTGAGGCATAAAATAACATTTTGCTCATTTTTGAGAGATCACATTTTGTTTGGATTCGACACAACAATCTCGCTCGATGCCAAAACTTGCAGTGTGCCTCAGTTCATAGGTGCACCACAACGTAACTTTGAAACCACTGATCTTGGCATTGAATTGTTAGTGCCATTAGCTCTGGGTGGGTGGGTGAACCATAGTCACACCCTTTTTTTGGCCATAGAGACCATCCATCATTCGTGGCCACCCCATACCGAGGAGTCTCCAAGGTGCTCTAAGTGTGTTTCGAGGTTGATCTTCCAAGGGTCATAACTCAAAGCTCGTGAGGGCTATTGATGAACTGTTGAATGCTACAAGATGATGATACTAAGGCCTAAAATAATCTATCTCATTTTTGAGAGATCACATTCTGTTTGAATTCGGCACAATGATCTCGCTCGATGCCAAAACTCGCAGTGTGCCTCAGTTCATAGGTGCACCACAACGTAACTTTGAAACCGCTGATCTTGGCATCGAATCGTCAGTGCCATTAGCTTTGGGTGGGTGGGTGAACCCTAGTAGCACCCTTGTTCCAGAGTCTCCAAGGTGCTCTAAGTGCATTTCGAGGACAATCTTCCGAGGGTCATAACTTGGAGCTCGTGAGGGCTATCGATGAACTATTGAATGCTACAAGACAGTGATGCTAAGGACTAAAATAACCTATCTAATTTTCAAGATATCACATTCTGTTTGGATTCGGCATAGCAATCTCGCTCGATGCCAAAATTCGTAGTATGCCTCAATTCATAGGTGCACCACAATGTAACTTTGAAACCACTGATCTTGGCATCGAATTGTCAGTGCCATTAGCTCTAGGTGGGTGGGTGAACCCTAGTCACACCCTTGTTTCAGCCACAGAGACCTTCCATCATTCGCGGCCACCCCGTACTGAGGAGCCTCCAAGGTGCTTTAAGTACATTTCGAGGTCAATCTTTCGAGGGTCATAACTCAGAGCTTATGAAGGCTATCGATGAATTGTTAAATGCTACAGGATGATGATTTTGAGGCCTAAAATAACCTATCTCATTTTTGAGAGATCACATTTTGTTTGGATTTGGCATAGCGATCTCACTCGATGCCAAAACTCGTAGTGTGCCTCAGTTCATAGGTGCACCACAACGTAACTCTAAAACCACTGATCTTCGCATCAAATCATCAGTGCCATTAGCTCCAGGTTGGCAGGTGAACTCTAGTCACACCCTTGTTCCAGCCACAGAGACCATCCATCATTCGCGGCCACCCCATACCAAGAAATCTCCAAGGTGCTCTAAGTGCATTTCGAGGTCAATCTTCTGAGGGTCATAACTCAGAGCTTGTGAGGGCTATCGATGAACTATCAAATGCTATAGGATGGTGATGTTGAGGCCTAAAATAATGTATCTCATTTTTGAGAGATCACAATTCATTTGGATTCGGCACAGCGATCTCGCTCAATGCCAAAACTCGTAGTGTGCCTCAGTTCATAGGTGCACCATAGCGTAACTTTGAAACCTTTGATCTTGGCATCAAATTGTCAGCACCATTAGCTCCAAGTGGGTGGGTGAACCCTAGTCACACCCTTGTTCTAGCCACAGAGATCATCCATCATCCGCGGCCACCCCGTATCGAGGAGTCTCCAAGGTGCTCTAAGTGCGTTTCAAGGTCGATCTTTCAAGGGTCATAACTCGAAGCTTGTGAGGACTATCGATGAACTGTCAAATGCTACAAGATAGTGATGCTGAGACCTTATCTCATTTTTGAGAGATCACATTCTATTTGGATTTGGCACAATGATCTCGCTCGATGCCAAAACTCGTAGTGTGCCTCAGTTCATAGGTGCACCATAGCGTAACTTTAAAACCACTGATCTTGGCATCAAATCGTCAACGCCATTAGCTCTGAGTGGGCGGGTGAACCTTAGTGACACCCTTATCCAGCCACAGAGACCATCCATCATTTGCGGCCACCCCGTACCGAGGAGTCTCCAAGGTGCTCTAAGTGCATTTTGAGGTTGATATTCCAAGGGTCATAACTCAGAGCTCATGAGGGCTATCAATGAATTGTTGAATGCTATAGGACGGTGATGCTAAGGCCTAAAATAAGTCAGAGCTCATGAGGGCTATCGATGAACTATCCAATCAAGTCTCTTAAATTGAGATATTTTGAGGTTATGTTGAAATTGAAAAGTTGTAGTATGAGGATAGTAACAAAGTGAAGTACTAGTTATCAAAGATTATGAATCTATGAATGACTTGGTGGTTGGGAATAGAATCCATGGTTGAGGAGTGGAGTCCTTAACTGTGTTGTAAAATTAGATTTGAAGCCAAGAATTAGTTTCAAGGTTGAAGGTGGAGTTTAAAATCAGATTTGGGGTTATCTGAACCTTGTGTAGGAGGTTAACAAGTGTGTTTATGTCATGATAACACTTCAAATTATACATTGCATCCAAATTTGATAATAAAGGTTGTTAAAATGTTATTCAAAAATTATTGAATTTGAATCAAATACAACAAACATAATCAAAATTAATGATATTCCATAAACATGAACAATACACATGATCCACGATAAATTGAACAATACTAGATACTAAATTAATATGTATATCATTGTGCACATAAATGAGAAAAATATATATCAAAATACATGTATCCATAGAATTTTTTTTTATGTAAATATATATCAAAGATCATGTATCCATAGACAAAGTACTCAAATATATATCAAAATATATAGATCCATATACAAAATGTGGCTGATCATGCCATCAAAATGTGTATAATATCAATGTTTCTATATACAAGGTGGCATATGCCATCTCAAAATGTCTCATGATGCATCCTATGACAACTATACTATCCTAGGGTGCTAGTGGATGATCAAAATGTAGCCTCTTCACTACACTAGGTGGATCAGATGCCTCCTACATAAGCAAAAAAGGAAAACCCAAAGTTAGACTACTAAATTTATATGATTCTTTGTATCTAACATTGAATTACTCAAATTCATAATGATCTTTTTTGTAATGAATATTTATACTATCAAAATTTCATAATAAATACCTCTCTCGTCGACCTCCTACACTGGTCAAGAGTCCTCTCATATGCCCTCAGCAATGCTTGTACCTCTATGATTGTGGGTTGTATATGTTCAAATACGTTTGCCAGATGAATCTACAATTTAAACTATAACATTATAATTCATAGCATGCTAAATTTATAACATATTTAATCATGAATTCAAACTACAACTTACTATTGTAGGCTCCTCCTCAAGAGAGAGTGGCCACGTCATCAAATCTACATAACTCTCCCGTTGGACCTCATGTGCACTAGGAGTCTCCTATGAGATACAAAATAGTAGTTGTTAATATCACATAAATCAATTTTGAATTTATTTATGAAATAAGGATAATAAAAAATAAATGATACTTATACATACAATGGGGCTCTCAGTGTGAATGGAAATCCCTGATGGTCTACGACACAGAATCTATACAGGCTCATCGCCAGTAGCCACGCCCTATATACAATAAAGAATGTAATTAAATGGGATTACCACAAACATTTTACAAGAATGCATCGATATTTAATCAAATAGAAAGCACCTAATTACCTTTCCTTTGTCAATGCGTGCTGGCTCACCCCCCACACTTTGTCCCCCTGGGACAGGTGGTACCTGCAAGATAAAATAAAGATTAGTAACCATATATGCTAAAATATCAAAAAAAAAAATGTGAACACAACATAATGTATCATAGATGTCTCAATGCCAAATGAAATAGCCGAGAGTGTGGCATCATCAATCTGTCTGAGCTCCTCCTCAGTCATCAACTAAACATGAATGAAGATCACATACATGTAAAAGTTAGTATGGCTTAAAGATTAAAATTACTCTATTATAAAAATTAACTTTAAATTGCATATGTCAGAACAAAAAAATGTATACACGTACTGACATCGAAGGAGTCCATGCCTCTGCATTCCCCTCCTCTCTCGCATTAGGGTCTGTAGCCTCTATGCGTGTGTCTGGTGTATCCTCGTCTAATACAAAATGATACTCAAGAAGATCACCTATGGGACCCAGGCAAATATTCTTGTATGTAATGCAAGTGTGAGGCACACAAACATGTGATGAGCTAGCCGATGATGAACTGGCACAAGCATCATCAACATGAGGAGGCAAGACTGACCTAGCTTGAGATATCATTAGGCTACTCAGCCTATGAATGGCTCTGATGGTTTGAGAGTTAGACTTTTCCATAATATCTGGATGCTGCACTTGAGGAGGGGGGGAGATATCAGTGGGGGGGACAAAAGTGCCAACTTTCTTCTGCTGGGAAGAGGGTCTATCCTGAGGAGCTCCTAGTCCTATGCCCATGTTGGGCTTCATGCTCCAATAGTTCACTTTAAGTTTCAACACAAATTTTGCATATAATTTACTAAAGTAAAATGGTATGTCTAAATTGCCATGTGGAGGGATATCAAAGATCATCCACCAACCATCCCAAAAGTTTGCACGTATGGCATCATTTGTGCAACCATTTAATCGATAGTTTGGATTTTTTTGGGTCGACTGATAAACCCATTTTCGGGTTCAAAAAAAGGCTAGCCAAATCGTCTTTGGTTATATTGAGGGCTGCAACCTCATCATAATCCAGACCATCATCAAACATCTTGTGCATTTCAACACGCCAACAATGTGCGGCATTTTTTTGGTTCGTAAGGGTTTCAATGTTATCCACTATGGTGTTTAACATGGATAACATAGGAGCCAATGCGGGTACATTATTATATGCTCTATGCAAACCTCTCAACTCGGTGAGAATTTCATTTATCAAATCCTTGATTCGACGAGGGTTTTGAGGGGGTAGAGGATCATTTGGTGGACAGTTTTGTGAGGGTACTAGATTGTTTGGTGGGGGTAACGAGGAATATTATTCCCTACCTCAGTCTCATCATTTTGATCAGCCATTCCTATTGAATTAAAAAATGTAATATATATTTAAAAAAACTTTAATTTTAACCATTTTTTTCAAAAAAACCCTAGATTCAACTAAAACAAACAAAATCATGCTAAAATCTATTGAATTTAGGTTAAAAATGAGTTTAAAAAAAAAAAAAAACATACTTAATATCTGATATCCGATTCTATATCGTATATCCGATCGCTACGCTAAAAATTGGCCCCAACAAATGCGAAATAAGGGCCTTGTGGGTTTGTGTTTTTTTATGTAATAGCACAGATATCAGATATCTGATATTTCGTGCATATATTATATATTAATTATAACATATATTATATATTAATTATAATATAGTACTTTTTTATTATATATTATATTATAATATATTACATTTTTATTATTAAATTATATTATATTATATTTTATATTTTTATATATTATATTATATATATTATATTACATTACTATATATTATAATATAAAATATTATATTATATTATTATAATATAATAATATTATATAATAATTTATTATTATATTATATTGTTGGTATAAATAAGTATTTACTTATTACACTTATGTAAGCTTTACTTAGGTTAATGCATTATTTAATTATTTTGCATTATTTTATTATTATTTTAGGTGAGACACTTAGAAGTTTGTGTACTCTCATTGAGTTACGCAACTCTAATTATGCACATGGTGTCTATAACACAGGAGTATGCATCATTCACTGAGTTGTCATGATGACAACACAATTATCTGCACTCCTCATTTAGCACATGTTGTCTACTCCACTGATTTGCATGCTACACCATTGTAGGCTTATCCTCACATCATCGCACTTAATCCCGTGCTTAATGGAGGATAACCCATATCTGGTGGACATGTGCCTGGTTGTATGACATATCATGATGCAAACTTCTATGCATTCTAGAAGCTCTCTTGAGGCCTTTATATTCAGGCACTCCTAGTGTACTCTTGAATCTAGTTATTGAATGAATATCGTCATTCTGATCATACTCTGTCTATTTTGGTCTACTGTGTGCTTGTGTTGAGTTCTTTAGTTCTTGGGTGAATTCTGGCCTAAGCCAAATTCTTATATGCGATTAGAGCCAAGGGAGATTCTTTACACGTAGCCATTTGAGATTGTTCATGCTTCAGCACCTCGACTCAAATCTGAAGGATCTACAGAAATTGGGAGCATCTAGAGCCAGATCTGACCTCACCGTTGCGTCCGAAGCGTCGATTCGGTGAAGATCGACTATAAATTCACCTATATTTGGTGAAAGTTGATTGTGAGGCAAATTTTTTTTTGCAAATCGGCACCCGAAGGCACTGATTTGCAGTTGGGTATGATTGTTTATTTGATCTGATTATTATTTTTTGGATCTATTATTTCTCTGGTTATTTTTGAAATTATTATTTTTTGGATTCGTGTCAATTTTTTTTTTTCTTTTTGCAGTATTGGGCTGTTAGATCTCGTACTGCAAATTAGGTGGATTATTGTCATATTTCGCAGGTTATTTAATTATTTAATCTACGGCCTATTACACCTATGGGCTGTACTGTGCATCATATCCAAGCACAATCAATTTTCGGCGAATGCCTTAAAAATCGATGAAATTCCCTCAGCCGTAAAGGGAACTATTTCGGTGGCACTCTCTACACAAAATCCAGATTCATATCACCGGCGCGAGCCCCACATTAGAGCCAGCGTTGTTTACCATTTTCTTTCAGGCTCACATATTTAAAGAAGCAGTTACTTCGCTCTCCCATGAATGTGGGACAAAACAAATTGAACACCCCTCGCTTGAAGCTTTTACTGCCCACAGAGTTTAAGACTCGGCGACAAAATTGCCAACTCCGGCAATCTTCACTTCTGCAAACACCCATTGTCATCCACGATCCACACGGTGCTAGGTTAGTGGCTAAATTGGACACTGACAGTGCACAATCATCCCTATCAAAATCCACGTGGATAGGAACATGCTGTTGCCATATCTGCAGACCCCACCACGTAGACCTGTCAACAACAGACACGTGGCATCAGTCGAATCGCTCGCTGTGCCAACTCATCATACATAGTCAGTAGACTGTACATCCATGACTGCCACATCGACTTTTTCTGTATGATTTCGTATAGTACAGAATTTTACGCCAGCTACCACGTTATCTAGTGGACCAAATTTTGCTAATGTCATCATTTTATCACCTTAAAATTGACGCTCGTCTGGACATCAAAATAGGCCCAATTATGACTGCTGTGACGGCTGTATGATCGTCAAATTTAACCCTCCAATTTGCTGATGCAAACCCTCTCCAAATTGATTTTGGTTTTTGCAGTCTAACTTCAAGAGGTCATAACTCACACATCCAGACTCCAAATCAGGTGCAATTTTTTTTAAATTGGGTAAAATTTTCTAAATTTTTTAGTGGTGCAGCTATTTTTTTGGTTTTGGTGCACAGATTGTTCAAAATTTGCATTTTTTGGCGATTGTACCTGGATAATCCTGCATTTTGCAACTTCAAACACTCCGTACGGGCACATCTGGAGTTGAAAATAGGTTTTGTTTTTTTTGAAAGTGCATATTTTTTCATCTAATTTTTAGATCTGGCATCAGATTGTAGTGTTGTGTGGACAAAATTGTCACTTTTAGCAATAGGGCCTTTCTTTGCTTTGTAATGCTTAGTATTGTAGCACATTGTCAATTTTCTTATTTGTACTCCATTAAGAGGTTGTAACAAGAAAAATCGGAAGTCCATGAAGGCCAAAATTGGCAAGTGGCCCATTGTAATCGCACTACTGATAAAGTGCCCAAAGCATCTATTTTGGGGGGGGTTTCTTGATTTAGTGAAAAGGGGGGGTGTTCTTGGTGTTGTGTTCTTTTTTTTTTCTGCAATTTTCTTTCGTTTTCTACATTATGGGCAACTTTAAGTTTCCTAAATTAACTCCTCATAACTATGCTTCGTGGTCAATCAAAATGTTGTATCACTTAATGCATAATGGAGTTTCACAATATGTAGATGGTACTCTTCCTAAACCAGTAGGTGATAATGTTTTTGCAAGTGATATTTCAAATTGGGTAGCAATGGATAGGAAAACCCTAGGTGATATATGTTTGGGGGTAGATGATAAGATCATGTATCAAATCAAAAAGTGTACTACATCTAAGGAAGCTTGGGATACCCTCGAAAGCCTTTATGGTAAAGTGTCTGAAGAGGTGGATATTTGACTCAGGTGCCTCATATCACATGGGTTCTTCAAAGGAGGATTTTTCTTCATTGAATCACTCAAAGGTACCGCACATCTTCATGGGGAATGATAGCAAAATGGAAGTTGAAGGGAAAGGCAATGTGGAGATGGAAAATGGAGAGTTTCAAGAGGTTCTCTATGTTCCAAAACTAAGTTCAAATCTCCTCTCAATCTACCAAGTCACTCACTTTGGAGATGGACATAGAGTTGAGTTCCTTCCTGACTTAGTAAAAGTGCATAGTCTCAGAGATGATTCCTTTGTTGCAGTGGGGAAAGTGAATGATCACAAGAGGTTGTACTCTTTCTCTCATTTTGTGCCCAAGTCTCCTTCAAAGGCCTTGTTATCTCAATCAAATTCAAGCACGCAATTATGGCATGAGCGGTATGGTCATCTTGACTACCGCTACCTTCAACAACTTTGCACATACCACATGGTGAAAGGTCTACCTCAAATCAACTTTTCTAAGGGTTAGTGTTCAACATATTCAATGGATATGCATCCCGAGGTGAAGTTACAGAGAGGGAAGTCTTCTAGAGCAACTAGTGTTCTACAAATGGTTCACATAGTATTAGTAGGTCCTTTTGCATTCAGCTAGGGTCACTACATACTTACACTTGTTGATGACTTTTCAAGGTTCACTTGGGTCTACTTTCTGCATAGTAAAAATGAAGTGTTAGACACATTTCTAGCCTTCAAGGCTCATGTAGAACAAAAATCTAGGAAAGCCATCAAAGTACTCCGCATGGACAATGGAAGCATGGATGTGAATGGAAGACTTAAGGACTTTTGCAGACATGAGAGAATTGATCTTCAAACTCCTTCAGCATTTAGTTCGCATAAGACTGATGTTGCAGCTTTGATGATTCACACTCTTAAGTCTATGGAAAGTTGCATGATTCATGCCAAGTCTCTTGATCCATCATTAGAAGTCGAAGCAATCTCATGTGCCACTCACATTTTTAATCGTTCTCCTCATCCAACCTTAGATGGCAAAACTCCTTTTGAGGCATGGTGCGGTGTCCTGCATGGGCAAAGAAATCTTCCAGGGGATGCAAGGCACAGACATGTCGGCCTTGTACTTTCATTGGTTATGAAGACAGTGTGAAGGCATATAGACTTCTAGATCCAGAGACACATCAAATATTTGTGGAGAAGAATGTACATTTTGAGGAAAGTTCTCCAAGCTTGTCCTCTACTTCTCTTCGCAGATCATATAGTGTGGATATTGATAGTGATTTCAGCAATAGTGCTTCAATAGCTTCAAACACGTGGGGTTTTGTCCATAGATACAGTGAGAGGTCACTTCATCAGTTCAGTCCACATGCATACATTGCCATAGTGATAGGTCCAGAACAACATGGTACATCCAGTCTTCTAGATACAGGTTCAGTGACAGATTTGGGGGACAGTATTGATGATTTGCCTCTTCTTCTTGATGCAAAATTACCTTCTTCAGTTGTCACGAGAGCTCCATTTGACTCTCTCATTCATTCTCTACATGATCAATCCTCACAGGTTGAAGTGATTGTGGATACTTATGATCAACAGTTGTAGCAGGGTTCTTCATTAGTTGTAGAGTCAGACAGTTCTTTGGGACAGGTTCTTCAGCCAGTTGAGTAGGTTTCAAAGACATCACTTATCCATGGGATTCTTTCCACACATAGCAGAAGCGTCTCATTTTTACCCTTGGCATTGTTTCTTCCTAAGGGGAGGAAAACCATTCTGCAGTCTTGGATCAACTTCTTCATCAGAGCAATCACTATTCCACATTCTTCTTTTGGGGGGGGGGGAGCCCATCCTATCTCTCTTCCTCTTCTCATCATTCTCTTATGTATATACTGGATGTATGTCGTAATGGGGGGGTCCTGATTACTCCATCCATCCATGCATCCCTATTTATCTCTCTTTTTGGGGGAGGGTTTTTCCCATGAGGTTTTCCCTCTTTCCCCACTTTCTGGGAGATTGCATATCATTATGTACATTGGTACCTAACATGGCCTCATAGCCGGGACCCATCTGGCATATCATCCTATATTTCGTAAGCTTAAGGGCATTCCCCTAAGTTGCACTTAAGGGGGGGTGTTGGTGTAAATAAGTATTTACTTATTACACTTACGTAAGTTTTACTTAGGTTAATGCATTATTTAATTATTTTGCATTATTTTATTATTATTTTAGGTGAGACACTTAGGAGTTTGTGTACTCTCATTGAGTTACGCAACTCTAATTATGCACATGGTGTCTACAACACAGGAGTATGCATCATTCACTGAGTTGTCATGATGACAACACAGTTATCCGCACTCCTCATTTAGCACATGTTGTCTACTTCACTAATTTGTGTGCTACACCATCGTAGGCTTATCCTCACATCATCACACTTAATCCCGTGCTTAATGGAGGATAACCCATATCTGGTGGACATGTGCTTGGTTGTATGACATATCGTGATACAAACTTCTATGCATTCTAGAAGCTCTCCTGAGGCCTTTATATTTAGGCACTCCTAGTGTACTCTTGAATCTAGTTATTGAATGAATATCATCATTTTGATCATACTCTATCTATTTTGGTCTACTGTGTGCTTGTGTTGAGTTCTTTAGTTCTTGGGTGAATTCTGGCCTAAGCCAAATTCTTACATGTATAATAATTTATTATTATATTATATAATAATATTATTATTATATTATATAATAATATTATTATTATATTATATAATATAATAATATTATTATATAATATAATAATATTATTTATTATTATATAATATAATAATATTATTTATTATTATATAATATAATAATATTATTTATTATTATATTATATAACAATTTATTATTATATTATATAATAATAATAATATTATATTATATTATTATAATTTATAATATATTATATTATAATATGTTACTTTATTATTATTATATTACATTATATTATATTATATTATATTATATTATATATTATATTACATTACTATATATTATAATATAAAATATTATATTATAGTATAATAATAATAATAATTATAATAGTATATTATATAATATTAAATAATATATTATACTATTATAATGTAATATTTTAATATTATTATAATATAATAATAATAATATTATATTATAGTATAATAATTATATTATTATAATATTATTGTGTGGGTTATCGGATATCCGATAATATCGGATATCTGATATCAAATCGGATATTCAATAAGGTTCGGCTTACTTTCCAAGTTTGGTGCCTAGATAGGTGAAAAAAAGTCAGAGCGGATTTTGAAGCGCTTTTAGACGTTTTGAAACTCTATTTTTTTCACATCGCCACTTTTTGGCACACCATGATCCTGCACATACCCTTCAATCAAGATCAAAGAACTCAAACAGAAGCACAATAGTAGACCAACAAGTATGATCAGAATAACAATATCCATAATTGATTTATTGCTATTCAATTCAATGTATCAAAGAGTACACTAGGAGTGCCTATATATAGAGGCCTCTGAAATGCTTCTAGAATGCCTAGGAGTCAGCATCATGATAAGTCATATAACTAGGCACACATCCATCAGATATGGGTTATCCTCCATTAAGCATAGGAATAAGTGCGATGATGAGAGGATAAGCCTACAAAGGTATAACACACAAATTTATGTTGTAGACACCATGTGCTAAATTAGGAGTGTGAATAACTGTGTTGTCTACATGACAACTTAGTTAATTATGCAAACTCTAGTGTTGTAGACACCATGTGCTGAATTAGAGTTGCTTACTTCTGTGTTGTCAACATGAAAACTCATAAAAGTATGCAAACTCCTAAGTGTCTCACCAAATAAATAATAAAATAATGTAATATAATAAAATAATGCATTAACCTAAGTAAACTTAAGTAAAGTGTAAATAGTAAATACGTATTTACACCAACAATAAACTCTCCCCAAAAGAGAGCCATAGTTAGATTTCCCCCTCAGATTTCCAAGACACCATGATGATTTCAGTAGCTTCATCTAGATCTTTTTCCCTAGAGCTTGGTGGAAAGATGAATCTTGTCTTCTCCTTGTTAGATTTGTACAAATTTGCCAAGCAAAAATCCAATTTGTCGGTATCATCAAATACTACCCTAGGTTGGATGTAGGTATCAAATGTCTAGAGATAATGTAGGAGCTAATTCTTATTTGGGTCTTCCATAATTCCTCTTTAACAAAGCATGAAGTTAATGCTGGCTTCCATCTTGGGCCATTCCTAGAAGAAATGGATGTTTTCCCAAATGACCAGGGAGGAATGTTTAGGGACTATAGCTAATTCCAGACTCTTAGATGGATGGGACATATAGATTTCAAGCAAGGGAACCCTTCATTTTTCATCAATGATGAGAATCACATATTCTAAACCCTACAACCATACCCGATTAAAAATATTCAGACAAAGCTGAATGATCTCTCATTTCTCTACCTTGGCCCTCGCTAGATAACTGATAAAAGAACTTAAGACATTACTATTGGGTCTCCAGGTGTAATTGTAATTGAAGACCCCTTCCCCTAGTACTCAATTGATGGTAACCTTAGACATGTCATCTACATGATTCAATATCTTGTTCCATCTCTTAGGCTTGAAATTACCCCTAAAAGCCATTGTGTGCACCTCCAGAGCATGATATAGATAGATGGCCAAATCCATGCTAATCCTAAGCAATGTAACACGTAACAACCATCTGTCGAGAGCCACAAAAAAGACTAGAGCTGAGTATTAAATACTCATCTCGGGTCTTTGAAAATATCTAGAAAGGAAGGGGACAATACATCATCTTTTGATCATTATGAAACGTGAGCAATAATAGGTGTATGTAAAATGATTACAAGAGTTAGCCTAGTTTATTCATTTCTATATTGCTTTTGAGTTTAGTGATTTTATATTGTTAAAATGACTCTAACTTTATGTTTAAATTTAGGCAACAAAGTTTCTGGTGTGGTTATAGGTTAAGGGTGGTATAAATTAAGAATCTTAATTACATTAAATATACAATATTTTTGTAAACCTACAGCTGCATGATCACAAAAAATGGCTATAAGAATAAATTAAATTTGTATTCCACAACCATCTAAAACATATTGTCTCCTTTGCATGTAAATGAAAAGCCAAAAAAAAAAAGAATGTTCAAAACTAGAGATATTGAAGAGTCTTCTCTATTTTGTAGGCATTTGTAACAATCATTTAGCCTGAGAATATAAAAAAAAGCAAAGCATTTAGCAGTGAAAATAAATTTTAATGTAAGATTCAACTAAGTAAAAAATATGGGTGAAAGTTGTCTTTTCTAAAGAATTCATTATAAATTATTCTATTTTTAGTTTAACCAATGGAATAATTAGATTCCATATAAATATTAATATTTTTGGAGAGCACATTAATTTTAGAAATTTGCTGATGTACCAATGTTTATAAAAGTTCTATAAACTTAAATATTTTTAAAAAGTTAAAAGAAGCTATTTAAAAAAAAATCCTATTGGCCTATGAGGAAAAAGGCAAAAAAAAAGTATTCATATTATAAAAATTATGGAATTTATTATCAGCATCACTATTGTAACATTTAACAGTATCATTAATATCATCTACGAATTAAACAGGGCACAAATAATGCAAGTCAAGGGGGACATTAAATATTTTCAGAAAGATTTCTTGCTAATTTTCTCTTGGCACGAGAGTGTTTTAAATGATTTTTCAAGTGGGTGGAGGATTTTTAAGGGACAAGAAACTGGTTTGCTACTTGTATCTTCTTTTTTAATTCCTTAGAAATTTCATGGCTCCTTTTTATAGAATGTAGGATGGTTTTAACCATTTTGAACTTGACTTTTAGCTCTTACGATGGGATTCTGTGTAGACCCCTTAAACTACCCTTTACAAAGATTATGGGTTTTTCTAATATTATGGGTTTCTTTTGTCATTTAGCATTAGGGCTTTTGTTTTCCTTTGTTTGCATACATGAGCTTAGTGATAGAAATTATTTTCAATTCATGATTAATTGTCTTAGTGGACTCAATTTTTTCCTTTAGAGGGATATAACTAGGCTTCTTTAACCCCACAATCTTATAGGCCAAAAAATTGGCAGCAAAGTGGGTTAATCATAAAATCCAGCAACAACCTTGCATTATTTGCCCAAATTTTAAACTAGGTAAGAATTATAGGACCCTTATAATAAAATTCCCTAATCATTTGGAGCATCTTTTGGTAAGCCTCATTATTTCTTTTGACAAGTTTTAGAAGAAATACAAAAAATTATATCATAGAATTTAGTAATTTGTTACATGTATAATACTAATGTAGTCACCACTTGGTAATTGCTTTCTAGCTGGATTGTTTGGCTTTGGGTACTTGCATCTTTTAGTTTTCCATAGGAATCTTAACTAATTGGATATGAAAGAGAAGACCTTGTTACATTTTGTACAAGCGAGTTGATGATTATGAAAATAGGGTTTCTACAATTTTAGAACAGCAAATAAAAAGACTGTTTGTTTTCACTTTGTATGACTCTCAGACTAGAGATTAGCCCCAACCCAAGCTTTTTTGCTAAGGTTTGAAAAACCCTAGTATTTGTATCTTATAATGCCTTAAATATACCTACACATTGGATATTTACAATTATAATTTTATAGTATTTAAATTTGTTATTTTTTAAATCTTATTTTAAAATAGGTTGCCAAGGCTGGAACATGCTCCCCCATTCACAACCTACTGTTAGGTTTCAATTTTTCTTTTCTAGTGGAAAGATGCCAATGTTTGTTTGCAAGTTTAAATTCAAAAATTCATTCATTTAAATACAACATATTTGATCAAACTGAAGGGAAGATTACTTCTATTATAAAAATCATAGTGCAAGTTGATCTAAACATTCATATTAACTTATGAATAGAAGACAAATATTTTAACATTGTCCTCAACCTTAACAACCTAAATGTTTTTTTATTAAATCTAGGAAGCTAACACAATATTTTCCAGCATTTAAGCCAAAAATATAGCTACAGAGCAGACATGACAGATTGTTTTAATTTTCACAAATGACCAATATAAACCTCAAAATGCACTTTAAACAAACTTCTACATAATAACATGTCTCAATCAGGGGCATAGCCAATTGTATATAAAGATTGGAACTATTGTTCTAAATTTTGGACATAAATTCTTTTGCATTGTTGGATTTGGAGCAGGGAATGTCTATTAAAATAGACACATTTATCTCCAAACTTTTGTATATTGTTACAATCCAACATTGTCTCACATTCCAATGAACCGATGACTACATGCTTTTACACATGCAATAAAATAAACAAAAAATTGAAGAATGCAAATATACATTACCAAAAGCACTTCAGTAAACATAGATTGAGAGGTAAGCACATAGAAAATATGACAATGGTGTTAGAAAAGATATCAAAAATTCATACAAAAATAATTGCTACTACAAAAAAGTTGATCAAAGCACCATGCTGCTACTGTAGAATAGAATTAGAAACTTAGAATTTTATTCATTAATTTTTTTAATGTCAACACACAATATAATTGTCCTTTTATAATTGCTCAGACTGCTTCATATCCATGTACCTATTGCTAACACCTACTTACTATTACTTTATTACATGCAAGTTGAGTTACAATTCTAAGTAACTCCTACGATAACTACCATAAATAATGGTGGAATTATATACACTATTAAAACTAACATTCATGGGATGACTTTGCTTTTTTCTAGGAAAACTAAAATGTATTCAAAAAATTCTAATCTCTAACTACGACTCTGACCGATATAAACTGATAGATAAAGCAATGATCAACTAGTTAGACGATGCACATGCAAAGAAATTATGATTTCCATCATTCCTCCTTAATTTCTTCAACTCCAATTACTCCCATATTTTCTCATAGATATTCAAAGCTTTCCTTAGACAATGCTTTAGTGAAGATATCAACTAACTGCTCTTCAGATCTGTAGTAATCAAAATGAACTTCTCCATTGTTCACCAACTCTCTAATGAAATGAAATCTCACACCAATGTGCTTGCTTCTTTTGTGAAAAACATGATTCTTCACAAGTGTAATTGCTGATTTATTATCACAAAAATTTTGTGTTGACTCCTCTTGTTCTTGTAGTAGATCCTTCAAAATTCTTCTCATCCAAGTTGTTTGGCATGCTGCTGATGTGACTGTTACATATTTTGCTTTAGCTTATGAAATTTTTACTATTGATTTCTTTTTTGATGCCCATGATATTGCACCTATGCCATAATGAAAGATATATCCAAAAGTGCTCCTTCTATCATCAATATTACCTGAAAAATCACTATCAGAATAACCAACCAAAGAAAAATCATTAGTTTTGGAATACAAAATTCCATATTATTTTGTTCCTAAAACATATTTGAGTATCCTTTTTACAACTTTTCAATGTGAGTCTTTTGGTGATTCCATGAATCTCAAGATCAAACTAAGACCATACACAAGGTCAGGGCTTTTAGCTGTGAGATACATCAAACTCCTAACAAGTTTCTTGAATAAGGCTAAATTGACATATGACCCAAAATCATTTTTGCTAAGCTTTATTCCTATTAAAATTGGTTTTGGTGCTAGATTACAATTCAACATATTGAATCTTCTCCACACATCTTTGGCATACTTTCTTTGACAAATAAAAATCCCTATATCAGATTAAACAACTTCAATACCCAGAAAATATCTCATCAAACCCAAAATAGTCATTTCAAATTCTTTCATCATTGATTTCTTAAACATGTCTTTAGATAAATCTTCAGTGAAAATCAAATCATCAACATATTTAAGCATACAATAAAAATTTGACCTTCTTTGTTGATCTTTGTGTATAACGTAGGTTCATTAAGACTCTTACAAAAACCATTACTTGTCCTGTTGTTGTTTAGTGTGGAGCTTGATCAATCCCCAAGTGGGAGATTGTTAGATTGTGGTGAATGATTAATTATAACCCTAAAGTGGTTAAAATACTTGTATAAAAGGGCTTAGGGTTAGGGGATTGTTTCATAAGGTGTGATGTGAAATTGGTTCTTGCGGCGGTATTGTGCTGTAAGGGATTGCAGATTGTAATAAGGTTTTAATCACTGGATCATAAAAATATTGGACTGGTTGTTTGGTGGACATAGCCTAGGGATTGGGTGAACCACGTTAAATCTTGGTGCCTTGTGTTCTTTCTATGTGATCTATTATTTTCTGTTATTGGTTATATTTGCATGTAATTGTTATTTCTGTCCGTGGTTTAATCCCAACAAGTGGTATTAGAGCCTAGTTGTTTTTCAGTTATCCTTTGTAAGAAAGTTTCATGGTTGAGTGGGAGTCTCATGGTTGAGTGGGAGCAATGGCAGATAAGGGTAAGCTGAGGGTTAATAGGTTTAATGGGTAGAACTTCCAGTTATGGAAGATGCAAATGGAAGACTATTTGTATCAGAAGGATTTATGGAAGCTGTTGGAAGGCAAAGCCAAGAATCAGGGATCTATGTCAAATGATGAATGGGATCTTTTGGATAGAAAGGCACTTGGAAGCATTCGATTATGCTTTGCACCATCGGTGGCATTTAATATTACAAAAGAAAAGACAACAAAAGAATTGATGAAAACCCTAGCGACACTGTATGAAAAGCCCTTTGCTTCAAACAAGGTATTTCTCAAGAAGCATTTATTTAATATGAAAATGGCAGAAGGTGGATCTATTATAGATCATTTAAATGAGTTTAAAACTATTACTAGTTAGTTATCTTCTGTGGGTATTAATTTTGAAGAAGAAATTAGGGCTCTCTTGATTTTGTGTTCTTTGCCTGAAAGCTGGAATGACTTGGTAATGGCTGTAAGTAATTTTGTTCATTGATCTAGTACCCTAAAATATGATGATATGATTAGTGTTATTTTGAGTGAGGAAACTTGTAGGAAAACCTTAGGTGGATCTACATCAGGAAGTGATTTGAATGCACAAAGCAGGGGTAGAACAACCAAGTGAGGAAGTAATTTTGGAGATCATGGGAATTCAAGAGGAAAGTCAAAGGGGAGGAGGTCTCAATCAAGAGGACCGAGCAATTTCCGATACTATAGGAAACCAGGGCACAAAAAAAAAAGATTGTTGGAATTGAAAGAAAAATAAAGGAGATAAATCAGATGGAGACAAGGAGGCAAATGTGGTAAGTAACAAATTTGAAGATGATGCTTTTCTTATGTCTTTAGAAAGTGTTGATGATTTTTGGGTTTTAGATTCTGGTGCTTCATTTCATGCTACACCTCATAGAGGTTATTTCATTGATTATGTCCAAGGGGATTTTGGGCTTGTCTATTTGGGGGATAATGAACCTTATCAGATTGTTGGAAAGGGAAAAATTAAGATTAAGTTGCAAAATAAGAATCATTGGCTACTACATGAGGTAAGACATGTTCCAAGGCTAAGTAGGAATTTAATTTCAACAGGGCAACTCTGTGATGAGGGTTGTGTAGTTACTTTTAATGATAAAAATTGGAAGGTTTCAAAAAGTTCCCTTGTAGTAGTAAAATGTTTGAAAGTAGGCACCTTATATCTTTGTACAGGTCATATTGTTCCTTCTACTTTAATTGTTTCAGAGAAAAATGAATGTTCAGGAACAATTGCTATAGTTGAATAGGGAAAGCAAATAGCTGTTGTCAATTATGATACAACACTATGGCACAATAGACTTGGGCACATGAGTGAGAAAGGTATGAAAGTACTTCATTCAAAGAAAGTTTTACCAGGTCTGAAATGTGTTAATATGAATTTCTGTGGAAGTTGTGTGTATGGAAAACAAAAGAGAGTGAGTTTTGCAAACACTGGGAAGGAAAATAAAAGGGAGAAATTAGAGCTTGTGCATACCGATGTATGGGGACTGGCTCAAGTATCTTCCCTTGGTGGCTCTCATTACTATGTTACATTTATTGATGATGCAACTAGAAAAGTACGGGTTTATTTCCTTAGACATAAATTTGATGTATTTCAAACTTTTAAGAAATGGAAATGCTTGGTTGAAAATGAGACTGGTAAAAAATTAAAATATCTCAGATCTGATAATGGTGGTGAGTATTGCAGTCATGAATTTGAATATTATTGTTCCACTAATGGCATTCGTAGACATAAAACTATTCCAAGGACTCCACAGGAAAATGGAGTGGCTGAACGCATGAATAGGACTATAATGGAACGTGTAAGGAGCATGAGGTTGCATGCTAGGTTTCCCTTACACATGTGGGTAGAGGCTGTCAATACTGCTATATATTTGATTACTAGAGGTCCCTCTACTCCTTTGGGCTATGGTATTCTAAAGGAGGCATGTACTGGTAAGAAGGTGAGTTATTCTTTTCTCGAAACCTTCAGTTGTGAAGCATTTGCTCACATAGATTCTGAAAATAGAACCAAGCTAGAAGCTAAGTCAAAGAAATGTGTATTTGTTGGATATGGCATTAATGAATTTGGTTATAAGATTTGGGATTTTGAAAATCATAAAATTGTAAGAAGCAAGGATGTCATATTCAATGAGAAAGTGTTGTACAAAGATCTATTGCAGCAACATGAGAAGAAAGAAGATGATTATGTAGTGCTAGATGATACTCCAAAAGCTAATGTTCCAACCATTCCTCATGATGTGCAACAACTGCAACAAAAAATACCACACACACCAGTGAATGCTAGATGGTCAACAAGGCAAATTAGACCTCCACAAAATTTTTCTCCCTCTTTGTATTCTATTTTACTTATTGATGCTAGTGAACCTGAACGTTATGATGAAGCTATGCAAGTGGATACTAAGATTTAGTGGGAGTCTGCAATGAAAGATGAAATGAACTCTTTGCTGAAGAATAAGACATGGGATTTGTGCAAGTTGCCTGCAGGTAAAAAGGCTTTACAGAATAAGTGGGTTTACAGGTTAAAAGAAGAGGATGGAGGTAAGAAAAGATTTAAACCTCGGTTAGTTACAAAAGGATTTGCACAGAAAAAGGGAATTGATTTTGATAAGATATTTTCTCCTATTGTTAAAATGACTTCTATCCGTACTATTTTAAGTTTAGTGGCTACCGAAGATTTTCATTTAGAGCAGCTGGATGTTAAAACAACCTTTCTTCATGGTGATTTGGATGAAGAGATATATATGGCTCAGCCACAGGGATTTGCGGTCAAAGGTAAGGAGAACTTATTGTGCAAATTGAAGAAAAGTTTATATGGCTTGAATCAAGCACCTCAACAATGGTATTTGAAATTTGATAGTTTTATGCATGAGCATGGTTACAGTAGGTGTCATTCAAATCATTGTGTCTACTTTAAGAGGTTGGATGATGATAGCTACATTATTTTATGTTTATATGTTGATGATATGCTTGTAGCTAGTTCTAACATGGATCACATTAAGGGGCTAAAAAGCCAATTAGCACATGCATTTGCTATGAAGGATTTGGGGGCAGCAAAACAAATCCTTGGTATGAAGATTTGTAGAGATAGGAAAAATAGAACATTGACGCTATCTCAGGTTGATTATGTTGAGAAGGTGTTACAACATTTCTCTATGGAGAATGCTAAAGCTGTCAGCACACCTTTACCTGGTCATTTCAAATTGACCAAGGAGATGTGTCCTAAGATACAAGAAGAGGAGGTTAAGATGTCCAAGGTACCCTATGCTTTAGCTGTAGGAAGCTTGATGTATGCTATGGTATGTACTAGGCTAGATATTGCACATGTAGTGGGAGTTGTTAACAAGTATATGAGTCATCCAGGAATTGAGCATTGGAATGCAGTCAAATGGATTCTTCAATATTTGAGAGGAACATCCAACAAGTGTTTATATTTTGGGGGCTCTACTACTAATTTACTGGGCTATGTTGACTCAGATTTGGTAGGGGATATTGATACCAAGTGGAGTACTATAGGTTATGTCTTTACTGTTGGTGGGGCAGCCATGAGCTAGGTTTTTAGGTTACAAAAGGTTAAATCTTTATCCACTACAGAGGTAGAGTATGTAGCTACTACAGAGGTAGCCAAGGAGATGATATGACTTCAATTATTCTTGCAAGGATTGGGACATCCTCTGAAGGATAATTATTTGTTCACAGATAGTTAGAGTGCCATTCATCTTGCAAAGAATTCAGCTCTACATTTAAAGACCAAACAAATACAATTGCGATGCCATTTCATTCGCTCAGTTTTGAAGGATGGACAGTTAAAGCTAGAGAAGATACATACCAATAAAAATCCACCAGATATATTGACAAAGGTAGTAACAAGGGAGAAGCTGAACTCCTCTTCAGCTTCAGTTGGTCTTCTAGACTAAATATGAATAAAAGAATAGTAGAGTCCAAGGTGGTTTGATCCAGTGGGAGCCCCATGTGGTAGTGGTATTACTATAGGATTAGTATCCAAGTGGGAGATTATTGTTTAGTGTGGAGCCTGATTAGTCCCCAAGTGGGAGATTGTTAGATTGTGGTGACTGATAAGGAAAGTACTATACATACTTCATAAATTCTAAATTTTTTTTGGCCCTATTTTATTAGGATTTTGGGCTGACATGTAATTATTAATTATAACCCTAAAGTGGTTAAAATACTTGTATAAAAGGGCTTAGGGTTAGGGGATTTTTTCATAAGGTGTGATGCGAAATTGGTTCTTGCGGCGATATTGTGCTGTAAGGGATTGCAGATTGTAATCAGGTTGTAATCACTGGATCATAAAAATATTGGACTTGTTGTTTGGTGGACATAGCCCAGGGATTTGGTGAACCACGATAAATCTTGGTGCCTTGTGTTCTTTTCTGTGTGATCTATTATTTTTTGTTATAGGTTATATTTGCATGTAATTGTTATTTCTATTCGTGGTTTAATCCTAACACATGTATGAATCAATTCTACTATACCAAGCCCTAGGGGCTTGCTTTAAACCATAAAAAGCCTTCTCCAATTTGCATACTTTATTTTCATGCCCATGTACCTCATAACCTAGTGGTTGCTGAATATAAACTTCTTCCTCAAGAAAACCATTCAAAAAAGTTGATTTCACATCCATTTGAAAAATTTTCTAGCCATTCTATGCAGCTATAGCTAAAACCATTCTAATTGTATCAATTCTAGCAATTGGAGAAAATGTTTCATTATAATCTACACCATATTGTTGTGAAAGACCCTTTGCTACCTATCTATCTTTATACCTTTCAATTTCACCCTGTGCATTAAATTGAGTTTTAAAAATCCATTTAACTCCAATACAATCCCTACCTTCAAGTAGATCTATAAGCTTCCATGTATCATTCCTTTCAATAGATTCAATTTCTTCATCCATGACTTTCATCCAATGTTCCTCCTTAACTGCTTCTTCAAAACATAATGGATCACAAGAGAAAAATACAAAATCTGAACCAAAATCCAAACTCTCTTCTTCTTGATCATAAATATCTTTTAAAATTATCATCTTTTTACCTTTCCTTGTGGAAGGTGTATTATTTACACTCGGAGTGTTATAATTTTTTGTGATTTGATGATTGACCTTGTCCATGATTTCTTTGTGGAGGGCTTGGTCTTACTTGATTTGGTTGACCCACTTGTTCTTCATGCTCTTCTTCATTAGGTATTCATGCTCCAATTGTGATTACCTTATCAATATTTCCATCCCATGCTTCTTCCTCCTTAAATATAACTTCACTTCTTGTAATCATCTTCTTTGAAATAGGGTTATATAACCTAGAAGATTTTGAATCCTCACTATAACCAATGAAAATACAATTTTCACTCTTATCATCCAATTTTCTTCTTAATTCAATTGGAACCATAACATATGAAACACAAACAAAAATTCTAAAATGAGATATAAAATGTTTCATACCACTCCATGCTTCTTGTGGGACTCTATATTTCACACTCTTTATAGGACTTCTATTCAGGATATATACTTTTTCCTTTAACATACTCCTTGCCATTTCCATTATGGTTCTATTTTTTCTCTCTGCTACACCATTTTGTTGTGGTGTGTATCTGGTTGTAAACCGTTTCTTGATCCCATGATATCTGCAAGAATTCAAGAATTCATTAGAACAATATTCACTATCTTTGTCGGATCTGAGTACCTTGATGAATAATCCACTTTTCTTTTCCACCATTGATTTGAACTCCTTAAACTTATTGAAAGCCTTAGATTTCTCCTTCAAGAAATAGATCTAGGTTTTTCTGCTGAAATCATCATGAAATGTCAAAAAATATAAACTTCCTCCCAAATATGGGGTTTGCATCGAACCACATATATCAATATGAATCAACTCCAAAAGATCTCTTTCTCTAATTGAACTTCCTATAGTAAAACTTTCTCTATACATTGTTTTGCCATTATACAACTTTCACAAGAATTAGCAGGCACTGTAATAGGAGACAAACCTTTTACCATTCTTCTTTTGCAATAAACTCAAGCCATCAAAATGAAGGTGTCCATGCCTCAAATGCCAAAACCATGTCTGATCTAGGGCTTTTGCCTCAAAGTTAGCTTTTTCCATTTCTTGAATACAAGGGATTTGGAGAGGATACATCTTGTTCTTACTCATCTCAACTTTAGCAATCAACCTATCTCTAGAATTTCCATTCAAGATTGTGCATGTATTATCCTTAAAAACAACTTTATACCCCTTTTCAACTAATTGACCAATACTCATAAGATTATGCATTAGTGGAGGCACATAATAAACATTAAGAATATTAACCTCATAATGGTTTTTGACACTTGAGTGCCAACACACTTAATCACATTCCACATTGGAATCCTAGTACATCATGCATGCCGAGTGATCTTCATGTGCCGAGTAGTTTTCAGATACCGAGTAAAGATAAGATACCGAGTAAAGATTAGATACCGAGTGAAGATCAGTTACCGAGTGAAGATCAGATACCGAGTGAAGTGTAAGTGCCAAGTAACACAAGTGCCACGTGTTAACAAGTGCCGAGTGTTAACAAGTGCCGAGCAACACAAGGTGCCGAGTGTTAATAAGTGCCGAGTAACATAAGATACCGAGTGATACCGTTTTGTTAAGGTGCCGAGCTATCTAGGAAACAACATGTGCCGAGTATTAGCAATACTTCAGGAGCCGAGTAAGTCAGTATATCAACATAAGAGTTTGTAATTACACAAACTATGATGTAAACAGTTTTTACAGCCGATATAAGGTAAATCTCGAAGGATTTAATGATGAGATCGAATCTTTTATTTTTCCTATGCAATTTACATGCAGCCAATAAGAAAAATGATGAAGGAATGCAACCAATAAAAGAAGTGCAAATAATAAGTGGAAAATGAAGATTGAATATGGATCGTAGATCCATACCTAACCCTAAATTCTCAATTGTCTTTATAAGGAAGACGAAATTTCATTTGAAAATATATGAGTGAATATACAAGGGTGCACAGGAAAATCTATTTTCAGAAGCGAGGGTTATCAGATCACAAAGGATCAAGATCAGTGAAAGCGAAAAGGTGCCTGCATTCAGCAATCAAGGATTGTAATCTATCAGGTTCATTGTACCTAATACTCTCTAGAAATTGTATTAGAATGAAAATCCTATGGTGATAGGTTAGCTTAACAATTATTTTATAAATCCTTTAACAAGGTGATCAAATCCTTTAACAGGGTGACACTTCATGTTAAGTGTTTGTAAATCCTTTAACCAGGTCACTATTGACACAATGTAAAGCCTTTAACAGGGCAGACCATCAGAAGTGGTTGAACAATATTGCTGCAGTAATTTTTGTGGGTATCATCCCCACCCAAGTTTTACCTTCTTATTCCTGGAGGGTTTCTGGGTTACCAAATTCCAGTGTTATGAGTTGTTGATGCATGTGTTCAATTTCATATCTGTTTAATGTATTTACATGCATGCAATTTACTTTAAGTTAAAAGTTTTATTGGCTAAAGTGTGATACTTATGATTCATCCCCCCTCTCATAAGTACTCTTTCCATATTTGAATATTCCAACAAAGAATAAACATCTTTTCTCCATTTTTAGCCAATATATTAATAATACCTTTTCCCGTTACAGGCACTATGGTATAATTTTCCAATTTTATTTTAGATTTGATAGAATCATCCAAATTAGCTCTATTTCTTGTCATGTGGTTACTATAACCACTATCTAAAAACCATACATCATTAGAACTTTCTTGTGCCACATTGCATGTTATGAATAAACTGCATGAATTACTCTTAGATACATCTAAATAATTTAAACCACGACTATCTAGATCCACCTGTTTCATCCTACATTCATTAGCCAAATGACCATACCTCTTACAATAATAACACTAGATATTATATTTATCAAACCTTGATGACTGTTGGTTTCTACCATGTCCTCTATTATTGAAGCTTTGATTAGGTTGATTTGTCCTTCCTTCTTGATCTGTATTTACTTGTCCAGCTCTGCCTCTTCCTCTTCCTCTGAAATTTGACCTTCCTCTTCCTCTTAATGAAGTCTAAGCTCTGAAAGCATTCTTAGAAGATGAATTTTTATTTCTATTAACTCTAGACCCATGAGATGATAAGGAACCCATTAGTTTATCCACAAATAATTGTGATAGATCTTTTGATTCTTCAATAGCAGCTACAATTGAATCAAACTTACTAGGTAAAATTCTAAGCACCTTTTCAACCACCTTTTGATTAGCAATATCTTCCCCTTTGGTTCTTAGTTTGTTAACAATATTCATTACTTCAATAAAGAAATTATCTATGTTATTTGATACATTCATATTAAGATTTTCAAGCTTTCTCCTTAATATTTGTTATCTTCTACCTCCACCTTTGTTATCTTCTACCTCCACCTTTGTTGTACCTTGATAAGCAATTTGTAAGGCGTCCCATACTTGTTTTGATTTGATTTCTTGAGAAACTCTTGAAAATAACGACTCATCCATTGATTGTTGAATGAAAAATAATGCCTTTGAATCCTTCTTCTCCTTATCCTTCAATTTAAATCTTTTTCTTGTGGTGACAACACCTGGTATACTATAAGGTCCTTTGGTTCTATGAAACCCTTCTCAACTAAATCCCAAAGATCTTGAGAACAAAATAAGGTTCTCATCTTTACGGACCAAACATCAGAATTCTTGCCATTAAATATCAGAATTTGAGGCTATGATGTATTGTTCATCATTGCCATGTCTTCAAACTTAATTCTGCAACTTTAGCTTTTGCTTTCTCCTTCAATGCAACCTACTTAAAATCTTCAAAAAAGCTGGCATTGATACCACTTTGTTAGAAAATAAATTCAAAATTCATACAAAAAAAATTGCTACTACAAAAATAATTGATCAAAACATCACATTGCTACCTTAGAATAGAATTAGAAACTTATAATTTTATTCATTCATTTTTTTAATGTCAACACACATTATAATTGTCCTTTTATAATTGCTCAGACTTCTTCATATCCATGCACCTATTGCTAACACCTACTTATTATTACTTTATTATATGCAAGTTGAGTTAAAGTTCTAAGTAACTCCTATGATAACTACCATAAATAATGGTGGAATTATATGCACTATTAAAACTAACATTCATGGAATCAATTGAAGTTTCACATGGGCAATTCTTCTTATTTCTAGGCAAACTGAAATGCATTCAAAAATTTCTAATCTCTAACTATGACTATGACTGATATAAATTGATAGATAAAGGGATGATCAACTACTTAGATGGTGCACATGCAAAGAAATTATGATTTCCATCAAATGAAACTAAAAAGACATCAAATTTCAGAATAAATTTTGAAAGAAAAATCCATGGAAGGAAAATTGTAAGCTAGATAAGTTAGAGCTTTCCAAGAAAGTTTCTAGAGCAAGAAGAAGATGCAGACAAACACGCAAGGCATCAAGTCCAAATAAAAAATGGTTGAATGATAGGAAAGCCTTGAGATAACCCACCAATATCAATTTCTCCAAAAGACTTTCTCTCTAAATCAAAGCCGTTGTGAGAATCAAGTCGTATTCATTTTTATAATATGACTTTTGTTGTTTTAGTTGGCTATACATACATCCATATGTGTGTGTGTATGTATGCATGTACATAAATACACACACAGATATATATACATATGTATATAGGTATATAGAAATATTTTATTTTTTCTAATTTTAGTTTTAAAGTTATTCTAAAATATTCATTTAAAACTTGATGAAAAGGTAGAATATTTTTATAAAAAGATTTTATATATCTAAAATAAAATTAGAAAGATTGTATACACATTTAGATTTTAGTTTTATATTTTTCTAAAACTAGTTGTTCATTTCAAAGTTTTAAAAATAGAATATAATTTAAGTCTAGAATATAACTTAAATTTAGAGTACAAATAGAATAGATATGTTGTTTCTATATATTTATAATTATTTTTTATTTTTTAAATTTCACAAATAATAACTAAATAATATATATTTAATTTTAATTAAAAACATATAATATATATGTAATAAAAATATCAAATTACTATTTGATAATATTTATTTCTTATTGTTACTAAATAGATAAAACAATCAATGATTATTATTTTGAATTTCAATATTTTTATTTTTATTTTTTATTTTGATTTTTTCTAATGTTTTATGTGTGAGATTTGTAAGTTAATGGACTTTATGAATGTCTGAAGAAATTACAGAAAAATATCAACAAATACATAAGTCACTTATTATAAAAATATTTGAAAAAAATCAACAAATGCATATAATCACTATTTATTCATTCATTATAAAAATATTTGAAAAAATATATTTTAAAACCCAAAAAAAGAAAGCAAAAAAAAGGTCTGGAGACGAAAGTTTTTCTAAATCCTTTTACACATACACGTGGGATTGTAAAATCTAAATAAACACGTCCTTTAAAGCAAATGGAAATGTATAAATATTCCTTAAAAACCAAAGCAAGCACACAAACTGGACTTGGAGAACAAATTCTCTTGCTGCTTGCAGACTAAATTTTCGGAACAAGTAGTTATAAATGGGAAGCCTCTAGAGATCCATGCACGAAAGGAGGCGCGAGTAACTATTATGATGCTTGATCAAGACAGAAGTAGGACAAAAACAATCTGTCGACTTCGCTAACTAGAAATTCATAAAATTAAATCTAACTAGAATCATAAAAAGCTTACGGAATGGATTGAAAACATGCGTTTGTTGCAGAGTGCATTGATGTGATTTGTCATACATAAGTAGCATTGAAAGTCAGAGATGGAGGTTAACAGCACACATAACAAAACCCTTGAGCTCAGATGGCCTTTCAACATCTCTCCAATCGATTGCTTCGCCATACTTTTCTGGAGCTTCCCGCATGTCACAATCATGCCTGTCGATTGTCATGGTTAAATGGCCAATATCTCGGTCTGAATAATTGGGCCCTCTATCAGTAGAGAGTCCTCTGTAGGCCGCAAGTGGCCACAAAGCGTGAAGAGTTAAGAGTATCCTCCAATAGCGTTTCCCAGGTGTTGATGGAGGGATCAAAAACGTCAAAGCTCAATGGTTCAAGCTGACAGCCCCGTACAGAAAACTTTCCCTCAGAAAAAACGCCTCTGTAGTAATCCATGTAGAGGTTGATCTTCATGTCGGGGAGAGCATCCCACTTGTCCTCCTCCATATTGTAAACCGAAGCGCTACGGACGGGGTCTCCACGCCCCTTATTCCTAAACCCTCCACCCACTAAATGAGTCCTCCCTCCTCATCCGCAGCGCACGCAAATCTGATTGCGGATGTTGGCATGCGCTTGCCCTTTAGCCATTCACAACAAGAAAAATCGTACACCCACGTACGACTTCTCTTCAACCCTGATATATTATCCGTGATCAGAACCAGTTTTTGTTTCACGAAATGTCAATGGCAGTGAACGATGCGCCTTGTATCTACTGGAACTGGAATGGGTGGTAGACGTTTGCACGACTTCTTCTCTGGGTTGTATACCACCACCACTTTCTTGCGACTGCTCTTTTTTTGATGGAACATACAAAGCCGCTGCTCCGAAATCTTCAACTTTCTTCTTTCCTCATACAACTCGGGGCTTTTCAATGCAGCAATATTCCAGCTTTTGGAAACACCTCTCAGGTTTCCATGCGAGCCCAACTCCACCCTCACCAAACACTGCCACCCAAGATCATCTGGAAGACAAGGAAATAGACTTCCCATCGCAATCACAATCGCAACAGCCCAGCCTCTACTTTACTCACAATTTTCAATCTTTGATAGAATGCTCTCAATCTGTTATCAACTTGGTGGGAGTCTCTATTTAGGCAGGGGTCTCATGAGAAGGGCTTAGGCTCTATTTTTGTGGAGTGGATGGCTCCATGATACTTTTTAATGGGGGCTAAAGGGTTAATTGGAATCTTCTCCTACAAAATAGGAGCCCCGAATTTTTAGCCTTCTCAATTTGAACAAGTGAAAAAGGGTGGGGCTGAATTTAGCCCCACGAGCTTAGGAGGGAATTATGTCATTTGTCAACAATCTACACTTCATTTTCCCACCAAACAAATTTATGAATAAATTTAATTTTTATTTTTAAAAATTTATGAGACAAAAGCTTTCTTAAATTTAGTAGCTATGTTTTTTTTTGATATGGATTCACTTATAAATCCATAGGATCGCTTTCCGTTTTTAAATATCCCTAAAAAATCTCAGCAACACCCGTTCTATTTTTAAGGAAGCAGGTGCCCATGAGACCCCAGCCTTATACTCAAGAAATTCAATTTCTTGTTTCTATTTATACACTACTTCAATTTGTTTTCTTTCTACCCAAACGATTATTTTAATTTTTCCTATTTACGAACAATTGTGTTTCTATTTATACACTACTTCAATTTGTTTTCTTTCTGCCCAAACGATTATTTTAATTTTTCCTGTTTACGAACAATTGTTATAAATTTTTAAAACTAATAATAGATGAAGGGAGAAACATGCAAAAATTAGTTTAATAATGACTACTATCCTTACCTATTCTAGATTAATAATCTTAATTACATTAAAATACAATATTTTCGTAAACCTACAATTGCATGATCACCAAAAAAATGGCTGTCAGAATAAATAAACTTTCTATATTCCATTGCCATCTTAATGTGTTGTCTCCTTTGCATGTAAATGTGAAGCCTTAAAAAAACTGAATGTTCAAACCAGAGATATTGAATGGTCTTCTCTATCTTGTAGGTATCTGTAACGAAATGCAAATTTTACTCAAAATTAGCAATCTTTGATAGAATGCTCTAAATCTGTCCTTGCTTAAGTATTTTATGAGAACATCAACTTGGTATCTCTATTTATACTCAAGTAACTCAATTTCAATATCTATTTATACACTAGTTCTATTTATAGTCAAGCAATTCAATTTTTTTCTATTAATTTTAATTGTTATAAAATTTTATAACTAATAATAGCATTAGATGCATGAACAAAGAAATATGCTAAAGTTACTTTAATAATGACTATTATTCTCTTAGCAAGACTTGATCTCTAGTGGGCTCTTTGTGAAACTTACAACTTCACAAATAGAGAAAGGACCTTTTGGAAATTAGAGATAAGTTTGAACTAAGTGAAATTACAAAATATCAATTTTCATTCATCAAACAATTATTTTAATTGATTCTATTTATAAATAATAATTTTGATTATTATAAATATTTAAAACTAAGAAACATTCAAAGATTACCATAAATATACAATATTCTAAATTAATAATCTTAACTACATTAAATTTATAATATTTTAAATAAATATAATTAATTTTTAAATATATTTTAATTTAAAATATAATTATATAATAATTTAAATATTAGAATTTTTAAAATATTATTTCATTTATTTAAATATAAGGAATAATTCGTATTTAGACATAATATAATTAGCAGCAGGCAAAACCTATCTCACGGCTAAAATCATCAATTCTCTAGTTTCGAACAATAGCCACAATGGAAAGTGGTTTTGTGCAATGGCTCACAATATAGTTGGCTTTAAATGTAGTCAGTGACGGTATACTACTTATCTTGCATCCCATATCTATTTCATGCATCAATAACTAGGTTTCTCTTGTTTGGCACAAAACCCCTCTTTTTTTTTTTTTTTGATGAATAGTCCTTTTCTATTAATAATTAATATACTAAGATTACAATTCACAAAAAAGGGTCGGTGGATGCAAGATCACCTCGTGAGAGTTCACATGGCCGAAGCCAGAATCATAAACTATTCATCAAAAAAAGCAAAAAAAGCAATGTCAAGTGGCTAAAGCAGTGCCTGCTGAGGGTGGTGGCTCATCACGATCATGAAAACCCCAATCATCTTTGGGATTGGGGGGAAAACTAGGAACAATCCAATTGTCATCGGCAACAGTAGCAACAAGATCTGTTTTTATATATAGAGATTGTTACAAGAAATCATCTTCTCGTGTTTGAAACCATCTGAAGTTTAAGGATTTAATCAAAGGCTGCTATAAACAAATGCTAGACATTATTTTTCTATCATAGCTTGATATTACTGTTGGAATACACACGTGGTTGTGTTTATTTCTTAATGTAAATATCATAGGATTTCCAAAATTTGCCACTTAAAAAAATTGTTCCTATTTTGTTCTTTATATAATAGTTCTAGTTGTATAGTTTTCAAACTTTTCATGTAAGCTTTTCTATACTTTATTTGTAAGAACTTGGAAGGAATATTGACATATAAGATAATGCTCTTATTTTTTGCCATCATTTCTATTCCTATTGAGAATGTAAACTAAATTTTAATTGATGTATCATAGCTATAACAACAATACTACTATAAAATTTGAAGAAAATTTATAATGTATTTTTATTGGAATATTCATCTTTCTACTTTCTAGACTCCCCATCAATATAATATAATATTTTTTGGATGATTCAAGTTCTTTTAACTTTGAGTTTATCTTTGTAACAAAAAACTTGTCTCTTATAAGACAAAACAACAAATGAAATCATTTGAAGACTATAAAGTTTCCAACAATTTTTAGTTATATAAGGAAGGTATTAATTTTCTCCTTATTCAAAATATGTACATATCTTCTATTGCAATACACTTTGGAGATAATAAATTGAAAGTGAAAGGAGGAGTGTACATTTACATGGTTATAACCATTAAAATATTAAATAAATTGTAATGTTAATAAATAAAAATAATTACATATATCTCCATGTTCTCATGTTACCATTCCCAATGACAATGTTACAAGGGTGCAACACCATGAAGAAAAAATCGAGGATGATAAAATGATTGAGGAGATACTAATGCCTCATTTGAGTATGGTGGAAAGTGTCAAGAAGACACTTTTTGACGTATATACAAATATTGATTTCAAAACACTTTATTTCATTGAAAGCTCTACATGCAAGTGAATTCATTACAAATATATCAATGTTGTGTGTCACCCTAATACATTTTAAATTGATGTATCATTGCAAATGATTGTCCATGAACTTGAAGGAACATTGAAATATAAAACATAAATTGTATTTGTAGCATACAAATTCCTCTACATCTTCATTTATATTCTCAACATTCCTTTTAATAAAATAGTTAGGAAGGTCAATTTCTTGGATTAGATCTCTAGGGGAAATTAAAGGGATCTCAATAACTAGTGACTAGGATCCTACTACACATCAACATTTTGTAGATGATACCATGTTATATGGGGAAAGCTAGGTAAATGAGGGTTTAGCTCTTAAAAGTATCTTGAATAAATATACTAAGGCTTCAAGGAAGGCAATTAACAAAGACAAATTGGAAATCTTATTCTTTAATAATGATCCTAACATGGAACAACTACATGTGCTATTCTTGATTTCAAAAATGGCACTCTAGCCTATAAATATTTAGGCCTTACCCTAAACTCTGGCCATAATATATCAAATCTTTGGGGGCATCTCATAGAGAAACTAAAAAGAGAGAAGGATGGGTTGGAAAGGCAAGTGGCTATCCCCAGTATGGAGGAAGACCATGGTTTCTTTAGTCTTGTCTGCTCAACCTATTTATCAACTCTCTTGTATGGATCTTCCTAGTAGTAAACTAAGTGACATTAATGGTTTTCTTAGGTCCTTTTTATGGCAAGGAAGTGTAGAGAAGAGAAATTTTCCCCTCCTCTCTTGGGACCACGTATGTAGATCAAAAGAAACAGGAGGGGCAAGCATAAATATATCAAACTTCTAGGGAAAGCTTTGGGAGCAAGGTTAATTTGGCAAATGATTATATTCCCAAACCTAAAATGGGTCAAGATGTTGACTCATAAATATCTTTCATCCCGAGATCTGGTTAATTTTTTTAGAGAGACTCATCCTCCTAAAGGATCAAGGTTTTGGAGTTTCTTGTTGAAAGGCAAACATGTTATATAGGATAATTTTTCATGGAATCTAGGGGATGAAAGGGATTCTTTGTTCTTGATAGGCTCATGGGGAGGATATAAGGCCATTGATCTTTATCCTTCCCTCCTTCTATCCAAATCCTATTTGGAATCAAAATGGGGATCTAAGGTTACAAATTATATGACTTTTGAGGACAATGGGATGAAATTGAAACGGAAAGATTTAGATTATGTGGATATTTCACTAGAACATACAAATCTCTTCCAATCGGTTCTTTGTTCAAGGAAAATTTCCTTCAGAGGAGGGAAGGATTCCCTCATGCAGGCTAGAAGTAATAATGGAGAGTACACTTCTAAACTAGGTTATAGGTATTTAGAATCACTTCAAGCTTTTTCTATAAGTAGTCTTCCTCTAAAATTGTGTTGGGATAAGTTTTGTCTCCCTAAGATAATATTCTTTTCCTAGATAGTCCTTGTCATAACCCTATATCTGCATATAATGAATCCTTTTTAGTAAATGATAATTATCAAATATTACAAATAAATAATACATAACAATATTGAATATAAATAACAATATTGAATATTGAATATCATAAATATTAATTGCTAGCATCAAATATAAAATAGTCTTAATTTACAATATTCATGGATATATTAACTAATAAGAAATGATAGTCAGTGATGATTTAGTGCTTAAGAATCAATATAAATAATAGTAAACTACTAAATGAATATAATAATAAATAAACTATAATTCAAGAAATAATAAATTAAGATATTAGATTATACAAGAATATTAATAAATCAATACTAATTAGAGATGGATCACTTCTACAAGAATATGCAACTATTCAATAGGACCTGTCTCTTGGGACCCAATGACCAAATTGCAATATATAAATTGAAACATATGAGAGGGGGGGAGAGAAAGGAATATAGGTTGGATAAGACATCCATGAAGAATAGAATAAAACCAATATTATTACCCCTGATGGATTCCGATAATATATGGAAGATTGAGAATAGAAGGCATCGAAGCAGAGAACACAATATTTTTAATGCACAAAAGAGCATAGCTGTCTAATATATTGAACCACCAAAACTACTATCGCATAATACAGGACAGAGGGAGGAAAAACGTCATTGCCCCCACTATGACTGAGCGAAAACGTAAGGAAGAATGCATGTCTAGACTCTATAGGGAGATGATACAAGGAGGTACGAACATGGGAAGCCATTGAAAGGCCTGAGTCGGGAAACATATGTTTAATAGCATAATGGGCAGAGGATATACTGCCAATACTAGGAGAATGTCCAAGTTCTAACACCCACGAATACTATACATGAATCAATCATCAACTGCAAATAAAGAATGATAGATGGGAGATATCTCAAATCCCTGTGGGAGATTATTCAAGGTGGAAAAATGATTACTTTTAATAAAAAAGAAGAAGAGATGAGTATCAAAGCATTCTATCCTCTACGTGGGTGACAGACAGTAGAACGAGCATCCCATCGATAGTCAAACACAAATTGAATGAAATTCAAATACAACATGATCATCATGCCAAGCAGAACAGAGCTTGAAGAAAATATAATAAGTTCCATGCAAGCCAAAGAAGTCATAAGAATATGAGACCTGATACACCACACTGCCAACTTGAAGTGGACTGTGAATCGAACCAGTATAATAGACTGAGAGGGATGAAAGATAATAACATGTGAGTAAAGTCACGAATGAGAAGCAAGATAGGAAAATATGGACCTTACAGGAAGTCGCCACAGATCTATTATATCATTGATGTCCAACACCAGGGATAATTGGATATGTTGTCAACACATACAGGGAATACATGCAGACGACATAGCCAAAGGAAGACCCCCATGTATTAGATATCATAAATAGGAAAGTGGATATGATAGAGAAGATTTAACCAGTTAAGGAAGATCAAGAATCTAGAGATAATCCTGAGAATATTTATAGAGTTCAAGCTCAAGAGAAACAAAAGTACATATTGATATAGAAAGCTTGTAATTACATGATATCGGAATAAGAACTTATAGTTCTCATAGAAATCATGGAGTTCGAGTTAAGGATATTCATATGAATGTTGAGTTCCTCTCAAGAAAACTTATGGACTAGAGGTTACTCATTTTGAGTGTCAAGTTTCTCTAATAGAGAATTCAAGAATAGAGGGCATCCACTTAGAATGTGGAGTTTCTCTGAAGGAGAACTCAAGGTCTAGAGGGCATTCAAAGTAGAATGTCGGATTCTCAATTGGGATCCATAAAGGGATCTTTAGAGGATCTATTAGAGGAAATATACATATTTTAGTAGTCAAACATATGCATATATTAGAGAGAAGAGACTTGGTAGAGGTGGGATCTCTACCAAGTAGTGTTACCATAGATCCCAAAGAGGCCTAAAGGGGAAGCTCTTTCTATGACAATTACCTAATCAAGACGTAGTTCTCGCCGGAGGGTTAGGTGATTGGAGAAAGGATCTCTCTTAAAGGATTATGATGGGTAGCTTGGGTAGTATTTAGATTAGTATTTACTTAAATTCAACATTGATAATATATTTTATATACAATTTATGGTATTGTACTAACAAATGGTTGCAGGTTACAACATTCAAACTTACAGTGGAAAGTGGGGATATTATAGTGGTATCAGAGCATGATCTTGCCATCCTGTAGGGTAAAATAATAATAATAATTTGGTAATAATAATAAAAATAAAATAAAAGCTCAAAACTAATTCTTTATTTTTCTTTGAAAATGAATATATATAATTAAAAAGAAATATAAATCTATTTGTAAGGGTGGGTAAATTATAGTTTTTAATATTAATTCCTTCCCTAAACATGCCTCAAAATTTTGCGACCAATTTATCAACACGAAGAGAATAATTTCTTGAGGACAAGAAAATTTAGGAAGGGCAGATTGTCATAACCCTATATTGGCATATAATGAATCCTTTTTAGTAAATGATATTTATCAAATATTACAAATAAATAATAAATAACAATATTGAATATAAGATGAATATCATAAAGATATTAATTGCATAGTCTTAATCTACAATATTCATGGATATATTAACTTATAAGAAATGATGGTCAGCGATGATTTAGTGCTTAAGAATCAATATAAATAATAGTAAACTACTAAATGAATATAATAATAAGCAAACTATAATTCAAGAAATAATAAATTAAGATATTATATTATACAAGAATATTAATAAATCAATACCAATTAGAGATGGATCACTTCTACAAGAATATACAACTAAATAGGACCCATCTCTTGGGACCCGATGATCAAATTGCAATACATAAATTGAAACATATGAGGGGGGGAGAAAGAAATACAGGTTGGATAAGACATCCATGAAGAATAGAATAAAACCAATATTATTACATTTGACGAATTTTGATAATATATGGAAGATTGAGAATAGAAGGCATCGAAGGAGAAAATAAAATATTTTTAATGCACGAAAGGGCATAGCTGTCTAATATATTGAACCACCAAAACTACTATTGGACAATATAGGACGAAGGGAGTAATATCATTGCCCACACTATGACTGAGTGAAAACATAAGTAAGCATGCATGTCTAGTATGCACAGGCAGATGATACAAGGAAGCATGAACATGGGAAGCCATCGATAGGCCTGAATTAGGAAACATATGTTTAATAGCATAATGGGCAGAGGATATACCATTAATACTAGGAGAACATCCAAGTTCTAACACCTATGAATACTATATGAATTGGTCATCAACTAAAAATAAATAATGATAGGTAGGAGATATCTTAGATTTCCAAGGCAAAAAATGATTACTTGTATTAAAAAAAGAAGGGACAAATATCAAAGCATTCTATCCTTTATGTGAGTGACAGGCAGTAGAACGAGCATCCCATCAATAGTCAAACATGGACTGAATGAAAATCAAATACAACATGATCATCATGCCAAGAAGAATATAGCTCGAAGAAAATAGAAGAAGTTCCATGCAAACCAAATAAGTCATATGAATATGAGACCCGACACACTACAATGCCAACTTGAAGTGGACTATGAATTGAACTAGTATAATAGACTAAGAGGGGTGAAAGGAAATAACACATGAGTAAAGTCACGAATGAGAAGCAAGATAAGAAAATATGGACCATAGAAGGAAGTCACCACAAATTTATCATATCATTGATGTTCAACACTAGGGACAACTGGATATTTCATCAACACAGACAAGAAATACATGTAGATGACATAGCCAAAGGAAGACCCCCATGTACTAGATATCATAAATAAGAAAGTGGATATAATAGAGAAGATTTAACCAATTAAGGAAGATCAAGAATTTACTAGCATAATCCTAAGAATATTTATACAGTTCAAGCTCAAGAGAAACAAAAGTACATATTGATATAGAAATCTTGTAATTACATGATATCGGAATAAGAACTTACAGTTCTCATCAAAATCATGAAGTTCGAGTTAAGGATATTCATATGAATGTTGAGTTTCTCTTAAGAAAACTTATGGACTAGATGTTACTCATTTTGAATGTCAAGTTTCTCTAATAGAGAATTCAAGAATAGAGGGCATTCACTTAGAATGTGAAGTTTTCCTAAAGGAGAACTCAAGGTCTAGAGGGCATTCAAAATAGAATGTCAGATTCCCAATTAGGATCCATAGATGGATCTTTAGAGGATCCATTAGAGGAAATATATATTGTAGTGGTCAAACATATGCATATGTCAGAGATATGAGACTTGGTAGAAGTGGGATCTCTACCAAGTAGTGTAACTAGAGATCCCAAAGAGGCCTAAAGGGGAAGCTCTTTCTATGATGATTACCTAATCAAGATGCAGTTCTCACTAGAGGGTTAGGTGATTGGAGAAAGGATCTCTCTTGAAGGATTAGGATGGGTAGCTTGGGTAGTATTTAGATTGGTATTTACTTAAATTCAACATTGATAATATGTTTTACATACAATTTATGGTATTGTACTGACAAATGGTTGCAAATTATAGGATTCAAACTTACAGCAGAAAGTGGGTACATTACAGTCCTTCACTAAAGGATCCTCAGTGCAAAAAGATTGAGGAAGTTTGGATTTTAGGGTCCACGTAGATGTCCATTATGTGAAGCTAAGGAAGAAATTGCAGATCGTGTCTTCCTTCATTTCCCTTATTCAACTATTTGTTGGAAATGGCCTTTCTCTTAATTAGGCCTTGCAATGGCCTTCCCTAACTCCATACTCAACATGTTGATGTCTTGGCCTCTCTTAAGATCAAATAGTATCTTTCATAGCATTTGGATCTCCTCCTCTTCCATAGTTCTTTGGGAACTATGGAAGGAGAGGAATAGAAGAACATTTCAAGATAGAAAGATGTCAGTTAATCAACTTATTAACAAGATATAAATTTTAATTATTGAGTTAACAAATAATAGGTTGCTTAATTCTAACATTGAAAAAGCTAGGATGACTTATTGGAATAAAAAGATGCGTGGATGATGAATTGGGTTAAAGATCCCACCCTTTCTGGGAAAAAGGGTAGATGAATGTAAATCTTCAAGGGTATAATTTGTATGGAAAATTCCAAAAAAATGATGGTTCAAGAAAAAATTTGATGGAGCATCAAGAGGCAACTTAGGTAAAGGTGGCATAGGATGTTGCATTCAAAATGACAAAGGAGAGGAAATCACCAATATAGGAAGATACATTGGAGAAGCTACTAATAATTAGGCATATATATTTTTCTTTAGTAGAAGGCCTCTTGTTGTGAAAACATTTGGGAATAAATAAGTTAGAAATTGAAGGAGACTCAGCCATAATTATAAATGCTCTTAGGAAAGGAGATCTTTCTAATTAGAGGCTATATGCAAAGCTCTTGGAAGCTTTAGAATTATGAAAATCCTTCAACAAAATAATTACTAACCATATTTATCACAAAGATAATAAGAGACCAGATGAGCTAGCTAGTATGGGGATTAATAAATGCCTTCCAACTAATTAAATAATGTTATAATCTTCACTTTAGTCCCACTTAGTAATTATTATGTAGAATATATTTAATAATACCTTGTCATAGTTTCAATATCTTGATCCTCTCCTTTCTATTTATTTCTTCTTTTCTAGAAACTTCTCTTGGAATTCATCTTGTAGGTCATTTACCTAATTATCTCCTAGAATTAAGGGATCCTACTTGTCGATCTTTATCTTCAACATGGTTTCCATATCTCAAGAAATCAACTTAGTTGGCTGGTAATTATGATTCTTCATAAATAGTTAAAATGTTGTTCCTCAGCCAACACTAAGTTCAAACACTCGGTCATAATTGGTTTACTCGATAATAATCAATCTTCTTTCTTGGCACATACACTATCACTCAATTGATACTAATGCTCGGTCAACACTTACTTTTCTCAACACTTACTATGGATCAGTCAAAACTAGCATCACTCGACATATACACCAAAATTCTTTAGTCTTCTATTCTGTTACTCGGTCAAGCGTATACATTTGATCTATCTTTGTGTATACTTTCAAGTCTTGTACATTACTGTCTTCTCCTCTTTTAACATGATTTAGATAATCACTTTATCTTATCAATGTACAACTAATCAAATGTCCATTTTTAGTTTGCTTTTCATAACTCAACCTTTCCTCTAGGCTCTTTTTTTATGAACAATTTCTCAAACCCTCTTCATCAATCAAATAGATATGACACTTAGGTCAGATAGAAAACTTATTGGATTAACCACCAACATTCCCCTTTGAGATTCACAACATGGCTTAACTGCCTCCTATTTTCTATAATTCTAGTGGTTGTATTGGGTATTTATAGGTCAATATTTGGTGCAAATACAACTCTAGGTTGTAACTAGTGGTATTAGAGCTTGGTCAAGAGTTCAAATGTCCTTGGGTAACACTGAAGGGGGGATTGTTGAACTAATTGCTAACATTCCCCTTTAAGATTCACAACATGGCTTAACCACCTCCTATGTTCTATAAGTCTAGTGCTTGTATTTGACATTGACAGGTTGATCTTTTGATGGAACAACAACTCTAGCTTGTAACAAGTTGTACTAGAGCTTGGTTATAGGTTTGAATCTCCTCAGTTAATGCTGAGGGGGGATTTCGGGACTAATTTCCAATGTTCCCCTTCGAGATTTATGATATGGCTTAATCGCCTCCTATGTTTTATAAGTCTAGTGGTTGTATTGGGCATTGAAAGGTGGATCTTTTGGTGCAAAGACAACTCTAGCTTGTAACAAAGTTGTCTCACAAATAGTTTTGACATCAATGAAAACATAACAATTGTTTCAATTGTAGTTTCCAATTTTTTTTGAATTTCTATATTTTCTACTTTAGGTCACACAAATAGATGTGCTAACTAAGAAATTAAGGAATCTCTCCCAAAAGTTTTAAACTTTGTCATCTAGTGGTTTTGATTCAAAAAGGGCAATATTGAGGAATATCACTCAAATTTGTCATCTTAGTGTCCCTTAAGTTAGGTTGTTGTTTGTCTAAATTTAGGAGTCACCATTGTTAGTTTTTTCTCCCTTTATTTATCTCTTCGAAGTTAGATTGTCTAAGTTTTATCATTTTATCTCTATTCTTGTCTTACCTACTGAAGTTTTCCTTTTATGAGTCATGTCGATCCCTCCAAAGGTATTGTGTTGTCCTAGGTGTATAGGGTTGAATATATTGTGAAATAATTATGATTGAGTCTTTGAACCAATTTGTACCCAGGTTTAAAGGACATCAAATTGGTTCCATCAAAGGTTTTGGACTAACATTTGTTTTGCAAGCAAAACCTATCAAATATGTCACAAGTTGCATCAAAACCACTTTTGAACCACTTTGTACCAAGCTTTGAAGAGGTTCAAATGATTCTAAAATTAAAAATCAGTGTCAAGAGGTAAAATCAATGATTGATATGGCTATTATCTCTAAAGTGTGAAAGGTGACTATTGACATATTAGTCAAGTTTGTTATTAGTGACACACACTTATTTAGATTGTAAATAGCTATCGATCTTATTGTATAGTTAACAGTGTTTGCCAAGCATTTCAATTGTTACTAAGTTCTACAGTTGCTACCAAGTCCTTTGGATGAATCCTAGTGGTTATCAAGCAGTTACAATTATAGTGAAGACCAGTAGTGTAAACTATGCATCTCAGTGTATGCTGAGTCTACCAGTGCAAAATGAGTTAACCAGTGCAAACTAAGTTAAGTAGTGTTCACCGAGTTCATAGTTTATGTGATGCAAGTCTAGTGTTAACCGAGCTACTCAGTCTTAATCAACTAAATCAGTTTATACTAAGCTCGAGGTGATAGTGTTTAATGAGTTATGCAAAGGTAAACAAGTGATTCAATTTATATGATGAGTTTCACAGTATCTACCCAATCACCAGTATAGACTAAGTTTAAGACTACTTGGAAGTGATCAGTATGGACCAAGCTTCTACATCTACTGAGTGCATGACAATGTTGAGCATTGATAGTGGATGTCAAGTATTAGAACCTCACTAAGTTAGTCTTTAGAACCCGAGTGTCTTCATTTGGGCTAACTTTATAATATTTGTGTAAACTTGTATTGTGGCCAACTTTGTAATTTGTATAATTGGATTGGTATATATGTAATGTATTGTATCATATCCAAGTGTGAAAAAGTTTGAATGTGAATGCAATGTAATTGAATATAATTAGAGAAGAGTAGAAAGAGCGAATTAAAAAGGCTACAACAGTATAAGGAGCAACAAAACATATCTATCATAGCAAGGTGATTAGTATATAAAGGAATATCATTCAACAAACCAAGTTGCAGATTAGAGATCAGCTACTACTTCATCCTAATAGGTGAATCAGTCAAATCCTTTAAGAAGGTAGACCTAACAGTCTTTTATAAATATCTTAACCAAGTGCATACTTCATTGTATGTTTGTAAATCCTTTCACAAGGTGGACATAGCAGTCCTTATTGCTCCTAATTGGGTAGATCATTAGAAGTGATCAATGTAAACCTTAACATGCCAACTTTATACTACAATACTAAAGCTTGTGGATATCATCCCCACCCTAGTTTTACTTTCTATTTGGAAGGTTTCTGGGTCACCAAATCTTTGTGTCACAATGTTATGAATGCTTTCATGTTTTTAATTTCTTATGCATGCAATTGGATCAGATTATATGTGATGGATTAAATGCTAATTGGATTTATGGATTAAGAGTTGAAATTGTAAAAGTTTTAGAAGTTACTGATTCACCCCTCCTCTCTCAGTAACTTAGCTTAGTCTAGAATAATTCTGAAAATTGGTATCAGAGCATTGTGGTTCTTAGGAGAAAGTTTAATAGCTTGAGAAAAGATCAAGGCCATGGATATATTCAGACTTGACAAAGCTATTGACAATGAGAACCTAGATTTGGAAATGGCTATAGCCCAACTCAAGAAAACAAAGGAGCAACTCTCTCAATCCCTAAAAAGAAGAAAAGAAATTGCAATTCAAATGAAATGATCTTCTCTTCATTGAAGAAAGAATTCAAGACCTTCATTCAAGTAGTTTAGATGAAGCCAATGAAGCAATCGAAGAACTCCTAAAAAGGAATGGTTCCCTGCAAGAAGAAGCAAGAAAACTAAAAAGGGAACAAGAAATTTAGCCATCAAGGCTATGTGAAGTCATCAGTAGAAAAACAAGATAAAAGAAGAGATAGATGGAAGGAACAATGAAATCTAGAACCAATCCCTTTAGTAAGTAGAACTTATTGATCAACTCTCCAATGCAAATGAAGAATCATGAGCCTAAGATTTGAAAATGAAAGATTACAAAATGATCTAAAATCTGAAAGAAAAATCAAGCAAAATCTTATGAAGTGATCTAAACTCTGAAGGGCAAATCAATGAAATCTTATGAAATGATCTAAACTTTGAAAGGAAAATCAATCGAATGAGCAAAATCTCTATAGACAAAAAGGAAAAGTAGGAATTGGATATATAGAAGAAGGAGAATCATCCAAGCAAGGAGCTCAAAAGAATCAAAGACCTACTTGCAATAACTATGGTAAGATAGGTCATACTTCAAACAAATGTTGGAGCAATGGAAAAGAAAAATTCAATGGAAAGTGCTACAATTGCAATCAACATGTTCATAAGGCTAATGAATGCAAAGAGAAACCAAGATTTGAAGGAAAATGTCACAAATGTAAGAAACATGGACACAAATCATCAGAATGCAAAACCAAGATACTGAATCCAATAGAAAAAATTATGGAAGCAATATTTGGTTGCGACTACAACACCTGATGCAGATGTCATTACTATGGAGAATTCAAACACATTGCTATGAACTATGTAAAGCATCATTTGAGGAAAAGAGATACTACTAAAAGATGTTTCATTTGTACAAAAATTGGTCATCTTGCTAAGAATTGCATGAATATTGGTAGAATTAAAGATGAGAAGAAGGAAAAAGCTAATAAGATCCGAAAACAAATGAGACAATAATGGGATTCCAAAGTCTACCAAGAATACAAGTCCAAGCAATGGTGATCGAGTCACTCAAGAATTGAGTGACTCCACCATTTCTACTTATGTTCTCAAAGGAGAAACTAGAACTATGCTATCAAAGAGAACATTCAAAGTAGTTCCAAATTGAAAGAACAAAATGATCCAAATCTATATTTAGGATACAAAGGGATCACCAAGTAAAAGAGTACTAGTATCTACCAATTTACCTTCTCTGCTAAGTGAGGTTGGGTCATAGACTCTACTAAGTGAGGTTGGGATTAATGAAGTTACATATGGTTACCGAGTCATAAAGTCTTCAACAAGTGTTCAACATAAGCGTAGTCAATGAGTCTGTTAACATGGTGTCAATTGATCTACCTTTCGTACTAAAGCATTTATGGAAAACTTTGATAGAAGGCATGGAATCGAAGTCATTCTCATCGTGAAAATTTTGAAAGCTACTACAAAGTGTGATCTTCATAGCATCCAAGTGATTTGAGTGAATTCTCAGTGAAAGATTTCAAATTCTCTCAAACCCTACTGAGTGAAGATGACATCCAGCAACAACAAGGCAAAGCAAGGTTCAAACATGTTGGTTTGTGCAGTAGAATGGAAGGCACCAGACTTCAAGCTCACTCTTGCAATTGCCAAAACTCTAGATCCAAGTGGAGCGTAGTTTCAAATCCCTCCAAAGGTACTATTGATCAATGATATTTGTACTCACTTTAAATATGTTATTCAAGAGATTGTCACTTTGGAAATGGATGATGCCCTAGATAAGCTATGTGTAAATAGAGTTTTGAAACCCGAGCACCAACACTGGAAACTAAAAGGTTAACTCACATCCCTTACATGCCCTATGAATTTCAAGTAAAATGGATTAGGTTTATCTTTAGTCAGGTGCATAATGGGTAGTTTTTTGGAACAACTGGTATTAATCACAGAGAAGATGATTCATCAAATCACTAGTCTCACAATGTTAGCCAAAGCCAAAATGACCAAAACCCTAGGTTAGACTGAGATGGCAAAGGAATGAAGATTAGCAGTGTCACATACATGGAGTTGAAATTTGGAATCCATATCATTGCACACAAGATTTACAGCTCGAGTACATTAAATATCATGTTATGTAAAGTAGTTGACCTTGCATACAAGGTAATAAACAACAATTTATCTTTTGACCTTGTCGAGTTACTGTTGTGACAATTCAACATGAATATGGAAAGCATCAAGACATCAAAGAATAATCCATGTAAGTTTGGTTCCCTGTTAACATGTCCATTCTCTTATGTTCAAAAATTCTTCCCTTTAAAAGGCACTATTATTTGGAGAAAAGATGGGCTTGTACTTTATCAAATCAATGAGTATATTACTGAGATGGGTGAAAACTACAATAGTATTATGGACAACTATTTTGATGCATTCAATAGATACCAGATCCCCAAGAAACTTGTTGAGGATTATAAGGATGATGTGTGTTTCATGGTGGATAGTGACAAAGTATACATTTAGGTTGTTAAGCCTAGAATAGCATGGGTGAAACCTCTTGGATATGAGGTTAATATTGATGAAACTAAAGACATCATTGAGGCATTGTTAATGAAATAGTTGATCCTAAGGCTACATATTTTGGTACATATGATGAAGCAAAAGCCAGGATATAACTAAAAATAAAGCCCCCTCAAGTGGTTAACAAGGGAAAAAAAAGAATTACTAAACTAAAAAAAATTTCTACCCTTTTGTTAACCAAGGGAAAAGGTGAGGATGAGCAAGTAGAGGATGTGGAAGCAAAGGATGAGGAAGAATCTGAGGAAGAAGAACCATTAAGGAAGAAAGGCAAGGTAATTATCACCAAGCCACCAAAGCCATCCATTGCAGTGTTTACAAGAAGATACTCCAGGAAGAAATCTAATAAGGAAGGAGGAGACATTATATTTAGAAAACATCCACCCACCTTCCAAGATAGATTGAAATATTTGGAAGCTAGAGTCGGTATAACAAACTTTAAGTCATTAAAGTATGAAATTTAGATAGCTGAAGAGAAGAAGCAGATAGAAGATCTAGTGATGGACAAGATGGGTAAATGGAAGTACTCACCGGACTAGCTTGCTTCTCATATTCCTAATTACTTGTTGGAGAAAATCAAGCCAAGATGGGAATTTTCCATGCAAACTGTCAAAGACATATATTGACAAACTCTGAGGCAACTTATATTGAGCATATCAGATGCAGAGGTAAAAGAGTCATTGAAGAAAAATGAAGAAAAATTGACTCTAAAATTAAACACTTGTCTGCTTCTAATAAAAGACATTGAGCATGCTATAATGAATGCAACTAATACTTGGAAGAATATCTATCTTTTACACAAACCAAGTGATTTTCCTATTGATGTAAAAGATGATGATGATGAAGAGGAAAAATATAAAGAAGAAAATATTGAAGAAGTAACTCATTTTGACAATATTAATGATGAAGAGGAACAAGGGCAAGAGGCTACCAAGGAAGAAAAGAAAGATGATGAGGAAACTAATCTAGTTAAGATAGTTGCAATAGTCATTGTCTCACTTCCTCACTCTCTAAGCAAAGCAGTCACAACATCAAGCACAAAGACAACCCCAACAAGATTTATTGTGACCAATAGTGACAATACAAATGTCCAATCACTCCTTGCTCATACTTATCTCAATACATCATTGACTAAAATGACCTCACTTCATCTACCGAGCTACAGACCCTTCCCTCTTCTATCGAGTTGGCTACATCAGTTTTGAGCACAACAATTATGGACGCATCAATGATTGCACCATCAATTTTGGATTCTTTAGGTATTTCTATTAATATTCCTTCAATAAGTGTCATATCAGTTTTTACAACTAGTCCTAGTATGTCTACAAATATTTCTATTCCAAGCACATAAGCAATAAGTGCAACAATAGTTGAGACCAAGGCTCAACCGAGCACAAATTTTTTGGATAAAGGAAAAGAGATGGAGGAAGAAATAAATTTAGATGAGGAAATTATAATCCCAAATTGGGACATTTCCAAGCTCACTGTACAACAACTGCAATCATTTGGTGAAAAAATCTAGAAGAAGGCCAAACAAAAAAGATTAAGAGAGGATAGAGATAAGGAATTTAAAATTATTGAGGATGTAATAAACATTTTGGTAGAGGCCATAAGCATTGAGGTTGATTCTTCACAACCAATTTTGTATCAGCTAGTAGAGGCAATTCAAAAGTTCAATGACGATACTAATGGGTAGGATAAGCTAGTGTAGAAGGCAGTAAAGAATTTTGATAATAAAATGTTGGAGCACATCGCTCAACAAATAACTATCTATCAAGCAAAAATTTCTACAATTTTGGGGGGAAACATCTTGTTCAAACGCATCATCACTTTTGGTAAGTTATGTAATGTTTTTGATTTTACCAAGGAAATAAAGGAAAATTTTTCCAAAATAGATGAATATCTTAAATCAAGCACTCAACAGTTCCAAATTGACCCTAGTTCAAGCTCTGCACACTTCAAGAAGATAAGATTTTTGATAGATATGCAAGAAGAATTTCTTAGAGAAGAAGCAAGGATAAGATCTACATTGGTAGATATACAAAACATGATTCTTCCCAACATGGATGCACTATAGAAGCACATTGTACATTCTAAAACTCTCATCCATGAGAACAACTTCTCCATAGCAGACCATATGATAGAGTTGTCAGCAAAAGTGCAGATTGCACTTCACAAATGTAAGGTCTTGCAAGACAATTGGGATAAAACTTTGGCTATCATACTCAAGGTACACTTAGAATTTTTATCATTTTGGCATTACTATGTAAATAAATAGAATAAATCTTTGGCATTAATGTCAAAAGGGGGGAGAAAGAAAGATATGGGGGAGAAAATATAATAAGTTGTAAAAGAAATTGGGGAGAAGATATGTACAGAAAGTATATGTTGTATATAGCAAGAAGATGTACAATATACTTTATGAAAGAACTTTACCATGTACGAATATAATCTCACAAAATAAATTTTGAAAAATCTCAAAAATAGTATACTCTACTGAGCTAGTATCACAAGGTGATGAATAAAAGGTATTCAAGAAACTTTTTGAATTTAGTTTTAGATGATAATTGTTTTTGTCACTAATGCTAAAGGGGGAGATTATAGACATATCAGTCAAGTTTGTTATTAGTGACACACACTTATTCAGATTGTAAATAGCTACCAAGCTCATTGTATAGTTAACAATGTTTGCCAAGCATTTTAGTTGTTGCCAAGTTCTATAGTTGCTATCGAGTCCTTTGGAAAAATCCTAGTGGTTACTAAGTAGTTACAGTTATAGTGAAGATCAACATTGTAAACTGTGCATCTTAGTGTATGCCGAGTTTACTAGTGCAAACCGAGCTCTGTAGTGTTCACTAAGTTTGCAGTTTATGTGATGCGAGTCTAGTGTTAACTGAGCTACTCAGTGTTAACCATGTGACTCAGTTTATACTGAGCTCAAGGTGATAGTGTTTACTGAGTTATGTAAAGGTAAACAAGTGATTCAGTTTATATGATGAGTTTCATAGTATCTATCAAGTCACCAGTACAGATCGAGTTTAGGACTACTTGGAAGTGATTAGTATGGATTGAGCTTCTATGTCTACCAAGTGCATGACAATACCAAGCATTGACAGTGGGTGTCGAGTATCAAAACCTCACCAAGTCGGTCTTTAGAATCCGAGTGTCTTCATTTGGGCTGACTTTGTAATATTTGTGTAAACTTGCATTGTGGATGACTTTGTAATTTGTATAATTGGATTGGTATATATGTAATGTATTGTATTATATCCAAGTGTGAAAAAGTGTGAATGTGAATGCAATGTAATCAAATATAATTAGAGAAGATCAGAAAGAGGGAATTACAAAGGCTACAATAGTATAAGGAGCAACAAAGAAATATCTATCATAGCAAGGTGATTAGTAGATAAAGGAATCTCATTCACTAAACCAAGTTGTAGATCAGAGATCAACTACTACTTCATCCTAATAGGTGAATCAATCAAATCCTTTAGCAAGGTAGACCTACAGTCTTTTATAAATCTCTTAACCGAGTGCATACTTCATTGTATGTTTATAAATCCTTTCACAAGGTGGTCCTAGTAGTCCTTATTGTTCCTAACAGGGAAGATCATTAGAAGTGATCAATGTAAGCCTTAGCAAGCCAACTTTATACTCTAGTACTAAAGCTTGTGGGTATCATCCCCACCCTAGTTTTACATTCTATTTGGAAGGTTTATGGGTCACCAAATCTTTGTGTCATAGTGTTATGAATGCTTTCATGTTTTTAGTTTCTTGTGCATGCAATTAGATTATATTATATGTGATGGATTAAATGCTAATTGGATTGATGGATTAAGAATTGAAATTGTAGAACTTTTAGAAGTTAATGATTCACCCCTCCCCTCTGAATAACTTATCTTAGTCTAGAATATTTCCAATAGAGACATCCTTGTTGGTGTGATTTTTCATAGTATAGAAAATTTCTGATATTTGGGTGAAAAATCAGTTATGTCTTTGTTTTGTGACGCCCTCGTTTTCAAATTTTTCAAAAAAGGTATTTTCTTCAATTTTTGGCAGGGCTTTTTATCCTAATGTTTTATTTATGTCAAAATGCCCTTGGTAAACCTTTCATGTACCTCTAATTGCAATTTTTCATTTGAAAGGATGCCAAGTCGAAGTGTTGTTCAATCACCTTTGATCTATTAGAGATCAAGGGTCAGCGTATCCCCACATTATAGAGTTGTAGGTCTTTAAGCAATGTAGGGAAGCGCAATTGCGACACGTAGCCCCTGATGTTTTATGAGATCCAGTACGCCGCAAAAGCTCTTGTATGTCAGCTTTGTCAGTACTTTTGCACACATTTTGTTTTTTCGCGATATCATTGGTGGATTCGTCGGCACAGCTATGAAGATTACTTACCAAGCAGTATCACCGTCAATCTTATCCTGATCAACGGTTGACGCATCCCCGCATAATAAAGATGTAGGTTTTTAAGTAATGCGGGGTAGCGCAGTGGTGATGCGTGGCAAAGTGGGGTCAAGTATTTGTTTTTCAATATGCTACACTACAAATGACTGATGACGTGTAAATGCTAGGTATGCACAGAAGGGTTTTTGGTTGCTTAATGAAGGTGAGAGTCTTATCACCATCGATCTTGTCTTGATCAACGGTTGGTGCATCCCCGCATAACAAAGATACAGGTTTTTAAGTAATGTGGGGAAGCACATTTGTGACGTGTGTCCATGATGACATCAAACACTTGCCTTCTCAGAAGAAGATACGATATCCACTGGCGTGAAGTGTTGTCAGACAGTATGAGATAGTATGGTAGTTTCCTATTGGTCAGTACAGCTAGTTGGTCGTTAATAAAAAATGGATTATTTCGATCGTCAATCTTGTCTTGATAGACGATTGGCGTATCCTCGCATTATGAAGATGTAGGTCTTTAAGCAATGCGGGGTGTAAGGAAACTTGGCAATAAAGAATATAACCGTTTCCACCTAACCCATAATAGATTTAAAATAAACATGGAATTAAAATCCACATGCAAGAGAATAGACAACATACCCACAAAATTGTGACACAAGATATACCCTGGGAAACCCTCATTGAGGGAAAAAACCCAGCCTCCAAAAGCATCCATCACCATGTATTATTCAGCAAAAATACCATTGCCATACAACCATGGAAGCCTTCATGGCCATAGCCACAACTGAGCAAACTATGTGAACAAGCATGAATCCACACATCCCATGCCATGCTTTCAACCTTCACAAATGCTCCCTTGGCTAACCTGTCAAGCCTTGTCCTGCTCGACTCTTGCCTTTTGTCTTCTCCTTGTCACTTTTTTTTCTCTCTCTACAACAACTAACCTTGTGGCTACTAATATAGTAGCAAGTCCCACAAAACCACTAAGTGGTATTACATAAACCATGTGCTAAAACCATGTGCTACCTAATCCACTGACCCCACATTTAATATTGGGCATTTAATTCTTTTCCCCCAATATTAAATAATTACATGAAATATTATCACAATGTTACAATACAACTCATCAAGAATATTCCATGGGAATCTTTACATGTTGCACGTCCATCTAGGTACAACATTACATAATAAAATAAAATAATAAAATAACAATATTATGCAATGTGTGCAACACCCATTATCTCAACACGGGGAAGCGAAATGGTGACACGTAGCATTTTTCTAAGAAAGACTGTAAAGCTTGTTATTTTTAAATCAAGACCATACGATCTGATAAAATCTACGGATGGGATTCAAATTTGAGTGCAAATTGCTGGCAATGGTTCCTGAGAGTAAATGTGATCCAGACCTGGTTCGTGCGATTTTAATTCATAAAAAGAACCAACGATTTCACTATTAATGAATCACCAAAGCACAAAAAGAAAAGGGCATTCAAGATTGCAGAGCTAAGGCATGAAATTTCTCAGTTAATACTCCAATAAAATTGCAGAAGACGTCATATAGTGCAGAAGTGCAGTTTTTGGCGGGTAAGTGCTCTGTGACTTTCTCAGTAAAATTTGAAGCATTCTACTATTGTGAATTTTCCAAAGTTTCATTAAAAATGCTGCCCCAAAAAGAGTTTACTGGACAAAAGGATTATCTAAAACGTTCAGTGCATGATGATTTTCTTGAACAATTCCCCTTATCAGTGCATGAAATAAAAAAGGGAAGGGGACTCATTCCAAAAAACCCTAGATTGGTTGTGGCAGAAGGATTTTATGACAAAGCTAATTGGATAAGGGATGCCCAGGTTTCAATGGGAGGTTTGGAGTTGTTTAAGAATTGGTTTTCAGAGTGAAAATTGGACACTCCTATGAGCAATGTATGGGAATTTGACATTGGAAAATTAGTAGTCCCCAGTGTCTTCTTTGATAGTGATTTATTGATGGACCTGGAAAAGAGGTATGATCCTATCACAGGGTGGGTAAAAAATCATTTAGGGGTCAACCTTTTTAGGGTTTGCCTTGAGCTGTTCAGTGAGGTTTTCAACCTAAACCCTAACCACACTGTGCATGAAATCATTGATCTAGATGATTTGCAAGCTAGATATGATGCACAACGAGTGTACTTGAGAATAGGGCCACTATAGGAGCATGCTGCTAGGGTTGGTAATTTGCCTGTAATCACAGCCAGTACTCCAGAGCCATTGTTAAGAAGACATTTCAATCTGAGAGCTCAAGCACTATATTTTCCTCTTTGCAAGATCTTGGGGATAGATGAGGGTGATCAAATTCCAGGTTTTCTCGTCCTTATAATTGCTCAAACCCTTCAATTTGGAATGAGTACTATTCTAGATTTTGCCACTTTCCTAGCAAAAGCGATTCACAACGGTCTGGTTGGAATAGCAAAGGGGAAAGTAAACAAACCATTCTGTTGGTATTCATTGATGATGCATGTATGTTTATACAAAGGATATAGTTTCTTCTCCAAGGGTATGGAGTTAGAAACCAAAAAGGATGGAGAAAGGAATCCAGTGCAGTTATGGAGTGTGGATATGACTTCAGAAGCCACTGACACTAGTTATGTAAGATTTGACAGGTATTTTGCATCAAAGCTTAGACTGCTTTTAAGAGGAGATAGCCCTAGAATCCCACAAGCATTATTAGAATTGGTCAGACCCAAGGACCATGCTAAAGGGCTACTTGTCAGCCACAACTGGGGGGATATAATTCCCTACAATGTTTCAATAGTAATAAGAGTTTATGGTTTCTTAGGAAAACCTCATTTGTTACCTTTTCATGTACCTTTGAAGATAGGGATAACCAAGCTCTTATGGCAGATAGGTACTATAGATGAGAGGGAATTGGTCAAGAAGGGAACTTTCTTTCCAATGGTTACTGTAGTGCATGATTTTGTTTTTGTTAAAAAGGGGTGGAAGCATTTAAATTTTTTTTTGAATAAATATAACATGGCAGAATCTCACGCCAGATTCATTGACCCTGAAGGATTCTATGATCTATTAAGAGAAAGGGTGAGAGCTTCCCATATGGTACAATGGTTTATACTATCCAGAAGATATAATCAGAAATATTTTCACATTGTAGGAGCAAGAATTAAGGAAAGCGAAATGGATAGTTTTTAGTAAAAACCTTGAATTCATTAATGCTTTTGACCCCCAGTACGACCCACTGAAAGATAAGAAATACCGGGGAGATAAAATACAGGCATTAATGAAATATTTTGCTATAATAATTTAGACTATGAATGAAAAGAAAGATATTTTTATTAAGACACACCCAAACAAGGCAGCAGAAATACAAAGAAGAATGAGTGGTAGAAATGTGGTAACCCCTGGCCAATATACATTGCAGAAAAGGGCAGGTTATGTCATGGTTCAAAGTGTGCAACAGGTACCCCCTCATAAGGAGCCAAGGTCAAGAAGTCCTTCTGCAGCCAGCTCTCCAAAAAGACAAAAATTAGAGCAGGGGCCTTCTTCTTCTCAAAAAGAACAATACTCCCCAAGCCAGTCTCCAATCCAGATAGATGATGAAGCATCTCTAAAGGAACAACTTAGACAAATGGGAGGAGAAGGGGATGTGATTGTCACCTCTACAGACCTGGATATTGGAGAGCCACAAGAACCTCCTACACCTTCCTTGGACATGACCATTGCTAATTACCAAGGTAAGGAAATTGACCCAATTATTGCCCAGGCTTCTGAAAGATTTATTAATGATGAAAATTTTGTAAGATCTAGGGCTTTAGCTCAGTTTTTATGGAGATTAAATATAAAGAATTTTGAGAAAAATTGTGAGAAGATCAAGGCTAAGCAACCAAATAAATCTGACCCGGTTATCAAGGAAGAGGTAAAATCAAAGTTTTTGAATGATTTTGCCCGGTTCACTCCTAAAGCTGGAAGGCAAATAGTTAGACAATCAGGAGTCCTCCTTCTGCCAGAATGGGATATAGCAAATGCTATTTTTTTTGATTCAGTAAGAAAGCAGAAGGATGTTCAACTAACAACCATTGAAGAAGTACTACAGGCTCATAGAGGGGTCAAATTTAGTGATGACCACTAAGACCTTGTTTTGTGGTCCATAGATAAGAGAGAAAGTACCAGGATGCATGAGTTTCCCACTGCAGAACATACTGGTACATTGACAATATACAGGGCTGGTGAGGTAAGTAGTAAACAAGTAATGGGAATGGCTTCAAAAATGCTAAAATTGGGTGGTGTTGTATCTGGACAAGAAGAAGATAAATTTTCCCAACTCAATGCTAGGTTTGAAGAAGTTCTAAAAGCATATGAGGAAAGGGGTATACAGATACAATCACTGGAAAAAAAAATGTCTCAAATGGAGAGGATACTTGGGAAAAGAAAAATGGGAGAATCCAGTGCACCTACAATTGCATACCATTCACAGCCATTGGTTGGATCTGGATCAACCCCTATTATTGAAATACCTGACACCCCTGAAAGGCCCCAATTCTATACTGCAGAAGATTTTGAAGAGGAAAAAACAAAATTGCATGAGTTGCAGATGGAATTGAGAAATCAATATGAAGAGAAATTAAAGTAGGGGGTGATATATTTGAGGGATAAAATACAATGGTCAACCTTTTTTGATATGTTGACAAGAATTGCAACCCTCATGGATGAGTTGAACAGAGATAAGGATAAACTGACTCTTCTTGCACAGAAATGGAGGGAGAGAAATAATGATGTTACAATCATATGTATATCTGTAGTCCAAATGCCTTATCATCAAGTTGAGAAGATTTTTGATTTATTAAATAAGCTAGAAAATTTTGATGATGAAAGAGATTCTTTACGGAGAAGATTAACATTTTGTTTTTCCCAATATATGGCTGAAGAATTCACTTTATTTCCTTGTGCTTTAGAATCTGTTGATACAATAAAGGAAAAGGAAAAGTGGAAAAGGGAGTTGGATGAGTTATTTAATAAAAGAATAGTAAACATCATGAGTGAGACTGGCCACTGGTTCTAGGCAAAGACAAATGAAGAGCTAGTAAAAATACAGTTATTTTATACTGCTATGAGAAAAGAATTTGATGATTTAGAAGAAAGTGCAAATTCTTTAATAATGGTACAAAGAGAAGCTCTAAGTTTTGATTGGCCAGATGATGATGCTTTTAATAAATGGAAGAATCAGTTTCTAGAACAAATGTCAGAAGATGATGAGGAGGAAAATGTAAAAGTAAAAGTCACCCTCGTAGTTAATAATGAGGACATGGAAAATCCCCAGGTTGAAATAAATTTATAGGTAATTGAAGATGATACATCACTTTCAAACCTCATGGCTATTTACTCTGAGGATGAAGAATAATTGAAGAATCAGATCTTATCTTCTTGTTTCAACAACTGCGAAGCATAACAGAAAGGGACCCACCAAGGATTGTTCGATGTATTAGTTTTTCTGTTATTTGTTTTTGTCTTTTGTGACAGACATTTGTGAGTATCCTTTAGAAGACACTTGTCACTTTCTTTAGCCTGAAGCTTGTTGCATCTCACACTTTTTAAGTGAGATTCCAAGGCTAAAGAATGGTCCGAATTCTATTTCTTCTAAGTATTGTGCTTAGTCTGGTTTTTGGTCCAAATTTTGAAAGCAAGTTTGTAATGTAGTTTGCTGTCAAATTCTCTGAGAATACATGAATATAGAATGACCTGTGTTTCTTTTTGAAGGCCATTCCGAGTCTACTGTAAAGGATATACCATTTTCAAAGGAAATGAATACAAATTATGAACTGTCCCCATATCAGTTGTTTCTGAATTTTGTCGCCTTTTAAATACTTAGCTACCTTGATGTTGTATGAGTAAAAGCTTGTGCAATTGAATGCAATCTAATTAGGTTGTATATCCATTTATCATTGCTGTTAATTCAATGGATTAAATAAAGGCTTTGATGAATGTGATAAGATTCCTTAATTATTGAAAAGGATTTTTGAATGATAAGTCCTGATAAGAATTGCTGATAGAATTTGTTGTAAGGAAACAAATTAGATCTAAGAATTTGCTATAGACTCTGAACCCCAATGGATTAGGCACTGATCAATTTATTTCAGCTGAAGGAGAAATATCTTACAAATGGTTTTTCAAATGCATCATCAAATCAAATTTTACTTTTATTTCCTGTAGATCTTCAAAGTTGGCCAGCACTTGTCTGCATGGAATGTTTTAGCTTTAGTTAGCCATTGTTGTTGAAAACATCTGCAGATCTATAGAATAATTCTTGGCCATATCTGTTTATGGGATGTGTTTATCAAGTTAGTAAGAATTATGTATATGTTTAAAGATGTTGAAATGAGAATCAGAATGAAACTAAGAACAATCCTCATACATTTGTTTCAGTTTTGAACCATCCCTAGGTACACCCACCCTGGTTTTGTAGAGCCAAAAGAGTAGAAAACCATCTGTGGTTTTGTTGAAGTTGGGTCCAAATACCTTACATATGCAATTGTTAATAAGAATAGGCTAGTCTTTAGATTGTGTATGTACTGTCATTTTGGTATTAAGCATTTTGTTGCTTAGTAGTTTTAGCACTTTTTAAAACACCAACAAAATGGCGACTCTGCTGGGGAGTTGTCCAACACCTCTGTGAAAAGTACTGCAGTTTCTTTGGTCCTACTGTGTACGTGTGTGTCATGTGATCTATGTTTTGCCCGTGGTTATAAGGGAATCTTTTAGTGTCAAACCTTGAGAATTTAAAGAAGATAGAGCCCAAGTACCATTGCTACACATTGACGTATCTAGCCTATCCAAGTGTCTTATCTAACAAGCAAGAGTTGCAGTCTTACGACATCAGTGATTGGTCTGTCTGTGCCATATATTTTTGTTCCTACTTGTGTATTATTTTCCTTTGGTCAGCTAAAAGTGTCATTATATTTTCTCGAAATAGGGTGGCGACTCAGTCAAGGTTTTGAAGCTAGTGCTTATTGTAACAAAAGGTGAATATGACTGACAAGAGAAAAAACACAAGAGCTTAAATGAGAGCCAATCTTGATGTATCAATGTATACTGATTTACCCAAAGGTGGTAGGAAGAACTAAAATAAGAAAAAGACAGATCCAAATCCCACTTGGAAACCCAGAGGTAATGCATCTGTCAATTCCCATTATCAACCAGTAATAGGAAGAGAGTCTTCTTTGCTTAGCTCTGAATCTGAAACTACAAGACACTTAGGAGGCATTTTCAGTACCCCATTACCAGATGAGAGAGTTTTTCAAGACAAGGATGTGTCTACTATGGGAATTGCTTCATTAAGACCAGATCCTGTAGCAGATATGAATTATAGGCTAGGATTTAGGATTTCATCTGACAATCCTTTTAATCCCAGAGTAGCCCCATATGTAGAACCAAACCTTATAGATCTGGATGACCCTGCTGATTCTAAAAGAACTTCTGCAGACCCTAAAGAAGTGCACTCTGAAATAGAATTTTTGAAGAAATGGATTGCTGAGGAAGAAGCTAAACGTATTCGTCTTGAAAAAGGGAAGGAGCAAGCCACCTTAGATGCCATAATAGAAATAGATGCTCTGCTAAGAAGAATGGCTGCTTTGAAAGAGCAAAATAAAAAATTAGAAGAGAATACCACAACTCTCCATAAGGATGTTTTTGGAGATGTTGATAATCTGAGAGCTAAAGTTCAAGAACAGGAGAAACGCCTAAATCAAAGGCAAGAACCAGTTATTGCTCAAGTTCAAGCCTATAAACCTATTCAAGTTGATCCTGTAGAGCCCACTGCAAAAGCTCCAAATAAAGGGAAAGGCAAGGCTGTAGGAATCCAAATAAATGAGCCTCAAGCTATACCAAGCAAGCCTATACAACCCTCCATGTCTAAATTAGATCTAGATCTTGAGAAGGCTTGAAAAGAGAGGGAAGATCTTGCAAAAGAACTTGAGAACGTTGAGAATGAAGCTCAAGCTGCAGAAACTAGAAGGAAAATCCAATTCATAAAGTCTAATTCTGCATTGGCTTCATGGCCCAATTTGTCTATCCCACCTACAAATCCTGCACCAGTTAGTGCTCCCACAATGTCAACTCAGGGAATACCCCAATCTGCTCCTACCTCATCTTCCACTATTCGCACCCAAGTCCCATTTGTCCCACCACAACAGTCGCAAGCTACTCCCCTGAGTCAAGCTAATATAGCTAGTACCTCAAATGTTCTTGATTTCCAGAAGAAACTTATATACCTAGAAAAGTATAGACAAATATCATTTGTTGGTATTCCTGGTGCCCCCCATCCCATATCATTTGATTTAAGGGATAAAGTGGTTAAGTTTTCTGGAAATAATGCTGTTATTGGTGAAGAACATCTGAGGATTTTCATTGACATGTTGAATGACTATGAAGTTGAACACGAAGACATGGTAATGAAATTGTTTGTGCATTCACTAACAGAGGATGCAAGGGATTGGTTCAGGAGATTGCCTGATGACAGTATTACCTCATGGAGTGATTTGGAGAAGTTGTTCAAAGAGCAATATGGGGACAATACTAATGCAGGATTCATGTTGAACGAGTTCAACAATATCAAGAAGAATCCAAATGAATCCACATTTGATTTCAATGTGAGATTCCAAAAAGGTATGTACAAACTTTTTCAATTTATGAGGTTAATGAAGACGTCTGTCTCACAACCTATTTCAATGCTTTTGATAGCAAAATGGCTTATCAATTGAGGGATAAAGATCCTAAAACTTTAAGAGATGCCTATAGAGTTGCAGTGAATATAGAGAATAATAGAAAGGCATCTAGAAAACTAGGTAGGAGGGATGATCCTAAGCTTTTTAATCCTAAAAACAATAATAAAAGGGAGGGTGACAAAACTCCTATAGGAAAAAAGCTCGAAGAACCTACTATAGGCCAAGTTTTAGAGATGCTCAAGAAGATGAATCCCACTAGTTTCAATAAGCCAAATGTTGCTGAAAGACCCCCTGTGAATAACAACAATTTCAATAGGTAGCCTAGGATGTAGAATTACCCTTACACCACTCAGTGGAAGATGGTAAACCAGTTCCCAACCAGACCCAAAATGTGAAGGATAAGGGTACCCCAGACCCCCTGCAAAGGAACACTGTAAATATGAATGATGATGTACCATGGTGCATTATATTTCAATCACCTCATTTTGCTAATTATTGTGCTATTGCTTAGTCATTCGCCCAAGCTCAAGGAGTACAAGCTGAAGAAGAAATTGAAGAGAAAAACCATGACGATATAAGCTGCAATATGGTGAGCATGTGTGATGATTTGATAGATTCTAATTCAGAAGAGCCTGAAAATGATATTACTAGCCAGAGAATTGCTTACCAGCTACATCATCAGCAAGTGTTTTCAGATGATGAAGGGTATGATACAGATAAGGTATGCAGTACATTTTCTGATGTAGGTCTCACAAGTTTAAGAATGCCCTCCAAGGAGGAAATTGATAGAATTACAGCCGAAATGATTTCACAAGTTCATAGTAATTATAATTTGAGAAATAGAGCAATAAATAATGATGCAGGAAGGCCATCTTGTGTATTCATCAAAGAAATTACTCATAAGATGAATGAGCAAGACAAGAAAGTCAATGTAGATGTGCCTAAAATCAAGGAGAACAAGGCTAAGAAATGGGAACCAAAGAGGAAGGTTCAATTTCAGATAATTGAAGCAACAAAACCAGTTGTACAACCAAAGAAGTTAGAATCGGATGTTATGAAGCAAAATGTGGTGCCTACTACTCAAAAGACTCCGATTCCAGGTACTATTGTAAAACCTACTGCAGTTGAACATGTTGATATGATATCCATGTTATCTCAAATTACTATAAAAGTGCCCTTGTCTGAACTTTTTAGAATTGAAGAGCATAAGAATAAGGCTTTGTCATGGTTGGGTGGAATAGCAAACAATAATGTTATTGTAGATCAAACTATGTCCCAACAAACCCCATTAGTAATAGAGGATAGCAGTATCATATCCTAGATTCCTCAAATGTTTCTAGATGATTCCTCAGTGGCATTCATAGAAGATATTGATCCTTTTTTCCTCAGTCTAATCATAAAGGGGAAGACCTTAAAAAATTGCATGATAGACTCAGGAGCTTCCAACACTATAATGCCTTTCAAAGTAATGGAAGCCTTAGGATTGAAGGTGGATACCAAGCAGGGTAGATGCAGAGGGATGGATGCTAGGGAAGTCCCAGTCATAGGTACTATAAATGCCTTACCATTTAAACTGGCTGCATATCCTGAAGTAGAATTAACCATGTCTGTCCTTGTGGTAGATATACCTCCACACTACGAAATGTTACTCTCCAGAAAATGGAATGCTGCCATTGGGGGAAGCCTACAATGTGATCTTACTTATGCCACTTTTCATATAGGGGACAAAGCTGTCAGGGTAAATAGGGAACCAAGGGTTAACCACATCTTAGGTGAAGAAATTGACAAAGATACCACTTGTTTCCTAGATACTGGGATTAATGCTTTTAGGGCTGAATTAATTATTCAGAAAGTTGAAAATTTACCTGCTATCATCGAAAATGAAGTTGAATGTTGAATGAATTCACCAAAATTATGGACAATGTTCTTTGATGGGGCTAGTTCTAAAGAGGGTGCAGGGGCAGGTGTAGTCTTTGTGTCCCCTGAAAATAACACTTTTAGGTATTCATTCACCTTGAAGTTTGCCTGCACTAATAATATTGCAGAGTATGAAGCATTGCTGCTAGGACTCAAAGTTGCCATACATCATAAAATTAAGAGATTATGTGTCATAGGGGATTCTGAACTAATTATCTCTCAGATCAAAGGAACCTACTTATCCAGGAATAGGAGATTGAAACAATATAGAAATGCAGTCTGGGATCAGATCAAATTCTTTGATGTATTTGGGATTTCATGGAGAGATAGGACCCAAAATAAGATGGCTGATCTGTTGGCAAATGTAGCCATCAAGCCAAAAGAAATATTATTTGTAGGAATCTCCCAGATTGAGGTGCAAAACAGACCTTCCATACCTGACAACATCGAAAATTGGTAGGTTTTTGAAGATGACAAAGATATTACAAATTTTTTGTTAAATGAAGACAAGTACCATGGTCAAGAGATAGATTGCAGTGGACTGATTGAAACCATAAATGGGAAGGAAACCATTTTTGGTCAAGAAATAATGCAATTGAAAACAAATAAGATGCCGAAGGGGTTAGTAGTCTTGGAAAATAGTTTTGATAGCCAAGACAGAGTAAAATTAGGAGTAAACGACTCCAAACCCCAAGAGTTAGAAGAAATAAACTTGGGTATTGATGAAATTCCTAAAAGGGTTTATATTGGCCAAAATCTGTCTGTTGAAATCAGGAAAACATTGATTGACCTACTTAGAAAATACAGACATGTTTTTTCTTGGTCATATGATGACCTTAAGGCTTACAGGGAGGATCTTTTCCAGCATGTCATACCATTGAAGGAAAATGTAAGACCTTTTAGGCAAAAACAGAGACCAATCAATCCTACCCTTGCCCCAAAAATGCAAGAAGAACTGACAAAACTGAGAGATGGTGGGATAATCAAACCAATCAGGCATTCCACCTAGGTTTCAAACTTGGTTCCTGTCAGGAAGAAGAATGGAGATATTAGGCTTTGTGTTGATTTTAGAAATCTAAACATTGCATCTCTGAAAGACAATTATGGCTTACCTAATATGAAAGCCATGTTACAGCAAGTGACTAGCTCTGAATTGATGTCAATGATGGATGGTTTCTCTAGATATAATCAAGTTCTAGTAAAAGAAAGTGAATAGTTCAAGACAGCCTTCACAACCCCTTGGGGAACATATGTGTATGTGAGGATGCCTTTTGGCTTGGTTAATGTAGGAGCTACCTTCCAAAGAGCCATGGATGTAGCATTTCATGAGTATATTGACAAATTTATGGTTGTGTACCAGGACAATCTTACAACATATTCTAATAAGGCTGAAGATCATTGCAAACATTTGGAAAAAATCTTTATTAAAGCCCTGGAATATGGAGTATCTTTAAACCCAAAGAAATGCACTTTCGGGTTCACAGAAGGAAGATTATTAGGACACATAGTGTCTAAGGATGGGGTAAAAATAGATCCTGAAAGGGTAGTAGCTATTGACAAAGTCCCCAAACCAAAAAATGTGAAAGGAATTCAGTCCTTTTTTGGCCAAGTCAATTTCCTGAGGAGATTTGTTACCAATTTTGCTGAACTCAGTAGACCCATCTCAAAGATGCTCAAGAAGGGAGCCGTTATAGATTGGAATGGTGAACCTTCACAAGCATTCTAGGATATTAAAATTGCAATAAAGAATGCTCCAGTGCTGAGGACCCCATATTATGCAAAGCTCATGCGTATTTTCTCTTTTGCATCATTCCATACTGTAGCTGCAGTCTTATTACAGAAAAATCAAGAAGGCTATGAACAACCTATTGCCTTTTTCAGCAAGTCACTGCAGCCTGCTGAATTGAAGTATGAAATAAATGAAAAGCAAGCATATGCTTTGGTAAAGGCTGTAAAAGCCTTCAGAAGTTACTTGGTAGGTGCTACTGTTATCGATTTTGTACCTAGTGCTGCAGTCAAGGATATATTCTCTCAACAGGAAGTATCAGGCAGGAGGTGTAGATGGATCAATAGAATCTAGGAATTTAACATTGATATACAAATAACAAAGTTAGTAAGAGGTCAAGGTTTGGCCAAACTCATGGCTGAAACTAATCTAGAGGCTAATAAGATAAATCTGGTAAATGATGATCTCAGAACTGACTTATGTGACATGGACCAATGTGATTGGTACACCAATGCCATATATTATTTGCAACATATGGAAGCTCCTCCCCATCTGCCTGAACATGAAAAGAGGAATACTAAATTGTAGGCCATCAGGTATATAATTGTCCAAAATAACCTATGGTGGAAAATTTTTGAGGGAGTTCTGTTGAAGTGTGTTGATAAAGAAAAGGCAAAAGAGATTTTGAAAGAAATTCATGCTGGAGTATGTGGGGGACACTACATGGCCAAAACTACTGCACATAAGATAATGAGAGCTGGATTTTGGTGGCCTTCCCTTTTTAAGGATGCCCAAGTTATGGTTAGGAAATGTGACCCCTGTCAAAGGTTTGTTGGAAAACTGAACTTCTCAAGAAATACTCCATTAAAGCCAATGGAGATTCAAGCACCTTTTCAACAATGGGGTCTGGACTTCATAGGAGAGGTTTTCCCCAAGTCTAGAACTGGCTATTCTTGGATTCTAGTTGCCACTGACTACTTTACAAAATGGGTAGAGGCTATCCCCACAAGAAATGCAACAAGTAAAGTGGTAAATAATTTTCTGTTGAATAATATTATTTCTAGATTTGGATGTCCACAGAGAATTGTAACAGATAATGCTATGTGCTTCAGATCTGAGGAGTTTATCAAGTTTTGTGATAAATATGGAGTGACAAGGTCATCATCTGCTCCATATCATCCACAAGGGAATGGACAAGCTGAGTCCACAAATAAGAGCCTATTGAAGGTCATTAAAAGAACCTTGGATGATAATAAAAAGGCATGGGATTCCAAGTTACAGTTGGTAATATGGGCTGACAGAGTAACTGTAAAGAAAGCAATTGGTGTAGCTCCATTTGATTAAGTGTACGGGATTCAAGCCAGAATGCCTCAGAACAACTTGATGGGACTATACAACTACATCCAGTTATATGATGAAGATACTATAGATGAAATGCAAGAAAGAATGGATGAATTGGTAGGATGACTGAAACCAAAAGAGAAGCATCTTTAAGGAACCAAAAGTTGCAATTACAAGTTAAGACACTCTATGACAAAAGAACTGTAAGCAAAAAATTTGAAAATGGAGATTTAGTCCTGATGTGGAATGCCAGAATTGAGGATAAAGGAAAACATGGCAAATTTGATCCTATTTGGTTAGGCCCATATCTCATTGAGAATACTTGGGGTGAAGATTCTTATATACTCAAAGATATATTTGACAATATTCTTGAATTGCTAGTTCATGGATAGTTCTTGAAGAGGTATTTTCTTCCATGAACAGTAGTTTTAGGGTTTCCTGTCGTTTTGTTTTTTCTGTAAATCCTTGTAAATATCCTTGTGCAGTCTGGTTCCTTGTTTTTGTGTGTTGCCTTGTGCTCTCTGAAGAAGTTGTCATCTTACCAAATATGTGGTTAGCTCTCCTAGAGTTTCTGAATTCTTGCATAGACTCAGGTAGTCTATCATCCCCAGACAGAGCCACTGTTGGTGTGATTTTTCATAGTATAGAAAATTTTTGATATTTGGGTGAAAAATTAGTTATGTCTTTGTTTTGTGATGCCCTCATTTTCAAATTTTTGAAAAAAGGTATTTTCTTCAAATTTTGGCGGGGCCTTTTATCCTGATGTTTTATTACGTCAAAATGCCCTTGGTAAACCTTTCATGTACCTCTAATTGCGATTTTCCATTTGAAAGGATGCCAAGTTGAAGTGTTGTTTAGTCACCTTTGATCTATCAAAGATCAAGGGTCAACGTATCCCCGCATTATAGAGTTGTAGGTCTTTAAGCAATGCGGGGAAATGTAATTGCAACACGTAGCCCCTGATGTTTTATGAGATCCAGTATGCCGCAAAAGCTATTGTATGTCAGCTTTGTCAGTACTTTTGCACACATTTTGTTTTTCTGCGATATCATTAGTGGATTCGTCGGCACAGCTATGAAGATTACTTACCAAGCAGTATCACCATCGATCTTATCCTGATCAACGGTTGATGCATCCCCGCATAATAAAGATGCAGGTTTTTAAGTAATGCAGGGTAGCGCAGTGGTGATGCGTGGCAAAGTGGGGTCAGGTATTTGTTTTCAATATGCTACACTACAAACGACTGATGACATGTAATGCTAGGTATGCACAGAAGGGTTTTTGGTTGCTTAATGAAGGTGAGAGTCTTATCACCATCGATCTTGTCTTGATCGATGGTTGGCACATCCCTGCATAACAAAGATACAGGTTTTTAAGTAATGCGAGGAAGCGCATTTGTGACGCGTGTCTGTGATGACGTCAAACACTTGCCTGCTCAGAAGAAGATATGGTATCCGCTGGCGTGAAGTGTTGTCTGACAGTATGAGCTAGTATGGCAGTTTCCTATTGGTCAGTACAGCTAGTTGGTCATTATTACAAAATGGATTATTCCGATCGTCGATCTTGTCTTGATCAAAGGTTGGCGTATCCTCGCATTATGAAGATGTAGGTCTTTAAGCAATGCGGGGAAGTGAAATGGTGACACATAGCATTTTTCTAAGAAAGACTGTAAAGCTTGTTATTTTTAAATCAGGACCGTACGATCTAATAAAATCTACGGATGGGATTCAAATTTGAGGGAAAATTGCGGGCAACGGTTACTGAGAGTAAATGTGATCTAGACCTGGTTCGTGCGATTTTAATTCATAAAAAGAACCCACAATTTCACTATTAATGAATCACAAAAGCACAGAAAGAAAAGGGCATTCAAGATTGCAGAGCTAAGGCACAGAATTTCTCGATTAATACTCCAATAAAATTGCAGAAGACGTCATATAGTGCAGAAGTGCGATTTCTGGCGGGTAAGTGCTTTGTGACTTTCTGAGTAAAATTTGAAGCATTCTGTTGTTGTGAATTTTCCAAAGTTTCATTAAAAATGCCGCCCCAGAAGAGTTTACTGGACAAAAGGATTATCTAAAATGTTCAATGCATGATGATTTTCTCGAACAATTCCCCTTATCAGTGCATGAAATAAAAAAGGGAAGGGGACTCATTCCAAAAAACCCTAGATTGGTTGTGGCAGAAGGATTTTATGACAAAGCTAATTGGATAAGGGATGCCCAGGTTTCCATGGGAGGTTTGGAGTTGTTTAAGAAATGGTTTTCAGAGCAAAAACTAGACACTCCTATGAGCAATGTATGAGAATTTGACATTGGAAAATTAGTAGTCCCCAGTGTCTTCTTTGATAGTGATTTATTGATGGACCTAGAAAAGAGGTATGATCCTATCACTTTCTTTAGCTTGAAGCTTTTTGCATCTCACACTATTTAAGTTGATTCCAAGGCTAAAGAATGGTTTGAATTCTATTTCTTCTAAGTATTGTGCTTAGTCTAGTTTTTGGTCCAAATTTTAAAAGCAAGTTTGTAATGTATTTTGCTATCAAATTATCTGAAATACATGAATATAGAATGAACCGTGTTTCTTTCTGAAGGCCATTCCAAGTCTACTATAAAGGATATACCATTTTCAAAGGAAATGAATACAAATTATGAACTGTCCCCATATCAGTTCTTTCTGAATTTTGTCTCCTTTTAAATACTTAGCTACCTTGATGTTGTATGAGTAAAAGCTTGTGCAATTGAATGCAATCTAATTAGGTTGTATATCCATTTATCATTGCTGTTAATTCAATGGATTAAATAAAGGCTTTGATGAATGTGATAAGATTCCTTAAGTATTGAAAAGGAATTTTGAATGATAAGTCCTGATAAGAATTGCTGATAGAATTTGTTGTAAGGCAACAAATTAGATCTAAGAATTTGCTATAGACTCTGAACCCCAATGGATTAGGCACTGATCAAGTTATTTCAGCTGAAGGAGAAATATCTTACAAATTGTTTTTCAAATGCATCATCAAATCAAATTTTACTTTTATTTCTTGTAGATCTTCAAAGTTGGCCAACACTTGTCTGCATGGAATATTTTAGCTTCAGTTAGCCATTGTTGTTGAAAACATCTGCAGATCTATAGAAGAATTCTTGGCCATATCTATTTATGGGATGTGTTTATCAAGTTAGTAAGAATTATGTATATGTTTAAGGATCTTGAAATGAGAATTAGAATGAAACTAAGAACAATCCTCATACATTTGTTTTAGTTTTGAACCATCCCTGGGTACACCCACCCTGGTTTTGCAGATCCAAAAGAGTAGAAAACCATCTGTGGTTTTGTTGAAGTTGGGTCCAAATACGTTACATATGCAATTGTTAATAAGAATAGGCTAGTATTTAGATTGTGTATGTACTGTCATTTTGGTATTAAGCATTTTGTCGCTTAGTAGTTTTAGCACTTTTTAAAACACCAACAATCCTAATTTTGATATAAAGCCCCCTAAGAATTAGTACCAGCAAGTATGCATGGTGAGTTTGTGACATAAGTAGGAAAGCCAAATATTCTAATGAAAACTAAATCTAGATTGTTAGGAGAATATTAATGATGATTGAGACACTTTCATTGAGTGAATATTTAATGAAAGGACATCATAGCTTCTTGAAGTGTGTATACTACTCTGAGATAATCTTGCTATTCAAACCTAGATATTTTAAAACCCATTCTGAGCTTATTTTCATTGTACTCTATAAATTTGGAAGTAAAGTAGTGGATGAAGAAATGGAAGTGCTTAGGGTTTTAGCTATTCATAGGTTAGGGTTGTAAGCTTTTCTTTCTACTTCTTTTATGCCATTTTTCTTCAAGAAGGAAGAATTTGGAAAGTTCCTATTCTTGTGGTGAATATGAAGTCTATTATGCATTTCTTTGGAAATACTTTTAGTCTTGAATGCTGATGACTCATAATTTTTGATACAAATTTAATGGGATCGAGGTTGAAAAGTTACAAGAAAACTTTTTGGAACAAGCAGAAGTTAATGGTTGTCTCAAAGTTTTGACAAGAGGGCTCCTTCAAGATACCACCTTTCCTCCTACATTACAAAGTCCATAATTACTTCATTATTGTCTTAACCATTATGGTTTCAAATCTAAGAGCGTACTAAGTAAAGATGATGAAACTTACTATCTATTACTAGAGAGACCATTTTGTATGTTCTAAAATTACTCGAGGCTTCCTTTTCTAGTTTTAGCTCCACTCAGTTCTTGGTCCAATTCTGAGAAGACCTCCCAAAGAATTGTAACCAGATAGCTAGAAAGTGGACTAAGACCTTTTACAAGGGAGATTCTAAACTACCAAAAGTACTAACTAAGATCACATGAAGCCTCATATAAATGATTTGATAGTTTTTATTCATAGAGCTAAAGGCTTGGCTAATGTACTTTTTTTTTCAAAGAATGGATGTTTCACTACATAGATATCATTCTAACTTGTAAGTATTTCCTTGATTGGGCTGAGTTGATAGCTTGTTTATTGAGAAGCTAGCTAAAGCATTCACAAGCCACTAGGAGGGAATTCTATTTTTCCTCCTATATAATCTATTTTCTTGGATGCATGTGTAATATCACCGCAATTCCTCATGAACCATGGAGAAAAGACATCATAGTATGTCAAACTATCCTTTGTTGATAAAAGACATAGTGTTGGAGGATTTTAGGAAAGTGCATGATGTTTTCTTGGGAAATTTATATCTCAACCTTTCCAAAACCTCGATGAAGATGATGTCTTTAGAAGCCTAGATTTTAGTTTAAAGCTATGGGAGTTTCTACATCCAATTCCCTAGATGCACCTACTTAAGAATATGGGGTTTTGAGGAGGAACCAATCAAGTTTCCAAGGTATGCACTAGATTATTTTGTTCTTGCCAAAGTATGTAGGCAAATGTTTTATGTGGTCAAAGACCATCTCACCAAGGATAAATAGAAATCCATATTCCCCATTAAGATTGGTTCTATGGCTTGCAATAAATGATCAATGCTTTAGCAATTGGGAGTGATTTGTTAAACTTTATTTTGGGGTTTTATCATGAAAGAAAGAATTTTGATAATAAAAACTTTGCAAAATTGATACTTGGCCTAGGAGACCAGATTCAATTAGCATCTCACCTTGAAGACTCATGGGAAGATTGTAGCACTAAGAAAGAAGTCATGAAAAGGGACCATTCGAGGTTAAAAATTCCTCAAGGCAAAGTGTTGAAGTTGAAACTCAAAATAGAAGGGCTTGTTTAAGATAGTTCATAAGTCATTGAACCAGGATGTAAGGAAGAAATTGAATATGTCTTCCTTGAGATTAAATGGGATAGAAATAAGGAAGATGAGATAAACCTTAGGTCCAGGTTCATACTAGAATGCATGAACAATTAGTTGTGAGAGAAAAGGATCAAATCAACCAATCCCATGCAAATTGAAAAACCTACAAAGGGTGTTTCTTTCTCTAAATCTTCACCTTCTAACATTCTCCTTTTAGCTAATGATGTAGATAGAATTTGCACAACTAAGAAGAAAAATAAAGTGGGTCCACCTAAACTGGCAACCAAGATGCCACTAGTTCATCCAACAACTCCTAGAATGAGATCTTAAACTAGGTCCATGGCATCAATTCAGGTGACAGTTCAAGAACCTAAAATTATGGATTTAGAACTGGATAAGGAGGACAACCTTATACTACCATAAAATCAACAGATGGACACAAAAGTGGTAGGAAGTAAAAATGTGATTCAACCAAGCTTAATCACTCCTTCTAAATAGGATGATGGGGTGACAATTCTAAGAAATATACCTCCTTGGTTATCTAGTTTAGTGAGAAAAAATTGTGTTCGAAAGCCTGTCTCTTTGCTAGTTAATAACATAGTCACTATATATGCCACTCACACTCCTAAAAAGAAGAAGGTAAAAAATAATGCTCAATCAAGGATCCTACTATGGGAAAAGTGACCATAGAAATAACTACTCATAAACAAAAAGAAGGCATACATGAAGTGGAAGTTGAATATTTCAAGTTCACAACCATGGACTTGGGAGTCCTCAATCAAGATAGTTGTAATAATATTTTTAAATTCTTACCAAATCATATGCTACATTAATCTGAGAAAGATAGCCAAGAAAAGCGAGAACTAAAGCGATTGTTTCTCATTATGGCTAAATATATTGAATCCTTGATGAGTATTGGTGTGCTCCCTCTGATTTAGGTTCCCCAATCATTCGACCCCAATTCTTCTTACAACCAACAATTGGTGAAGAAAATGCAAAGGGGAAATCTCTTTTTAGAAAAAATGAATAGTTGGATTGGGTCTATTATAAAGGAAGGACATAAGTTCAGTCTGGAATTTACTATTACATATACATAAGGGACATGATTCTTGGAGAAATCTAGACCCTTATTCTTGTTAGAATATATAGTCTGCTGATATAACTTGGGGGGGGGGGGGGTGTGAATCAGTTATCCAACTAATATGACAAATAATAACCTTAAAATATCTTAACCATATGAGTAATGTAAACTAAAAACACAAGAAGATACTCGTAGACATTAACACCAAATATGTTAACTAGAGAAACCCTTGATTAGAGGGAAAACCCTAGTGGGGATGGCACCCAGAAAATGATGTACTAATATAAATATTTATTTTCAAGGTAAACTTTAAGAAACCCCCCTCTAGAAAAAGATGTAAAATTTTGGTGAATCTCTCATTTTTTCTATTTTAAATATTATTTTCATGGAAATTATATTAGAATCATAATTTTGGTGTAGAAAATATTGGAAAATATTTAGGAAGGTCATTAATCACCATAGAATATTACAAATCAAATTGAACATGTTTACCTCATGGAATATTACGAGGATCATTAAATTATATTTTAAATCAATAGTGAAGACTAAATATTGGTGATATATCCCTAAAGTAGCTAGTAATTATAATAATTGTTAGTGAATTAATTCTAATTTCTCGAATAATATATAATATTTATGAGTCAAATCAAATCATGTATCAAATATTGTGGCAAATCTTTGAGTTTAAATATTTTAATAAAATAAATTATTAGGGGAATTTAAATATTTTAGAACTACATTTTATAAAAATGTGGTGATTTAGGTCGCATTAAATCTTAAAATATTAGCCAAATTACAAGCCAAAAATTTCTAAAATTAGCCAATTGGCGAATATTAGCCACTAAGAAATACCTTGATTATTTTTAGAGGATACACCCTCTTAGGAGTCTATCACAACATTCAGTGCATATGAGTCCCTATTAGGAGACTTTGAATCCTTTTTAGGAGATTCAAACCCTATTAGGAATTGTGCCAACCCTGTTAGGAGTTGTGGAAGACGATTGGAGCCACTAACCAAACATATTCAAAGGCAAGACCAATGAACCCACTGTCCAAATGATCTTTGTATTATTACTTGCAAAATAATAGAACTAAAATGTACTTCCTTCCTCTATCTCTAAACTATCAATTAGACCTTTTCTCCTTCATATCTTAATCTAGATCTCATGTCTTGCATCTAATAATCCCTTGGATTGCTTATATGCATTCAATAAATTCTCTACTTCTTTTCACACTTTGCACTTAAACAACGATCTCAATACTTGAGAACACTTTTTCAAACAAGGAAAAAGCTTTCTTGTATAGCTTATCTTCATAATAATTCCTTGAGTCATCCTTGAGACTCTCCCAATTAATTAAAATAACATAATTAATTTAATTACAATTACAATAGCACTATTGACTCATAGTCTATACAAAACTTCACACTTTTGATAATAAGGCTTGCACACTCTTTGACATCACCATTTGACTTTCCTCTATCACTTCTTGACAATACATCTGTTTATTACATCTAAAAATGTAAGATAGCCAACAACCATCAGGAACTACTTTCCCAATAATCTATCTTTGAACTGCTCTCTATAAATCAAGTATAACTTCCATACACCATCGACTTAGACCTTTTGCACTTAACCATGTCATTAGGATACTATGTTGTACATGTTCATAACTATGCATGACCAGAAAATCAAACCATTGTCTATACCATCAAGATCTGTTTCTCCTACTCTACTAGTCTTTACAGAAACAATGCTATGTTGACATCAATGATAAACACAATCATGAATGCAACAAATCAGTACTCTCAAATGCTTGGGATACTCCCCCAATTTAGTATCATCAACATTCATGCTAACAATCTCCCCCTTTATCATTTATGGTAACATAAATGAAAAAATCCAAGTTCCAAGAATACCAAGTAGAACTTTGCTATTGCTTATGTCCTCATCTCATGCATATTCTCTCCCCCTTTTAGATCAATGTCAAAGATCTCAATCTCAATGTACCAATTGTTAATCAACTAATCCAAGTCATCAACTAGATTGATTGTCTAAAGACATTATTCAATACCAAATACCAAGAGTCCTCAATGACTCAGTACATACCAAATACTCCCCATACATAAAGCATCATCATTCAATCTAGTCAAATAATAATGCTTTGTATCACTAGACTGATGCACTCTCTGCATCAACTACTTAGCAGTAGGTAGGGGCATAACCCCAAGCATATCTCTCAAGTACTCAAATGTATCTTTAGGCAAAGGATTCATAAAGATATCTACAATCTAATCATTAGTACTTACATACTCTAATTTGATCTCCTTTTCTATTGCTTTCCCTCTTAGCACATGATACTTAATAGATATATTCTTTGTCTTAGAATGCAATACAACATTCTTAGACATATTCAATGTACTTGTATTATCATAGTAAATGATAATAGGTTCTTCAATCTCAATTATGATATCCTTTAGCATTTGCTTCATCCACATAACTTGATTACGATTATTTTCTACTATAGCATACTCTACCTCAACAGTGCTTTATGAAATGCAATCTTGCTTCTTTATTAACCAAGAAACTAATCTTCCTCCAAGAAATAATGTTCCACCACTACTTCTTTTTATACCATCCATGCTGCCTACCTAATAAACATCAATATATGCACACAAAGTGAAATCACTTGATTTGTCTTACCAAATTCCATAATTAGATGCCCCTTTGAGATATCAAAATATTCTCTTAACTAATGCAAAATGATATTCCCTAGGATCAGCTTGAAATCTATCTACAATCCCAATTGCATTTGTTATATTTGGTCTAGTGTGAGTCAGATACTGGAAACCTCCAATCATTGATCTATACTTCTTGTGCTCCACTGTAGGTGTCTCATCTTTGATGGATAACTTGTAACTAGTTATCGTAGGTGTTCCACCAGATTTACAAATTTCCAAACCAAACCTTTTCAACAAATATTTTAGGTACTTAGCTTATGAAATGAATATACCATCATTATTTTGCACAATCTACAAACCTAGAGAAAAATTCATTTCTCCTATCATGCTCATTTCAAATTCATTCTTCATCTCCTTAGAAAATTTATCACTAGCTTCATCATTACCCCCAAAAATGATGTCATCAGCAAATATTACAATGATCAAAAAATCATCTTCAATTTTTTTAGATACAAGTTATTATCTGTCATACCTTTAGCAAATCCAAGCTTTGACAAGTAACTATCCAACCTTGCATAGTAGGTTCTTGGTGCTTGCTTCAAACCATAAAGAGCTTTCTTCAATCTGCATACCATGTCTTTTTCTTCTAATAAAAGAAAACCTTTAGGCTATTCAATATAAACCTCTTCTTCTAGTTCTCCATTTAGAAAGGCATCTTTAACATCCATCTAATAAAGATTGAATTTCTTGTTCACTGCATAAGTCAAGAACATCCTTACTACTTCCATTCTTTCTACAGGTGCATATGTTTCCTCATAATTAATGTCTTCTTGTTATGAATAACCTTTACAAACAAGTCTAGCTTTGTTTCTCACAACTTCTCCTTGCTCATTTATCTTATTCTTGAAAACCCAATCACATTCTTGTCTTTTGGTATAGGAACTAACTCCCATGTATCATTCTTTACTATCTAATCCAATTCTTCCTTCATTGATTGAACCCAATGATTATCTTTGAATACTTCATCTTTGATTGGTTCAACTGGAGATTTCAAACATCTGTCTTTATTTACTTTATTCCTTGTCATTACACCATTGTCTTTACTTCCAATTATCTACGCAGGAGGGTGATTCCTTGTTAGATTTTTGTTAGAGGTAGGAGTTGAAATCTCAACTCTTATCTCTTCTCTAGGTTCATAAATCTGTTCTCCTCTATGCTCAAAAGTTAGCACATCATTTTGTAAGTCATTGTTAGTCTTAAAAAAAAACTTCAACATTCTGTCTAACAATTCTAGAGTTATTCTCTTATTCATTTGAATTATAACCTACCATCTTTCTTTAGTTCCAAATATCTTATCAATCCTTACATTTCTACATTCAATTATTGTCTTAGTTCAATAGTTGAAACATCTATAGGCCTTACTTTTTTATGGACAACCAAGAAATATTTCCTCATCACTTCTTGGATTAAACTTACCAATGTCATCAACTCTCTTGATATTATATCTGCTCCCAAATACCCTAAAATATTTGACTGATGGTGAATGTCCAAACCATAGTTCATAAGGTGTCTTGTCCATACCTTTTCTAATATGTACTCTGTTGAGAGTATATACTTCTATATTAACTACTTCTCTCTAGAATGTATTAGCAACATCATTCTTAAATAACATTGCTCTAGCTACTTTTGCTATAGACTTATTTCTTCTCTCAACAATCCCATTTTACTCAAGTGTTCTAGGTGCAAATATTTGTCTTTTGATTCCATTTTCTTCACAAAATATGTTAAATTATCTAGAGATGAATTCTCCTCCTCTAGGAGATCTTAAACAATTAATCTTAACACTAAATTCATTCTCAACTCTATTCTTAAATATCTTAAACTTCTCAAAAGCTTCATATTTCTCTTTAAGAAATGCTACCCACATCATTCTAGTGAAATCATCAACAAAAAATCATATTTCTTTTGGAAATATTAGAGGAGTAACTGAGTGGGGAGGGTTGAATTAGTTACCACAAAAATAAATCCCAGATCCCTTAGATGTCAAGATTAACTTCGCTGAAAGAATTGATGCTTGGTAAACACACAGTCACTCAATTTACACTAGCAAATGTTGTAACTTGACAAACACTGAAATAGCTCGGAAAACATTGAAATAACTTGGCAATTGCTTAACATTAAAATCTTAAGATATTATCTATGATTAATATTACTTAACTTAGTTAAATATACATAAAAGAAATAGCATGAAAACAAGTAACACCAAGATTTAATGTGGAGACCCAATTTGGGAAAAACCACCAATTAAAACTAGTTGCTGATTTTCACTCTTCTAAAGTGAGCCTATTTGGAGACAATCCTGTTAAAGGTTACAAAACACATTGTTATGTGTGACCCTATTAGAGGATTTGATCACCCTATTAGGAGTGGCCTTGTCAGAGGTCTTTAGATAATTCAATCTAGAAATGCCGCCTTGTTAGAGGATTTACAAATAGCTATTAAGCCAACTACATTAAGATATTTTGATCACTACTATAATGGTTAGAGAGTAACAATGAGATGACCTAATTTTTGATGCAACTGAGTTACTAATTACAAATCTCAATTCTGGCTTGTATACTTGATCCTTTATGATCGAATGTATCTTTGCAACTCAACAAGGATATTTTTCTTATCCTTCTAATTTGCTTCCTTCAAGCATATTCAAATCTTCTATTGTATTCCATGCATTCAATTCTCAACTTGAAATTATATTTATATCTTACACATTATCAAGTTAACTTGAATACAAATTAGAATACTTAATATTCATCTCCTCAATTGGCTAGAACCAACAATCAAATCAATTGAACTCAATATGCCAAAATAAGAAAATCATTTGTTAGACAACCCTTCTTGATAGACACTAAATTAAAAACAATTCCCTAGTGTTAACCAAGTGAACTCAGTTAACATTGTATATTCACAAAGTTCCTTTAGTAACTGAGTGAGTTTAGTTAACACTCAACTTCTGTGATCTTCCCTTTGTCTCCTAAGTAAACTCAGTAGACACTGTCTTCTGAAGTTGGAAAACTCTAGAATGCTTGGTAGATACAAGAAATTGTCTTCATCACTCAAGTGAGCTCATTATACATTGAATAGTAATGATATGACATTTTGTGTAACATCAAAGACAATACACAACTAACCAATTGTTTTCAAAAATCTCCATCTTTAGTATTTATGGAAACACAATATGTCATAATACAATGAACATTTAGGACAAGAAAATAAAGTAAGGAACATATCCTTAGTTTCATTCTGATTCTCATCCATGAGAGCTCTCTCCATCAGTGTGAACTTTCTCTGTTTGTAAACTCTGCCTCTTGATATCATACCAAGTTCTCTCTTTTTGAGATCTCTACAAATAATTCTTCCTGTATAGAATTTCTGTGAAATGTATACTCTCCCTCTTTAATTTTTTTTTTATATGACATCAAACTCTCCTTCTTTGACATCTCATGCCAAATAAAATATTTAGTAAATATCAATGTACCTCATGTATTGATTCATATGCAATGTGCCCTTTCCAGTACTGCATCAATTGACTAATCTTCAAGATGCTCTAGTTGATGCATCACTAAAATTCATTCCGTGAGTTTCACATAGGGGAATGGCCCCTAACTTACATCTTAGATACAAAAATGCATCCTTAGGTAATGGATTAGTGAATATGTCTACAATTTTTCTTTAGTATTCACATATTACAATCTTACCTCTCCATCTTGTACCAATTCTCTCAAAAAATGATATTTTATAGCAATGTTCTTGGTTTTGGTATGCATCATAGGATTCTTTGATATATTAATTACATTGGTGTTATCTTAGAAGATAACCATTGGATCCTTGATCTCTACCTTCATACCTACTAATAGTTTCTTTAACTAAACAACATTGGAACAATTAACTAATGCTACCACATATTCCACCTCTACTATGGACTGAGAAATATAATTCCACTTCTTGCTTGTCCAAGACATTAGTCTTTTACTAAGAAAGAATTCTCCACCACTAGTGATCTTCCTGTCATCAACACTTCCTGTCTAATCAAAATCCATGAATCCTTTCAAATCCAAATTGCCTCCTTTCTTGTACCATAATCCATAATCTTTAGTACCCTTCAGATACCTCATGATTCTCTTGATTTCCATTATGTTATTTTGTTTGGGATTTTCTGAAAATCTTGCCACCATACCAACTGCTAATGCAATATCAGGCCTTGTGTGCACTACATATTTCAATTTTCCAATCATTGACCTATATGTGGTTTGAGCCACCTCTTTGGAATCATTATTTTTGGAAAGCTTGTGTCTAGTAGACATAGGTTTTCCATCTGGTCTTGAATCTTCCATTCCAAACTTCTTTAGTATCTCCTTGATATATTTGGATTGAGTAATATAGATACTATCTATTTCTGCTAGATTTGCAATCCAAAAAATAATTTTATCTCTCCAAACATGGACATATCAAATTCTTTACTCATCTCTATTGAAAATGCCTTGAATAAATCATCATTTCCTATAAACAAAGTTTCATCCACAAAGATTTCTTCCAACACAATCTTCTTGTCTGATCCTTCTTTGATATACAGGCTGTTGTTATCATTTGTTCTTTGAAAACCAATCTTTATCAAGTAGTTATCATGTCTTTCATACCAAGATCTAGGATCTTTCTTGAGACCATACAATGCTTTGTGTAATTTATAGACCATATCCTTTTTTCTAAGATCCATAAAACCTTCAAGTTGTTCTCTGTAAATATCTGCCTCAAGAATTCCATTCAAGAATGCAGATTTTATATCCATTTTATAAAATTTAAATCCTTTATATCTAGCATAAGCAAGTAAAGTTATAACATCTTCTAATATAGCAACAAGAGAAAAAGTTTCACCATAATCAATACCTTCTTCTTGAGAATAACCTTTACATACTAACCTTGCTTTGTTTATGGAAGCTTCTCCATCTTCATTCAACTTATTTATGAAAACTCATTTTGCACCAATTACATTTTTATCCTTGGGTCTAGGAAGAAGAGTCCAAGTCTTATTCCTCTCTATCTATTCTATTTCTTCATTTATAGCTTCAATCCAACTTTCATTATGCAAAGCATCTTTCACTGATCTACGTTTCAAATTCAGAAAACATGTACCTTTTAATTTGTTTCTTGTCATTGTTCCCTATGGATTATTTCTAATGAATTGATAAGGTGCATGGTGTCTTTTGACATATCTTAGTAACATAGGTACTTTGGATTTAGAATTTGTTCCACTAACCCTACCATGATCTTCTATATCAAGCTTGGGTCCCATTATTTATGACTCAGTCCCATTAGACTCAATTTGCTCTGGCAATAGCTTGGTAGCTTTTGACTATGACTCAGGTCCTTTAGACTATGACTTGGTTTGCATTGGTTGCAACTCAAGTGATTTTGGAGATTTTAGGGACTTAAGAGGCGAGGCCTCTCGACTTCCAATTATATTTGGCAATATATTAGGTTCATAGTAAACAAACCTTTTGTAATCCTCAGGTTCTTTGCTACTCTCTTCTTCACTCTTTTCTAGAAAATTATCAATTCTCACATGTGCACTTTTTATAATCTTATGAGTGGATAAATTCAAAAATTTATATTCTTTACTTCTGCAGGAGTATCCTAGGAATATGCCTTCATCACATTTGATGTCAAATTTACCTTTCCTAGATTCCTTCAAGATATAACGTTTGCTACCAAATATTTTCAAGTAACTTAAATTAGATTTGTGGCCATACCATAGTTCATGAGGAATTTGATTTGAGTCTTTCTTTAACTGTACTCTATTCAAGGTATGCACTATAGTACTGATTTCTTCCTTCTAGTATTTGATTGCAACACTCTTTTCTATCATTAAAATTCTTGCATAATCCATGGTGGATCTATTCCTTCTTTTAGCTATACCATTTTGCTGAGGTGTACTAGGGCTTGATACTTGTCTCTTAATTCCTCTTTCTATGAAAAATTCATTAAAATTATTGGAAATCAATTCATCACCTCTATCTGATCTCAGACACTTTAGCTTCTTTCTAGTTTTTTTCTCTACTCTTGCTAGATACCATTAAATTTTTGAAATGCTTCAAACTTTTCTTTTAGATACATTGCAATCATCATTCTATAATAATTATCCATAAAAAGAATAAAGTACTTATATCTTGTTGGAAAAATTATTATAGACTAAGTTATTGAGAGGGGAGGGGTGAATCAGTAACCAATAAAACTTTATTCTTAATTAGAAATTATTCCTTCATATGAATTCTAATATAATTGTATGCATGACAAACTAAAAACATGAAAGCATACACAATACTTTAACACACAAGATTTGGTGACCCAGAAACCTTCCAAATAGAATGTAAAATTGGGATGGGGATGATACCCACAAGCTTTAGTACTATAGTATAAAGTTGGCCTGTTAAGGCTTAAAATGATCACTTCTGATGATCTGCCCTACTAGGAGCCATAAGGTCTGCTAGGGCCATCTTGCAAAAGGATTTACAAACATACAATAAAGTATGCACTCAGTAAAGAGATTTTCAAAAGATTTTTAGGTCTACCTTGTTAAAGGATTTGACTTATTCATTTGCTAAATTAAAGCAGTAGTTGATCTTTGATTTGCAACTTGGTTTTCTGAATGAGATTCCTCTAAGTGTACAAATCACCTTGCTGTGATAGATAAATCTTTGCTACTCCTTATACTGCTATAACCTTTGTAATTTTCTCTTCTTCTCTTCTCTGATTACATTACTTCTCTTCTATTATTTGGATGTGATACACTACATTACATGTATACCAATCGAGCTACACAATTACAAAGTCAACCACAATACAAGTTTACACAAATATTACCAAGTCGACCAAAGTGTAAAAACTCAAGTTCTGAAGACTGACTCAATGAGGTTATGATACTCAATATCCACTATCAATGATCAACATCATCATACACTCAATAAATGTAGAATCTTAGTCCACATCGATCACTTCCAAGTAGTCTTGATCTAGGTCTATACTAGTGACTCAGTGAATACTGTAAAACTTGGCATATAAAATGAATCACTTGATTCCCACTGCATAGCTTGATCAATGCTATCACTTTGAGCTCAGTAGAAACTAAGTCATTTGGTTAATATTGAGTAGCTTAGTTAAAAATAGACTCGCATCACATTAATTGTGAACTTGGTAAGCAGTGTACAACATGATTTTTACTAGTAAACTTGGCATACACTGAGATGCTCGATTTGCACTGTTGATCATCACCATAGTAGTAACTACTCAGTGCAAACTAAAATATGTCCAAAGGACTCAATAGCAACTAAAATACTTGGTTAATACTATTAATTGTGCAATATACTCAATATAAACTTACAATCTGAATAAGTGTATATCATTAATAACAAAAAAGACTGGAATGTCAACAATCTCCCCCTTTGGCATCAATGAAAAAAATACTTACCGAACAAAATTGAATTCAAGAATGTTCAAAAACATCTTTATCCATCACCTTATGTCTCCAACTTAGTAGATTATATTGTTTTTGATATTTTTCAAAATTGGTTTTGTAAAGAATACATTTTTGTACATGGTAATGCTCCCCCATACATAATATACAATATACTATACATACAAGCTAAACATGACAAATAACAAACAAACATGACTAGAATGCCAACAATCTCCCCCTTTGGCATTAGTGACAAAAACACTTATAAGACAAGAATGAATTCAATAATGTTCAAAAACATCTTTATCCATCACCATATGTCTCCAACTCGATAGAGTATAAAAAACATGACTAGAATGTAAACAATCTCCACTATAGCTTTCCATTCCAATAAGTCCACATAAGTTTGTATAAACTAGTGTATGCCACTAATAAACAACATGACTAGAATCTTAACAATCTCTACTATAGCTTTCTATTCCAATAGGTTCACATAAGTTTGTATGAACTAGCTCCAAGGCTTCTTGAGAATGATAGTCCTTTCTTTTGAAACTTGTCTTTCCCATCATACCAATTTGACAATTTTTGCATAGGCCCATATTAGGTTTTCTCAAACTAGGAATACCTCTTAATATTTTCTTCTTTCTTATCTTTATTATATTATCAAAGTTCACATGAAATAACCTTTTATGCCACAACCACATTTCTTCTACTTGAGGAACAAAACATGAACTTTCATTAAGATCTAGGTAGAATAGGTTACCATTTGTTTGTTTGCTAGACCAAACCAAATTTCCTTTTCCATATAATAGCTTGGCCTTCCCATTCATGAATTCTACTTTGAATCTAATGTTATTCTACTATGCTACACTCAATAGATTATGCTTTAGTCCTTCAACCTAATAAGCATGATCACATCTAAGTTCATTGGTTAGTGAGATACAATATTTTCCTTTTATGCAACAAGGTTGATTGTTTCAAAATCTCACACTTCAACCATCATAATGTTCCATATGTTCAATTTTTTTTGTCACTAGTCATATGATGTGAGCAACCACAATCAATAATCCATGTATCATTCTTTCTAATATGAGAAATAAGTTCCATTTTACCTCCTTCATCACTAGATTCATCTTTTACAACAATATATACCATTTCATCATCTTCAATACTATCTGAATCTTTAGCCATAAAACAAGATTTCTTACCTTTTTCCTTGTAGTCCTTGAAATTCTTGAAATCCTTCCCGCCTTTGTACTTGTTGTGCTTCTTTTCATCTTTATTCTCTTTGTTTGGGCACCTTGTAGGAATGTGTCCAACTTCTTCACAAGAGAAAAAAAATTAAAGGTATCTTACCTTTATACTTTCCTTTGCCTTTGGGATACCTTCTCACAAGCAATGTTTCAATGACTTCAAGGTCACTGTTAAAACTTTCTTCCTCTTCACTTTCAGATTGTTTTCTTTTAGATCTTTTAGCTTTCTTTTTAAGTGATACCTTGGTTTCAAATGCAAACTCAAGATTTCTAGAACTAGGAGTATAATTACAATAGTTATCTAGTTCAAATGCAGTCAATCTTCCAACTAGAGCATCCAAGGTTATCTCATTATTTGGATCACATCTCATCTCTTGAATAGATGACATTTTGATTGCATATATAGGAAGAAAGGTTCTAAGTACTTTGCTTACCACTATTACATCTTCAATTTTTCCTCCAGAGGCTTTTATGGAACTGACACTAGCTTTGATTCTTTCAACATATTTTATGATGTTTTCATCTTCTCTTATCTTCATCTGATCAAACTAACCTCTCAAGATTTCTACTTTGGCTCTTTTCACATTATCATCACCTCCGTATATATTCTTTAGTTTGGTCCACATATCATGAGAAGTATCACATCCTTTGACTTCATCAAATTCAACATAGCTAAGAGCTGATGTTGTATCAATCATCATGATATTATGGTTTTATTTTCAACAATTTCTTCCATAGTCATTGTACTAGTAAGATCTTTGTAAGTAGTGTGTAAATATTTCAAACTTGAATCATTTATGGTTTTTAGCTACAACTTCATAAGTTATCTTTGTTCATCTTGGAAATCTCTCTCCTGGAAGACATCCTGATCTTTAGTTTAGGTTCTTGAAACCTTTCTTTAGAAGCACCAAGAAGCACTAATATCAATTGTTGGAAACATAGGAGGAGTAGCTAAGAGGGGAGGGGTGAATTAGTTACCAAAAAAAAAAAATCCTAGATCCCTTAGATGTTAGAATAAGCTTCATTGAAAGTATTGATGCTTAGTAAACATATAATCACTCAGTTTACACTAGCAAATGCTGTAATTCAAAAAACATTGAAATAAGTTGGTAAACACTGAAATAACTTGGCAAGTGCTTAACATGAAAATATTAAGATATTACCTATATTTAATATTTATTAACTTAGCTACATATACATAAAATAAATAACACAAACACAAGTAAAACCAAGATTTAACATAGAAAACCAATTTGGAAAAATCACCAATTGTAAGTAGTTACTGATTTTCACTCTTATGAAGTGAGCCCTATTAGGAGCCAACCCTATTAGAGGTAATAAATACACTATTAAGTGTGATCCTATTAGAAGATTTGATCACCTTGTTAGGAGTGGCCTTGTGAGAGGTCTTTAGACACTTCAATGTAGAAATTCCACCTTGTTAATGGATTTACAAATAACTATTAAGCCAACTATGTTAAGAGGTTTAGATCACTACTATAATGGTTAGAGAGTAACAATGAGATGACCTAATTTTTGATTCAACTGAATTCCTGATTACAGATCTCAATTCTGGCTTGTATACTTGATCCTTTATGATCAGATCTATCTTTGTAACTCAACAAGGGTATTTTTCTTATCCTTCTAATTCGCTTCCTCTAAGAATCTTCAAATTTTCTATTGTATTCTACACATTCAATTCTCCACTTGACCTTATATTTATATCTTACACATTGTCAGGTCATCTTGAACACAACTTAGAATATTTAATATTCACCTCCTTAGTCAGCTAGAACTAATAATCAAGTCAATTGAACTCAATATGCAAAACTAAGAAAATCCTTCATTAGTTGACTCTGCTAGGTAGGCACTATCTTAGAAATGATTTTCCTATGTTGACCAAGTGAACTTAGTTAACACTATATATTTACAAAATTTCTTTGGTAATCAAGTGAGCTTGGTTAAATTGGTTCCATCCAACTCTTCCTTCATTAACTAAGTGAGCTTGGTTAACACTCAACTTTTGTGATCTTCCCTTTGTCACCTAAGTGAACTCAATAGATAATGTCTTCTGAACTTGGAAAAAATTGGAATGCTCAATAGATAATGGAAACTGTCTTCATCACCTGAGTGAGCTCAATATACACTAACTGTAAACAATATAACATTTTGTTGTTGAAAGCATGAATGCTGATGACATTCCTATGGGGGAATATTGTAGAAATATGATTAGACTATTATCATGATGATATGTTACATTTATGACTGTGTTTGTCATTGATGTCAACAAAGAAATTTTTTGTGGTATCTGACAGAAGAATAGCGAAAAGATGAAGTTGGTATGGATAGATAGTTGAGAATTTTCACTAAGCAAGGTTAAAGGGAGATACTACTAAGTGTCTAGTATATGAAGCTAACCTTAGAAGCATAAGATATTAAGTTTAGAAGAAGTTATGCAAGTTTTGGTGAAGATTGTTCTAAGATAGAGTTTATAGAGGCATGTTCTGGTAAACTTGTTATATCTCTTAGCAATATTGTTACTCTAAGAAGCTAAAGTTAAAGATGTGAAGAAGACATTTTGGAGATGACATAGCTAAGCTTTCTTGTCATAATGATACATGTATGGAAAGATATTCAAGTTATGAGATAGAAGATTAATGTTATTGCTAAGTGTAACATGTCCTTAATGTGGTCCTATAATAATTAATTGAGAAGGTGTAATAGCCGACTTAGGGAATTTTTTTTATGGATTTGGTATAAAGGAAGGATATTTTCCTTTATCATAATAAAAAAAGGAAAAGGATTGTAAGTAGTACAATGAGTAGAATGGAAAGTTAAGAAGAGCAGAGTGAAGGTGAAGGAAACTTCATTATCGAGTTTTACTATGTGATCTGAAGTTAATAATTGGATTCAAGTTTTGTGACCTGGTCTACAAGGCCAGACAATGATTGGTCCAGTTGATAGGAGAAAGGAAAGAAGTTAAAGTACGATACATATAATTATTCTACAAGGAATAGTTGAGATATTAGTTGGATAGTGAGTGTGGTGATCTTGCCCCAAAAGTTGTCTGGATAGTGGGTCTTTCTATTTTCTACAACTCCTAATAGGGTTCGAATCTTCTAACAAGGATTCAAATTCTCCTAACAGGGACTTATATGTACTAGATGTTGTAATAGAACCCTAATGGGGTCCATCCTCTAAAAAGGAATATTTATATTAGTACATCATCTTGTGGGCATCATTCCCACCAGGGTTTTCCCCTAATCAAGGGTTTCCCTAGTTAACATATCTGGTGTAATTGTGTATGTTTGAATGTACAATTGGGAAGATTACTTTTGAAGGGGGGGTAGTGAATCATAAGTAATATATTTTAACCATAAAAAATTTTAACTAAAAATAAATTGCATGCATGTAAACATATTAGATAAACATAAAGTAAAGACATGCATCAAGACACATAACACCAAATTTTGGTCACCCATAAGTCCAAAATGAGAAGGTAAAACTGGGGTGGGGATGATACCCACAAATTATTACTACAACAATATAGTTTGACCACTTCCAATGGTATGCCTTGTGAGAGGCCTACCCTATTAAAGGCTTTACACTCTATCAAAAGTGACCTGTTCAAAGGATTTACAAACACTTACTTGAAGTGTTACCCTATTAAAGGTTCTACAACATAGCTATTAAGCTAACCTATCTCTATAGGATTTTCCTTCCTAATACAATTGCTAGAAAGTATTAGATTGAATTGACCTGATAGCTTACAATACTTTATTGCTGATTTTAGGCTCTTGATCTACTCACTTTGTTCTGATCCTTTGTGATATGATGTCTGTGCTTAACCCTTTTGCTCTATTATGACCAATTGTGTTCTACAATGCTAATCAATTCTTTCAGTCTTGACACCCTTGCTATTAGCTTTCTTTAGCTTCTCGCCTCATAATGCACCTCTGCTCAACAACTCTACTACTTTTAATCATGGGGTCTTTTCCTTTTTATAAAGGCTTCAAATACTTAGGGTTAAGTTTGAATTCACAAACTTACTTTCCCACTCAAATCCTTATACTTTTCCTATAGGTTGCATGCATTCTCCATTTTTCTTATTGGTTGCATGTAGATTGAATAGATAATGCAAAAGATTTGATATTATCTTTAAAATCCTTCATGATTCATCTTAAAAATGATTTACATATGAGTTTGTGAAGGCACAAAATCATATGTTGATTCTATGTTACTCAGCACCTACTATTTTCTGATGCTTGACACACATGGTAATTCTGTCTTGCTTGACATCCATTTGTGACTTAGCACATATAGATCACTTGACACCTAAAGTCACTCGACACATACTGTGGCTTGGCATGTATAGTGTACTTAGCTTCAACTTGAAAATTGGTAAAGTGTGTTGACACTCAATTGTCAAAACCAATCTGAGACCAACAATCTCCCCCTTTGACATGAGTGTCAAAAACACTTAACTAAGCATTATATATCTGATCTTATGAGTACAACATATATCTTGTTCGGCATATGTACAAAACTTCAAAATTTGTTCAAAGTTTTGTATAAGACAATATACCTCAAAATCTCGTAACTCCCTCTGAGCTGATGTGCCACTTCTTTATCCAAAAGTCTGATACATTTTATGTTGGATCTCTCTCATGCTGATATATCACTACCTCTTGCTGTGCCTTGATTGACCTATTCTGAACTTGAAGTTTTATTCATCCTTGACTGACCTATTCTACACTTGAAGTTTTATTTAGTATCCCCCTTTCATTATGTCTCCCCCTTTCATCATGTCTCCCCCTTTAGGCTATCATAGGGTATGTACAATATTCCCCTTTCGTTATTAATCTCCCTCTATTTATTCTCCCCCTTTTTGACACTTATGTCAAAGGGTCCTAGGGATTAATTGAATACTTTTCCAAAAATGTTTTATTTACCTCCAAAATGATTTCTAGAGCAGCATCCCAATTGTCTAATGTAAATTGTAGGGCTTTGAGCTGTATGGCTGTCTCTGCTGCAAGGTGAACAAGGCCATCTAGTGTTGAAAGATTTTGATCTTTCTACAAAACATTCTCTGCATAGGCCTATTCCTTGTGAAGTACCTCCATGTGGTGAGTGATGATTTCCTGTATCTATAAAAGTTTGGCCTTTATGTTGCGTCTTTTGCTGTTAATACAACTAGTTCCTTCTATGTGTGAAGCAATGTTGAAAAATGTTTCTCAATCTAAATTGGATTGATTGGTAGCCGTGAGCTCGAAACCTTTAGATTCCTTTCCAAACTCAACATCTTCTGACTTGTTTCCTATGTGAAGTATGAGGAGTCACATAATTTGAAGTACAATGAGAAAATGTTCTTAAGTACTGTCTTGACCTTTTCTATTTCCTTGGCTAGTTCAACTTGGGTAAGTGCTATTTCATTGGATATCTTCTCATTGACCTTCATCTAGAATTTCCTTTTAGACCACTCTAATAATTTATCATTTTTATCTAGGTCTTCATTTTGTACTTGGTCTACTATGTTGGACAATTGCTTCATAATGGGTCTGGTTTTATTAGGTACTTGCAGGCTAAAGGCATCAAGTAATATATCTTTGATTTCAAGCAATGCTTGTCTTTGCCTATACTCATTTTTGAGTATCTTCTGCTTCTTTCTCTTCTCTAGTGCCTCTTGCATTTCATAGATTTTTTCCAGGTCTATTTTTTTTAGAGTCATAGCTTGGTACAATTATCTCTTCATCTAGTTTAGGGTCTCCATACTAAAAAACACTAGCTACCTTAGTGGAGCTCGAGCCTGGTGCAAAAATTTGCAGTGGTACTACATTAGTGCTCGATTGCTTAGTAGGAGTTCTTGAGGTAGGCAGTTTTACCATTATCTAAATTGCCTCTTGTTCCTTCTCTTTTGGGGATTTCACCTCTTCTTTTCCCTCTTCTTTTTTGCCTTAATCAATGATAATGATATGAGGAGATGCATCTTGTGTTTATGCTGTAGAATCAAATGCATTTATCTGTTCTATCTTTTCCTTGTTCTTCTCCTCGATAGTAGTGGAGACTATCATTGATGAATCACCCATAGAAATTGTGTCCTATGCTTTTTACTCTTTTGATTGATCTATTGTAGCTGAGGAAGGTTGTAAAGGTGGTTCTTGTTTGTTCACCTTTTCCTTTGTGATTTCAACTACAACCTTTTATAGTTCTTCCACACTCACCAAAATAGTGTTTGTACAAAGCTGTGAATTCATTGTTGTTTGACAAAGAATCTTCTTGAGATCTTTTGTAGTTAATGGATTGACATTCTGACTAGTAGTGTTAGGAACATCCTTAATAGTTACTGTTTATGTAGATGTTGTATGTGGAGGACTTAGTGGTGGCATTTGGGTGTCTTGGACACTTTTTTTTTCCTACTACTCTTTAGCTATTGCCTTGTCAACCTCCTCTATATTCTTCTCCTCCTTTTTCTCTTTTTCTTCTTTTTATTGTTTCTGTTCTTTATCTTCTTTTTCCTCATCTTTGTCCTTGGCTTTTAAAATCCCTTCTCCAAATTTGGACTTCAACTTTTTCACCAATTTATGTTTTCTTTTTATCATAGAGGCTATCTTCAATTCCATATCAACTTTGGATCTTACCACATCATATATTCCAAAATGAGGAGCACTTTTATTTATCTCTTCTGCTAGTAGTGTAGTTATAGCTACTGATGCCTCATCTATGTTGATTTCATAGCCTAGAGGTCTTAACCATATGATCCTTGGAATTGCTACCTATATATATATGTGTGTGTGTGTGTAGTCTATGTCAACAAGAAAATAAACATCATTCACATGTCACTCAACTAATGAGTTAGGAATCCTTAACCTCTGCTTCATTGTTTTCTTGAAGTCTTCAAAATAGCGAGTCATAAGAGTTTGAAAATTAACTCACATCTGCTTAATGTATTCATTCATTTGAGAGACCACTGACTTGTTGGTTTTCTAGCTAACCTTCCCAAAAGATGGAAAATCATTCTATACATAGAAGAAAATACAAACCAAAATTGCACCAAATTTACATTGTGCACCCTTACTTCTCCTTATTGCTCTTAAATTCTCATTAATTTGTTGCAATTGCAGCTTTGCAAGATCATAGGTGTGATCTTTCTTAACTAGTTTGTATCCAACATCCACTACAATGCATGGAACACTATTAAGTCTGCTAGACTAATAGAATTTATGAGAGATGACTCTAACAACAAAGTTGATGAGGAGATCCTGAATGGTATCGATGTTCATCCTTCATTTGTTCCATTTTTCTCTTATTTTCTTCTTAATTACCTCTTTGGAGTCACTCCTAAGGGTCTTTGATCGATCTAAGATTGTGTACAATTCTTTTGGTAATCTTTACTAGGCCATCTTCTAACCATATGCTCCCATCATGAATTCTACTAAGCACTATCCTAATTCATTTAGTTTTGAAAACTATGGGGAATTTGAGACAATGGGTCAAACCCTTGGTCTCAATAATTTTGAACTCATCTTTTAGGGTTCCACCTACACATAGCTTGTCATATGCTTCCCTAATTTCCATGTCTCCTATGGCTCCTATCTTACAATCGTAGCACCTTCAGACATCTTGAACCATAATAACTTTGGGTGGAATGATAGATAGGGCACCGACTGGGTCATTTTTATAAGCAACTTCTAGGATGTGGCAAAAATTTGGTTTCTTAACCTAGTTAGATACTAGCTGAACCTCAAATAGATCTTTGTCTTGAGTTTTCCTTGAACTAGATGCCATTATGCCTTTCTAGGGTTTAAATTTGAAGAAAAATAGAGACTGCGTAACTCGACACTTGAATAAATACCTTTAGATTGAAGAAACTATGCCAAATCATGGTTGAAATCTACTCAAAGGCTAGTTTGTCTACTCAAAAGTCACTCTGCTCTCTTCTTCATCTTCTCTCTTTGATCACAATAAAGAAAAGTGAATAAAAATATGATCATATACCCTATTTTAATTGCATTTAATGCTTAATGCAATTACAACTGTTCACTTAGCTCCTTAAGCATCACTCAGCAACCATTGAAGTTTCCCTTACTTGACATTAACTAGGTTTTTCATTAGCTCAAAACCTGCTACCAACTCAGTCATAACTAACTATTCAGCATCTGAGGGCAACTCAACAACACTTGTGAAAACTTGAAGTTTCAACTTTGCATCTTTACTAATTTCTCCTTTGTAGTACTTGCTTATCTTGGGACTAATCCATGATATAACTTTGTACATCAATTCTATACACCTTCTCTTGCTTAGTTGGATGAAGTGTGACCACTTGACCTTGGAGACACCTAAAAATCCTTTAAAAAATAAAGTATTTTTATTTTTTGAAAAAATACCTGATGACATCATCATTAATTAATTAATTAATTAATTAATTTTTATGCCATTAAATCCCTTTATCTTAATTAAAAATATTTAATTAAGGAATCCCACCCTAAAATATTTAAATCTTATTTAAACATTATTTCCTTATTTATTAATTATTTAATTAATAAATTGACCAAAAATCCTAAAATAAATAAAAAATTTATTTTTTGCCCAAAACTTGGCCAATTTCCTTATGACCAATAACCTCTTCCAAAATCTTCTAATCCTTCTTTAATTTCGATTAAAGGCTAATCCCATCATTTCCTACCCCTAATCCCAACTCAAAATATTTAATTAAGATTAAATATTAATCCTGATGTTTATTAAAAAAGTTTTAATAAATATCTCCTCAACCCAAACCCTTGAAATAAATAAAACTTTATTTATTTCCTAAAAATCTAATTTATCCTCATCCTAAGAAGTTCTAAACTCTTCTAGAAAGTCTTCATCCTCATCCTAGGAAATTCTAGACTATTCTAGAAAGTCTTTATCCTCATCCAAAGTCTAGACTCTTCTAGAGGATGTCTTTAAACCTAATCCTAATCCCCTCCTAACCTTGTCACATTCCCTAAACATGGGTTAAGAACTACTAACCCAAGCCAAAGTTAACAAATATCTCCTCCTTCACCCACCCTCATTAAATGCCATCCACTTGCCTATCCCTAAGCTAATCCTAAACCATCCTAATCCATCCTCTAATCATTTGCACAAGCCTAAACAAGCTTAAAACCTTCCTAATCAAGTCCAAGTCGAAATTGCTCTCATCACCCTCAAAATATCTCAACCATAAAACTTTATGAAGTCCACTAGGTCATAAATGACTCTTACAAGCCCTTTTATTGCTCTTACAAGTCATTATGAGGGTCTTTATGAAGATTTTATCCCTTGAGCCTCCTTTGTTGACTCATCCTTCCCATTTTCTCCATCCTCTCACCATGTGACATGTGTCACTCCTTGATTGGCTATAAGGAAGCAGAATCCATGTGCTCTCTTCTCATGTAATCTGAACCCTCCATGAGCTTTTTCCCATCCTTGCATCTTAGCCCTCAATTCCTCAAGCCTCTTGCCTATAAATTGGATCCTTCCCCTTTGCAAAATAATACAATCCATGAAGTAAAGTTATAATGCTATTTTGAGAGCCAAATCCATACTAAAGCCATCTATCCACACCAAAAATCCACAATCATCCATTGAAGCCTTTGGAAGCATATTGAGCATACATCCTATCCATTTAGATAAAGCCACTCAACAAGAGAGCTTCTTATTGAGAGAGTCCATTAATGGCTCATATTCTCAATTGAGAGCTCATCTTAGTCTATCTTGAAGTTTATGAATTTTGTTTAGTTTGTAGAAGCTTTATTTAAATTTGGTTTCTATTAGCATACTAACATTGCTCATATACATTTTGGCACGCCCGGTGGGACCCCGCATGGATCATCTTCATTAGCTTTTTTAGTCAAGTTTTGTATGTCATTTGCTGATTTTGGCTAATTTTTCTTGTTTTTGTGATTAGTAGGATTGTATAAATTGGTTTTGTAGGTCCACATGAGCATGAAGAAGACAAATGAACTCATAGTCTATCTCATAGTATTTGCAGATTTTTCAAGCTTATAGGTGGACAAAGCACTTGGAATTCTTCTTCCTCTTCTTGTCTATATTCTTCTTATTCCATCTACTTCTTCTTCTTCTTCTTGTGGGAGATCTTGGCCATTTTTTTTTTAAGGAAGAAAAATCATACACACTTCTTTTTAGTGCTTAAAATGAACCCCAAAATCATACTTAAATCTATTAAAAAATTAAAAATTTGCAAAAAAGAAAAAATCTTTTAACAAGTGAAACTAAACCAATCTAATCATTTGCATCCTTGCAACATCAAGGTTTTAGATGCATTCATGCAAAGTTAGGAACACTTCATTTTTGAGAATTTAAAAAGAACTTCAAGTTTCCATTTCAAAAGGTTCAAAATCAACATTAAGTGCACACTAAAATCTAAATCAAACTCAAAGCATCAATCAATGATATAATGAACCTCATTTGCAAATATGTTAAAGTTCTTTTGAAAATCTCATGAAAACTGAGAGTCCTAAATGGTTGCCAAAAATTGTCCTAAAAAGCTTTGTTATTTATTCCAAACAAATGTCTTGTTGCAAAATCTTGAATGTTTCTTAGGTTTTTCATGCATCAAAACAATCTAGGAATATCATTTTTGGGCTTAAAACATGCAAACTAGAACACAAAATCTTGAATGAAAAGCAAAGTCCAAAGAGTCATTTTCACTTTTGAGTCCAAAAAAAATCTTGAATGATCTAAGGTTAAAACAAAGCACTTCAAAGTTCTTAAAACAACACACAAAATCTCAATCTTGAATGCTCAAAGGAAAAAACTTGAATGTTTAATCACTTGTCTTTGAATGCATGTTGCTAAAATCACTCTTGAGTGCCATGGATTAAAATCAAGTTTCTTTTTTTATGAATGCATGATTAAAACAACAAATCCAATCTTGAATGCCATAGATCAAATAATCATCTTTTGGGGAATAAAAAGAATCCACATTTTTGAAATCTTCTAAGTTATAAAAACTAATAAAGATGCTTTGAGTAAGTTTGTAGTTGGACTCACCCTCTTTAATCACCCATCAATTTAACCATTGGTTGCAATCTCAGTGCCATCTATGGGGATGGGTCTACCTAAGAGGGTGTTAAGTGCTCCACAAAGATCAAACTCCACTCACTTGGGTCTTTAGTGGTTTTTCTAAGTTAGAAAATTCCTTGAATGCGCATTAATCTTGCTCACACTTCATTTGGGCATAAAAATTGGACAAATCTTGATGTGGAGGGCCTCCGGGCACGTGCTTGGCAATCGAGTTTCACACATCTTTGTTTTGGGCTTAAAATAAACTCACACTCAATCTTGAATGCCTAAAAATCAATGAACATCACATGGTTTTGACACATTTTCAATGGCGCTCGCATTTCTTATGTTGACGATCTCTCAACTTTCATTATGCTAATGACGCTGTCAAATTGGAATGAACATTGTATGCCATAATCACAAATGTCTTCAATCATAGCTTAAAAAATTTAAATAATCAATTGGAATGAACGCGTGTCTTTTAAAGCCCAAGATCATGTATGTGGTCTTGTTTTACACTTTTTAGGAGGCCTGCTTGGGGATTTCATCACCCCTTGGGATGACCTCAACTCCAGCATTCCGGCGGAGTATAAAGATTGGGAGATGAATCCAAAGACACCTCTCTTGGGATCAAAATTTTGTCACTCGGGCTAAGCCTCAAGGAACTTTATACCCTTGAGAAGTGAAAGAGGAGAAGTGGGTTACCGCTCCTCTCGGCTGTGTGACATCTTTTTGGTTTCATCTATGGATTTGGGCCTCACGTACCTTGCATATATCGAGGACTCCCTAGCTAAACCAAATTTCATCCTTGTAGGAAGCTTCCTAGGATGTTGGTGTGTTTGACGTGCTTGCTCAAAACTTTTGTCTACTTGTTTGTTCATAGCTTTTGAATGAATGTTTGCCAATTTTGGTCGAAATCCCATAAAAGTAAAAATCTCCCAACTCAAGGAATACTTAGCGTAGTCACTACCTTATCAAAAAATCATCCAAGCTCCCCTGATGCAACCGAATCTATCTAGTTATTTGCCTTAGAACAATCCCAAATCCAAAGTCCATCCAAATCATCCCCCCAGCCAGCTAGCAACCCAATCCAAAATCACCCAAGCCTTTAAAGAGTTGTTGTCACTTTGCTAGATTTTGCTATCCAATCAATCCTACCAATCAACCAATCTCACCAAGGTTATCCCTTTGACAGAGCATTGTCTAGGGTAATCCAGCTTTGTCACTTGTATCCCTCATCACCTTTAGCTAAAGGTTGGGATCCACAAGTGGTCAATCTCGTGTCATGCCATAGGATCACTAGTCTATCCTTAAGTTGACACAATCAACACGAATCTTGCACATAGGAAAGCAAAACTCTCACTTTTTGATAGCATACCCTTGAAGTCTTCCACCCAAAAGAAAGCCAAAAATATCCAGCCAATCCTCCTTAGATATTTCATACAGCTTTGACTCTCCCTAGGAAATCTTTCATCAGCCAATCCAAAATTTGTGCTTAATCCAAATCCAACCATGAGCTTTCATGTTCATCCATATGCAAGACCCCATCCCCATCAAACTCATCATCAAAGCATGAAGTACCAATCCTATCATGATGTGTTTGGTCGCATTGTCCTTGCTCCTGCCACCTCCTATTCCAATGATGATGAAAATCTTGTTGACTATGACGGGTATATTGAAAGCCTTAGAAACATTCCCCCAAGCATCCCCCAAAATCCAAGAGTTATTCCAAACTATCTAGTCATGCCATCTGATATTCCAGCTTCCCCTCCATCACCCCATCAACCAAGCTTCCAATCTTCCACCCCCATCACACTAGCTATTCCTGTCAATCCACCTCCACCTTCGACACACAAGTCTCCAAGGAATCTCCTAGAGGAAATACAAGAAAAGTCACCTCCAATAGTCGATAAGCCATGTCATCTAATCCAACCATGTGAAGTAGTCAGTGATGAAGCTTCCCCATCTATAATATCACCTCCATCTCCCATAGCTATCATCCCCATACCATCCATCAAATTGCTTAAAATCCTTCCACTTCTCGCAAGCATCAAAATCCCACCACCTATCAAACCCCTCCAAATCCTATCCACATCACCTCCAAGAATTTCCCAAATCTCTTGTAATGACCCTTATGCATCCATCTTCTACTCACCCATCTCCACTACTGAATCTCCCATCTATCCATCCGCTGCCTTTGAAGAATCCATCCCTTCACCTCCTATCACACCATCCACTCCAAACCAATCCTATCAAGATCCTACCCAAAAGCATGTTGACATCCCCCAAAGCATAGATGAAGATATCATCGTACCATGTCTTCCATCCATAGTGCAGTCACCATCTCCTCCATCTCCAAAACCTCAAGCCATATCTCCTCCACTACAAGATATCTTGTCATCCCACCAGCTACATCAAGATCCTATCCTTCCATCTCCCCCGCTCCATGCTTCCATCTTACCACCTATCCAAGCTATTCCACCATCTATAATCTACCCTCTTGGTTCACTTACATTCATCCACAGTGGCCCTCTCTCAGCAGAAGAATTAAGAATAGTATCTCCCCATTGCAGTACACCTAATAAATCACTTCTACCATTTTCTGCAAGCAAAAAGTTTCCTCAACTTGTTCAAATGCTCAATCGATGGCATTATCAAGGTCAAGGTTTAGGACCACAAGAGCAAGGAATCAGAGAGCCTATTATTGCACAAAAAAATCTAGGATTTCATGGTCTTGGATATGTATCCAAAGGCTCACCATCTAAAGGTATTGGTACACCACACCCCCAAACCAAGCCTATCTCCAAGCCCACCATGCCAGCCTCCCATCACTCCTTCAATAAATCTTATGTCATCCCCCCTCAACCATCTTTGCAACCCAAAACAACCTACCATATCCCCCCTTCATCCGCTAAATCCATTTTGGGTCCCTATGTCCCAAAATCTACCATCCTCCATCCTCCTATCAGCCATCATAAAAATCCTATTCCATCCATTCCTATGCAAGATCAACAAAGGCACATATCAGGGCACATCATCCATCATCATCCCCCTACATGCTCTTTCATATTCTCTCCATCTCACAAAGCTTCTCCTAACCATCTTCCCAAAGCTCACCACAGCAATGTGAATGCCAACTTCAAAATGCATAAAGCTAAAAATCCACATCCTAGGCAATCATATGTCTATTCTAAAAGACATACTCCAAAAAGGCAAAATCCAATCAAAGAATGCAAAACAATGCAAAAGCCTATGAAAAGAAAATCCAAAACCATGTGGATCCCCAAGAAAAAAGTTGAAACCCAATGCATAATGGCATCCACCATTGCTAATCCCCCATCTAGTGACTCATGTCCCCCATCTCCTAACTCCATCTTGGGTGCCTATATCCCCAAGCACGTTTCCAAAAATCCTCCATCATGCCCGCATCTACCATCTATCCCCCATATGCTCTTTTTACACCCGTTCCAACATGTGCCAATGTTGCTCTTGCAAGCATCCCCATCTCATGCTCCTTTCCAGCATTGTCATCCCTCCATCTCCTACCATCAATCCCATCTAATCTGATCTATTGCATAAATCACACATCCGGTGTACCAACAGCTAGCAACAAAATTGAACATTCCAACAGCCAGTGAAAAATCCCAAAAAAAGCCAAAATAGCTGAAGAAAGCCAAAAGCATTCCAGCTAAGTCCAAAGTCAAAAAGTCAAAAAAGAAAAGAAAAATAAAGCGTCCACTAGTGAAAACTTGGCAATTCAAGCGCCTTAGACAAGTACCATGATGAAAACTTGGCAAACAAGCATCATGCGTAATCTCGCCATCCCCAGCTTAGCCTATCACCCTCATGCTTTTGGTCATCTCTTGACATCCAACTCCATCTTCCAATCTATCCACCTATCCTCCATCCTCCAAATTCCATCTCACACCATCCACTAATCTTATGTAGATTCAGCCAATCATCTCAGCTATCATCCATCTCCCTAGCCCCTTCAGCTTTTTCCATCCTAGCTTCAATCCTATCACATCCATCATAAGACCTCCTTCTGCATGTTATCTTCTGATTGGGGGCACTATATTCCTTGGAGATCTTGTCTTGTCCATCCTCCCTTGTCATTGGTATCTAGCTCTAGGCTATCCTCATGCAAACCCAATGTCATCTCTTTATATCCATCATAATCCTAGCTATCTACCATCCTATCCAACCATCTCATCCTGCTCCGCTAGCTATCCTTGGTCACAAAATATCTCATCATCATTGGATGCATCCTGCCAAATCCATACCTTTTGCTATCACCCCACCCTTAGCTTTCGCATCTTGCACAACATCGAACCATCCCACTATCCTATCATCCTAAGCTTTTGCCTGCTTGTAACTATCTTGGTCAGCTTTAGCTTGTAAATATCTTGGTCCGTCAGCTTGTACATCCTCTTTAGCTTAGTACCATTGCATCTATCCAGCGTTCATGTCAGTTCGTCCTTGATCAACATCTTGCACCCATCGCACATCTTGGTTAGCTATTCCAGTGCATCCTTTAGCTAGATCTCCTGTCACCAAAGTGTTATCCTTCTTAGTTCAGCTTGCCAGACGCATCACTCATCCAAATCCACCAGCTTAGGTGCTCTCCGATAGGTCCTTGCAGGATATAGCTTTCATCATGTCTGATCTTGGTCCGTTATTACCTCGTCCTACCCATCTCGTTGGAAAACGGCTCTCTTTTGGATTTTCACTATCTTTTGATTTGGAATCTCCCCTTTTGGGTCTTGAAGTATCTTTTCCAAGCAATCTCCTTGTTCCCTCCTCAAGGTTGCCACGATCTTCCATATCATGGTATGCTACGAATGGGGCAATTAGAGCGTAAGGTCTTGATAAAGTCTTTTGTTTGTTTTTCTTTTCTGCTTGTGGGTTACCCAGTGTCGGTTCCGCACTGCTTCCTCTGGGATTCATGTGTGATGCTCAGGAAAACCTTGAGTGTTTGTTTTGAGTCAGTTTTTTAGTCCTTTGGATGGTTGGTGAAAAGGCCTTGATGTTATTGGTAACCTTGGCAATTAACCAATAGTCCTATAGCAAATCTAGTGCTCAACTACATGGTGGTACTTCTCTTTGAAGTATCCCCCCGCTCAAAAAGCTTCAATGGTTTTCCTTCATCTCCATTATCCCCCATCCATATCCAGCATCCGTCTCTCCTACCCCAACTTATGCATCAGTATCTCTTTGAATCACTCATCACTCTTAGCTTTAGGGATCCACAATCCTAGTCTTAGGGATCCACCAATCCAAATCAATCCACCAAGCCTCATCTTTCGAGATCCACAATCCTAGTCCTAGGGATCTTCGAAACCCATCTTCCACCAATCCGACTCTTTGAAATCCTATTGCATCAACTTTTTAATCCCCTCATCCATCTCCCTATCCTGGACTCCTTTTTATAGCGCTCCGCTCCTTCATCCTCCACCTTCCCTAAAGTCTTAAGCTTGCTTCCTCTTGTGCATCTGATTTCCCTTTATCATCCTCTCGTAGTGAGAGTTTGAGCTAATTCAGCCCCTTCTCTTTGCCAAACCTGTATCTTAGCTCATCTCAATTTCTTGTATTTTTCAAGAAGCCACCGAACCTCGCTTTCTCTCCCCGCTGCCTTCTTGAGGGGGCATCTCACAGTCCATTCTCTCCTCTTCTGCTCTAGCCTTGGACATCTTATTTTCTTATCTTTGATGCCATGCCACTTGCGACATCACATCAAAGAGGGGAAAAATGTAGACACCTAAAAATCCTTTAAAAAATAAAGTATTTTTATTTTTTGAAAAAATCTCTGATGACATCATCATTTATTAATTAATTAATTAATTAATTTTTATGCCATTAAATCCCTTTATCTTAATTAAAAATATTTAATTAAGGAATCCCTCCCTAAAATGTTTAAATCTTATTTAAACATTATTTCCTTATTTATTAATTATTTAATTAATTAATTGACCAAAAATCTTAAAATAAATAAAAAATTTATTTTTTGCCCAAAACTTGGCCAATTTCCTTATGACCAATAACCTCTTCCAAAATCTTCTAATCCTTCTTTAATTTTGATTAAAGGCTAATCCCATCATTTCCTACCCTTAATCCCAACTCAAAATATTTAATTAAGATTAAATATTAATCCTCATGTTTATTAAAAAAGTTTTAATAAATATCTCCTCAACCCAAACCCTTGAAATAAATAAAACTTTATTTATTTCCTAAAAATCTAATTTATCCTCATCCTAAGAAGTTCTAGACTCTTCTAGAAAGTCTTCATCCTCATCCTAGGAAATTCTAGACTATTCTAGAAAGTCTTTATCCTCATCCAAAGTCTAGACTCTTCTAGAAGATGTCTTTAAACCTAATCCTAATCCTCTCCTAACCTTGTCACATTCTCTAAACATGGGTTAAGAATTACTAACCCAAGCCAAAGTTAACAAATATCTCCTCCTTCACCCACCCTCATTAAATGCCATCCACTTGCCTATCCTTAAGCTAATCCTAAACCATCCTAATCCATCCTCTAATCATTTGCACAAGCCTAAACAAGCTTAAAACCTTCCTAATCAAGTCCAAGTCGAAATTGCTCTCATCACCCTCAAAATATCTCAACCATAAAACTTTATGAAGTCCACTAGGTCATAAATGACTCTTACAAGCCCTTTTATTGCTCTTACAAGTCATTATGAGGGTCTTTATGAAGATTTTATCCCTTGAGCCTCCTTTGTTGACTCATCCTTCCCCTTTCCTCCATCCTCTCACCATGTGACATGTGTCACTCCTTGATTGGCTATAAGGAAGCACAATCCATGTGCTCTCTTCTCATGCAATCTGAGCCCTCCATGAGCTTTTTCCCATCTTTGCATCTTGGCCCTCAATCCCTCAAGCCTCTTGCCTATAAATTGGATCCTTCCCCTTTGCAAAATAACACAATCCATGAAGTAAAGTTATAATGCTATTTTGAGAGCCAAATCCATACTAAAGCCATCTATCCACACCAAAAATCCATAATCATCCATTGAAGCCTTTGGAAGCATATTGAGCATACATCCTATCCATTTAGATAAAGCCACTCAACAAGAGAGCTTCTTATTGAGAGAGTCCATTAATGGCTCATATTCTCAATTGAGAGCTCATCTTAGTCTATCTTGAAGTTTATGAATTTTGTTTAGTTTGTAGAAGCTTTATTTAAATTTTTTTTCTATCAGCATACTAACATTGCTCATATATAGACCTCTTGGGTGAAGTGATCCCTCCATTGGATGTGCTACCTCCATCTCTTTTCTTCCATGTTCTATTCGTTTCTCCTTTGATATGTTCAACATCAACCTTTGCTTTTCCTTTTTTGAACTTAGAGTTGGGTGCTTTGGACTTGGTTGGAAAAAACTTACTGACGTGTCCAATCTTTAGATTACTAGAGCATGTGGTTTGACTCAACCATCTACTATAGTTTCCATTGAAATGTGTTCTTATGCAATTTTTAGGAATGTGCCCACACTCTTGACAATAGTGACAACACTGCCTAGTATTGTAGTCCCAATTGTAGTGGTGTCCATGGCTTTTAGTCTTTACTAGTTTGTTTGAAGTCCACATAGGCTTTGATCTACACTCAAAAGCTCTATGAACATACTTCTTGCGATTGTAGCAATGAGCTTCAAATCTTGGTTTCCTCATGGTTTTGGTCCTGTAATCTTGTGTCTGGTGTCCTTGCTTATTGCATTTGTGACAGTGACCCTTGCTCTTGGGTTTGTCCTACTGAATGGCCTTCTTACTCCTACATACATTAGAGGTATGTCCCTTTGTACCATAAAAATGACAAGTGTGTTTAGTGTGCTTACCTTTGTCACTTCTTTCCTCTGCACTCATTGACAACTCTCCTTCAGTGCTAGTGAAACCTAGTCTTGAAGTGTCATTACTAGATTGGTGATTTCAACAGTTGTTCAAAGTGCTTGATGGCTTCACTAGATTTGTTGAAGCTTTTTGCTATCTCCTTCTCTCTTCTCAAGTCATTCTATAGCTGTTCATTTTGCATTTTCAATGTGAATATCTCAATATCCTTGACATTTATCTCATGATGAGAATTCATCATTTGGCTAAAGGTATCTAGCTACATGCTAGAAATTATTGCAAGCTCTATTGACTTCTCCTCCAGTTTGTTGGCAAGATTTCTCTTATCATCTTCAATAATAGTCTTGTCTTCAATGGCTCTTTTCTTCTATTTAGTTATCTCACACAACATCATAGCTTGTGACTCTTGCTCAATTTTGAGAGATCTAATCTCTTTTTCTTGAGCTCTATTCTTCTCCATCAAGTCTACTATTGCTACTTTAAACTCTTGGGTATCTCCATTAGCAAACACTTTTGTGGTATCAATCTCCTTGTACTGTGTGTCATTTTCAGCTATGGCAATATCCTTTATTCTCTTTAAAGATTTTCTCAATTCTTCTTTGGCTTCCTCTAAGTTGTGTAGAGTGAGGTGAATGTCAATCACTTGATTCTCTATGACCTTCCCAAGTTTGTAGACTTCCATCTCTAGATATTTTCTCTAAGCTATAAGGCTTCTCCTTGTGAGGGCCAATGCTCTAATACCAATTATTGGAATGCACAAATGAGAAGATTACTTCTAGGGGGGGTGGTGAATAAGAAGTAATATACTTTAACCATAAAAATAGACATGCATCAAGAAAAATAACACCAACTTCTATCACCTAGAAACCCTCCAAAATAAATACAATTGCTAGAGAGTATTAGATTGAATTAACCTGATAAATTACAATCCTTTATTGCTGATTTTAGGCTCTTGATCTTCTCACTTTTCTCTAATCCTTTGTGATTTGATGTATGTGCTTAACCCTTCTACTCTGTTATGACCATGTTCTACAATGATGATCAATTCTCTAAATCTTGAAATACTTGCTATTAGCTTTCTTCAGCTTCTTGACTCACAATGCAAATCTGCTCAACAACTCTACTACTTTTAATCATGGGGTCTTTGACTTCTTATAAAGGCTTCAAAGACTTGGGTTAAGTTTGAATCCATGAACTTACTTTCCCGCTCAAATCCTTATACTTTTCCTATAGGTTGCATGCATTCTCCATTTTTCTTATTGGCTGTATGTAGATTGAATAGGTAATGCAAAAGATTTGATCTTATCTTTAAAATGGTTTACATCTGAGTTTGTGAAGGCACAAAATCATATGTTGATTTTATGTTACTTGACACATACTATTTGTTGTTGCTTGGCACACATAGTAATTCCCTCTTGCTTGACATGTATAGTGTACTCAGCTTCAACTTGAAAATTGGTTAAGTGTGTTAACACTCAATTGTCAAAACCAATTTGAGACCAATAGTGTATGTACCTTTTTGCATGGTTGATATTCAGAAAGGATAGTCTGAAGTTTGATGGAACAAATTATGATAGTTGGAAGGAAAAGATGAAGACACATCTATTGTGTATGGGTCTAGGAAGTTAGATTTTTACAAAATTAGAAAAGATAGTCATTGATGAAAAATATTTGGAAACTTGTACCAATGAAGAAAGAGAACTCTTCCTATATGACATGAGAGCTAGAGAGGCATTATTGTCTGCACTTCCTAAAATTGAAAAAAACTAGGTTAATTCACTTGTTACTTCTCATATGATTTGGAAAGATTTGGAATGTAGTTTTGAAGGTGACAAAAATTCTAAAATTTTGAGGTTACAAAGCTGGATTTGTGCATTTTAAGAAGCTAAAATGGTGGAAGATGAACCTATAAGGACATATGTAGGCAAGACATCAGAAATTACTATAGGTATTAGATCTCATGGAGGAACCAAAAAAGATGATGAGGTGATATGAAAGATATTGAATATCTTAACACAACCATTTAAGCCAACAATTCAAATGATACCGTTGTTGATCTCTTGCACCAAAGATTTCACAAAAGAAACATTACTTGGAAGACTTGAAGTAGTTGAGAATGAGCTTAGATAGTCAAGAGAATTGACTAGAACATAAAAAAATTTCAATGCCTTGAATATTCAACCTAGTTTATCAAAGAGTACAAGTGCTAGAGGAGACTTTGCTAGTAGTGGTGGACTTGATGAGGACAGAAAGATAGAAGGAGTAGCTCTTCTAGTAAGAAGAGAAAAGGATAGTAAGAAAATCTTTAAATGTTGGACATGTAATGAATTTGGTCATTATGCATCTAAGTGTCCTAAAAGAGAGAAAAAGTATAGAGGAAATTTCAAACCTAGAAGAGATAGAGAATTTTTGTAAGCAAATGAAGAAGATGATTATGATGAATAGGAAGTAAGTGCTAGTGATGATGAAATTGGATTTGTAGCCATTGAAGAAGAAAGTACAGAGAAAATGGCTTTGGTATCACAAGTTGAAAAGAAATCTAATGATAATGAATAGTGATTGTTCACATCATATAATTGGTGATATGAAAAAAATTGTTAACTTCAAAAGTCATGATAGAGGCATTGTCAGAGTTGGAAACAATGCATCATGCCAAGTTAAAAGTATTGGATCTATAACTCTTCATGGTAAGACTAACATTGAGGATGTATATTTTGTTGATAGTTTGAAGTACAATCTTTTGAGTGTTGGAAAATTAGTGGATAAAGGTTATCAATTGCAGTTCACAGAAAAAACATGCATGATAAGAGACAAAGATGGAAAGATAATTGGAACATGAACTAGATCTACAGTTAATGTATTTCAGTTGAATCCTACTAAAATGACATGTTTGGTTGCAAAGGCAGATGATAGTTGGTTATGTAATAAGAGATTTTGTCATATAGACCTTGATAGCATTGTGAAGACTAGTAGTGTATTTGTAGCTAAAGATCTTTTTAAGATTATAAAGCCTACTAACACAATTTGCAAGGACTATTTATTGGCAAAGCATAACATAGCTTATTTTCCCAAAAAGAAGTTTAAAACTATAGAAAAATTGGATATTATACATATAGATCTTAGTGGTTCTACAAAGACTAAAAGATTCTATGGTGAATGGTATTTCATGATTTTAGTTGATGAGTTTTCAAGAATGATGTCAGTTGCATTTCTTAAAGAAAAAATTGAGGCATTTCATAAGTTCAAGATATTCAAGAATAGAGTTGAGAAAGAATAAGGTATGAAGATTAAATGTTTAGGATCATATAGAGGAGGATAATTTACTTCAAATTACTTTAACATCTTTTGTGAAGCTACTGGAATCAAAACATAGTTATTAGCTCTAAGAACCCTTAAACTGAATGGCATTATAGAGAGAAGAAACATATCACTAACAGAAGTTGCAAGCATTATGTTAGCTAAGAATGATGTATTCAAGATGTTTTGGAGAGAAGTTGTGAATATAGAAGTCTACCCTATGAACAAGGTGCAATTCAGGAAAGACATAAACAACTCCTGTTATGAACTATGGTTTGGTCACTCACCTAGAGTCAAGTATTTTAGAATTTTTGGTAGTAAGTGCTATATCAAAAGATATGATGATATTGGTAAGTTTGATGCTAGAAGTGATGAAGGTATGTTTCTTGGTTATTCATCAAAAATCAAGGCTTATAGTTGTTATAATATAAGAACTAAGACTATAATGGAAATTGAAAATGTGAGAGTTGACAAGAAATTTAGCATACAAGAAAGAATAGTTAATTACAATTTAAATGATGAGAATGTTGTTACCAAACCAATTAATGATGAAGTATTATTTGAGACTAATAATGATTTGCAAAATGAAGGAGTGCTAAGGCAGAAACAAAGCTAGAAACCTTTAATAGAGCTAAGAGTTGAGATAACAACTCCTACTTTAGGTAAGAATATGATAAAGAATCATCCACCTGAGTAGATCATTGGAAGTAGAGATAAAGGTACAATGACAAGAAGTAGAATCAATGAAGAACTATATTTGATATATCAAGTTGAACCAAAGAATGCAAATGAAGCATGTAAAGATGACTATTGGAAACAAGCTATGAAAGAGGAATTGGATTAGATAGTAAAGAATAAGACATGGGAATTGGTCCCCAGACTAGCAGACAAGAATGTGATAGGAAAAAAATAGGTATTTAGGAACAAGATGAATGAACAAGGTGAAGTTGTAAGGAACAAAGCAAGATTGGTATGTAAAGGGTACTCACAGCAAGAAGAAATAGACTATGATGAGACCTATGCTCCTATGGAAATAATATAATTAGTAAGGTCATTCTTAGCATCTACAACATATAAGAAATTCAAAGTATATCAGATGGATGTCTAGTCAACATTTATGAATGAAGAACTTGAAGAAGAGGTTTACATAGAACAACTTAAAGGTTGTCCTTTGATAGATGACAAGGACATAGTATGCAGATTAAAGAAAGCATTGTATGGCTTGAAGCAAGCATCTAGAACCTGGTATGCAAGGTTGGACAAGAATTTGATAAAGCTTGGATATAACAAAGGTACGGATAATAGTAATCTATATTGGAAAGAAATTGATGATGGATTGATGATATTGGTAATATTTTTTGATGATATCATATTTGGAGGAAATGATGAAAATGACAAGTTTGCAAAAGAAATAAAGAAGGAATTTGAAACGAGCATGATAGTAGAAATGGAATATTTTCTAGGATTACAAATTGTGTAGGACAAAGAAGGAATCTTTATTTTTTAGACTAAGTATTTGAAAGATTTATTGAAAAGGTCTAGTTTGGAAAACATGTAAACCCATTGGAACACCTATGGTAATTGGACACAAGTTATCTAAAAAGTATGAGACACCTATTGTTGAACAAAATAAGTATAGATCTATGATTGGAGGATTGCAATATCTGACTCACACAAGGCCAGATATAGAAAATGTAGTTGGAATTGTTGCAAGATTTCAAACTGACCCCAGAGAAGCACATTATGCACCAGTCAAAAGGATATTTATTTATCTAAAAGGAACACTAGAGTTTAGATTGTGGTATGATAGATCTAATGATTTCACTTTATATTCTTATACTGATGCTGATTGGGTAGGTAATATGGATGACAGAAAGAGCACCAGTGGTGGAGCCTTCTTTCTTGGAGGAAGATTGGTTTCTTGACTAAGTAAGAAGTAGGATTGTACCTTACAAAGTACAATTAAAGTAGAATTTGTTGCAAAAGCAAACAATTGTAATCAAGTTGTTTGGATGAAGTAGATGCTGAAGGATATAAGGATAGAATTCAGTGAACATGTTGTATACATTGTGAAAACACAAGCACAATAGGCTAAAAGCACAGATCTGTGTCACTGTTTGTGATACAAAAATCTATTTTGATCAAATCTCATTTCTCTATCAAAACTCAATTTTTTTCAAAACCTAAAAATAACCTTTTATAGATCTCAGATTCAATATCATCATTATATAAATTTTTGAGCATTTTGATTGGTTATAATATGTTATAATCTCAAAATATTATAAGTCAATATTTCAACATTTCAAAAGACGCTCTCTCAAAAAATGAAAAAAAATAGTAAATCATATCAAAAAAATAAAAAAATTATATTTATCACTAGAGGAGAGAATCCTCTTCACGAATATATAATTTTTTTTCAAGAAGGTATAGATTTGATAGGGAAGTTTTGACAGGAGGAAAAAACTGTTGGATTTTGATAAGATCGAACTTGAGTACTTATAAAAAAAAAAAATACATAAAAAATAATTATTTCTTTTTTTGTTCACTAGCTATTCATGTCATCTATAAAATATTTTCAAATCAAAACAAAAAAAGATGATTTGCACATACTAGTTTGACGGGAACTACATCCTATATTTTTTATAGTTAAAAAAGGGACTTCAAAATAAAATAAAATGAATAAATTATAAGTAAAAAAAAATATAAAAATTATAGGCATAAAATTCATACAATTCTACACATTTCATCTGTTTACATCATCTTCATATTTTAAACACAAATACCATTTTTTTTTCATTAATGTTGAACTATCACATTCTGATATCATGTTTCTTTATAAAAGGTGACACAGGTTTGTGCTTTTACCCAATAAATATGTCTAAGAATCAATGTTGCATTCTAAGACTAAGAAAATTTCTATCAAGTGTCACATGTTGAGAGAAAAAGTTGTAGAAAATGAAATTAGATTGGAGTATGTAAGTACTAAAGAGTAGATTACAAATATTTTCACTAAGCCTCTTCCTAAAGAGACTTTTGAGTATTTGCAAGGTACGCTAGGGGTTATGCCCCTTCCCACATCAGAGTAGATAATGCAAGAGTGCATCAATCTAGTCTAACAAAGAACTATTGTTTATCTGGATTGAATGTTGATGCTTCCTATATGGAGGAATATCTATGATGGATAGAGTCATCTAAGACTCTTGTTGGATATTATTTTTCACAGTGTCTTTGGATACTTGAGCAAGACAAAGATAGTTGTTGCAGAGATTGTTGGTTACTAAAATATTTGACATTGATGTCAATGGGGGAGAAGTTTAGCATGAAAAATAGCTCAAAAATAGTAAGACAATTTACAATGCAAAATAGTTTGAAAAGCACAACATAGAAGAATGATTGATGAAGAGGATTTGAAAAGAAAGGTTAACAACCTTTTGTAGTTGGTATTCTTGGAACTAGATGTTTTTCATCTATGTTTCCATCAATGCCAAAGGGGGAGAGCATTAATATTGATGATATTCCTATGGGGGAGTATTGTAGAAGCATGATTAGATCATTATCATGATGATATGTTACATTCATGATTATGTTTGTCAATGATGTCAACACAACAATTTTTTATGGTATCTGATAGAAGAACAACAAAAAGATCAAGTTGATACAGATAGACAATTGAGAATTTTCACTACAAGAGGTTAAAGGGAGATACTACTAAGTGTCTAGTATATGTAGCTAAGCTTAGAAGCCTAAGATATTAAGGTTGGAAGAATTTATGAGAGTTTTGGTGAAGAGTATTTTGAGATAAAGTTTATAGAGGCATGTTCTGGTAAACTTGTTATATCTCTTAGCAGAGATGTTATTTTGAGAAGCTAAAGTTAAAGATGTGAAGACAACATTCTGAAGATGGCATAGATAAGTTTTCTCATCATAATGATACATGCATAGAAAGATATTCAATTTACAAGGCAAAAGATTAATGTTATCACTAAGTGTAACATGTTCTTAATATGGTCCTATAATAATTAATTGAGAAGGTGTAATAGCCAATACAAGGAATTGTTTTAAGGATTTCATATAAAGGAAGAACATTTTCCTTTATCATACTAAAAAAAGAAAATGATTGTAAGTAGCACAAAGAGCAAAATGAAAAGTTAAGAAAAGAAAAGTGAAGGTGAAGGAAACTTCATTGTCAAGGTTTTATTGTGTGATTTGAAGTTGATGCTTGGATCTAAGGTTTGTGACCTGTTGTACAAGGTCAGATAGTGATTGGTCTAGTTGACAAGAGAAAGGAAAGAAGTTAAAGTACAATACATACAATTATTCTGCAAGGAATAGTTGAGAAATTAGTTGGATAGTGGGTTTGGTGATCTTGGACCAAAAGCTATTTGGATAGTGGGTCCTTCTATCTTCTACAAATCCTAACAGGGTTGGCTCAACTCCTAATAGGGTTAGAATCTTCTAACAAGGATTCAAAGTCTCCTAATAGGGACACATATGTACTAAATGTTGTAATAGACTCTTAACAGGGTCCATCCTCTAACAAGGAATATTTATATTAGTACATTATCTTGTGGGCATCATTCCCACTGGGGTTTTCCCATTGATCAAGGCTTTCTATAGTTAACATATCTGATGAAATTGTGTATATTCATCTTTGTATGGTTGCTAATTAATTTGGTTGAGTGGTTAAGATTATTTAAAGTGGATAAATGTTTTAATTATTGGATAGCTGATTCACCCCCCCTCTTGTTATTATCTTGGTGGACTATTGTTTCTAACAATTTTGTGTAACATCAAAGAAAATAGACAATTAACCAATTATTTTCAACCAAAATACCTTTCACCATAGAATCCTCTTATTATAGAAGGACCACTTTGGTGTATGTTCTCCAAGGCTTGCTTGCACTACTACTAAGAGACCTAGCTTGTCTCTTCTAGGAACCTGGTCTCCTCTAGGTCCTAATTGGATTAGGTGATTAACTAAGTCTAATTCTTGTAAGAATTTTCCTTAGGAAAAGATTCACCCAAGATCTTAAAACTCAACACAAGCACAACTATAGACCAAAAATGGATATGATCAATTAATCAAAGTATGTCCTAATACATTGCTCTATTTAGTATGTACAAACACACTAGGAGTGCTTGCATATAAAGGCCCCTCAGAAAGTACCTAGAATGTCTCTAGAAATAGCTAGGAGATAAGATAAGCATCATGACAACTAAGCATTGGCCTTATCCAACATTCTAGATGAATGGATAAGAATGACAAGGTTGTAGACACCATGTGCTTAATTAGTGTGCTAACTTATGTGTTGTAGACACCATGTGCATAAAAGAGGTGTAGACTCCTGTGTTGTCAATATGACAACTCACAAGAGTGCACATAATACTAGGTGACTAATAAATAATAAAAATATGCATTAACCTAAGTAAACTTAAGTAAGTGTAAATAATAAATATTTATTTATACCAACACCCCCCCTTAAGTGCAACTTAGGGGAATGCCCTTAAGCTTATGAAAACTAGGATGAAATGCATGATGGATCCTAGATAGTAGGCCATGTTAGGTACTCATGTACATAATGAAGATGCAAATCTCTCATAAAGCAAGGAAAGAGGGAAAAACTCATGGGAAAAACCCTCCTCCAAAAAGAGAGATAAAAATGGGATGCATGGATGGATGGAGTAATCAAGACCCCCCAATTACGACATACATCAAGTATATACAAGAGTGAAGAAGGAGAAGGAAAAAACCCCTTAAGAGAAAAAAGTCCCCACAAAGAGGAGAAGAAGGAGATGAGGTAGTCCCCCCCCCTAAGGGTAGTGCATAGATTAGTCAGAAATACTTTGAGGTAGAAACTAATCTATGACCGTTGAATAATATTCCTCCCCTTTGGAAGAAAAAAATGCAAGGGTACAAAGGAGATGCATCCCCTATATGGAGAAGGAATCTCTATAATGAATAGTGTCGCTGAAACCTGTTCAAGTCCCTATGTCAATGCTGATGATGGCTCCTCAAAAACTACGGAGAAGAAGTGTAGATTGAGCAAGAGTGATGTAGAATATATTTCAAGGAACCAAAAATCTTCTCAAATGACAAAGATACCTCCTATAAATGTTGCACATAAGTACCCACAATCACGCCAACCTATAAAGATTGATCATGTAGAGAATGGCCATAAGGATTAGAGTGGGCCCTCACAATAACTATAGAAGAATCGTCCTCAACAAAGAGAAGTAGTAGATCATCAAAAAAGTCTTTCAAATCTACTATGTGTGACTCCAAGAATAGATATGAAATTTATGGCAAGAAGTCATAACCTGGAAGAAAAAGTGTACCCTGCTGTGCTGAAGTACATGAATCTATCACTGCAACAAAAGAATTTACCTCAAAAAGAAGATGAATATCATCAAGGATGTCTCCCACATCTTCAGTCTGAGAATCCATGAATAGGCCTACAAGGGCAGAAAGGAAGTCGTCATATGAAGGTAGAGTTGGAAGACATAAAGGGTCCTACTACATTGAATTTGAAGCATCTATGGCTAGAACAGGATCAATAGGAGCTGGTGGTGTGATCTCATCTGAAGAGGATGCAACTACAACTAGAAATAAAAGGTCTTCTACAAATGGAGGAATGCTTGGATATCCATACTACTTTGAAAGATGCATCCAAAAATCATATGGATCAGATGACTTAATGTCAGACATTTTATCCAGAATGTCATCATCCATAAATAGAAAGAGAGTATGCCAAATGATTTCAATTTGGTCAACATCATATTGAAGATCTCTCACATATGGTAGTGCATTGTGCTGACTGAGATATTTGATAACAAGCTGACTCTATTCTTGATAGTTGTCTAGGGTCAAGTAAATCAAATCTTCCTCTTCCATTATGGAAAAATGAATGTAACCTCCAAAGCATCAAAGAACACCCTCAAAAAAGATGCTTTGGAACTTTATAAGTTGTACATGTACAATGGACAACTTGTCAAAAAGTACAAAGTGGACTTTTGATTTTGCCTATTGTAACTACCTTTTTAGGCTTATATCTGGAACTAAGTAATGGAGCTAAAGAAATGAAAGCAATACAATGTAGAAAAGACCCTAGTTCTGAAAGTGAGATTTCTGTCCACACAATCCTAGATTCTAACTATATATCTAGAAAGTAGACTAAAAATACACACTTTCAAAAAAAATGGAACCTATTTTTGAGTCTAGATGAGCATGTATGGAGCATTTCAAGTTACAATATGCAGGATTGAGTAGGTATAGTCACCGTAAGACATAATTTTTGAGAAATCCTTGCACCAAAACTAGAAAAGAACACCACCACTAGAAAGCTTAGGAAATTATAGCCAATATCAAAAAAATTGCACCTAAATTGGAGTCCAAACATCAGAGTTATGGGCTCACAAAATCAGGCTGCCAAATCAAAACGCAATCTGAAAAGGGTCAGGTAGGAAAATTGTGTGCCAAAATTTGATGATCAAATGACCATTGTAGAAATTAGAAAATGACTAGGAATGATGGTCAAAAAACTATCAAATTTAACCTAGTGAAATGATGACATTAGCAAAATATTGGGCCTCTTGTTGACGTGTTAGGCTGGCTTGACCATATGGATGCACATGTAGCAGGTGATGTGGCTATATGGAAGACTATGTGATGGCTAAGGTGGTACCATACTATACAAAAAATAACAGTGTGTCAGAGTGATGTGTCCCTAACTGGTTCAGATTCCATGTGGCAAACATGGCAATTCTAGGCTGACATGTACAGGTTATTATTTGTGCGATACACGTGGTGGCTCAAGATTGGTAGCCCACTTGTCATAGTAGGGAATGCCACATGGAAGCCTAGTCAAAGTCAATAAATAGGCTAGATGTATAGAGTTGTGCCATGTAGTAGAGATTAAAAATAGAGAAATAGTCACCAGAAATCGTGCAAACACCATTGGAGCCAATGGTCATTGCCACCCCATAAATACAAGCCACTAGGGAATTATTTTGTGATCACCAAATGTTGGAGGCATGTCAAGATTTTACTATAAAAGATCCCACATGGGTGTAATGGTGGGAGTTGTAAGTGTTTATAAGCCACACTCTGTAGTTGGTAAATAGACTTGCAACTGCCAGTTGGTGGATGTGGCCCACTCGCTACTGTGAAATAAGGGTTGGTTAGTGAGTTAGCCAGATTTGTCTACTGGTTATGATACTCACTGAATGTAAAGGAGGGAATATTCTATCTACTAGGTTTATATGCTGACCAATGGAATATCCTTTGTACTAGAGGAATATTTGCCTATGCAGTGCAGGGCTGGGATCTCACAACCTGGTACCTACAAAATTTTTTTCCCTGTAAGGCTGCCTAGCCTAATTTTTTTTCAAAAAAATGCTGTAGAGAAAAAATAAAATACTAGATCTAAATTAAAAATTGTAGATCTAAAGATCATATATGTATTGCAAATTGGGGCCTCCGAGTGCTGATTTGCAAATAATTTTTGCCTCACGGTCAACTTTGGGCTAGAATAGCTAGATTTATAGCCAATTTTCATCAAGTCAGCATTTTGGATGTAATGGCAAGGTTAGATGTAGCTCTAGATACTCCCAATTTCTTCAATACTCTGAAGTCAGGCTATAGTGTTGAAGCAAGAAGATGGTCTCGAACAAGTTTATGAAGAGGAATTCTCCAAGAGCTCTAATACCATGTAAGAATTTGCCTTAGAACAAGATTCACCCAAGATTGTAGAATTCAACACAAGTGCAACTGTAGACCAAAAATGGATATGATCAATTAATTAGAGTATGTCCTAATACATTTCTCTATTTAGTATGTACAAACACACTAGGAGTGCCTATATATAAGGGCCTCTTAGGAAGCACCTAGAATGTCTCTATAAACAACTAGGAGATAAGATAAGAATCATGAAAACTAAGTACATGCCTTATCCAACATTATAGATGATGGATAAGAATGACAAGGTTGTAGACACCATGTGCTTAATTAGTGTGCTAACTCCTATGTTGTAGACACCATGTGCATAAAAGAGGTGCAAAATCCTATGTTGTAAACATGACAACTCACAAGAGTGCACATAATCCTAGGTGACTAAAAAATAAAAAAAATATGCATTAACCTAAGTAAACTTAAGTAAGTGTAAATAGTAGATACTTATTCACACAATTACCCCCCCTTAAGTGCAACTTAGGGGAATTCCCTCAAGCTTACGAAAACTAGGATGAAATGCATGATGGGTCCTGGCTACTAGGCCATGTTAGGTACCCATGTACATAATGAAGATGAAAATCTCTCATAAAGTAGGGAAAGAGGGAAAACCTCATAGGAAAAACCCTCCCCCAAAAAGAGAGATGAAAAGGGGATGCATGGATGGATGGAGTAATCAAGAACCTCCCCATTATGACATACATTGAGTATATACAAGAGTGAAGAAGGAGAAGGAGAAAACCCCTTAAGAGAAAAAAGTTCCCCCCCCAAAAAGGAGAAGAAGGAGACAAGGTAGTCCCCCCCTGAAGGCAGTGTGCCAACTAGTGAGAAATGCTCCAATGTAGAAGGTGATCCATGATCGTTGAATACTGATCCTCCCCTTTGGAAGAAACAAATGCAAGGTTACAAAGGAGATGTGTCCCTTGTATGGAGAAGTAATCTCTATGATGAATGGTGTCGCTAAAACTTGTTTAAATCCCTATGTCGATGCTGATGATGGCTTCCTCCAAAATTGCAGAGAAGAAGTGTAGGTTGAGCAAGGAGTGATGTAGAACTTGTTTTAAGGAACCAATAGTCTTCTCAAATGAAAAAGAGGTCTCCTACAAATGCTGTACATAAGTATCCACAATCATGCCAACCTAAAAAGATTGATCATGTAGAGAATGGACATGCGGCTTAGAGTGGGCCCTCACAACAACTGTAGAAGAAATGTCCTCAACAAAGAGAAGTGGTAGATCATCAAATTTTTTTTCCAAATCTACTGTGTGTGACTCCAATAATAGAGCTGAAATGTTTGGCAAGAAGTCATCACTTGGAAGACAAAGTGTACCCTACTATGTTGAAGTACATGAATCTATCACTACGACAAAATAATTCACCTCAAAAAGAAGATGAATATCATCAAGGATGTCTCCCACATCTTTGATGTGAGACTCCATGAACAGGTCTACAAGGGAAAAAAGGATGTCATCACATAAAGGTAGAGTTGGAAAACATAAAGGGTCTTGTTGCACTGAATCTGAAGCATCTGTGGCTTGAACATGATTAGTAGGAGCAACAAGAGTTGGAGGTGTGATCTCATTTGAAGATGATGCAACTACAACCAAAGGTAAGAAATCTTCTGGGAATAGAGGAATGTTTTGATCTCCATACTTCTCCCAAAGATAGATCCAAAAAATATACGGATCCGATGGCTTAATGTCAAACATTATATCCAGAATGTCATCATCCATAAATAGAAAGAGAGTATGCCAAATGATTTTGATCTAGTCAACATCATATTGAAGATCTGTCCCATATGGTAGTGAATTATGCTGATTGAGATATTTGATAACAAGTTGAATCCATTCTTGATAGCTATCTAGGGTCAAGTAAATCAAATCGTCCTCTTCCATGATGGACAAATGAATGTAACCTCCAAAGTATCAAAGAAGTCCCCCCAAAAAAGATGCTTTGGCATTTTCTAAGTTGTGCATGTACAATGGATCACTTGTCAAAAAGTACAAAGTGGACTTCTATTTTTCCTGTTGCAAATGCCTTTTTAGGCCTATATCTGGAACTAAGTACTAGAGCTAAAGAAATGAAAGCAATACAATGTAGAAAAGGCCCTAGTTCTAAAAGTGAGATTTCTGTCCACACAACCTTAGATTCTAATAGTAGATCTCGAAAGTAGACAAAAAAATACCCACTTTCAAAAAAAATGGAACCTATTTTTGAGTCTAGATGAGCTTGTATGGAGCATTTCAAGTTGCAAAATGTAGGATTGAGCACGCATAGTCGCCAAAAGACACAATTTTTGACAAATCCTTGCACCAAAACTAGAAAAGAACACCACCACTAGAAAATTTAGGAAATTCTACCCAATTTCAAAAAGAATCACACTTGAATCAAAGTCTAGATGTTTGAGTTATGGGCTCGCAAAGTTAAGCTGCCAAACTAAAAAGCAATCTGAAGAGGGGTCAGGTAGGAAAATTGCATGCCTAAATTTGACAATCAAATGATCATTGCAGTAGTTAGAAAATGACTAGGAATGATGGTCAAATGACCATCAAATTTAACCTAGTAAAATGATGATGTCAACAAAAAATTGGGCCCCCTATTGATGTATTAGGCTGAGTGCATCGTATGGATGCACACATGGCAGGTGATGTGGCTATATGAAAGACTACATGGTGGCTGAGGTGGCACCATATTATACGAAAAATGACAACATGTCAGAGTGACATGTTGCTAACTAGTCTGAATTCCATGTGGCAAACATGGCAATTCTAGGCTGACGTGTGGAGGTTACTATTTGTGCAGTACACATGGCAGCTCAGGATTGGTAGACCACTTGTCATAGTTGGGAACACCACGTGGAAGCTTGGTTGAAGTTAGTATGCAAGCCAGATGAATATAGTCATGCCATGTGGCAGATATTAAAAACAACGAAATAGTTGTCAAAAATTATTCAAACATGTCGGAGCCAATTGTCATTGCCGGGCCGGAGATACACACCACTGGGGAATTGTTTTGCAATCATCAGATGTTGGAGGCATGCTGGGATTTTATTATAAAAGATCCCACATGGATGTAGCGGTGGGAGTTGTAAGTGTTTATAAGCCACACTCTACAGTTTGTAAATAGACTTGCAACCACTAGTTGGTGGATGTGGCCCACTCACTGGGGTGAAACGAGGGTTGGTCGATGAGTTAGCTAGATTTGTTTGTCAGTTATGATGCTTGCTAAATGTAGAGGAGGGGATATTCTATCCACTGAGTGAATATACCAACCAATGGAATATCCTTTATACTAGAGGAATATTTTCTTGTGTAATGCAAGGCAGAGATCTCACAGCCCAGTACCTGCAAATTTTTTTTCTTTACAAGGCTGTCTAGCCTAATTTTTTTTCAAAAAAATTCTAGAAATATGCTACAGAGAAAAAATAAAATACCAAATCTGAATTAAAAAATTGCAAATCTAAAGATCATAATCATATTGCAAATCGGGGTCTCCGGGTGCCGATTTGTAATTTTTTTTGCCTCACAGTTGACTTTGGGCTAGAATAGCCAAATTTATAGCCAATTTTCATCGAATCAGTGTTCTAGATGCAATGGTGAGGTTAGATATGGCTCTAGACACTCCTAATTTCTATAGTACTCTAGAGTTGGGCTGCGGTGTTGAAGCAAGAAGATGGTCTCAAATAGCTTTGTGAAGACGAATTCTCCAAGAGCTCTAATACCATCTAAGAACTTTCCTTAGGGAAAGATTCTCCCAAGATCATAGAACTCAACACAAGCACAATTGTAGATCAAAAATGGATATGATCAATTAATTAGAGTATGTTCTAATACATTGCTCTATTCAGTATGTACAAACACACTAGGAGTGCCTGTATATAAAGGCCTCTCAAGAAGCACCTTGAATGTCTCTAGAAACAACTAGGAGATAAGATAATCCTCACGACAACTAAACACATTCCTTATCTAACATTCTAGATGAGTGGATAAGAATGACAAGGTTGTAGACACCATGTGCTTAATTAGTGTGCTAACTCCTATGTTGTAGACACCATGTGCATAAAAGAGGTGTGGACTCCTGTGTTGTCAACATGACAACTAACAAGAGTGCAGATACTCCTAGATGACTAATAAATAATAAAAGTATGCATTAACATAAGTAAAATTAACTAAGTGTAAATAGTAAATACTTATTTACACAAAAATTCCAACTCTTCTCAAAGAGTTCTTAATGCTTGTGCTTAACCTTAGAAGACAAACACCTTTAGATAGTACATTCCTTCACCCTCACTTAAAAAGCTCTAAATACAACTTGCTCACAATATCCATTCTTCATTGTAGGGGCATCCATCAATACATGAATATACCATTTTCTTCCTTTTTTATTCATTTGGAGACATCTTTAGGTTATTTCCCTATCAATTTCAAGATTTGGTCTCTAGGAAGTCTATACCCTTTGAAAATGACTAATTCCATTTTCTTGCCAAAAATTTCCCAAAAACTTGGAAAACTAATCCCAAGCTCAAATGACCTTTTGGATTCTCTAAAGGATTCTATAGGTGTAAGACTCCTAGGTTATCCATGCAAGGGTTCCTACTATCTAGGTCTAATAGGGCTAAAAGGCCTATATCTTAGGAACTCATTGGTTTCTTGTTCAAAACACACTCAAACATATTGATAATCCCTAGATCCTTCTAACATAGAAAGATATGTTCATATCACACCTAGAACTATACTTGTTCCATACTGTACTTCTTTATCTTGCAATAAATCTTCACTTTTTCTTATTATAAGCCTCTAACCAGACTTTGTTTGCTCACCTAGGGCTTAGTAGTAAAAATAGCTTCCCATAATTGCATGACTCCTAATCCTAAACCTATGTACATTAATGACTCCCCTAGAATTTCCATTGACCCTAAGGTGTTTTCCATGGCTAGATTTCATGGGGAGCCATGCCTATATAAATTAGTTAGCACAAAACTAGTAAGATTTTCAAAACTTAAACAATTTATGCAACACATAATACCTACTCTAATCAACTCATCAAATGAAAAACTCTCTAAACTAATCAAAGAACACTATACAATCATCAAAATAAATCTTCCAATCCATCTTAAAGCACTATCACTACTAAAACACAAGAAATTATTATAAAATGTTGTTGCAGAGCTCTATTCCCCACTCAAAACTATTACAATGCATACCCCTTTATCTATAATAGAGTCTTTATTGATATGAGATGGGATCCCCACCATTCTAGGGCCTGTTGGTTGATTTCCCACTCCCTATCCTTAAAAGAATCTAAGATAACTAAGTTGCATGCAACATTTGCAATAATTGCAAATGTTGTCATGAAAACTTCTTGACAACATTTGGCATCTTTTCCATTATTCCTTCATCCTACTTTTTAGAACCTCTAATACAAATTAACACCATTTATGGCCATTAAGCATGTTTCTCACCACTTATATATGTTTAGAACACATTTAAGACTCTAATCCTACACTAAGCTTGTAAGCCTAAGAAATTGAAATGCTACTAACAATGGCTATTTTGATGACCTTAGTCCTAATGACTAATTGACCTAATCCATAATGAAATGATCTTCTAAGGTCTGAAAACAACCTAATATAGACTTCTTGACTTGGATAGAGAAAAAAACAAGGCAAAATACTAGATATGGAGAGGTTAGCTTAGCTGTGCTCTTGCACTATCCTCCCCAAAATGAAAAGATCAATCCAAACTTGTATTGAGGATGTTCAGATCAATCCCCATCTTCATGAACTTTGAATCCTTTACCCATACTACATCATAATCCATTTTCCCATGCTTCTTTTTCAAGTGTTCCTTGTACTCTTTTGTTCTATTCTTTTTATAGACTCTTGTGTACAGCATGTTGTCTGGTCTTGTAGCTGTAATAGTAGGTAGTTAGAGATCCTCTACATCTTTGATCACTTCATGAATATTTTTATCCATGTCTTGCTATGGTCCTTTATAATGGTCTAAGTCTATAATGTTAAAAATAGGGGACAATCCACTATCTTCTGGTCGCTTGACTCTAAATGCATTATCGCCATACTTAGCGAAAATAGGATAGGGACCTATCCTCCTCATTTGTAACTTATGAGGGACTCCCTTTTTCTATCTTGACTTGTTAAGATGCACCATGACTAAGTTACAAACATTCAACTCAACTATCTTTCTACTTTCATCCACCTTTGCTTTGTGTTTCATGGTGTTCTCTGTCAATGTTATCCTCACTATTTCATGTATCTCTTGCATAGCATATGTAAAGTCATCAGCATAGCCACTCCCCTTTACTCCATCTTTTAGATCTCTTAGTTCATAGACACCTCTAGGATGTAGTCCATAAACTATCTCAAATAGAATCTTCCTCGTTGATCTATTGATAGTATCATTACAGGCATATTTAGCTTTCCTAATCAAATGATCCCATTGTTGACCATACTCTTTAGTTAAGCATCTTAGATGATTTCCAAGGCTTCTATTAACAACCTTAGTTTGACCATCAGTGTGAGGATGGTAGGCTAATCCAAAGGAAAAGTTAGTGCCTAACCTTTTCTAGAGAGTCTTCCAAAAATGACTCATGAAATTAGTGTCTCTATCTGATACAATGCTGGTAGGTAACCCATAGATTGTCACTATTTCTTTGAAGAAAAGAGAGGCTATTTGACTAGAATCATTGGTGGTTTTACATGGTACAAAGTGAGCCATCTTTCTAAATCTATCTACAACCACATAAACACTATCCATACCTTGTCTTGTCTTGGGTAACCCAACTACAAAATCCATACTTAAACATTCCCATGACCTATTAGGAGTAGGTAGTGGTGGATAAAGGCCTGCATTTGAAGAAGTGCCCTTGGCTCTTTGACAAATGACACAAATTTCCACATACCTCCTAACATAAAGATTCATCCTTGTCTAATAATAGAACCTTGAAACAAGTTATTGGGTCTTAGTGATCCCAAAATGACCACTCAATGCACCATTATGATTTTCCTATATTAAATTCTCTTTAATGGAGCCTCTAGGGACACATAACTGATTCCCTTTAAACAAAAGATCACTTTGAAAAGTATATTCATAATATATACTATGAAAATGATTCTTGTATTCAGCACATACCTTGTAAATGTCTGCAAAATCATCATCATCACCATATAGATCCTTGAAGTTATTTATCCCCATGCTCTTCAACTAAATTTCTTGGATTGTGAGAGCTATTCTAGACAATGCATCTACCACTTTATTGAAGAGATCTTTCTTGTGATTGATATTAAAAGTATAAGATTGTAGGTATTCAATCCACTTCATGTGCTTGTGACTCAACTTCTCTTTTGAATTCAAGAAACTAAGTGCTTGATTTTTTGAATACATAATGAATTCCTTTGGGAGTAAATAGTTCCTCCATTTCCTTAGAGCTTGCCCCAATGCATACATCTCAAGGTCATATGAAGAGTAATTCTTCTTAGCTTCACTTAATGTATTTGAATGAAAAGCTACTTGATTTCCCTCTTGGCTTAGAACAACCCCAATTGGTACATTTCTAGCATCACATTAAATAGTGAAAATATTCTCAAAGCTTGGCAACATTAAAATAGGTTGAGTATCCATATTATCCTTTAGTAACTTAAAGCTCTTGTTAGCATGATCATTCCATACAAACTTAGTTTTCATTACCCCCTTGATAGTATCTAGCATAGGAGCACAAATTTCTCTAAAATTCCTTATGGATTTCCTATAGTATTGTGCAAGGCCATGAAAAATTCTTACCTCTATTACTATCCTTGGAGTAGGCCAATTTATGATAGCCTCTACTTTTCTCTTGTCCATTTTTAGTTTTCCATGTGATAAGACAAAACCAAGGCACACTAGTTCTATTTTGATAAACTCACACTTCTCCAAGTTGATCATCAAATTCTCATCATGTAGCTTCTTGAAAAAAATGTCAGGATGTTTTAGGTGCTCACTCCTTGTCTTGCTATAGATTAATATATCATCTAGATATAAAACTACAAAATTTCTTATGTAGTCTTTGAGAAGTTAATTCATGAGCCTCAAGAATATGGAGGGGGGCATTGGATAATCCAAATGGCATGGCAACCATTCATGCAACCCTTCATTAGTCTTGAAGGCTATTTTCCACTCACCTCTTTCATGTATCCTTATTTGGTGATAGCCACTCTTCAAGTCTATCTTGATGTAGTATTTAGCTTCACTAAGGGAATCCATTAGGTCTTCAATCCTAGGGATATGGAACCTATACCTTATGGTTATTCTATTGATAGCCCTTGAATCAATGCAAAGCCTCCAAGTTCCTCCTTTCTTATGTGCAAGTATAGTGGGTAAAAAACATGGACTAATACTCTTTTTAATTAGGCCTTGGTTTAGGAGTTCTTGTATTTGTCTTTTTATTTCCTCATTTTGTTGAGGGGTCATCTTGTATAATTCTTTTTTAGATAGGGTAGCTCCTAGGATAAGGTCTATCCTATGGCTTATGAATCTTTTAAGAGGCAAGGTTGATGGTTGTCCATCACTTACAATACCTCAATAAGTCTACATCATACCTTGAATCTCTTTAGGTAACTCTGCCTTCTTAGTCTCCTTGCCTTCATCTCCCTTCTTTGGTCTTAACACCAATGCAAAGCCTACACCTTCACTTTCTTCCATGGTTTGTAGGAACTTCTTTTCACTAACCATAAGTACATTTGGACCTGTTGTCTTTACTTTAGCATCTTCCAATAGTAATTGAATTTTAAATCTCACATTGTCTTTATTAAAGGTATAGGAGTTCTCTCCTCCATCATGGATTGCTTGGAAATGAAATTTCCATGGTCTACCTAGGAGCAAGTGACATGCATCCATAGGTAACACATGTTGGCCTTTATTGAGCCATGTGACCTTATGAGGATGGTGTGGGGTATTCTTGTCAATTTTAGTTTGTTGATTACTTCCTCTAAAACAATATTGTTAATAGACCTTGAGTCAATGATGGATCTACACACTTTCCCCATTATCTTGCACTTTATTCTAAACAAGGACCTTCTTTAGCATGGATCTTCTTTTACTGGATCCTTGATCAAATTTCTCCTCATAATGAGGTTCTCCTTTTCTTCTAAATTCAATGATACCTCAACATGCTTCTCTATTGTATTTGACTCATCTTGGAATAGGTTAGTTCTTTTGTCACTCCCTTGTGATGAACCGCCTTTCTTTGGACATCTATAGGTAGGGTGCCCCATTTGATTGTAATGACAACACTTCATATTGGAAAAGTAATTAACCCTTCCTCATTGTCCACCACTCCTTCCTCTAGAATTAGGGTTTCTTCCTCTACCACCTCTATTTGAGCTTCCTTCTAGTTGTTCACTAAATTTTATCTCACCTTTAGCCCTTGAATCTAAACTTCTTCCACTATAACTACCTCTTTTCCCTCTATTATCCTTGCTCTTAGCTTTACCTTTAGAGGTTTCTTGTTTCCTCTTTCTTTTTTTTTCTATCTTCAAGGCCATTTGATAGCATTGGAGAAGGGTTTTGAAGTTCACTACTCGAATAGACCATTTGAGGCCATTCAAATATCTTGCAAGTTTAATGCTTTCATCTTCAGCTACCTTGGACCTCAAGTATAACTTTTGAAACTCTTGATTGTATGCTTGGAAATCTAAATATTTTTGTCTAAGATTTTGTCTCCTCCTATGAAGTTGAACTTCATAGTCATCAAGAAGGTATTTTTTCTTCACTTTGGTTACCATGCCCTTCATGTAACTATAGGACCTTTTCCATCCTTTTCTCTTTTAGTTTACACAAAATTCCACCAAGTAAGAGCTGAACCTCTTAATCTAGACTTGGAAAATATAACAATTTGTGCCTTAGAGATACCATCACATTCCAAATGGTTCTTTGTCATGTCCCCTTTTCAAATAATTAAAAAATAATAATCTTTGCTAAGGCAGGCAGGCCCAAGAAAGTGAAGTTTCAGAAAAAGGAGGTTAATCTTTGGAAACCGTTGGACTAATAAATGAAAATTATTATTAAAATATGTTTCATTAACCTCTCTTGGACGTGAGTTATGGTTATGCCCTCTTTTAAGGGGTTTGGAGGCATTTTGGGCAGATTCCAGAACTTGAATTTTGCTCATTCTTTGTTATTCTTCAGAGGCTGCCAAACTTGTGGAGAAGGAGACCCAAGAACGGGAGTTTGCAAATTCCCAGGGAGACCCAAGAATGGGAGTTTATAGGTTTCTAGGAAGGCTAAGGATGGGAGTTTGAAGCCATTTCATGTGCATGCTCATACGGAGTTTTCCTTTGTGCTGAACAGTGCAGATTTGTGGGTTTTCGGGTGTGTTTTTTGTATGAGTTTGGTGTTTTCAGTTGAGTATTTCATATCAGTTTGGGTTGCTGCTGTATTTCAAACTTTAAGGTGTTAAAATAGAGCTGAATATATGTATTAGGATGTGATTAAACTTCTGAGATAGATTATTAAGTTTTTGTGGTGATTCTGGGCTATTTTGTGCTATTTTCGGGAGCCCGATGAGCATAGATTTTGTCCTACATTTGTGAACTGTTGTGTAAAGGCTATATGGATCTAGAAATGTAATTTTTTATGCTTTTATGCTGCTCAAATTTGTATAAAAATGTCCATTTTCAAATTTATTAATAATAGGTGAAGTTGTGAAGCTTTTGGCACTATTTTCAGCATACCTGATTTGGGGTTTCTTGAGAAATTTGGTGGATCTTTGTGATATTAGTTGTTTGATCTTAAAGATCTGCTTAGAGGTTGGAAATATCATAAAAAACCAGTAAAGGGACATTTTAGTGGTATCAGAGCCATGATCTTGCCAGCCTGAGGGTTTGTAGAAGTTTGCATGTCAGTTTTGAGAACTACCCAAATCTTGCATGTCATAATTTATGGTTGCATGTTGCTTCTAATCAGCTACATGTCAAAATTTATGGTTGCACGATACTTCTAATAATTTTTATGTTAGTTCTTGGTGAATTTGGTGGTTGTAGAAGTTTGCATGTCAATTTTGACAACTACCCAGATCTTGCATGTCATAATTTATGATTGCATGTTGCTTCTAATCAGTTGCATGTCAAAATTTATGGTTGCATGCTACTTCTAATCATTTTCATGTTAGTTCTTGGTGAATTTAGTGGTTGCATGTTGCTTCTAATCAGTTGCATGTCAAAATCTATGGTTGCATGCTACTTCTAATCATTTGCATGTTAGTTCTTGGTGTTTGAAGAAGTTATATCCTATTGGGGTTACACTCTACTTTATCCAGAATGGACAGGTATAGTACAAAGTCTCAGAGGACACAATCTTGGACAATTGATATCCAGAGTCAAAATAGTAGAAAGGATGGTTATTTAGACATTCGAGATAAACTTATGAAAATAAGCCATGACATGTTTGAACAGTTGGTTGAGCACCACCGTATAATGAATGACATGTTTTCCGACCCAGCTAAGGTGGATAAGTTGACTGGATTTCTATTTGGCAAATTTTCTCACAGGACAGATGACACAATTCCCAAGAACTTGCATGAGGAGTTTGAGAAACTAGCTAATAGTTAGGTGGAGGTCTCAGATTCTACTCTACCACAGGAGGTGGTGGGAAAGGATATTACACAGATTGATAGTAATGGTCTACTTGATACTCAAATTGAGACAATTGTTTACAGGTCGTCAAAGGGTGATGCCACAAGTATTCAGGATGGTATAGTTACAATAGGCAGTGACTATAGTGTAGTGGGTTCAGATGATGATTATGAGGATGTTGTTGTGCAGGATGGTGAGATACTTGGTAGAGATGAGCAGACATTGAGCATTCATGAATTTGCTAAGAAAGAGTACTAGGCACAGTTAGATGCTTCATCACATGAGGTTGAGGCTGGTAGTACTTCACATGATTTGTCCAGCCAGCTGAAGGTGAAAAAAGATAGTATTGTGACTTCATTATCTCATCATGACAGGTATGTGGAGTTAGTTGGTATTGGTCATATTACTCAGGTGAGGAGTTTGTTTGAGTTACTAGTTGATTCCAGTTTACAGATATGGACTCGAGATTTTTATATTGGCATTTGGGATTCACTTGACTAAAGATCTTTAACACTTTTTGGTAGCAGTGTTTGTTTGGGTGCTATCATGGATTTGATTAGAAAATTACATGGTGTTGTCTTTTCTTGTGCCAGTATCTTGTCTGATGTTGGTATTAGTTTTTATACACCGATGTTGGGCTTTGTTCATATATCCAGTCGACCATACTTGCTGGAATGTGTTGATGATATTTCATATTTGGCAGTGTGTATAGATGAGTCCCAGGATCATATTGGCATTGATGACATCCAGGAGGATGCAGTGGGCAGTTTTGAAGACTTAGTTTTTTTGGGTACAGAGGAGTTGGACAATAGTGCTAAAGTTTTTGATACTCTGTATGTTGATATGATCTTTAGAGTTGATTCACAGGACATGGATAGTAATACTCTAGAGACTAGTAACTTTAAGGATACTCCTTTAGACAGTGCATCAAAGGAGGTTTGTAGGAGACAGTCAAGCCAGTGCCATCATGTGTCCAATCAGTTGAGAGTTAGTGACCAAGACATTGCTATCACTTGCCAGCATTTCGATGCTACTCTTCAGTTGTTAGCAATTTATGGATGGAGTTCTCCTAATAGTGATGAGCAGGAAGGCAGTTATCTTTCCTTGACAGAGATCCACTCTTTATGGGAGGCTATTCGGGTTTTGAGACAAAATTATATGCAGTTGGTAGCCGACAGAGATTATCTTATGGAGTGGGGTAGTACAGCATATGATGCATTGTTGGCCAAGGAAGATGAGGTGAGTGAGCTTACTGAGCAGCTTGAGGTGACTTTTGAGATTCTTGAGAGTACATAGTTGGCTTTCAAGGAGTCACAGTTTCATTTGGCTAAGGTGACCATGGAGTTAGAGTGACTACAGTCTTTACCTGATTCTATACAGTCCCAAGCTATGGTGTTTGGTGATCTGAGGATGTCCATGGCCGTGATTGTCAGAGATAATGGAGATGGGGATGCATCCATCCTTGATACTAACATTGGCATATTAGGTTCATTCCCACTAGAGGCAGGTTCAGTTGAGTTGGGTGTTGTAGCAGATTGTTGTATGCCTGACATAGTGGTGGCCTCTAGTACTAATGGCACGGAGACTAGAGATGTATCAAAGATCATGTGTGATGTTGGTGAGTCGATAGTTGGCATGGTTCCTGCTAGTAATACCACTCCCTTGGTGATATCTTCAGAGGTAGTAGTCAGTTCCAACATGGTTAATGATCAATTGCAGTTAGTTTCATCTAGATTACAGTCTAAGCCACTAACTGAGATTGGCAAATTCTATCGGCATTACATTGTGAGGTACACTCATCAATTTACCTTTGATGACCATGTTGATGAGATGATGATACAAAGATGTACTTTGGTTCCTAGTGCTTATCATCAGTTATGGGATAGTTTGATGCCTCAAGATGAGAGTTGTGATGGGCATGACATGGTGATAGGTTCTGCAGTTGACAACTTGATAATATGTGACTTAGAGCAGGAGTTTGGGAGTGATGCTTCAGTGGGTGTTGTTATTAATTCTACTCCTTTGGCTATGACATCTCCTGACTTAGCTAGTGATCAGTCATAGTGGGTTGTATCACTTGTTCATGGTGAGTTGTTGATTAAGGTTGGTTTTTTTAATCAACATTATTTTGAGGAGTTGATGGCAGGAAAATTTGGTTTGGATTCCATTTCTTACTCTTTATCTTGTAATGTCTTTTCACCATTAGCAGTGCATGGGAGTTATGCTTATGAGATAGTGGCCGGTGATTTGCAGAGTAGTGTTGACTGCAGGAGTTGTACAGTGTGTGGATTCTCCATACTTGGTACAATTTCATTCGAGAGCGTTCACCATTGTTGCAGAGTTGGATTGTACATTCTGTATAGGCCAGTGGGATGCGTTGATGGTATTTACTGTGTTGGTAGTTTGATTTGTCCACTTTACTTGGGTTCTGATGTTCTAAGAGTTTGTGTCTCATGGGTTTTTGACTGTGGTAGTGGTGATTTTGGAGTTTGGTTGAGCTATAATTGTTAGTTTGATTATGGATTCCTCTTGGTCATATTGCAGAGGATATTGCAGGAGCCTGTGTTAATTGGTAGAGTACAGTTCATGACTACATTTGGGATCCAGGTGGATTGATTGGTTTATTGTTCAGCCATTGCTTGAGGACAAGCAATGTTTTGGAGGGGAGGACTTGTCATGTCCCCTTTCAAATAATTAAAAAATAATAATCTTTGCTAAGGCAGGTAGGCCCAAGAAAGTGAAGTTTCAGAAAAAGGGGGTTAATCTTTGGAAACTGTTGGACTAATAAATGAAAATTATTATTAAAATATGTTTCATTAACCTCTCTTGGACGTTATTTATGGTTATGCCATTTTTTAAGGGGTTTGGAGGTATTTTGGGCAGATTCAGGAACTTGATTTTTGCTCATTCTTTGTTATTCTTCAGAGGCTGCCAAACCTGTGGAGAAGGAGACCCAAGAACGGGAGTTTGCAGGTTTCTAGGGAGACCCAAGAATGGGAGTTTGTAGGTTTCTAGGAAGGCTAAGGATGGGAGTTTGAAGCCATTCCATGTGCATGCTCATACGGAGTTTGCCTTTGTGCTGAACAGTGCAGATTTGTGGGTTTTCAGGTGTGTTTTTTTGTATGAGTTTGGTGTTTTCAATTGAGTATTTCATATCAGTTTGGGTTTCTACTGTATTTCAGACTTTAATGTGTTAAAATAGAGCTGAATATATTTATTGGGATGTGATTAAACTTCTGAGATAGATTATTAAGTTTTTGTGGTGATTCTGGGCTATTTTGTGCTATTTTCGGGAGCCCGATGAGCATAGTTTTTGTCCTACATTTGTGAACTGTTGTGTAAAGGCTATATGGATCTAGAAATGTAATTTTGTAGGCTTTTATGCTGCTCAAATTTCTATAAAAATTTTCATTTTCAGATTTATTAATAATAGGTGAAGTTGTGAAGCTTTTGGCACTATTTTCAGCATACCCGATTTGGGGTTTCTTGAGAAATTTGGTGGATCTTTGTGATATTAGTTGTTTGATCTTAAAGATCTGCTTAGAGGTTGGAAATATCATAAAAAACTAGTAAAGGGACATTTCATTCTTGATAGTGTCAATCCAATCCACAACTAAATCTGTATCCATCTATCCACTAAATAGTGGCACTCCTAAATCATTTCCACTTAATGCTTTAATGTCTTTAAGAATCACTCTTTAGGAAGAATAGGATTAGGTGTTGATGCTTCCTCCTCTAACTATATTTCCTTCTCCTTTGCTTCTTTTTCTTCCTTTAGGTCAATCTTATCTTTGAACCTATCAACTTTTTCTTGAACTTCACCCAAGATTTGCTCCATTTGAGCTAGTCTTTCCCTTAGAAACTTGTTTTCTTCTTCTTGTTCCTAAACCTTCCTGGCTAACTAAATGTTAGTCACCATGATTGTGTCTTCGACTATTCCACTTGGTGTATTTTCCCCCATTGATTTAGTAGGATGAAACATCCACCACAAGTCTGATCAATTCTATTAGTCTTAGAATGGTTTTGACATTTGAGTGTCAACACACTTAACCAATTTTACTATATATGCCGAGTACACTATACATGCCGAGCTATAGTGTGTGCCGAGCTAGAATTTCAATAGGTGCTGAGTGACTTTAGGTGCCAAGTAAGCAATAGATGCTACGTAATATATAGGTGCTAAGTCACAATTCATGTCAAGAAAGATAGAATGTAATATGTGCTAAGTGATCCAAAAATATACATGTGCTGAGCAAAGTAGAGTGTAATAGGTGCCGAGCAAACTAGGATAGTATATGTGCCAAGCACTAGTAATGCAGTATGTGCCGAGTAACACATAATCAACATAGTAGTTTGTGCCTTCACAAAGTAAGATGCAAAACTATTTTTGAATGATTCATGAAAGGATAAGAAGATAAGATCAAATATTTACACTTACCTATGTTATCAGCATGCAGCCAATCAAAAAATTGGAGACAACATGCAATCAATGGGCTAAACCTAAGGATTTGAGTAGGAATTTTGAGTTTGTGATTTCATTATAAACTCTAATTCCACTAAATCTTTATAAGGAGACCTAGACACCATAATTTCAATTTGCTAAGAAATTGATGGAGGAAGTTGCCAAGTAGATAGGAAACTGTAGAATAGAGAAAGTAGCAGGGGTGTCAAGGAATTAGAGAATTGAGCAGCAGTTACACATTCAATTGATCAGAACATGACAAGGGATAAGAATAAAGATCAAATAAATCAAGGGTCACATTAGAGAGAGTAGATCAAGTGCTTGAATCCAACAATTCAAGATTGCATACTATCAGGTTAATTGTTCTAATATTTTCTTGCCATTGTATTAGATGCTAGAAGTCCTATATTGATAGGTTAGCTTAACGACTAGGTGGGAGAACCTTTGGAGAAGGTGATTGAAAATCCTAATGAATTAGGTGGGCCTAATAGCCTTTTGTAAATCCTTTAACAGGGTGACACTTCTTGTAAAGTGTTTGTAAATCCTTTAACCGGGTCACTATTACACAATATAATGCCTTTAACAGGGCAAGCCTTTAACATGACGGACCATTAGAAGTGGTCAACCAATTATTGCTACACTAGTTTTGTGGGTATCATCCCCACCCTAGTTTTACCTTCTTATTCCTAGAGGGTTTTTGAGTTACCAAATTCTTGGTGTTATGTATTGATGCATGCTTTTACTTTATTTTTGTTTACATGATTACGTGCAAGTAGTCTACTTTCAGTTGTGTGTTTAAAAGTATTTGAAAGGGTTAAAAAATAGCTACTTTTGATTCACCCTTCCCTCTCAAAAGTACTCTCCCCATTTGAATATTCCAACAATTGGTATCAGAGCACTGGTTCTCACAAGGAGAAGCCTAATAGCTTAGAGAAAAGATTAGAAGATGGAAGTCTTCAAACTTGAGAAGATAATAGAGAATCAAGTGATTGATGTGCACCTCGCTCTACAAAAGTTGGAGGAAGCCAAAGAGGAACTGAGAAAATCCTTAAAAAGAAGGAAGGACTTAGCCACAGCTAAGAATGACATACACTACAAGTAGATTGATACCACACAAGTGTTTACTAATGGAGATTCCAAGGAATTTGATGTAGCAATAGAAAAACCGATGGAGAAAAATAGAGCCCAAGTAGAACAGATAAGATCTCTTAAAATAGAGTAAGAGTCACAAGCCATGATGCTATGTGAGATAACTAAAAAAAAGAAAAGATCAATTGAGGATAGGGACATGCTTGAGGATGACAAATAAAACCTTGCAAATAGACTTGAGGAGAAGTCCATAGAACTTATAAATATTTCCAACATGTAGTTGGATACACTTAGTCAGATGATGAATGCTCATTATGAGCTAAACATGAAGGACATTGAGATCTCCACTCTAAGAATGCAAAATGAAAAATTGTTGAATGAGTTGAAAAGAGAAAAGGAGATAGCAGAGAGCTTCAACAGTTCAAGTGAATCCATCAAGCACTTTGAGTAGTTGCTAAAATCACCTAGATCCAACAAATAAACTTTAGGACTAGGACTCACCAGTACTGAAGAAGGAGAAACATCAAAGATTGCTAAACAAAGGAGTAACAAAGGTAAGAACTCTAAACCCACTTGTCATTTTTGTGGTAGAAAGGGGCACACTGCTAATATATGTAGGAGTAGGAGGATTAATTAGTAGGACATACACAAGAACATGGGTCATTGTCACAAGTGTAACAAGCAATGACACCTAACAAAAGATTGTAGAACCAAAGTCATGAGGACATCAAGATTTGATGGTCACTACTACAATTACAAAAAGTATGGACATAGAGCTTTTGAGTGCAGATCAAAGCCTATGTGGACACCTAATCAGCCTACAAGGAGAAATAATCATGCACACCACTACAAATGGGATTAAAATACCAGGAAAAGCTATCATAATTGTCAGGAGTATAGTCATGTTCCTGAGAACTGCATAAGAACACATTTCAGAGAAAACTACAATAGGTGGTTAAGCCAAACCACATGTTTCAGTTGCTTGAAGACTAGACATATCAGTAGGTATTGCCCAACAAGGGCCAATACATCTAAGTCAAAAGTCAATAAGGGTAAAGAGAAAGTTGATATGAAACACATTAGGGTAGAGATGAACAAGACATGGCAAAGAAGGGATGGATCAAGCAAATCCAATGGTGGGATCACTTCACCCAAGAGGTCAAGTGATCACACCTCATCCAACTAAGCAAAAGATAGGTGTATGGGGGTGATATACAAAGATATATCATACATCAGTCCCAAGAAAAAAGAATTACTGAAAAGAAGAAATGAACATGAGAAAATATGCCAAGTCAAAATTTTGAAGAAGCTAGCAAGTTTCTCTTGGATGCCAAGCAAAGCTCCAGTACATGCCAAGTTTCCAGTAGCAACCAAGTTGATAGTTGATGCCAAGTGAGAAATGTTAGTGGATGCCAAGTAAATGAAATTCAATGGATGCCAAGTCATGTTGAAACCTTCAAGTTTCAAGTTTATAGCTGTATGCATTATACCATAAATGCTAGGTTTTGAATTGTATAAGGTCAAATTATGCTCATTTTTACGCCATTCAAAGATAGAGAAAAGAAAAGAAGAGCAAAGAAGTGATCAAGTAGAAACCTAACATCCATTTGCATGAATTTAAATAGAAATTACACATAAAATCATTGACTTAAAGGTATTTATCAGGTGCCAAGCTATGCAATATTAAAAGTTTATTACATATTTAAACCCTAGTTCAGTAAAATGGCATCTAGCTCTAGAAACCCCAAAGGAAAAGAGAGTCATGAGGTTTAATTAGTCAGCAATGAGGTTAAACAACCTGAGTTCAAACCCATTCTTGAAGTTACATATAAGAATGACCTTGCCGGTGCATTGTCTATCATTCTATCCAAAGTGGTCATGGTACAAGATGTTAGGAAGTATTATAACTACAAAATTGGTGCCATAGGTGATCTGAAAATCTTCTAGGCCTATGAAAAGCTATGTGATAATGGTATACTAAAGGACAAGTTTTCAATCATTGAGAAAAAGGGTTTAACAAATGCCCTAGTTTTCCCTACTATATTCAAAACTAAATGGATTAGGATTGTGTTGAGTTGAATCCATGATGGATCTTTGTGGCTAGAGACAATACCCATTAAGATTATTAAGAGGATAGTCCATAGGGTTACAACATTTCAAACCCTAGATCAATTAAAAACTTTGAGAAGTGATAAAAGGGAGGCCATTGAGAAGAATACATGAGCCAAGTGGAACAATAGGGGAATGATCATTGAAATTGTAACTAAACTCCTACTTGACTTTGCAGTTAGAGTAATTTCACACAAATTCTACCAACCAAGTAGACTAAATAGTGTACCTTGCATAGTTGTTGATGTAGCTTACAAGCTAGTAAAGAAAGATCATACTTATGATCTTGCAAAACTAATGCTTTAGCAAATAAATGAAAATCTAGGAGCCATAAGAAGATCCAAGGGAGCACAATGCAAGTTTGGATCAGTATTAGTCTACATATTTTTCTATGTGATGGAAGAATTCCCTTCAATTGGGAAGGTAAATTAGAATTCCAACAAGTCTACAATTACATAAATTAATGAATACATAGAGTAGATGGGAGATAATTTTGAGGCTTAGATGACTAGCTATTTTGAGGACTTTAAGAAGTCCATGAAGCACAGAATGAGAATACCAATTTTATTGGTAAAGAAACATGTCAATGACATATGATTTTTGGTTGACATTGACTACACATACATCCAAGCTACAATGCCAAGGGTAAGATGGCTTAGGCCACTAGGTTATGAGTTGGATGTGGACCAAGCCTCAGCTGTAATCATTGCCCTACTTACAGAAGAAATTGACAAAGCTACCAAACCTTTTGGAACATATGATGTAGTCAAGTCAAGGGATGAGATAGACTTGAATACAACCTCTATAGTGAAGAGGAAAGAAAAATTAGTAAGGAAAATCAAGAAGAAATTTGGAGCTGATATTCAAACAACAGGTGCAATAGCAATAGAAGAAGAAGAAGATGAGAGTGAAGATGAAGAACAAGAGCAAGGGGCTATGGAGTTGGCATAGGGCTTAAGAGAAGATAAGGAGGAAGGTGCCAAGGAAGAAGAGGCTGAGCAAGCATCTACTCAAGATGAGCAAAAGAAGAGAAAGGCAAAAACTCATCCTGCAACTTAGCCCAAGGCCAAGAAGGCAACAAAGTCCACTCAAGCCAAACCAAAGAAACAAAAAATAAGGGCTACTACAAGGGCAACAACACAAAAGGCCAAGGAGGAAGAAAAAGAGAAAAATAAGGTCACTGAATAGACTATTGAAGTGCAGAGAAAGAGAAGAAAATATGTAGTGCAACTAGATTCTGATGAGGAGAGAACAGAGTCAGAGGGCAACAACCAATTCAGAGTGGTAAGCCATCCTCCTAAATTTGTAGTTGATAAACTTTGTGAAAAGATTAGGAATGCATATTTAAATGATTTAAAGACTCTTGATTTTAATAAGCTTAGTAGAGAAGAGAAAAATAAAGTAGAGGAATCAGTGTATGCCATGATGGAAAAATTCAAAAAACACACCTCTAGAACTTGACAATACCATGCCTAAGGAACTGTATGAGATAGTTGAAAATAAATGGAATTATTGTCTAAAAATGGAAAAGGAGATTAGAGAATCTACCTTAGCCCAAGTCATGCCTAACCTAACAAGAGGTCAAATAAAAAAGGCCACTAGGAAACATGGTGGAAAATTTGCACCTAAATACAAAGCCTTTAACATCCTTCAAAAAAAATTTGAGGATGTAGTGAATAAATCCACATCATTGTGGAAATTAATTTACAAGTTAACTGATGATAAAGATAAAGAGGCAAATAAGGTAGAAGCTAATACCAAGGAGAAGGTAGAGGAAAAGAAAATAGAGAAGCAGGAAGAATAAAAGAAAGAGGAGGAAAAGAAAGAGGAGGAAGAGAGAGGTGAGGAAGAGAAACGAGAGGAAGAGAATAAAGAGAAAGAAGATGAGGAATTAGCTAAGGGAGAAGACATGGCAACAACTGAGCAACAAGAGCAGCAAGAGGAACAAAGTGTGCAAGACACACAAATGCCACCTCCTAGCCCTCCTCATGTAACCATCACACTTGTAGAAACCTTAATAGTTAAGGATGTTACTAACACATCATGTTAGAACATCAATCCCCTAACTATAGAGGACCTCTCAAAGATCATTGACCAATCCACACAACAAGCTAGGTTATGCACAAACCCTGTATTGGTTAGTGTTGATGAGATACAAAAGGCAATAGCTAACACAAATAGAGTCAAGGTAAATCCACAAGAACCACCTTCTATCTCAAAAGTTACTAGCACACAACTTATACTACTTCCACCACCACCTCCATCAAGTGCAACAAGTGATAATGTTTAGATGCTAAGTGCAGAAAGAGGGGAAGACACAAGAAAATAGGACAAACTTCTACATCTGACCCCACAGTATAGGTAACAAGTACACCCCCAATCATTGTGATTGATCAAGGTAAATTAGAAGAAGAAAAGGAGGATACAAAAGATGAGGAGCAAGCTAAAATCTAGACATTGATTGAATTACCAAAAAGTGGCACTCCTACACAAAATCTTCAAATTCCGAGCACTGAAATGATATCATTGCAAGTCCAAACACTAGGTTTGAGCTCTACAAAGGTTGCCAGGATACTTCACTATGGATATCCTGAGCTAGATGAAGATATTGTCATACCTCATTATGACTCCAAGATCATAACCATTGAGCATATAACTAAAATGTAGAATGCACTGGGTGGGAGAAAAAGATAGGAAATAATTAGAAAAGAGTATAAACACAAGAAAGCATTGAATGAAATTAATGATATCTTCATGGATGGCTTCAACCTACAATCACCAGATGAAGCAAAGCACAAAATGGAGCAACTATTAGAAATAGTTGACCAATTGACCAATGAAGACCAGGACACTAATGCTAAACTCATGGAATGGTTAGAAAGAAAATTTCAAGGGAAGGTAAATGAGAAGATATCAAGTGATATAGCACTAGCATAGATGGATTTGGCTAAGAAACTTGAAAAAGTCAAAACTGTACTTGAGAACATTTTATCATTGTACAACAAACTGTGTGACTTTTCCAACTTCATACGAGAGACTAGCCAACATATATTGAGCTTGGAGAGAAATCTTAAGATTTCTAGCATGCAATTACAATTAAATCTAGCTCAAAGTGAGAAATATTTTGCATAATTGCTTCGCACTCAAAGAGATTTAGCTATACTCATAGAAGAGGAGGCCAATATAAAGGCTAAATTAATGCAAATTCAATCCTCTATCACCCCACATTTGGAAGTCCTCCACAAAGAGCAAGTATATGTAGAAATAGTTCTAAAGAAGGATCCAAATCTTTCTACACTAGATGGACTTGTACACCTTGTTGCAGAGACTACCATCTAGCAGAAGTCACTTGACATTGCTTTGGAGAATTGAGATGGAGCTTTGAAAGTGCTCATGGAGGTAAAAACTAACTTTTTGGCTAAGTATGGTATTACTTCTTAGAACCCTTTTACATAAGTGTCAAAAAGGGGGAGATATAATATTTTGATGAATATATAACTAAGGGGGAGAATAATATAATTTTTTTTTTTTAGATGGAGGGTTCAGACTTGTGAGGCAGCCTAGTGAGGCACGAATCCTACAAGCTACCAACCAATGAAGGCCACCATTAATAGTTATAGGTACTCGATATGGGCCCACACATGCTTGAATACTAAACACCTCTTTGGCTAAGAGCCAAGGACTAAGGAGCATCCATGCTGCCAAATTCACCCGAGGCACGATCCTAGCCTCATCCCTTATGATGTCTATGGGCCTTGGACTCAGCAAGACTTGATCCTTGGTGGGCTCTTTGTGAGCCATTCAACTTCACCAGTAGACCAAGGGCCCGTTGACAATACTATAGATTTTGATTACATTCTTTCATTCATTTCATGAAAAAAAAAGGGAAAGTTTGTAAGTAGCCAAAAGGGGGAGATAAGTAATAAGAAAAAGTGAGGGGGAGATACAAAATTTTGGGAATCATATGGAAGATAGCTCTAAAATAGGAATTCCATATAGCTTAGATATAGAACATAGGTATAGAATATAGGAACAGGGAAAAAGACAAAGAGTATTAGACACATCAACATAGAATTGTGGTTTCAAGAATGAACAAGGTACAATCAGCTCAGGGGGAGTTATAAGGTATATTGTTCCTTACAAAATTTTGAACAATTTTCTAAATTTTGCATATATGCAGAGCAAAATGAAAGATGTACTCATAAGGTTAGTTCAATAATGCATAGTTAAATGTTTTTGACACTCATGTCAAAGGGGGAGATTGTTAGTCTCAGAATGGTTTTGACATCTGAGTTTCAACACACTTAACCAATTTCACTATATACGTTGAGTACACTATACATGCTGAGCTATAGTATGTGCCAAGCCAAAATTTCAACAGGTGCTGAGTGACTCTAGGTGCTGAGTAAGCAATAGATGCCGAGTAATATATAGGTACGAAGTCACAGTTCATGCTAAGAAAGATAGAATGTAATATGTGCTGAGTGGTCTAGAAATATACATGTGTCAAGAAAAGTAGAGTGTAATAGGTGCCAAGTAAACCATGATAGTATATGTGTCAAGCACTAGTAATGTAGTATGTGCCAAGTAACACATAATCAACATAGTAGTTTGTATCTTCACAAACTAAGATACAAAACTATTTTTGAATGATTCATGAAGGGATAAGAAGATAATATCAAATCTTTACACTTATCTATGTTATCAGCATGCAACCAATCAAAAAATTGGAGACAACATGCAATCAATGGGCTAAATCTAAAAATTTGAGTAGGAATTTTGAGTTCATGATTTCATTATAAACCCTAAGTCTACAGAATATTTATAAGGAGACTTAGACACCATAATTTCAAGTTGCTAAGAAATTGTTGGAGGAAGTTTCCAAGTAGATAGGAAACTACAGAATAGAGCAAGCAATAGGGGTGTCAAGGACTTAGAGAATTGAGTAGTAGTTACACATTTAGTTGATCAGAATATGAAAAGGGATAAGAACAGTGATCAGATCAAGCAAGGGTCACATTAGAGAGAGTAGATCAATTGCCTCAATCCAGCAATTGAAGATTGCATACTATCAAGTTAATTGTTCTAATACTTTCTTTCCATTGTATTAGATGCTGGAAATCATATATTGATAGGTTAGCTTAACAGCTAGGTAGGAGGACCTTCGGAGAAAGTGATTGCAAATCCTAATGAATTAGGTGGGCCTAGCAACCTTTTGTAAATCCTTTAACAAGGTGACACTTCATGTAAGGTGTTTGTAAATCCTTTAACCAGGTCACTATTGACATAGTGTAACACCTTTAACATGGTAGGCCTTTAATAGGGCAGACCATCAGAAGTGGTCAAACAATTATTGCTGTAGTGATTTTGTGGGTATCATCCCCACCCTAGTTTTACCTTCTTATTCCTAGAGGGTTTCTGGGTTACCAAATTCTTGGTGTTATTTGTTGATGCATGTTTTTACTTTATGTTAGTTTACATGATTACATGCATGTAGTTTATTTTTAGTTGTGTGTTTAAAAGGATTTGAAAAGGTTAAAACTAGTTACTTTTGATTCACCCCCCCACCTCTCAAAGGTACTCTTCCCATTTGAATATTCCAACATAATTTGAGCTCTAATACCAATATGGTGTATGTGTTCCAAGGCTTTCTTGCATTACTACTAAGAGACCTAGCTTTTCTTTACTAAAAATCTAGTCTCCTCTAGGTTCTAATTAGCTTAGGTGATTAACTAAGTCCATTTCTAACTCTTCTCAAAGAGTTCTTAACCCTCATTCTTAACCTTAAAAGACTAACACCTTTAGATAATATAATCCTTCACCCTCACTTAAAAATCTCTAAGTGCAACTTTCTCAAAAAATCCATTATTCATTGATGGGATATCCATAAACATGAGAAAAATTCCATTTTATTACTTTTTTAATCCATTTGGAGAGATATTTAGGTCATTTCCCTATCAATTTCAAGATTTGGTCTCTAGGAAGCCTATTTAGGCCTAGTTCTAATTAGCTCTTGAAAATGACTAATTTCACTTTCTTGCCAAAAATTTACAAACAACATGGAAAAATAATCCAAAACTCAAATACACTTTTGGATTCCCTAAAGGATTTTGTGGGCTTAAGACTCCTAGGTTATGCGTACAAGGGGTACTATCTAGGTCAAATAGGGCCAAAAGGCCTATTTCTTAGGAACTCACTGGTTTCTTGTTCAAAACCCACTCAAATGGATTGATAATCGCTGAATCCTTCTAACTTAGAAATATATGTTTATATCACACCTTGAACTTTACTTTTTTAGTATTGTACTTCTTTACCCTGCAATAAATCTTCACTTTCTCCTATCCTAAGCTTCTAACCAGACTCTATTTGCTTGCCTAGGGCTTAATAGTAAAAATAGATTCCCATACTTCCATGACTTTTAATCCTAAACCTATGTACATTAATGAATCCCCTAGCATTTTCGTTTACCCTTAGGCATTTTCCATGGCTAGATTTTATGGGGGAGCCATATCTATACAAACTGGTCAACACAAAACTAGTGAGATGTTTAGAACTTAAACAATTAATACAACACTTAATACCTACTCTAATCAACTCACTTATCAAATGAAAAACTCTCCAAAATAATCAAATAACACTATTCAATCATAAAAATGAATCTTTCAATCCATCCTAAGGCACGGTCACTACTAAAACTCGAGAAATTACTATAAAACATTATTGCAGAGCTCTATTCCCCAATCAAAACTATTACAATGCATACCCATTTTTCTTGATTCAAGTATTTTTTGATATTAGATGCCATCTCCACCATTCTAGGGCTTATTGGTTGATTTCCCACTCAGTATCCTTAAGGGAATTGAAGATAACTAGGTTGCATGCAACATTTGCAATAATTGCAAATGTTTTCATGATAACTTCTTTACAACATTTGGCATATTTTCCATTATGCCTTAATCCTAATTTTAAAGGACCTTTAACCTCTATATTCTAAGGAACAAAGACATTTATGGCCATTAAGCATAGTTGTCACCACTTATATGTGTTTGGAACAAATTTAAGACTGTAATCCAGCACTAAGCTTCTAAGCCTAAGAAATTGAAATGCTACTAATAATGACTATTTTTATGACCTTAGTCCTAATGAATAACTTACCTATTCCCCAATGAAATGACCTTCTAAGATTAGGAAACAACTTAATCTAAACTTCTTGACTTGGCTAGAGTGAAAAACAAGCCAAAATACTAGACATGGAGAGGTTAGCTTAGGTGTGCTCCTGCACCACATGTTGGAAATGATTGAAAGGATCATGAATGAAGAATAATAGAACAGGTAAAAATTATTTTTAATCATTTTTTTTTCATTGATGTCAAACTTGCTACTTGCAGGAATGGCAATTGCTTAAGTGATCCAAATACTATCAATTGGTTGATTGACAAGGAGGAGGCAATCAATAAGATATAACTAGAGCACCTAGATAAAGGTTGAAGTTATGATGTTGTAATGAAGTATAAGGATCAGATAAGCCATTGATGAAATAGTGTATTGATGACATACTCTAAGAGAATGGACACACTGAGACACATCAAAGATGAAAAGTTTAACTAAGTCATTTGTAAAGCCTAACTAAGTTCATTGGAGAGAGCCGAGCAAGTTCAACTTAAGTATGAGCCAAGTGATTATTTAGGTGTCGAGTAACACAGAATCCTTTAGGTGTCGAGTATCAAAAAAAGGTAATGGATGTTGAGAAAGTTTCTTCAGGTGTCGAGCATTAGTAAATATAGTAGGAGCTGAGTAATACAAAAGGTGCCAAGCATCAGTAAACCAATGATGCTGAGTTGCTACATTATTTGTTAAGTCAAAGATTCACCAAATCAGTAACAATAAGTTTGTTACATTGAAATTTGTGAATTAGTTGGATGATAAGGATGATGAGTAGATGTCACATAATTTCATGTGAACCATGAAAACCAATTCAAGGTGAATGCTAATGGATTTATCATGAAGTTTCTAGAAGAAGAAATTTGGAGGGAAAACAATATTATTTTCCCAAATCAAATTAAGATTTGAGTGGGAAATGAAGAATAGAACTTCTTTAAAAGGAGTTACAGGTGAGTGCGAGAGGGAGTTGGTCATAAGTGTGGTCATGTGAAGAAGCCAAGAGAAGGCTAGTGTGAAGTGTCAAGAAGAGGACACAGTGAGGAGTAAGGACAGAGCATCAAGACTCTAAGTTGATCAAGTGACCATAGAGTGCATTGGCATTATGAGTGGAAGAACTCAAGGAGATAGATCTTGAAGGGTGAACAAGCTGTTAGCACTACAAGGAAGAAAAGCCAAGCAAAGAAAAGGACTCAAGAGTGATCTAAAATTTGCAAGGATAGAGTTGCAATCTTTATTAGGTCATAACATTTCTAATACTCTCTTACCATTGTATTAGATATTGAAATCATACATTGCTAGGTTAGCTTAATAGCTAGGTGGATAAGCCTCAAGAAAAGGATAGAAGATCCCTAGGAGAAGGATAGGAGATCCTGAAGAGAAGGATAAGAGATCCTTAGGAGAAGGATAGGAGATAATTAGAGAGGGATAAAAGATTCCTTTGAGAAGGTGACTTTAAATCCCATGGACTTGGGTGATCCTAACAACTCTATGTAAATCCTTTAACAGGGCAGCATTCTAAGCTGAATGTTCTTAAAGTCCTCTAACAAGGGACACTCCTAACAGGGTGTAGAAATCCTCTAATAGGGTCACATTTAATAGTGTGTTGTAGCCTTTAATAGGGCAAACCATCAGAAGTGGTTGAAATCAATTACGTAGTTATTTAGTGGGTATCATCCCCACCCCAGTTTTACCTTCTTATTCTTGAAGGGTTTCTGGGTCACCAAAATCCTTAGTGTTATGGTGTGATGCATGTTTACTATTCATGTTTAATTGTATGCATGTTAAGAAAGGAAAAGGACAGTACTTCTAATTCACCCCTATTTTATTAGAAAGTTTGAATTGGACATTACATGACCTTGAATAATTGATTCACTCCCCTCTTAGTTATTCTAAAAGAATTCTAACAATTGGTATCAGAGCATATTGCTGATTTGTTTCAAGGTACTAGCAGCAAGAAGATCAAGATGTCCAAGAGAGAAGTTTCCAAGCTAAACAAAGACAACTTTGTTGCATGGAAAAGTTTGATGAAGCTACACCTTAGATCAATAGGTGACTATGCACAGACCTCAATCATAGTTGATCATGTAGACCCTGTAGGACCTCTCACTACAGATGACATGAGCAAGAGGAAGGAGCACAATCAAGCAATGTTAGATATTGGTTCAACACTAAGCTATGCTGAGTATGATGACATCAAACAATGTAGTACTACACATTCGATGTGGGAAACATTATCAAGAATCTATGGAGGAGATGATAATGTCAAGAGAGCCAAAAGAGAGAGCCTAAGAGGAAAGTTCAATGACATGAAAATGGAAGAAGGAGAGAATGCTGCTCAATATGGTGCAAGGATGAAAGAAGTGATAAGTGCCATAAGAAGCCTAGGAGGACAATTAGTAGAAGAAATAGTATGTAGAAAATAATTGAGAACTTTGATTCCTATCTATGCTATAAGAGTTTCGGCCATCCAAGAGCTAAGGTGTGTACCGAGAAAGGCATTGTCATTTGAAGGAATAATTGGAAGACTCACTACCTTTGAGCTATCTAACTTTGACAACTACAAGCCAGAAATCTTTGAATCTGCATTCAAAGCCAAGATGACAATAAAAGACAATAAGGAAGTGCAAACAAAGAAAAAGAGTGGAAAAGGAAAGTATGTATCTAGTGACAACAACACTGATGAAGATGATGTAGACCAATTGGAGGAATTACTAGCAAGAAGATTTCATAGAGGAAGAGGCAAATTCAAAGGTAAGTTGCCAATCATTTGTTTCAATTATAATTAAATTGGTCACATTGCAGCCATATGCACACAAAAGAAAAATAACAAGGATGGAGGCAACCTCAAAAACAAGAAAGAGGACAACAAGGACTACAAAGGTAAAGGAAAAAGATGCTACATTGTTGGAGAAGACTCTGACTAGAATGATGATGAAGTAGTCTATGTGGCTATGAAAGATGAATCATATGAAGATGAAGCAACTGCCCTAGTAACTTGCATGAACAAGAATGATAAATGGATCATAGACAGTGGATGCTATCATTACATGACTGGATATAAAAGTAAGTTCATTTCCTTTACTCAATATGAAGGAAATAGTGTTAGATTTGGTAACAATGCACCATGTCAGATCGAAGGGAAAGGTAGTATCAAGCTTACTGAAAAGATATCATGTGATAATGCATACTATGTTGAAGGCCTAAATTATAACTTGCTAAGTGTCTCACAGTTAGGCAACATAGGATGCAAGGTTGAATTTGAAAAAGGAGTTGCTAAGATTTATGATTCTCAAGAAAGTCTAATAGGAAAAGGTGATCAGACTAGGAGTAATTTGTTTTACCTAGACATGGAAGATGCTTATTGTCTCATTGTTCAAACTAATGATGTATAGTTATGGCACAAGAGGCTATGTCATGTAAATTTTGACAATCTGATAAGCATAAGCAAAATGAAGAAAGTTAGAGGTCTACCAAAGTTGAAGAAGCCTGATAACACCATGTGCAAACAATGCCAACTAGGGAAGATGACCAAGTCAACTTTCAAAAGCAAGGCTTATACTTCTAATGAAGTATTAGAGCTAGTTCATACTAACTTGTGTGGTCCTATTGAAGTGCAAAGCTACAAAGGTGATGGATACATAATGTTGTTTGTAGATGACTATTCAAGGATGATGATAGTCATGTTCCTGAAAAGAAAATTAGATGCATTCCAAATGTTCAAATGGTACTTGACCAGAGTTGAGAAAGAGACTGGGAAGAGTCTAAAATGTCTTAGATCTGATAGAGGAGGTGAATTCACATCAAGATAATTTGAAGAATTCTGCGATGAAAGAGGAATCAAAAGGCAGACATCAGCACCTAGGACTCCAACTCAGAATGGTATAGCAGAAAGAAGGAATAGATCAGTCATTGATTGTGCTAGGACCTTAATGATTGAGAAAAATGTTGCACTAAAGTACTAGAGAGAAGCTGTAAGTACTACAGTCCACACACTCAACAGAGTTCAAGTCAAGAAAGGGACAAATGCAACACCTTTTGAATTGTGGTATGGGCATTCTCCTAATGTAAAAAATTTCAAAATATTTGAATGCAAATGCTATATATATAAAGAGTCTAGAAATGTAAAGTTTGATGCAAGGAGTGAGGAAGGCACATTTCTTGGTTATTCTACTAGAAGGAAAGCTTATAAATGCTTGAATGTTAACACTAACAAAGTAGTAGAAAGCAAAAATGTGAAATTTGATGAGCTTGCAAAAGTTCAAAGTATTGAGGACACCAAGAAAGTAGAAGAATACAAGACCTTTGTATACTTTTATGAAGGTATACCTAATAATGGTGAAGTTGCAATCCAGAATGATAATCAGCAACAAAATTCAGCATTTGTTGAGTCACAGATAGTGAATGCTGAACAATAGACACATTTAGAAGCCAAGCAGTAGAATAAAGAGAATGTTCATTCAAATTCTAAGAATAGCCAACATGAAGGAAATGAACAAATACCTGATGAAAATATGCATGAGGATTCATATTCTGAAAGAGACAACATGCAAACAAGGAAAGAACCAGTATTGGCAAAGTATGTAAGAAGAATTCATCCTACAGATCAAGTTATTGGAAACAAAGAGGCAGGACCAATGACCAAGAATAGACTCAGAAGTGAGACATGTCTACTCAAAAAAATGGAACCAAAGATAGTAAGTGAAGCTATAAAAGATGATGACTGGTACAATGCTATGGAAGAAGAAATAGAACAAATTGAAAAAAACAAGACATGGACCTTAGTCTCAAGACCAACTGACAAGAATGTAATTGGAACTAGATGGGTGTTTAGAAACAAGTTAGATGAGAATGGTGAAATCACAAGGAATAAGGAAAGATTAGTTTGTAAAGGGTATGCACAAGAAGAAGGACTAGACTATCGAGAAACTTTTGCTCTAGTTGCTAGAATGGAAGGAGTAAGGACCTTATTGGCATATGTAGCCTTCAAAGGATTTAAAGTCTATCAAATGGATGTAAAGTCCACATTTCTAAATGGTATACTTGAAGAGGAAGTCTACATAGAGCAACTAGAAGGTTTTGTTGATGAAAAGAATAAAAACAAGGTATACAAATTACACAAGGCTCTATATGGATTAAAGCAAGCCCCTAGAGCTTGGTATGCGAGACTTCACAAGGATCTAGTGCAAATAGGATTTGAAAGAACTGATGATAACAACAACATGTATATCAAATCAGAAGAAGGTAAGGATATCCTTGTATCTAAAATATTTGTGGATGACATAGTTTTTGGAGGAAAGGAAGCACTTTGCAAAAATTTTGCTGACAAAATGAAACATGAGTTTGAGATGTCTATGTTTTGAGAAATAAAATTATTTGTTGGATTGCAAGTACATCAACTAAAACATGGTATATTCATGACATAATCAAAGTACATCAAAGAGATACTTAGGATGTTTGGATTGGAAGACTACAAACTAGTCAGCACACGAATGGCAACAGGACATAAGCTATCCAAAAATGATGAATTAGCTAAAGTCAATCAAATAATGTACATATCCATGATTGGAAAACTACAATATGTTGTACATAGTAGACCAGAAATAACACTATTAGTTGGAATAGTGGCTAGATTCTCTGCTAATCCTAGAGAAAATCATCTCATGGCAGTAAAAAGGATAATGAGGTATGTCAAAGGAACTAATGATTTTGGCCTATATTACAAAAATAATGAGAAGTTTGAGCTCAATGCATACATAGATGCAGATTGGGGAGGCAGCATTGATGACAGGCAATGCACAAGTGGAGGAGCATTATTCTTAGGTAAAAGGCTAGTTACTTGGACTAGCAAGAAACAAACATGCACATCTCAGTCGATTGTAGAAGCAGAATATGTGGTAGCAACAATCAATTACACAAACATTGTCTCGCTCAAACATCTATTGAAAGGAATTAAAGAAGAGGTAATCAAACCTGTGATACTGTATTATGATAATATAAGTGCTATAAACATATCCAAGAATCTAGTAATGCATGCAAAAACCAAGCATATTGCAATCAAGTATCACTATGTCAGAGAATTGGTGGAAGACAAACAAGTGAAGATGGATTACATTCACACAAAGGAACAAACTATAGATATCTTCACCAAACCATTTCCCAAGGATACTTATGAATATATTAGAGGCAAGTTGGGGGTAATTCCCCTAACTCAAGTAGTCTAAAGCAACAAAGAAGTTGCCCTGTATCAACAGGAGTAGATCATTGAAATATCAGAAGAATGATGTAGAGGATGACAATAGGAACATCAATTCTAGATTAGTCACAAGCATGGTGATAGAGGGAGAAAAAATGAAGATGCAAAGCTTCTATTTAGCATGTTGAAGATGCTACATCTTTGGCATTTATGTTAAAGAGGGAGATATGAAAAACTGATCAATGAAAGGTAAGAGAGAGATACACATGTATGAAAGGAGAGATGACAAAGGGAGATTCAAAAGAGATAAGAATCAACAAGTAGCTATGAAGGATCAAGAATACAGAGTAAGGATGTAGCAGTCCAGAGGGAGAAGCAGAACAAAGGATTCAGTTTGTATCGACAAAAGAGGGAGTTATATACCAAACAAAAAATGTATATAATTTTGGTGGTAACTAAGTTGATCAACTCAATCAATTGATCATTTTGGTTTTCCATCAATGCCAAAGAGGGAGATTGTTGGAAATGATTGAAAGGATCATGAATAAAGAATAATAGAATGGGTAAAGAATGTTTTCAATCAATGTTTTTTCATTGATGTCAAACTTGCTACTTGCAGGAATGAAAATTGCTTAAGTGATCCAAATACTATCAATTGGTTGATTGACAAGGAGGAGGTAATCAATAAGATGTAACTAGAGCACCTAGAGAAAGGTTGAAGTTATGATGTTGTAATGAAGTATAAGGATCAGCTAAGCCATTGATGAAATAGTGTATTGATGACATACTCTAAGAGGATGGACACACTAAGACACATCAAAGATGTAAGGTTTAACTAAGTCATTTGTAAAGCCTAACTAAGTTCATTAGAGAGAGCCAAGCAAGTTCAACTTTGGTATGAGCCGAGTGATTATTCAGGTGCTGAGTAACACATAATCCTTCAGGTGCCAAGTATCAAAAAAAGGTAATGGATGTTGAGCAAGTTTCTTTAGGTGCCAAGCATCAGTAAATACAGTAGGAGTCGAGTAACACAGGTGTCGAGCATCGATAAACTAATGATGCTGAGTTGCTACATTATTTGTTAAGTCAAATATTTTCCAAATTAGTAACAATAAGTTTGTTACATTAAAATTTGTGAATTAGTTTGATGATAAGGATGATGAGTAGATGTCAAAAAATTTCATGTGAACCATGCAAACCAGTTCAAGGCAAATGCTAATGGATTTATCATGAAGTTTCTAGAAGAAGCAATTTGGAGGGAAAACAATATCATTTTCTTAGATCAAATTAAGATTTGAGTAGGAAATGAAGAACATAACTTCTTTATAAGGAGTTACAAGTTAGAGATCATGAGAGTGTGAGAGGGAGTTGGTCATAAGTGTGGTCATGTGAAGAAGCCAAGAGAAGGCTAGTGTGAAGTGTCAAGAAGAGGAAACAGTGAGGAGTAAGGACAGAGCATCAAGACTTTGAGTTGATCAAGTGACCATAGAGTGCATTGGCATTACGAGTGGAAGAACTCAAGGAGATAGATCTTGAAGTGTGAACAAGCTATCAACACTACAAGGAAGAAAAGCCAAGCAAAGAAAAGAACTGAAGAGTGATATGAAATCTTCAAGGATAGGGTTGCAATCTTTATTAGGTCAAAACCTCTATTGTATTAGATATTGAAATCCTACATTGCTAGGTTAGCTTAATAGCTAGGTGGATAAGCCTCAGGAAAAGGATAGAAGATCCCCAGGAGAAGGATAGGAGATCCTCAGGAGAAGGATAAGAGATCCTTAGGAGAATGATAGGAGATCCTTAGAGAGGGATAAAAGATTCTTTTGAGAAGGTGACTGTAAATCCCATGGACTTGGGTGAGCCTAATAGCTCTATGTAAATCCTTTAATAGGGTGGAATTTTAAGATGGATGTTCTTAAAGTCCTCTAACAAGGCACACTCCTAACAGGGTGTAGAAATCCTCTAACAGGGTCACATTTAACAGTGTGTTGTAGCCTTTAACAGGGTAGACCATCAGAAGTGGTTGAAATCAATTGCGCAGTTATTTTGTGGGTATCATCCCCACCCCAGTTTTACCTTCTTATTCTTGGAGGGTTTTTGGGTCACCAAAATCCTTAGTGTTATGATGTGATGCATGTTTACTTTTCATGTTTAATTGTATGCATGTTAAGAAAGGAAAAGGATGGTACTTCTGATTCACCACTATTTTATTAGAAAGTTTGAATTGGACATTACAAGACCTTAAATAACTAATTCACCCGCCTCTCAGTTATTCTAAAAGAATTCTAACACCACAATGATCTCCAACTTCTTTGTGGTAGTGAACTTCTTGCTAGGGAATGATACATTCTTCTACTTAGCCAAAATACATTCCTTACACACAACATTAGTAGGCTTTACAATCTTAGGCAAGTCTCTAACTACAAAAGTGCTACTAACCTTCACAATGTTATCAAAGTTTATGTGACAAAATCTTCTGTGTCACAACCAAATATTATCCACTTTTGCTACCAAACATGTCATCTAAGTAGAATTCAACTAAAATACATTACCTTTGGATCTAGTGCCAGTTCCAATCATCTTTCCATCTCTATCTTTGATAGTGCAGGTCTTCTTAGTGAACTACAATAGATAATGCTTCTCCACCAATTGTCCAATTGTCAACATGTTATGCTTCAATCCATCAACAAAATAGACATCACCAGTGCTAGTTTTACCATCAAGAGTACTAGATCCAATTCTTTTCATATGATAGGCTACATTATTACCAACTCTAACAATATCTCCATCATGATTCTTGAACTTAACAAACTTATTCATATCACCAGTCATGTGTTGTGAATAGCTACTATAAATTATCCAATCAAACCTCTTTTCCACTTGGATAACTAGAGCTCTTTCTTCTCTAATTTCTTTATTAAGACCACCTTCCTTGATAGCCACAAATCCTAATTCATCATCACTTTCACTTTGACCTTTCTCATCAAATTCTTCATCTTCATTTACATACAAACAATTTCTATCTCTATCTCTTCTAGGATTAAATTTCCCCTTATACTTTTTCTCTCTTTTAGGAAATTTATATGCATAATGACTAAATTCATTACAAGTCCAATATTTAAATATTTTCTTACCATCTTTTTCTCTTCTCACTAGAAGGGATATTCCTTCCTCAATCTTCTTGTCTTCATTAGCTTTGCTAATACTAGCAAAATCTCCACAAGTGTTTACACTCCTTGTCAAATTAGGTCAAATGTTTAGGGCACTAAAACTTATTTCAACTCTTTCAAGTTATTTAGACTATCTTAGATCTAATTCTACTAATTCTAATCTTCTAAGTAATGTCTCCTTAGTGAAATCCTTAGTGCAAGACATTACTAGCTGAATCATCTAAGATATTGGTTTGAATGGTGGTGTCAAACTTTTCAAGGTCTTCCACTGAATTCATCATCTTCCTTTGTTCCACCATGCGACCAAATTCCTGCAACCATTTTTGATATTCTACCAATATAAGTTCTTATAGATTCATCTTCCATCATTCTAGCATTTTGAAATGAACATATCGAATTCCATAATCTCATTCTTTTTGCATGATCATCACCTTCAAAAGTAGATTCTAATGCTTTCCAAATCTCATGAGATGTTACATGTGACTTTACCTAACTATATTCATTCTTTGGAAGAGTTGACAGTAGGGTTTCTCTTGCTCTCATGTTATGCATGAATAGATCTCTCTATTCTTCAATGCATCCTTCAAGCTTTTCTTCTTGAATGACTGACTTTTGATTCTTTGTTAAGATCCAATATCCTAAACCCATGCATAACATATGAGTCTTCATCTTCTCCTTCAAAAAATCACAGTTGTCCCCATCAAATCTTGGACTATCCTTCCTAAACATATTTTCCATTGATCTCCCAAAGTTGCTAAGCTTATTCTTCAAGGACCTGATGCTCTAATACTAATTGTTAGAATATCCAGTCCACTAATATAACAGAGAAGGGGGGAGAGGGGGTGAATTAGTTATCAAACTTATATCACAAATAACAACCTTAAACAATTGTCATGTTCCTATGTGAAATATTAAAATTTCTTCCTTAAAATACTTGCAAATTCTATTCACACACACACACACACACACACACACACACACACACACACACACACATCTCTATATTCCTAAATGACTTTCCTCCTAATACTTATATAGATTATTTATCATTAGTCATGACTCTTCATTATTTAATAATTTATATTGATTATTAATTAGTCTCATTAATATATATATATATATATATATTAATATCTTATCCTTTTATAAAAATTAAATATTGTGTTATATATCAATTTATATATAGGTATATATTATTGGTATTGTATCCTTATTTATTTGACTATTTATCATCTTAGTAATATGTCATTATTTATTCTTCAATATATATTACATTTATAATTTATAATGAACTTCTATAATTTATATATTATTTACTTCAATAAATTATCATGTAATAATAATAATTATATACCATCCTTAATATATTATAAAAATAATTACTGTAAGTATTTTTTGTATATATTTTTTTTACCTATATTGTCATAATTAGGGGACATGACAAGTCTACCCCTCTCAAATTTGCTTGTCCTCAAGCAACTAATGTGGTTCATAGCTCAAGTTCATTCTTTTCCCTACATATGAGTTAAAATATTTGTGAAGTAAATATGTTAGTATATGATAGTCTATGAATGAAGACACAAAGTAGACACACTAATGCATGAAGACACAATGCAAACATGAGGTAGACACATGAATTCATGATGTAGCGCAAGGCAGGAGAATCCCCAAAGGAGATGTCTTAGCCCAAAAAATTAACCACGCAATGGGAACACAACAATATGAAGCAATAAAGCAAGATTTGATACCAAATCACAACTCTTTATTCACATAACAACTGATTACATGCATCATGCTTGGTTGTAAGGCCTTTTGGGTTAGGGCCAAATACAAACAATAATTACAAAAGTTCTACAAGATCCACTTACAAACTAAATTCTAGCTAGTCCAAATCCACAACTGGATAAGAACACCAAGAAGAATCTACACTTGTACCTTAAGGTCCACCAAGGTATCCTCTTGTTCTTAAGCTATAGGCTAGCTCTTCAAAATTCACATCTATCCTTCATTCCATTCCCAAAATTGAAAATATCTCTAAAAGACTCAACAAGACCCCTACTTATACCGAACTAAGCCACAAGTCAGTCTAGCTAAATAGAAACTAAATGAAATCCCTTACATTTAATATAGGTCAAGCCACAAGTTAGCTACAACACTAAATTAAATTCCTTAAGTCAGCTCATAGAAAATTTGACACCAATAGGAACCAAGACCAAACTGAGTGTCATTAAAGTCCCAAGCATTATTGAGCTCAACAGACCATCCCGAGCTACCAGACCATGTTGAGCTCCTACACCATGCCAAGCTCCCAGACCATGCCAAGCTCCACAAACCATGCCAAGTTGCTAGACCATGTCAAGCTACAAAGACCATGCTGAGCTATGAAGACCATGCCAAGCTCCATAGAGCATGCCAAGCTGCTAGACTATGTTGAGCTACAAAGACCATGCTGAGCTCGATAGACCATGCTAAGCAATGAAGACAATGCCAAGATCCATAGACCATGCTGAGCTACTAGACCATGCTGAGCTATAAAGACCATGCTGAGCTTCCAGACCATACTAAGCTCTGAGGACTTAACCAAAAAACTATCAAACATGCAAGATTGTAAGCAAGGCTAGGATGCTTCTATATTAGACACCCCAGGTTTAAAGAGATGTTCTAGTAACTGGAAGAACATCTTTTAGGACTCAACACATAAATCCCAAATTGGTCCTTCACATACATATCTTTCAAGTCTTCAACTTGTACACTCTTTTGTTTATTCTTCTTCTTCTTCTTCACATCCATCTTAGGTGTGCTATAGGTATACTTTCCACACTAATCTCCAACCTTCTTAGAATTTTCCAATTCAACTTGGCTACCAATACTTAGGTTTCTCCTACTGAGCTCTTCATTCTAAAAAGGAATTAGAAAAAACTTCCTACCACCTTTCTTAATAGTAAACACATTCCCAACACAATCATGCACAACTCTACAATCATACTACCAAGGTCTACCAAGCAACACATGACAATTGTTCATATCCACAATATCACACAACACTTGATCCTTATATTGCCTAAGACCTTGCAACCAACCAATCCTATAAGGATAAGGATGTCTCAATCTCTTCAAACTGAGTTTTTGAAAAATCTCTTTATCAACAAGGTTATCAATACTACCACCATCCATAATCACTTTGTAGACTTTACCACCAGACTTAACAATAGGTTTTGAACAAACTAGTCTTCTAACAAGAGTCCAATGTCCTCTCACCAATTAGTACTCGCCAAGCTAGAATAATCTCTCCTTGCTTAGGCTGACTATCTTGGACTTCAACCTCATTTACAATAGTAGCTATCCTCCCAATTGGACATTCAAAACATTTATGTCCTTCTTGACCACATGAAACTATTACCTCTGAACCCACCTCCACCTGTCATTCATTTTTGTTCAATAGGTTTTGGTTCAACTTCTTTTTGTTTAACTTGTGTTGAATTATCCAGATTCTCCTTCCGTTGGGAACTACCTTGATTCTTCCTCTTTAGCTTCTCCTCTGCTCTCAAAGTATAGTGATAAGCATCCTCAACTAAAGAAATATTCAGCATACCAATCTCATCCTAAATATTGAATCTCAAACCATTAATATGTCAAGCTACCTTCTCTTTTCACAATTCTCTATTCCTAGACTAAATAGTCAACTTGTAGAACTCCTCTGTATAATCTTTCATAGTCATATCCTTTTGCTTCAGATTCTACAACCTTTTAAACAACTCAAGCTCATAATCAGTAGGAATGAACTTAGCCTTCAACTTAGTCACCATCAATTTCTATCTAGTTATCTTTATTTCACCTTCCTCTTCTATATCTCTTTGTAGTTCTTTCCACCAAAGAGAAACATGTCCCTTTAGCTTAGTTTGTGCCAATCTTACTATGAGTGGATCTTCAATATCCTCAAGCTTAAAGTAGTCTTCCAATTCACCAATCCAATCTATTAGGTCTTTAGGATTCAAATTACCTAAAAAATTAGAAACCGCCATCTTATGCTTCAACTTCAATAGAGATCTAGGTCTAGCAAACTGACTAGCCCTAGTTCCAATAGGTCTCTCCTCATGATTAATTCTATCCTCACCACAAGATCTAATAGCTTCAACTTCTTCAAAAAATTCCTCATAACTATCTTTAGTACCCACATGCCTAGGTACATGACCTAAAGCACTCATTATTTTAGCAATCATGTCACTCTTCATCGATGCTATCTCAGATCTGAATTTTGCTCTCATCTTCACTGAGATCCTCTATTCCAAAGCATCACTAAGATCATTAATTTCCCTAGGGCCAATCTTCTTGGAGGTATCTTCCAAAATTTTATCAAACCCTAAGCAACAAAACCACCAATCCAGAAGATCAATCAACCATAAGATCAACCTATGTCAACCCAAGTCTTGGTGCAAACTACCTTAGCTTTGGCAATCTGACTACACACTCAGGAACAACATCCACTATAATACCATTCGACATAGTTCAAGGTATAAAATTCCCCAAAGGAGATGTCCTAGCCCTGAACAATTAACCACGTAGTGGAATACAACAATAAGAAGCAATAAAGAAAGATCTGATACCAAATCACAACTCTTTATTCACATAACAACTAATTACATGTAACATTCCTAGCAATAAGTCCTTCTATGTTAGGGCCAAATATAAACAACAATTACAAAATTAGTTTTGCAAGATCCAAAAAGATCCACTTACAAACCCAATTCCAACTAGTCTAGATCCACAACTAGGTAAGAACACCAAGAAGAATCCACACTTGTACCCTTAGGTCCACCAAGAAATCCTCTAGCTCTCAAGCCATAGCCAAAACTAAAAATATCCCTAAAAGAATCCACATGACCCCTACTTAAACCCACAAGTTGACCTAGCTAAATACAAACTAAATGAAATCCCTTAGGTCAAGCCACAAGTCAGTTGCAACACTAAATTAAATACCCATACAAAAATTAAATGCCTTAGGTCAACTTTTAGACAACTTGGCACCAATAGGAACCAAGACCAAGTTGAGTGTTAGTAAAGTCCCAAGCATTGCTGAGATCAATAGACCATGTTGAGCTACCAAACCATGCCAAACTCCTAGACCATGCCAAGCTACTAGACGATGTTGAGATCCATAGACTATGCCAAGCTACTAGACCATGCTGAGCTATGAAGACCATGCCAAGCTCCACAGACCATGCTGATGTTAGGATAAACCATGGACAGAAATAAAAAAAAACTACATGCAAATATAACCAATAAAAAAAAAAATAATAGAACACACAGAAATGAACACAAGGCACCAAGATTTAACGTGGTTCACCCAATCCCTGGGCTACGTCCACCAAACAACAAGTTCGATCTTATTACAATCTAGTGATTACAACCTGATTACAATCCGTAATTGCTTACAGCTCAATACCGCCACAAGAACCAATTTTGCATCACAACATTATGAAAAACACCCAACCCTAAGCCCTTTTATACAAGTATTAAATCGCTTTAGGGTTATAACATGTCGGCCATATGTCGGCCATAATATGTTGGCTACCATGTCGGCCACTGCCCAAATTTTTTTTTCGTACAATACTTTCTTGATCAGTCACCACAATCTAACAGCTGAGCTACCATACCATGCCAAGCTATGAAAACCATGCCGAGGTCCCAGACCATATCGAGCTCTGAGGATTTAACCAAAAAAACTATCAAACATGTAGGATTGTAAGAAAGCTTAGGATTCTATTGCATCAATGCAAGAAGACACAAAGAAGACATGAAGAAAACATATTAATGCATGAAGACATGATGTAGACACATAATAGACAAGTTAGAATCCTACTTACAAATCTTAAGGAAATGTTTTACCACTTTGATTGTGAATGTCGTGTTCCTTTCCTCTGACTCAAAATAAAAAGTTCTTTAAGATACATATTTTTACCAACTTTTCTATAGCTAGTACTATAATAGGGTGTATAATTCCATAATGGATTGTAGATTTACTATTGCTCAAGCTTGGACATGCTCAACTTGGGGCTCCCTTAGATTATAATATATATTGGGATTCTCTTGCCCAAACGAAGCCAATTTACTCCTTCCCCTATACACACTCCCTACCCACTAGGAACATGCTTAATTTTGATGTGGATGGTAGATTTATTACTTCTCAAGTTTGGAAATGCTTAGCATGGGGCACCCTCAAATTTTTATCCATATTGGGATTCTCTTGCCCCAACATGACCAATTTACCCCTCCTCATGTGCACACTCCCTACCCACTAGGAATATGTTTAATTTTGATGTGGATGGTATATTTACTGCTTCTTGAGTTTGGACATGCTTAGCTTGGGGATCCCTCATATTTTCATCCATATTGGGATTCTCTTGCCCTAATGTGACCAATTTACTCCTCCCCTTGTGAACACTCCCTACCCACTAGGAACATTTTTAATTTTGACATGGATGGTAGATTTACTGCTTCTCAAGTTTGGACATGCTCAGCCTGAGGCTCCCTTACATTTTCATCCATATTGGGATTCTCTTTCCCCAACACGACTGATTTACTCCTCCCTTGTGCACACTCCCTACCCACTAGAAACATGTTTAATTTTGATGTGGATGGTAGATTTACTGCTTCTCAAGTTTGGACATGCTCAGCCTCGGGCTCTGTCAAATTTTTATCCATATTGGGATTCTCTTGCCCCAATGTGACTAATTTACTCCTCCCCCTGTGCACACTCTGTTAGAATTCTTTTAGAATAACTGAGAGGGGGGGGGGGGGGGGGTGAATTAGTTATTCAAGGTCCAAATGCCCTATTAATACCTTTTTACTACTTTTAATGAATCCATACACTTTTTATCCATCCAAACTTAAATCAATCTTATAAGCAAGCTACAGTAAATCAATATGCAAAGAACATCCAAGATCAACACATGACACAATGATTTACGTGAAAATGCAATTTGGGAAAAACCACCAGTAACATGCTACTTGATTCTCACTCTTCTGAAGTGATGCCCTGTTAAAAGCCTGCCCTGTTAAAGGCTTAACACACACTGTTAAATGTGACCCTGTTAGAGGATTTCACCAAACTGTTAGGAATGGGCCTGGTTAAAGGTCTTTAGAACATTCACTTGGAATGTCACCCTGTTAAAGGATTTATCTTATGGCTATTAAACCAACCTAAATCCATAGGATTTAAACTTACTGTTATAATTGCTAGAAAGTAACGATAATGGTCTTTTGATATGATATAATTTACAGCATACTTTGGAGATTTCAGATCACATTTTCAGTTCAATCCTTATGCTTGGCTTCAATCACTCTAGCTCTGACTGCTTGTCTTCCTCTCAAGCTTTGTCTTCTTGAGTCTTCTTACATATTCTGCCAATGCAATCATCCTTGTGGTCATATATCCAAACAGAGTTCCTATGCTTTCTTCTCCTTAGCAACTTCTTCAGTACTTCATGCTTTTATGCTTACCTCTCTCTCTCTCTCTCTCTCTCTCTCTCTCTCTCTTTTCATTAACTTAAATGTCTTCTTAAATAGAAATCTGATTTTCCTTTGCCGCTCAATTCTCCCTCTCCAATTTTAGGGTTTCAAAATGGATTAGGTAGAATACAATGTATCTACCCCATATCTTGTTCTCTTCTAGAAACTTTGCCAGTTGTATCCTTAAAAATGTTCTACATGGTGTTCTATGTCACTAGCTCATCATTCTTATCTTCCTTTTAATTCACAAATTTCTAGATAACAACCTTGTCATCTTAGATCTGGCGAATCTTCGATTTCCAAAATAATGCAGCAACTCAGCATTATTGAGTTATTGGTGCTCAGCACCTCTATGTTACTCCACACCTATACCTACTCGGCACTTGGTTCTGCTTGGCACTTGATAAACTCTGTGTCACTCGACATCTGAAGTTTACTCGGCATCTGAAGTTTACTTGGCATCTAAAGTTTGCTTGGCATTAACTAGCTTGCTCGGCTCCTTCTCTCTAATGAACGTAGTTGAGCTTTACAAAAGACTTAGCTAAAACCTTAAATCTTTGATATGTTTCAGTGTGCCCATTCTTTGTATCTTATAGTATGTCATCAAATACACTTTTTCATCAATGGCTTAGCTGATCCTTGTACTTCATTACAACATCATAACTTCAACCTTTCTCTAGGTGTTCTAGTTACATCTTATTGATTGCCTCCTCCTTGACAATCAACTAATTGATAGTATTTGGATCACTAAAGCAATTGTCATTCCTGCAAGTAGCAAGTTTGACATCAATGACAAAACAATGATTGAGGACATTCTTTACCAGTTCCATATATTATTCCAACAACTTTTGTTATGATCATTTCAATCATTTCCAACACACTCCCTATCCACTACATACTAATAGAAGAATTCTTATAGTAATAATAATTTATTGATAAGATTAGATTCAAAAATATACTTAATAATAATTTTAAAGATAGAATCTATATCTCTTAGTGTGAAGATTAATCCAACTCTCCACTAATTATATATATATATATATATATATATATATATATATATATATATATATATATATATATATATATATATATATATATATATATATATATATATATATATATATATAAATAAATTAAAAAAAATAAAAATAAAAAATAAAAATAAATAAATAAATTTAAAATAAAAAATAAAAATAAAAATAAAAATAAAATAAAAAATATATATATAAAGAGTTAAGTCTCAAAATAATATTAGAAACTATTGTTATAAGTTCAATGTATAATGCTTGTTTATTAATTCATTCTATAAATTATATATTCTAGTAATAATAACTCCAAAAAATATTATCATTAAGAATTTCATAATTATAACATTAACTAATCATAGTCTTATATACCTTTTTAAGTCAAAAGGTGACATTGCTCTTCTAATGAGAATACAATAATGGTGGTGGGTTGAGGGTTATGTAGGGACCTTGGTAGTATTTCTCTCACCTCCCACTTGATGGGATCCATATGGAACATTTGTTATTGGCACTTTTCAAATATTTTATTCCTTTTCCCATATATTTTCCATGGTGTCCATATAAGTTTATACTTGCATTGGTGAGAGGCCTGCCATTGCAACGTGGCATTTCAATGACTACACATAGATCTTTATTTGAAGTTCATATATTGGTGCTTCAAAATATTAATGTCCCTCATAATTTGTGTTGCTTTTCTTCATTGTCTTTTTCTCCTTTAATAATCTTTTGGTATCAAATCCATTACATTTGCTTTACCAAGTTGGTTGATGTAATATATTCACACATCTTTATGATCTGGGACATTTTCGAGTAATTAGGGATTGACGAATGAATAAAACTACACATCCACACTTAGTGAAACTCACAATAATAAGATAAATAAAGACATCTGCTTGGCCTATGTAGTATCTCACTTTAATTATAAACTATCTTGACTAGCTGGTTATTTTATAACAAGACTAGATGAACCCCACATTCTATTTTATGATTAGATAATATCATTTGGTTGTAATTTTTTATTTTCTTAGAGAGTCCAGTGATCACATAGTGGTAATGGTGTGTGTTCTATGAAGAAAATGCTAATTATCATTGACTATATTATCTGCATGCTCATCACATTACATATATAATAACAGGTACCTACTAGACAAGAGTCGATCTCCACTAATTTATGTTTATCTCAAGAATTTTTTCATTATTGTGATAGGGTTCTTAGTGGTTCTCCATATTATTTGGATGAGACACTCCAATAATGGAGTTCCCTTGTCATTCTAGTTCATTTGAGTGGAGGAAATGATGTTTGACATGATGAAAAGACTTAATCCCAATTTTCAATCGTATTTTCCTATGCTATATATTAAAGAATTTTCATTTATACTTTTAATCCTCACTTGCCATACGAAAAGTTTTCTTATTGGATACTCTCTCTATTTTCTATTTTTTCCATAGGTTGGCAAGAACATGCTTTGATACCACTATAATGTTTCACTTCCTTAAACTCCTTACAAATTCTATTCATATATATATATATATATATATTTCTCTATATTCGTAAATGACTTTCCTCCTAATACTTATATTGATTATTTCTCATTAGTCACGACTCTTGATAATTTAATAGTTTATATTGATTATTAATTAGTGTCATTAATATATATATATATATATTTATTAATATATTATCCCTTTATAAATATTAAATATTGTATTATATCAATTTATATATAAGTATATATTATTGGTATTATATCCTTATTTATTATCATCTCAATAATATGTTACATTTGATTCTTCAGTATTATATTATATTTATAATTTATAATGAAATTATATAATTTATATATTATTTACTTTAACAAATTAGTATGTAATAATAATAATTATATACCATCTTTTATATATTTATTAAAATAATTATTATAAGTATTTTTTTGCATTTATTTTTTGACCCATTTTGTCATAATCAGGGGACATGACAAGCATCTTAACCATATGAGTAATGTAAACTGAAACCACAACAAGATACTCATACACAAGAACACCAAATATGTTAACTAGGGAAACCCTGATTAGAGGTAAAACCCTGGTGGGGATGGTGCCCACAAGATGATGTACTAATATAAATACTCCTTGTTAGAGGATAGACCCTATTAGGAGTCTAGTACAACATTCAATACATATGAGTCCCTGTTAGTATTGAAATCTGATTAAAAAGATCATTGTTAAGAGAGATTGTTCAAAGAGGGAGATTGTTGAAGAAGACCATGTATTTCAATCATTTTTTGTCACTGATGTCAAATATATTATTTTATGGTAAGATAACTGCTTATAAGGTTCAAGTACTATCACTCAGTTGATTGATGAGGAGGATTTGATCAATAAGAGGTAACAATAGAACCTAGAGGAAAGGTTGAGTTATGATTATATAATGAAGTACAAAGATCGATTAAGACAATGATGATATGATGTTTTGATAATCTACTTAAGGTTACAAAATTCTAGTTACACTTAAAAAATTTAGAAGAACAAGTTACACAAAGTTTGTCTGCCAAGCTTGACCAAGTAGATACTAGGTGTCGAGAAAAGTTAGTGCAAGCAGAGTAAAAAGTTAGTTGGAGCCAAGTGAAAGAAAATTCTAGTGGAAGCCGAGCAAGATAGTTGATGTCAAGTAAAGTTTAGTTGATGAAGAGCATCACTAAACTTTAGTTGATGCCGAGTGATTTTATAGTTGATGCTGAGCAACGCAATATGTGTTGAGCATCAAAAGATTGATAGTGTGGAGCTACTGTATTATGTTAAAGATTGAAGATTCACCAAATCTAAGCTGACAAGTTTGTTTTATTGAAACTTGTGAATTAGGAGGAAGATAAGGTTGATGAGATGGTGGCACAAAAATTTATGTAAATTATTTGAAGGCAAATTCTAATGGATTCTAGGAGAAGTTTCCAGAAAAGACAAGATATGGTGTAGATACATTGTATCCTACCTAATCCATCCAAAATCCTAAATTGGATGATGGAAAATGAGTGGGAAGATATCCTGATTTCCTATTTATAAGAATGTCTAGTCATGAAGCAAAGTTTTCATTTGTGAGAACCTAAGGAGAAGAAGGAGTTAAGGGTCTTGCTTCATCAAGTGACCCAAGAGAAAAGTCTACAATGACATGTTAAGCAAGAAGGCTTAAGAAGATGAATGCTTGAAGGTGAACAAAAGCTATTAGAGCTACAAAGTATGTGTAAGAATTTTCCTTAGGGAAAAATCACCCAATATCAAGGAACTCAAGCACAAGCACAAAATAGACCAAAGTATGATTAGAATAATAATATCAAAATGAATTGATGTAATGTCATGTACATATAAACTAGGAGTGCCTGAATATAAAGGCCTCTAGAATGCTTCTAGAATGTCTAGGAGTTAGCACACTGATAAGTCTTACAACCAAGCACATGTCCACCATAAGTGGATTATCCTCCATTAAGCATAGGAGTAAGTGTGATGATGAGAGGATAAGCCTACAATGGTGCAGCACATAAAATTGTGTTGTAGACACAATGTGCTTAATTAAGAGTGAAAATAACTATGTTGTCAACATGAAAACTCAATTATTTATGCAAACTTTATTGTTGTAGACACCATGTGATGAATTAGAGTTTCTTACTTCAATGTTGTCAACATGACAACTCATAAGAGTAAAACAACTCCTAGGTGTCAAACTAGTAAATAATAAAATAATGCACCAACATAAGTAAACTTAAGTAAGGTGTAATAAGTAAATACTTATTTACATCAACACCCACCCTAAGTGCAACTTAGGGGAATGCACTTAAGCTCACAAAATCCAGGATGTATATGCATGATGGGTCTTGGCTTCTAGGCCATGTTAGTACCCATGTAAAAATGTAATGCAATCTCTCATAAAGTGGAGAAAGAGGGAAAACCTCACAAGGAAAACCCTCCTCCAAAAAGAGAGATGAAAAAAGTCAAGATGCATGGATGGATGGAGTAATCAAGACCCCCCCATTATGACATACATCAAGTATATACAATAGAGAAGTATGAGAAGAATACTATCCTAAAAGAGGAAAAGGTCCCCCCCATAAGAGAGAAGAAGAAGAAGAAAGGAGACAAGGTAGTCCCCCCCAAAGTAGAATGTCAATCAATGATAGCTGCTCCAATGTAGAAGATGATCCATGATTGCTGAATAATGTTCCTCCCCTTTGGAAGAAATAATACCATAGGTACATATGATATGCTTCCCCTATGTGTAGAAAGAATCTTGATGATGAATGGTGTCTTTGAGACCTATTCAACTATCCTTGTGTCAATACTGACTACAATGCCCCATTCAATTTTACTGAAAAGAATAATGTTGGATCTAGCAAGGATGGATATAGAACATATTCTAAAGAACCATGTGTCTCCTTAAATGATAAAGATACCTCCTACAACTGCTATACATAAGGATCCACAACCGTATCAATCTAGTAAAACCGATCATGTAGAGAATGGACAAGAGGGCTAGAGTGAGCCCTCACAACAACTAAAGAAGGATCTTCTTCATCAAAGAGAAGATGTACATCATCAATGATGTCTCCAAAATCTACTATGTATGACTCCACAAGAAAACCTGAAATATCTGCTATGTAGTCATCCATTGATGCTGGAACTAGAGGACAAGGTGTACCCTATTGTGATGATTGACATGAACCTATCACTGTAGAAATGTATGCATGTGGAATGTGCTGATGCTATGACATCATGCTGTATCTATCAATAGGATCCCTCATATTTGAATTTTTTGAATCACTATCATTGCTATCACTATTAGTTTCCACTATGTATGAATTGTAGAGAGGATTATAGGATAATCTTGGTGAACTTTCCTCAAAGTGAACATTCCTCTCTATAAAATCCCATGAGTCTAAGGATTCATAAGTCTATATGCCTTAACACTGTCTTTATATCCAATGAAAGTAAAAGACCTTGGTGATGCATTGCATTCCTTGGAAGATATGTTTGTCCATGTTAGACAACCAAAAACTCTGAAGTGTTTCACAACTAGTTTTCTACTGCACCATGCCTCAAAAGGAGTTTTCCATCGAAGGCATTATGAGGAGACCTATTAAGTATGTGATTGGCACTACTTATAGCTTTGACTTTAAGTGATGGATCAAGAGACTTGGCTTGAATCATATAAATTTCCATAGATTTAAAGAGTTTGAATCCTCATTTCTACAATGCTTGTCTTTTGTAGACTAAATTCTTCTAGATTCTAAAGATCAATACCCTCAAGTTCACAAAAGTCTCTAATTCTTGAGTTCACATATTTTCTTTCATTTTCCATACAAAGAACCTTGATGGCTTTCCCTGATTTCTTTTCAACATGACTCTTGAAGGCTAGAAACTTATCAAACACTTCATTCTTGTGATCAAGAAAGTAGATCCATGTGTAGCGTGAAAAGTCATCAATATAAGTGAGGATGTAGCAACCCTTGCTAACTTATGTCACTACAAAAGAACTTGCTAAAATAGTGTGAACTAACTCAAGAGAAACTAATGCTCTCAGAGAGTTCCCTTTATCAATATTCTCTTGTAGATGCATATCCATAGAACAATTTGAACATTCACCATTAGAAAAGTTGATTATAGGTAGACCTTTGACCATGTTGTTGGAGCAAAGCTGATAAAGATAGCGAAAGGCAAGATGACCATATCGCTCATGCCATAATGTACTTTGTGAATGAGATTGAGTCAACAAGGCATGTGAAGGAGACTTAGGCACAAAGTGGGAAAAAAAATAAAGCCTTTTGTGATGATTGACTTTACCCATTGCAACTAATAAATCATCTTTAAGATTACACACCATTACTAAATTAGGAAGGAACTCAACTTTATTGCCATCTCCATAGTGAGTGATTTGGTAGATTGAAAGGAGATTAGAGCTAAGGTTGGGAATATAGAGAACTTCTTTGAACTCCCTATTTTCCATCTCAACTTGTCTTTTCCCTTCAATTTGTATTTTTGTATCATCTCCTACAAAGATGTGTGGTACCTTAGACTGCTTCAATGAAGAAAAGTCTCCTTTTGAAAAACCCATATGATATGAGGCACTTAAGTCAAGAATCCATTCCCTTAAAGAACTTGAATTGGCCATAAGTGCTTTCCCTTTTCCCTTTGAAGTGGGTGGAGTTGAATCCTTGGAAGCTCTTGACACATTGATTTTGTTCTTCCTAAGTAGGTTTTCCAACTCATTGATTCTCTTAGTCTTGAAATGATGCTCATCATGATTTGATTTCTTGCAATATGCACAAAATAGTTTGTTCTTCTTATCATTATTTCCATTCTTGTTGGAAGAAGAACTGCCTTATTGTGAGGAGGAAGATTCTTGTGTCTTAGATTGTGATTTTTTCTTCCATTGTTTCTTCTTGCTATTGGTAGAACTTTTGCCACTTTGATTTGATTGGTTATCATTAGTAGCCACCAATTCCTTGGTCTTTAATGACTTGAGAATTCCCATATCTATCAGCTTGGGTTGTTCCAACATCAACATTTTTGCAAATGCATCAAATGTAGGCTTAGTGAAAGCACTTCCCATGTAGGGTAAACTTTAAGAAACGTTCCTCCAAAAAAAAGATGTAAAATTTTGGCTAATCTCTCATTTTTGCTATTTTAAATATTATTTTCATGGCAATTATATTAGAATCATAATTTTTGTGTAGAAAGTATTGGAAAATCTTTAGGAAGTTCATTAATCTCCATAGAATATTACAAATCAAATTGAACATGTTTGCCTCATGGAATATTATATAGATCATTAAATTATATTTTAAATCAATAGTGAAGACTAAATATTGGTGATATATCCCTAAAGTAGCTAGTAATTATAGTAATTATTAGTGAATTAATTCTAATTTCTCAAATAATATATAATATTTAGACAAGTGAAATCATATCATGTATCAAATATTGTGGCAAATATTTGAGTTTAAATATTTTAATAAAATAAATTATTAGGCAAATTTAAATATTTTAGAACTACATTTTATAAAAGTGTGGCGATTTAGGTTGCATTAAATCTTAAAATATTAGCCAAATTACTAGCCCAAAATTTCTAAAATTAGCCAATTGGAAAATATTAGCCACTAAAAAATACCTTTTTCCCATGGCCAACCTGTGAGTGTTGTAACTTGAAACAAAAGATGCATACTCTGAAGGTAGCCTCTTCAAGATGTGATGAATCAATCTATCATCCTTCATGGGATTACCACAATCTTTAAGTAGCTCTCTCAATTCATTAACTTTGTTTATATAGTCTTGAATTGTGTCAAAATTCTTAGGATCCAAGAGAAGTAGATCATCCTCAATTTGGAATCCCTTTTCCTCATCCACCTTACCATACAACCCTTCAAGTTTGTCCCAAGAATCCTTGGCTTCCTTAAAGCTGGAAATGTGGAAGAAGAGATCTCTGTGAACACGACTCCTGATGATTCCTAAAGCCTAATTGTCTTTAATTTGCCAATCAACTAGTGCTATAGCATCAGTGGGTTTGGTAATTGTACCATGAACACATATATATATATATATATATATTTAACCCTTTTTCCATTAATATACTCCATAAAATATCTTTCCATGTAGTATAATTGTGTGAAGTTAAAAGTGGAGTTTTAGGTGAACCCATGATGCTTAAAAAATAAAAGAGCACAAGAGAGAGAAAGAGGGACACAAAAACACAACAGACACCCCCCTATTCACTCAATCAAAAGACCCCCCCCCCCCCCCCCCCCAAAAAAAAAAAAAATGATGCTTTTGGCACTTTATATATAGTGCATTTACAATAGGTCACTTGTCAAAATGTACAAAGTGGACTTCTAATTTTTCTATTTACAACTACCTTATAAGGTTCAAATCTGGTACTAAGCACTGTAGCTTAGATGTACAACAATTTTGAAGAGTAATCAAAGTAATACAATGCAAAAAAGGACCTATTTCTAAAAGTGATATTTTTGTCCATACAAACCTATAATCTAATTGCAGATCTAGAAAGTAAACAAAAAATTAAGCACTTTCAAAAAAACAAAACCTGATTTGGAGTCTAGATGAGCCCATATGGAGCATTTGAAGTTACAAAATATAGGATTGGATAGGTAGAGTTGCCAAAAAATGCAATTTATAACAAATTCCTACACCAAAACTAGAATATAACAACACCACTAAAAATTTAGGAAATTCACACCTAATTTGGAGTTTGAATGACTGAATTATGGCCTTCCAAAGTTAGGCTATCAAATCAAAACTACATCTGAAGAGGGGTTTGGGTAGAAAAATGTGAGGTTAAATTAGATGACCAAATGACTATTATGGGAGTTCACATTTCCCTATGGATGACTGTCAAATGACCGTCAATTTTAACTTTGTGAAATGTTGACATTAGCAAAGATGTGTCCCCTGGCTGACATGGTAGTGACATCATGATGATGTCAATAGTATAATAGGCTGACATTATGATAAGCATCATAGGTATGGCCATATGAAAAAGAGTAGATGTGTCACCATACAAATTTGATGAGGTGGGTTGATTTGGATGTCTGATGCCAATGTGGCATGCTAATAGGGCTTTGGCTACATATGTGGCTAGGGTCAGTGGATGGTCTAATGCTGCATGGCTCCACATAGAAGTTACATGGCTTCACTATTAGTGCTAGTGTCAGAAGTGTAGAGGTGCCATGAAAAACCTACTGGAGAACTAAAGATAGGCTAGAGGATGTGGTTGAGCTGGCATGATCATTGAAAAAGTGTGGTCGGGCCATTAATGTTGTTGTTTCCAAAACTTGTGTGGCTGACAGTGGGTAGGAGTTTAGCTTAGTGGAAGATAAGTAAAGTGGTCACCATGGATAGAAGTCATCATTGTTGGTGAAGTGGTCAATCCCACATTAATGTAGTGGGAACACTTTACAATGTTTAAAAAGAAAGACCCATCCGTAAAAAAATAAAAGCCACTGGTTGATATGAATTGTTCACCAGTGTTGTGTGGTGTTGTCACGAGTTGATACTTAGCCACCAGTTTCTATGGAATATTGCAGTCAAGAAATGTGTTAAGCCAATGATATAAGGAATATTTTGTGAGTATAGTGAATATTCCCTATGGGGGCTAGGGTTTCACTACCAGGTTCCTACAAAAAACTTTTCTCTGTAGGCCTTGTATGCCAATTTTTTTGAAAAATTGTAGAGAATACTAGATCCAAAAATAGATTATATAGATCTAAAAATGATCATACTGTACTTGTGAATTGGGCCTTTAGGTGATAGTTTGCAAAAAATGTTTTCCTCAAATTTGACTATGGCCTATGGTAGGTAAATTTATAGTCAAATTTCACTAAATTGACATTTTAGATGCAATGGCGAGGTCCATTTGGTTCTAGATGCTTCTAATGACTGTGATACTCTATGTCTAAGTCAAGATCCTCCAAGAGGTGAAGCAAGAAAATGGTCTTGAATGACTATGTGATGAGAAATTCCCTCAGCTTTGATACCATGTAAGAATTTTCCTTAGGTAAAAATCACCCAAGATCAAGGAACTCAAACACAAGTATGGAATAGACCAAAGTATGATTAGACTAACAATATCAAAATGAATATATGTAATGTCATGTACATACACACTAGGAGTGCCTAAATATAAAGGCCTCTGAAATGCTTCTAGAATGTCTAGGAGTTAGCACATTGATAAGTCTTACAACCAAGCACATGTCCGCAAGGAGTGTATTATCCTCCATTAAGCACAAGAGTAAGTGCAATGATGAGAGGATAAGCCTACAAATGTGTAGCACATATAATTATGTTGTAGACATCATGTTCTTACTTAAGAGAATGAACAACTATTTTGTCAACATGACAACTCAGTTAATTATGAAAACTTTAGTGTTGTAGACACCATGTGCTGAATTAGAGTTGCTTACTCCAGTGTTGTCAACATGACAACTCATAAGAGTACACAAAATCCTAGGTGTCAAAGTAATAAATAATAAAATAATGCATTGACCTAAGAAAACTTAAGTAAAGTGTAATAAGTAAATACTTATTTACACCAATAGTATGAAGGTGAAGTAGAATTGAGGAGTGAACAAAGATCTATAATTTACAAAAAAAGTTGTAAATTGTATGAGATCAAAGCTCTACTATTACTCTCTAACAATTATATTAGTCTAGGGTAAATCATTTGGATTAAGGTTGACCTATTAGTCATTTGTAAATCCTTTAACCAGGTGGCATTCAAAGTGATTTCCCTAAAGTCCTCTAACAAGGCTCACTTCTAATAGGGTGATTGAAATCCCTTAACTGGGTCACATTTAACAGTGTTTATTATAACCTTAATAGGGTTGGCCTTTTATAGGGCATCACTTCAGAAGAGTAAAAATGAGTAGCATGTTACTGGTGTTTTTTTCCCTAATTGGGTTTTCATGTAAATCATTATGTCAAGTGTGTTGATGAATCTATTGTGTTTCATGCTTTACATTTATGCAAGTTTATTTGATAGTAACATACAAGTTTTAGTGATTTCATAATGGATGCATGCATGGGTACGAATGTTTTATGGGTTCACTAAGTTGTGAAAAGTTTTATTAGCTTTATTTATACATCTGGACCTTGGATAACTAATTTACCCCCTCCCTCAGATATTCTAAAGTATTCCAATAGTTAGGAGACTTTGAATCCCTATTAGGATATTCCAACCCTATGAGGAGTTGTGCCAACCCTATTGGGAGTCGTGGAATATAGCTAGACCCACTACCCAAATAGATTCAAAGGCAAGACCAATGAACCCACTATCCAAATGATCTCTATATTATTCCTTGTAGAATAATAGAACTGAAACGTACTTCCTTCCTCTATCTCTATCTTGTCTACCCAACCACTTCCTCTTTAGATCTTGTAACCAGATCTCAAGTCTTGCATCCAATAATCCCTTGGATTGCTTACTTGCATTCAGTAAGAACTCTTTTTATTTTCACACTTCACACTTAGACAAAAATCACAATACTTGAGAAGACTTTTTCAAACAAGGAAAACATATTTCCTTTATACCTTATCTTCATAATAATTCCTTGAGTCGACCTTGAGTCTTTCCCAATTAATTAAAATAAGATAATTAATTTAATTACAATTACAATAGAACTATATGCTCAGAGTCTATAAAAAAATTTACACATGTGATATGACACTTGCACACTCGCTAACATTATCATATGACTATCCTCTATCATTGCCTAACTACACATCTCTTCATTACATCTGGGATGTAAGATAGCCAACAATCATTAGGAACTACTTTCCCAATACTCTATCTCTAAATTGCTCTTTGTAAATTAGGTACAACTTCCATACACCTTCAACTTAGACTCCATGGACCTAACCACATCATCAAGACATTGTGTTGTACATGTCCATAATTGCACATGACTAGACAATCAAATCATTCTCCATACCATTAAGATCTCTGTTTGCTACTCTACTAGTCTTTACAAAAATAATGCTATGTTGAAATCAATGACAAACATAGTCATGAATGCAAAAAATCAATACTCTCCAATGCTTAGGATACTCCCCCAATGTAGTATCATCAAAATTAATGCTTATAATTTCCCCCTTTGGAATTGATGACAATATAGATGAAAAATATCTAGGTTCCAAGAATACCAAATAGAACTCTGCTACTTCTTTTTTCCTCATCTCATGCATATTCTCTCATATGCTTTAGGAAATGTTTTTCATACATATTATGTCCCCCATTGCTATCAATGTCAAAGACCTCAATCTCAATTTACTAATTATTGAATACCAATTGTATCATGTCCCCTAGTCATGATAGTGAAATAAAAGAGTTCTAATATGAAATCATATATTTTGGTATAATAATAATAAGTTACTTAGATATATATAGTAATATTGATTGAAATAGTGATACTATATTATCTATTATTAGTAATATATGATAATTGTACATAAAAATATTATATAGGATCATAAATGATCACTGTAATATCCCTCTTCCCAATCTTATAAATATTTACTACTTTATTTCATAAACAATCGATGATTCCTCTCCTTTGTGTTTGTATTCATTTATATATTTCATTGTGAGAAGGGATGTGTCTATTAAAAATAAGTTTTGTTACATTTATCATTTATTTATATTAATAATTTAATATTAAAATATTATTATATATGTGAATCATATCATATACAATTTATTTCTCTATGAAATATTACGATTGTAATGTAATATCATATTATATGATAATGATTTGATATTATTTTTAAATTTTTTTATATAAGTCTCTTTCTTATTTAGATGTTGCATTTGATATTATGAAATATTAGATTTATGATCCTATATAATATTTATATGTACAATTATCATATATTACTATTAATAGATAATATAGTATTATTATTTTATTCAATATTACCATATTTATCTAAGCAACATATTATTATTATGTTAAAATATATTATTTATATTACAACTCTTTTATTTCACTATCATGATTAGGGGACATGACAATCCACCCTTCCTCAATTTGCTTGTCCTCAAGCAATAATCACTTACACCTATGATTTCTTACAAAGTCAACATATATGATATACACTAGGATGCAAGAATCCATAAGACATACATGCATTTTATATCTTAATGCATGAAAAAAAAAATGTTCATGACTTCTTGCAAACATGAAGCATACATGAAGAAGGCACATAAATGCATGAAAACATGAAGTATATACGAAGAAGACACATTAATGCATGGAAACACAAGGCATACATGGTGCAAACAAATAAAGCCACATGTTATGAAATTCCTTGATTGTAAACTTGAAACCACAAAATCATTAGTGCACATTCATATACCTATACCAAGGAATACAAGTTAGTACATATAAGTATACTCTCAAAGAAGCTAATAGTTTTAATTAGGGCAAGGAAATCACATTAAAGGCTTGAAAAGACCTTGGTCCTCACCTTTCAAATGGATACCTTCCATCCCTCACCATGCCTATATGGTATACCATACCACAGTCCTCGAAACATTGTGGTGGGGTCCCATAGCTCGATAAACCTAAACCCAAGAGTTAGTATATACCCCTCTTGCCTTATGACTCAACCCTACCCTCTTACCCACCTAGTTTCTTACTAATTAATATAATCTTGGGATCATTTTAGAATCATTACTTCTTAATGATTGCCTTACTACAGTACTTAGGTATTGTAGTGGGGTCCCATAGCTCGATAAGCCTAAAGCCAAGAGTGGAATACATCCCTCTCTTGCCTTAGGGATCAGCCCTACCCTCTTACCTACCTAATCCTTTCCTTAATAACATGGATTTTCAATTTATCTTGGATCATTGTATTTAAGATAATCAATAATTAATATTAAATAGATAGATAGATATTTACTCTTAATATTTTACATCATTATTTAATTATCTAAAAATAATATTTACTCCATTTTTCTCTTATTTTATTTAATAATCCATAGATATAACTATCTATCCTTCAATATTAATTATTTACCAAATTTCAAAAATAATGAAATTAAGCTTAGCTTTCTTACCTTGACCCAAGGGTAGTGGCTTTATTTTCTTCATTAGGTTGAGAATGGTGCCCTTTTTTATTCACCCCTAGCTTTGTTTAATTTATGCATAAGTTGTATTATTGTTTGAGAGAGGAATAATCTCCTTTTAACTCTCCTTTCAAACTTTGTGCTTTCATCTCATACTTATTTTCTGTATGTATCATTATTGTGTTTTAAAACTTCTTTTCCTTTGTCTTACCTCCTGTCATTTCCTTAAATATAATAGCTCTTATGTCCTCTTGGTTCCCCTTGCCATCTATGGGACTTCATATTCCTTATTTTTAGATGTGACTATAGTAATAGATGGTATCATAAGGTATTCACCCTTCTCAAATAGTTCTCTTTACTTACTCCTTTTTGCTCGTTTGATGGGTCATGATTTGGTTATCATGATGTATGATTATCATGATGTATGATTATTTCTTAGAGGTGCCTTATGTTCGAGTATATTTTTCTATTATAAACCCTATTTTCTTGTGTTTTGGAGGTATGAATGGGATTTATGCAACTGGTAAGAACATCAAATTTTGTAATCTCTCCTACACTAGTAACTTGAGCACTTGTAATGACTCCTCTTTGTATGTTTCTACATGGAAATTGTGAACTCCTTGCTTTCTTGCTCAAAGTTTGTGCCAAGCATTACCATCTTGTTTGTGTAATTGAGAGCAAGGAATCTTGCCACATAGTGACCCTTCTCTCTTCAAGTTCTTATATTGTGGCATTTATAGGTTTACACTTAATTTTTGGTACTATATCAGACCAATATGTCTAATTCCAACCATCCATTTAACTCTTGCGGCTTATCTTTTCTTAGTACATGCAGTGTCTATTTCAATCAAATCAAGTTGACCTTTCTTATTTGCTCTCAAACTAATGTAGACCACTTGGTCTATATTTATTTTTTCCTTTTCCTTATTCATCATGGTAATGTTTGTATGCTCAATAAATTTTAGAATCAATGTATATTCGTCCATATAATGGTCTTGCTTCCTTCCATCCTATTTGATTGATTTCATCCATTGTATTGGTTGTGAAAGTATAATGATGCATCTTCTCGTGTGGATAAATTGTTTAGGACATAATGATATGGATAGTGTTGATTGTGCTCTTCAATATTCACAAGGTGATGAATGATTAGACTAAGGCATGCCTTCTTTCTCTTTTCATGGTGATGCTCATGCCTATATCTTTAAGACACAAAGAAGTGAATCTCACCCCATTTTATGTTAGCTTCTTGTAGAACTTCTATAGAAAATCATGTGCAATTTATGTTGTGTGGCTTCTAAAAATCCATAGATAGCTAGATGTATTTAACTCCATTCCTCTCACCAAGAAAACTTCCTTAGATTGACATGGTTTGAGAGATATTTTATTTTGAATATCTGCTCTAGCTGAGAGTTGATCATTTGATCCATATATTAAGAAATCAGTGACATTGTTTAAACAAACATGGTATCACATTACTGTGATACACTTAATAAGTGTTCAGACATTTAAAATATATAATCATTATATTATTATGATAATTTTTTCTATGTAAGTCTTGTACTATACTAGATTAAGGGATTATATCAATATCTATACATTGATTATGTACTTATATATATATATATATACATATATATATACATATGTATATACATTGATTATGTACTTATATATATATATATACATATATATATACATATGTATATACATATATATGTATATATGTATATACATATATATATATGTATATATATATATGTATATATGTATATACATATATATATATGTATATATGTATATGTATATACATATACATATATATATACATATATATATACATATATATATATGTATATACATATATACATATACATATGTATATATATATATGTATATATATATATATATGTATATACATATATATATATACATATATATATATATGTATATACATATGTACATATATATATACATATATATATGTATATACATATGTACATATATATATACATATATATACATATATATAGATATATATAGATATATATACATCTATGTACATATATGTATATACATCTATGTACATATATGTATATACATCTATGTACATATATGTATATACATCTATGTACATATATGTATATACATCTATGTACATATATGTATATACATCTATGTACATATATGTATATACATCTATGTACATATATGTATATACATCTATGTACATATATGTATATACATCTATGTACATATATGTATATACATCTATGTACATATATGTATATACATATATGTACATATATGTATATACATATATGTACATATATGTATATACATATATATATATATGTGAATAACATCCTTTCATATGGGCACAATCTGATAGTTTGTCTATTATTCAATTAATTGCACATGGATCTATATGTATAATTTGATTTCCCAATACTTTGTAATGTTGGATGCTCCCTTATATATATGATTGTTTGTTTTTCTCTTTGTTTGTTTCACTCTTTGTTTATTTTCTAATTATTATTCTTCCAATCCCGAACTATACTATATGAGAATCTTCAATGATATCTTCAGTTTTTGTACTATTTTTATTATGCTTGTATTTTTATCGATATTTTGATTTTTGTGTGCTAACTTAATATTTGATCAACACCCATTGATGGTTGAGTTGGATCATCTATTTCATAATATATGCTATTGAGATCCCAATTACTTCATAAGTGTATATATCCTTGACTAGTCAATATTATTCACTCTCTTTAAATTTATAAGTTGTACATTGCTAGGAATGTCTAATGGGGTTTAAATCATTTTTTTTGTATGCAGGTCTCCTTTCTACCTTTACCCTACAAGATGGTGGGATCAATGCTTTGATACCACTGTAATATCCCTCTTCCCAATCTTTTAAATATTTACCACTTTATTTCATAAACAATCAATGATTCCTCTCTTGTGTTTGTATTCATTTATATATTTCATTGTGAGAAGGGATGTGTCTATTTAAATTATTTTTTTAATATTTATCATTTATTTATATTAATACTTTAATATTAAAATATTATTATATATGTGAATCATATCATATAAAATTTATTTCTTTATTAATTTTTATGATTATAATGTAATATCATATTATATGGTAATGATTTGCATGTTATTTATTTATATTTTTATATAAGACTCTTTCTTATTCAGATGTTGCATTTGATATTATAACATATTAAATTTATGATCCTATATAATATTTATATGTACAATTATCATATATTATGATTAATATATAATATAGCATTATTATTTCATTGAATACTACTATATTTATCTAAGTAACATATTATTATTATGCCAAAATATATTATTTAATATTATAACTCTTTAATTTCACTATCTTGATTATGGGAAATGAGAAATTATTAATCAGCTGCTTCAAGTCATCATCTAACTCGAGTGTCCAAAGAAACTATTCAATACCAAATACCAAATACCAAGAGTCCTCAATGACTTAGTACATACCCAATACTCCTCTATTCAGGAAGCATCATCATTCAGTCCAATCAAATAATAGTGCTTTGTACCACTGGACTGATGCACTCTCTACATCAACTACTCAAAAGTAGATAGGGGCATAACCCCAAGCATACCTCTCAAGTACTCAAATGTATCTTTAGGAAAAGGATTCATCAGATATTTGCAATTTGATCCTTAGCACTCACAAACTCCAATTTGATCTCCTTTTCTGCTACTTTCTCTCTCAGCACATGACACTTAATAGATACATGCTTTGTCTTAGAATGCAATACATGATTCTTAGACATACTTACTTTACTTGTGTTATCACAGTAAATGATAACAAGTTCTTCAATCTCAATTCTGATATCCTTTAGCATTTTCATTATTCACATAACTTAATTATAGTTATTTTCTTTTGCAACATACTCTACCTCAAGAGTGCTTTGTGAAATGCAATCTTGCTTTTTTCTTACCTAAGAAACTATTCTTCTTGGACAAGAAAGAATTCTCCACCATTGGTTGTTCTTCTATCATCCATGCTACCTTCCCAATAAACATCATTATATGTGCACAAAGTGAAATCACTTAATCTATCTTACCTAGTTCCATAGTCAAATGCCCCATTTAGATATTTGAATATTCTCTTAACTACTGTAAAATGATATTCCTTTGGATTAGCTTGAAATCTAGCTACAATCCCAACTACATTTACCATATCTATTTTGATATGAGTGAGATACTACAAAACTCCAATCATTGATTTATACCTCTTGTGCTCCACTACAGGTATCTCATCTTTGTTGGATAACTCGTGACCAATTATCTTAGGTGTGCCAACAAGTTTGAAATTCTCCAAACCAAGCCTTTTCAACAAATATTTTAGGTACTTAGCTTGTGAAATGAATATATGATCATTATTCTACACAATCTGCAAACCTAGGAAAAACTTCATTTCTCCTATCATGCTCATTTCAAATTCATTCTTCAACTCCTTAGAAAATTTATCAGTAACTTCATCATTACCTCCAAAGATGATTTCATCAAAAAATATTACAATGATAAAAAAACCACCTTCAATTCATCTCAGTTACAAGTTACTATCTGCCATACCTATAGAAAATCCAAGCTTTGCCAAGTAACTATCCAACCTTGCATACCAGGTTCTTGGTGCTGGCTTCAGACCATGTCTTTGTCTTTTGATAAAGAATTTTTTTTTAGACTACTCAATATAAACCTCTTCTTCTATTTTTCTATTTATAAAGTAAGATTTAACATCCAACTAATAAACCTTGAATTTCTTGTTCGGTGCATAAGCTAGGAACATCCTTACTACTTCCATTCTTGCTATAGGTGCATATGTCTCCTCATAATCAATGTCTTATTGCTGTGAATAACCTTTACAAGAAATTTTGGCTTTGTTTCTCACAACTTCTCCTTGCTCAGTCATCTTATTCTTGAAAACCCATTTTGTTCCTATCACATTCTTGTCTTTTGGTCTAGGAACTAGCTCCCATGTATCATTATTTACTATCTAATCCAATTCTTCCTTCATTGGTTGCATCCAATGATTATCTTTGATTGCCTCATCTACTCACTTTGGTTCAACTTGAGATATCAAACATATCTTCTCATTTACCCTATTCCTTATCATTACACTATTATCTTTACTTCCAATTGTCTGCTTAGGAGGTTGATTTTTTGTCAATTTCTATTTGGGTTAGGAGTTGAAATCTTAACTCTTATCTCTTCTCTAGGTTCAGAACTCTATTCTCCTTTATGCTCAAAAGTTAGCACATCATTCTACAAGTCATTGTTAGTCTTAAACAAAACTTCAACATTCTGTTTAACAATTCTAGAGTTATTCTCTTATTCATTTGAATTATAATCTACCATCTTTTCTTTAGTTCCAAATATCTCATCAATCCTTACATTTGTATATTCAACTATTGTTTTAGTTCTATAGTTAAAACACCTATAGGCCTTACTTTTGAGTGAAAAGCCAAGAAACATACCTATTGAGCTGTCATTATGCACAATGCTAAAGGACAGGAATTCTCGCAAATTCTTCTCTTTACTAGTTAATCTTTTGAATTAACTCCAAGGTTATAGGTTGTCTAGCAATGTACTAAAATCTGCTTAGTTGAAGATAAATGTGATTGTTCACAAGGAGGCCTTTGCTGGTTCATTTTAAACTTGAATGGGATGTAGAATCTATTCGTTGTTTCAAAATATGCCCACAAAAGAACTACATTTTTGTATTTATCTATTTTTAATGAATGCAATCCAAAAATGAAACTAGTATGGATTCTTATTCTAATAAGGGGTTAGTAAAGAAAATAATAAAACTTTAAAGAAAATAACATGAAATTGAAATTCTAATGGACATAAGCTATTGAGAACAACATGTCTACGAGTTAAGCTTTCGAAGAAATCACTAGGTAACCAATGAAAATAGGAGCAACGCTTCCTAGATTCCACTGATGTAATTTTTGGTGAGAAACTTTAATGATCATATGATATTTAACCTTCTATCAAATTTCAAGACCACAAAAAGTGCACTCATGTGAGACAAAAAGTTATGCAAGTACAATTTGATGACTTCTTCTCAATCTAGATACATCAGTGAAATTCATAGAATTGTAGCAAACACCAGAATTAAAAGATCACACAACTAGAAACAATGCAATAAACCTTTGGCTCAATCATAATCTCATGAACAAAATTCACAAAACAACAATACATTTAGGAAAGAATCACTACACTCTAAATGCGAGCACAAAAAGCATAATTTTATTGCATAATAACGACGACCCTCATTATATGTTACAATGGGGTATTTATAAGAAATCATCTCCTAACTTTATGTTGAGAGTGAGAGATATTCTTCATGCAATAAAATGCTTTTATTTAATAAAACAAACCAATTATATAAAAACTAACAATTTAACTAGTGCTTAGTAGGAATCCATCCATATTTTATTCATTAATTGGATGCATGAGCCTTTACATGTTAGAAACAAAGAATTATGAGAAAAGAAAGAATGAGAAAGCCATCATTTGAAGTGGAAGTGTCTAGAAGTGCCAAAATTGGAAGCTGATCCTTCACTGGGTGTTTGTTGGAGTTAAACTACTATTAGAATGCATTTCCAATGCATGGAAAGCTCTATTTTTGTAATTGGAGTTAACTATTGGTGCACCTCTATAAAAGCACACTTGTGGACCTACACATTTGCATACCTCCATAGGGTCCAAAATCTCAAAATTTTACTAAGTGTCAAAATTGAAATTCTAGCTTTTGGGTTTGTTCCCCTTCATCCCAAAGCTATGTTTGGATGTTTTCCCTTGAATATCTCTATAATATTAGTAATTTTAGCCACATCTGGTAAATTTAAAGCCTCATATTTTTCCTTGACCTTCTGTTTATAATTATCTACCTCAATTTAGGTGTCATCAAAATCCCCAAGTTTGGTATCCAATTCCAACAAGGCTTCTTCTATTCTGAAGGCTTGCCAGATATCTTCATCACTAGCAGCTTCCTCAAAAATATTCCTAAAATTTTCCACTACTACCACAATAGGCAAAAACCTTTCAGTTTCCTCATCTTCAAAAACCTCTAAGCATGCATCACTGTAATACCTCTCTCCTTCCAAAATTATCTTCTGGGCTTGGTCCTTGAGCCAATGAATCTTTGCATGTAATGTTTCCATTACTTTATTACTATCAACAATTTTCTCTATCCAATCATTGATCATGTCCAACTCCTCCCCTATATATACATTTATGAAAATTCTATACCTTTTCCCCTTTGTGGCTTGCAAACTTTGTAAGTCCTTACTCCAGGTCCTTACTTCATCCATAATGCTAAAGTACTGCTTCAAAATTGCCACCATTTTATTCACATTCTCTTGCGTAGCATACACTAATTTTAGGCTTCCCTAGATAATCAAAATGCCCTTCTCTTCAAAACTTTCCCACCACTATTGACAAGCTTTCAAAAATGGGTCTATATGCATAGCTTCCCCTTCTCTGAGTATAGTATTTAATGTTTCCTCAAGGTGCTCATGATCTAGGGGACCAACAACTTCAACTAGATATCCTCTTAGGATTTCATTTTTCCTTCGAAGTGTACGGAGTTCTTCCTCTTCTTGTTCGATGTTTCTAAAAACCTCCTCGATCTCCATAGTCACCATTAATCTAGCTATATGTTGTGTAGGCCTCCCAAGTATGACCTCTTTGATCTAATAATCTTGTGCACCAAGGCTTTTTGTATCTATGTTATTAGGAGAGATGACCACTTGTGTAAAAATATCCTAATCCTTGGTACTATTGACAAATGCCAATAGTCTTGCTTCATGTGTTAGGGACTCAAGCTTGATGGGAGACTAGGCCAAAAAGGTAGGAATTGTAACTTTCTTTCCTCTACATTTCTCAGGCTAGGCTTGAGCATAAAAGATCATAGTGTCAGGTATTGGATCAAGTTGAAAAGGCTTCTTGATTGAATCCTTTGTCATTCTGATGACATGCCTTCGTTGATGATTAATATCATTGCCCTCTTCCCTGTCAACCTCAACATTCATTATGGGTCTCTCTCCAATTTTGTCTAAGTTGAATAAGGGGTCTAGTAGCTCCTTAGAATCTTGTTGCCTTATTTCCTTTAGAATGTTTAGTTTGAGAACCTTCTTTTCCAAATACAAAGTCATCCTACAATATTCCCTTATACAAACATCATAGTCATTTGTTGTGTTCATCCAATTTTCTTCAATGGCCTCTTTGTGATGGAATTCTTTGCTAGCCAGACTCTCCACTTTGCCAATATTATCAAAATAGGGTCAGGGAGAGTTGTATCCATCTAGGGGATAATGTTCCCACTCCCACTCAAAGGAAAAAATATCTTGCTTTCATTTCACCTAGTATGGTCCTATGACCAGGGACCATGTCTAATAGGGTCTTTGTTACTTCTTGACCTTGTCATAGGCAAACTCAATCTACCATGTAATCTCTAGCAAAACTAGTTTATCACTTGAATATCTAGGGAGATTCTTAGGGTTGATAGAGGCACTGACTACCCATAGATATGTGAATGTCTTAAACTAGATGTAATAGGCTCTGAGAGCTATTATCTGCACTATTGCCTCATCAAATAACCTCTTTGCATAATCTCCCTCTATGAATCTAATGACCATGAAATGAATGCATCATTTATGATTCTATATTCTTTGCTTTATGCTGAGAGTTTCTTCCTCACCAGTCAACGGTAGATAATGTAGGGCCAGGCATTAGGATCCTACATATTGCCTCTTTTGTACAGTCCAAGGTAGTTTATTGTTCTTGCTGCTAGCAAATATACCATGCAAGAAGTCATATAGAACTTCTTCTTGTCTTTGACTGCCCCCAATTTCTCACACAAGTTTTCACTTAATGTGGTGTCCCAATCCAGTGGCATCTTCGTTGTCTTGATAGTTTTAATAAAGTTGATCATAAAAGTGCTAAGGTGGCCAGTTGTTGGTAGACCCATGATCCTACTTAGAAGAATGATGGAATAGCCAATATCCTCTTCAATGTATCCCCTAGTCATGTCCACCTTTCCTATTATCCTTCCCAGAGGGGAGCTTCTCAATAAGATAGGAGGATTGAATGATACTCATCACTTTCTTTATGTGTTTCCTATACCACTTCTCTGTTGCTTCATAGGAGAGATTGATGAATTGATTTTCCCTCCAGAGATGGAAGACCCTTTCAATGTAGTTAGGCTAGAGGTCCAATACAACTTCCCTTGTCACACTCTTCATCGCCCTTTCCTCAGGAACAAAGTGTTGAGCTAGTGTCATAATCAACTTTAGTGATTTTACTAACGTTGGGTGCAAAGCTGTGCTTACCTATCCTAATCAGATCAAAGTAGACACCAAAGTAGATCTCTCCATGAGTTTGTTGCAAATTCTGAGGAACTCTTCCAAGTCTATGTGTCCTAAGTTAGTGTTTTTAATCTCAAAATAGTCATCTTGGAACCTTGACTTTGATGGCATGCCTTGGAACTTGAACACAATAGGATTAGGTGCCATTTTCTCTCTGGATGTAGATGCCATTATATTTTCATGACACAAGGAAAAGTTTTTATTAGTTAAAAATAATGAAAACCTAAAAATTAAAAGTGCAAAACATTCAATTCCCCTTTTTAGTTATGAAAGGAAAATAATAATAAAAAAAAGGTGCGCACTTGCGCACCAGATTAGGTGCACAAATGTGCATGCATTTGGTAGTGGGATTCATTTTGCAAGTTTGAATTTTTTTAATTAATTAAGTAAAAAAAATAAAAAATTATTTTGGGGAAGTGCGATGCACACACATCATGGGGCATAGAGCACATGCCATGGAAAGTGCAGTAATGAGCATGCATATGCAAGGAGTGTAGGAATGAGCACATGGATGTATAGAGCATGGGAGGCACATACATTAGATGTGCACATAGTGGTGAAGTAGTGCAATGGTGGGTATATGTAATAGTACAGGATGTACAACATGAGATGCATGAGGCATCGTACATGGCGTGGCATGGTGTGTGTGCAGTGATGCTGAGTTGATGCATATAGTGTAAAGGTGATGCACATTGGCGAGTAATGGAGCATTGCATGTAGTAGTGGGCATGTAGAGGCATTATGTATAGCAGTGTAGCATGAGCATGACAACAGAGGGGCATTTGGAAAATATGTACATGGTGAGTAGAACATGCCATGCGTATGTGAGTAGCCAATGTGGTGTGTAGTGCGAGGTTCAGGAGAGATACACATGTAATAATAAGTGTGATAGTTGGTGCTGTAGTGGGAAGTGCATGTGGCATGATGCACACAACAACATGTGAGGGATAGTGTGTAGTGCATGCAATGAGGGCATGAGGTGTGCAGTACAAGGGCGCAGTTGTATGGAGTGCTTATACTTGCACAAATGTGCACATTATGGAAAAGCATGAGGTGCATGAAATGTACAACAATTTTTTTTGCATGTTCATGTTTTGCATGTTTGTGCACCTTTATGCAAGTGTCGAGCCAAAACATGAGGAGTGTAAAGTGTGGAGGGCGTGGTGCAGGAGTTTGAAGTTAAACAACACAATAATGAAAAGGTGAAGAGGTTGGAAGGGTGCCAGGGTTTATATATCCCTTCCCACCCTTGGGGTGCATGGTGTGACCCTACACAAGTGCGTAAGTGTGCACCACACAACACCAAGGGTGGTGTTCCCCTGCGCACCATGTCAGGTGCACGGGTGCACAATTTTTTATGACCTTTTTCAAAATTTTTCAATTTTTTGGGTTTTTTGACTTTTTTAGTTTTTACTTTTTTGACTCTTTGAAATTCCTAGATCCTAAATTATGAGATCAAGGATCCAAAAAAAGTAGGGGGTCCCCATTCCTAGTAGGGAATGGGGTGTGCATTGTGGAGCCACAACAATACTGTCATCACTTCTTGGATCAAACTTACCAATGTCATCATCTCAATTGATATAATGTTTTCTCCCAAATATCTTGAAATATTTGACTGATGGTGAATGTCCAAACCATAGTTCATAAGGTGTCTTATCCATACCTTTTCTGATCTATACTCTATTCAGAGTATATACTGCTATATCAACTACTTCTCTCTAGAATGTCTTAGAAACATCATTCTTAAATAACATCACTCTAACTGCTTCTACTATAGACTTATTTCTTCTCTCAGAAATCCCATTTCGCCTAGGTGTTCTAGGTGTAGATAGCTTTCTTTTCATTCCATTTTCTTCACAAAATATGTTAAATTGTCTATAGGTGAATTCTCCTCTATTAGATTTCAAACACTTAATCTTAACACCAGATTCATTTTCAACTCTATTCTTAAATATCTTAAACTTCTCAAAAGCTTCAGATTTCTCTTTAAAAAATGCTACCCACATCATTCTTGTCAAATCATCAACAAAAATCATAAAATACTTTTCACCATAAAATTATCTTATTCTAGAAGGACCTCTTTGATATGTGTGAATGATCTCCAACTTCTCTATGGCTTGCTAAGGAATGATACTTTCTTCTACTTAGACAAAATACATTCCTTACAGACAACATTAGTAGGCTTAACAATCTTAGACAAGTCTCTAATTGGAAAAATTCTACTAACCTTCACAATGTTATCAAAGTTTATGTGATAGAATCTTCTATGCCAAAACCAACTTTATCCACTTTAGCTACTAAACATGTCATCTCAGTAGGATTCAACTAAAATAAATTACCTCTAGATCTAGTGCTAGTTTTAATCAGCTTACCATCTATGTCTTTGATAGTGTAGGTCTTCTTAGTAAATTGCAACAAATAACCTTGTCCACCAATTGTCCAACACTAAACAAGTTATGCTTCAATACATCAACAAAATAGACATCATCAATGTTAGTTTTACCATCAAGAGTAATGGATCCAATTCCTTTTATATGATAGGATGCATTGTTACCAAATCTAACAATACCTCCATCATGATTCTTGAACTTAACAAAATTATTCATATTACTATTCATGTGATCTGAACAACCACTATTAATTATCCAATCAAACTTCCTTTCCAATTGGGTAGCTAGAGCTCTTTGTTCTCTAATTTCTCTATCAATATCATCTTCCTTGATAGCCACAAATCATAATTCATTACCACTTTTACTTTGACCTTTCTCATCAGATTCTTCATATTCATTTGCATATAAACAATTTGTATCTCTATCTCTTCTAGGATTAAACTCCCCCTTATAATTTTTTTCTCTTTTAGGGAATTTAGATGCACAATGACTAAATTCATTACAAGTCCAACATTTAAATATTTTCTTACCATCTTTTTCTCTTCTCACCAGAAGGGATATTCCTTCCTCATTCTTCTCATCTTCATTAGCTCTACTGCTACCAACAAAATCTCCATGATTTCTTGCACTTGTTGTTAAATTAGGTCAATTTTTTAGGGCACTAAAAGCTATTTCAAATCTTGCAAGTTATTTGGACTATCTCAGATCTACTTCTACTAATTCTAATCTTCAAAGTAATGTCTTCTTAGTGAAATCCTTAGTACAAGGAATTGCTAGATGAATCATTTGAGTTATTGTTTGAATGGTGGTGTAGAACTTTTCAAGATCTTCCATATGGCTTCATCATCTTCCTTGGTTCCACCATGTGATCAAATTCCTACAACCAATTTTGATATTCTGCCAATATAACTTCTTACATATTCATCTTCCATTATTCTATCATCTTGAAATGCACATATCCAATTCCATAATCTCATTCCTTTTGCATGATCACCACCTTCAAAAGTAGATTCTAATACTTTCCAAATTTCATGAGATGTTAAAAGTGACTTTACTTAATTGTATTCATTCTTTAGAAGAGCTATCAGTAGGGATTCTCTTTCTCTTATGTTGCACATGAATAGATCTCTCTCTATTCTTCATTGCATCCTTCAAGCTTTTCTTCATCAATGATTGACTTCCAACTCTTTGTTAAGATCAAATATCCTGGACACATGCATAACATATGAGTATTCATATCGTCCTTATAATTATCATAGTTGGCCCCATTAAATCTTGGACTATCCTTCCTGAACATATTGACCATTGATCTTCTGAAGTTGTTAAACTTATTCTTCAAGGATTTGATGCTTTGATACCAATTGTTAGAATATGTAGTCCATTTATATAATTGAGAGGGGTGTGGGGAGGGGATGGGATGAATCAATTATCCAACTAATGTCACAAATAACAAGAGTAAACAATCTAAACTATATGAGTAATGTAAATTGAAACCACAACAAGATACTCATACACAATACCACCAGATATGTGAACTAGGGAAACCCTTGATCAGAGGGAAAATCCTAGTGGGGATGGTTCCCATGAGATGATTTATTAATATAAATATTCCTTGCTAGATTATAGATCCTATTAGGAGTCTATTACAACATTCAATACATATGGGTCCCTATTATGAGATTCCAACCCTATTAGGAGTTGTGGAAGATAGATGGATCCACTACCCAAATAACTTCAAAGGAAAGACCAATGAACCCACTAACCAAATGATATTTGTATTATTTCTTGTAGAATAATATAACTAAGATGTACTTCCTTCTTCTATCTCTGTTCTATCAACTTGACCTCTGCTCCTTTAGATCTTGTAACCAGATCTTGAGTCTCACATCCAATAATCCCTTGGATCTCTTAGACACATTCAGTAAGAAATTTTCTTCTTTTCATACTTCACACTTAAACAAAAATCTCAATACTTGAGCACACTTTTTCAAACAAGGAAAACATATTTCCTTTACACCTTATCTTCATAATAATTCCTTGAGTCAACCTTGAGTCTTTTCCAATTAATTAAAATAGATAATTAAATTAATTAATTTAATTACAATTACAATAGCACTGTCAGCTCATAGTCTATATAAAACTTTACATGTGTGATACTAAAGCTTGAAAACTTGTTGATGTCATCATTTGACTATCCTCTATCACCTAAGTACACATCTCTTCATTACATCTAGGATGTAAGATAGCTAACAATAATCAAGAACTACTTTCCAATACTTTGTCTCTGAACTACTCTCTGTAAATCAGGTACAACTTCTATATGCCTTTGAATTAGACTCTATGCACTTAACCACATGATCAGGAGACTGTGGTGTACATATCCACAATTGTGAATGAGAAAAAACTCAAACCATTGTCTATACCATCAAGATCTCTATCTGTTACTCTTCTAGTCTTTACAAAAATAATGCTATGTTCACATCAATGACAAACACAACCATGAATGCAACATATCAATACTTTCCAATGCTCAAGATACTCCCCTAATGTAGCATCATTATAATTAATGCTAATAATGCCTATGTGGGAAGTAGATGAGGCTCAATGCTAGGTGATTTTTTTTAGGTACAAGAAGTTGAGAAGTATGGAATGATGAACTTCCTTATTGAAAGTCCCATGAAATCTATAGATCCTTGCATTCTCTTTATACAAAAAAGCAATATGAATTGGAAATACTCCTTATTTAAAACTCCCTTATAAGAAATATAGGAAATTGAGAATGAAATCAAAAGAATGCATATGAAGGTCCTAAAAGACATGAGATTAATAAATCCCATTGGTATTTTATAGTTTGAGGATGGAAATAAAGATTTAGAGACTTTAATAAAAAGTTTCCAAGATGCCATGTTTAAGATCATAGATAGTGTCACCCCAACTCCTCAAGGTTTTACCATGTTGGCTAACATGGAGTCTATGTTGTACCTAAATAGGGAACATTTACTTAGGAATAGAAAAATAATTAACAAACTCAAGTGAAAAAAGAATGCCTGTAGGGAAAAAATACTAAGTCTGAATAATCCAAATTCTTTCACAATCCAAGAGTTTACAAGTTCTTTTAGGAGTTGGAAGCTGGTTAAGTAGGCCACATCTAAGGAGGATAACCTCAATGAAGTGAGTTAGTTTCATTGTAGTTGTCTTTTTGAAGACTTTTTATTTTGAAGACTATTTAAACTAATTAGTTTTCATAACCACTTTGTAACCAAGATGGCCAGGTTTTGATGGAGGCCTATCATGATTTGAGACTATATATGTGTAGGAAATATAAGAGGAGTAATTGAGAGAGGAGGGGTGAACTAGTTACCACTAAAATAAATCCCAAATCCCTTAGATGTCAATGTAAAGCATAAACTTAACTAAAAATACCGATGCTCAGTTAATACGCAGATACTCAATTTACACTAGTAAATGTTGTAACTCGGTAAACACTAAAATAGTAGCAATAACTTGATAAATGCAAATCTTAATATATTTTTTGTGATTAGCCTTATTTAACCTAGTTGATTACACATAAAAGAAATAGCATGAACATAAGTGACACTAAGATTTAACATGGAAACTCAATTTGGAAAAAACCACCAATTGCAACTAGTTACTATTTTTCACTCTTCTAAAGTGAGCCTTGTTAGGATCCAACCTTGTTAAAGGTTACAAAACACACTATTAGGTATGATCTTATCAGAGAATCACCCTATTAGGAGTGGCTTTGTTATAGGTCTTTAGACACTTCAATCTAAAAATGCCACCTTTTTAATGGATTTATAAATAGCTGTTAAGTTAACTCTATTAAGAGATTTAGATCACTGCAACAATGGTTAGAGAGTAACAATGAGATGACATGATTTCTGATGCAACTAAATTTTTGATTACAGATCTCAATTTTGGCTTGTATGCTTGATCCTTCTTGATCAAATGTATCTTTGTATCTCAACAAGGATATTTTTCTTATCCTTCTAATTCACTTCCTCTAAGAATCTTCAAATCTTCTATTATGTTCCACATATTCAATCCTCAACTTGACCTTATATTTATATCTTACACATTGTCAAGTTGGCTTTAATACAACTTATCATACTTGATATTCATCTCTTCAATTGGCTAGAACCAACAAAAAAATTGATTTAACTCAATATGACAAAATACAAAAATCCTTTGTTAGCCGACCCTACTTGTAGACACTAACTTATAAATAATTTTCTTGTGTTAGCCAAGTGAACTCAGTTAACATTGCATACTTAAAAAGTTCCTTTGGTAATCAAGTGAGCTCAATTAACAATGGTTCCATCCAAATTTTCCTTCATTAACTGAGTGAGCTAGGTTAACATTCAAATCTTGCAAACTTCTCTTTGTCACTTGCGTGAACTCGATAGAAATTGTCTTATGAGCTTGGAAAACTATGGAATGCTCAATAGACATAAAAAAATATCTTCAAATACTTGAGTGAGCTCAACATACACTAACTAGAAATGATATAACATTTTGTGTAACATCAAAGACAATACATAATTAATCAATTATTTTCAACAATCTCCCTCTTTGGCATTGATGGCAACAAAATATGTTATAATAAAATGAAATTGTAGAGAAATAATAAAGTAAGGAAGATATCCATGGTTTCATTCTGATTCTCATCCATTATAACTCCCTCTATTGTTGTAAACTCTCTCTGCCTTTAGTTTCTCCCTCTATCTACAAACTCTACCTTCAACATCTCCTTCTGATAGAAAACTTTCCTACTATGATATCAGACCAAGTTCTCCCTTTTTGACATCTCTAGAAATGTACTCTCCCTCTTTATAAAATTTTCTGTAATATGACAAAAAAATCTCCCTCTTTGACATCTCATTATAAAGACAATATTCAGGTAATATCAGTATACCTTCTGTATAGATTCATATGCAATGTGCCCTTTTCAATACTGCATCAATTGACTAATCTTCAACATGATCTAGTTGATGCATCATTAAATTTCATTTAGTGAAATTCATATAGAGGAATGACCCCTCATTACCTCTTAGATAAAAATATGCATCCTTAGGTAATGGCTTAGTAAATATGTTTGTAATTTGTTCTTTAGTATTCACATATTCCAATCTTACCTCTTTATCTTGTACCAATTCTCTTAAAAAATAATATTTTATAGCAATGTGCTTGGTTTTGGTATGCATCACATGATTCTTTGATATATTAATTGCATTGGTGTAATCACAAAATGTAACCACTGGATCCTTGATTTCTATCTTCATACCTACCAACATTTTCTTGAACCAAACAACATTGGAACAATTAACTAATATTGTCACATATTCTGCCTCTATTGTGGACTAAGAAATACATTTTTACTTCTTGCTTTTCCAAGATACTAGTCTTTTACCAAGAAAGAATGCTCCACCATTGGTGCTCTTGTATCATCAACACTTCTTGTCCAATCAGCATTTGTGAATGTTTTCAAATCTAAATTGCCTCCTTTTTTGTACCATAATCCATAGTCTTTAGTACCCTTTAATACCTCATGATTCTCTTGATTTCCATCATGTGATTTTATTTGGGATTTTATGAGAATCTTGCCACCATACCAATTGCTAATGTAATATCAGGCCTTGTGTGCACTACATGTTGCAATCTTCCAATAATTGATCTGTATGTGGTCTAAGATCTACCTCTTTGGAATCATCATTTTTGGAAAGCTTATGTCTAGGAGACATAGGTGTTCCAACTAGTCTTGAATCTCCCATTCCAAAATTCTTTAGTATCTCCTTGATATATTTGGATTGAGTAATGCAGATACCATCTTTTTTCTACTAGATCTACAATCCAACAAAGAATATTATCTCTCCAAACATGGAAATCTCAAATTCTTTACTTAGCTCTTTTGAAAATGCCTTGCATAAATTATCATTTTCTATAAATAAAGTTTCATCCACAAAGATTTTAGCTGACACAATTTTCTCGTCTAGTCCTTCTTTGATGTATAGGCTGTTGTTATATTTTGTTCTTTGAAAATCAATCTTTATCAAGTAGTTATGGAGTCTTTCATACCAAGCTCTAGGAGCTTGCTTCAAACCATACAATTCTTTGTGTAATCTATAGATCATATCCTATTTTCTAGGATCCACAAAACCTTCAAGTTTTTCTATATAAAATTCCTCTTCAAGAATTCCATTCGAGAATGAAGATTTTACATCTATTTGATAAAATTTAAATCCTTTATGTGCAACATAAGAAAGTAAAGTTATAAAACCTTCTAATCTAGCAATAGGAGCAAAAGTTTCACAATATTCAATATATTCTTCTTGAGAATAGCCTTTCCATACTAACCTTGCTTTGTTTCTGGAAACTTCTCAATCTTCATTCAACTTATTTCTAAAAACCCATTTTGTGCCAATTATATTTTTATCCTTGGGTCTAGGAATAAGAGTCCAAGTCTTATTTCTCTCTATTTATTCTATTTCTTCATTCATAGAATCAATATTACTTTCATTATCCAAAGCATCTTTCATTGATCTAGGTTCAAATTCAGCAAGCAAATCTGTACCTTTTAATTTGTTTCTTTTCATTGTTCCATCTAACTTGTCTCCAATGATTTGATTAGGTGCATGGCACCTTTTGAAATTTCTTGCTAGAATAGGTATTTTGGATTTAGAATTTCTTCCACTAACCTTTCCATGATCTTTTTTATCAAGCTTGAGTCTCATTATCTATGACTTGGGTCCATCAGACTTAGTTTGCTTTGGTAACAATTTGGTAGCTTTTGATTGTGACTTGGGTCCTTCAGACTATGACTTAGGTTGCCCTGGTTGTAACTTGATAGCTTTTGAAGATTTCAGGGACTTAGGAGGTGAAGTCTTCTGACTTCTAATTTGACTTGGCACTATATTAGGTTCATGGTAGACAAACCTTCTATAATCCTCAGGTTCTTTGCTTCTTTCTTCTTCACTCTTTTCTGCAAACTCATCAGTTCTCACATGTGCACTTTCTATGATATTATGACTTGAAAAATTTAAAAATTTGTATGCTTTACTTCTATAGGAGTATCCAAGGAATATGCCTTCATTACCTTTGACATCAAATTTATCTTTCGTAGAGTCCTTCAAGATATACCATTTTCTACCAAATGCTTTCAAGTAGCTTACATTAGGTTTGTAGCCATTCCATAGTTTATAAGGAATTTCATTTATGCATTTATTCAACAATACTCTATTCAAGGTATATACTATAGTATTGATTTCTTCCTTCCAATATTTGATTGCAACACTCTTTTCTATCACTAAAGTTCTTGCACAATCCATGATGGATATGTTCCTTCTTTCAACTATACCATTCTATTGTGGTGTGCTAGGGGCTGGTACTTGCACCTTAATTCCTCTTTCAATGTAGAATTCATTGAACTTATTTGAAATGAATTCACCACCTCTATATGATCTCAAACACTTTAGTTTCTTTCTCTACTCTTGCCAGATGCCACTTAAATTTTTGAAATGCTTCAGGATTTTCTTTCAAATACATTATAGTCATCATTCTAGAATAATCATCAATAAAATGAATAAAGTACTTATCTCCATTGTAACTCTCAATTCAAATATGTCCACATAAGTCTATATGAACTAGCTCCAAGACTTCTTTGGAATGACAATCCTTGCTTTTAAAACTTGTCTTTGCCATCTTACCAATTTGACAATTTTTACATAGGCCCATATCAAGTTTCTTTAGGCTAGGAATACATCTTACTCTTTTCTTCTTTCTTATATTTATTATATTATCAAAGTTCATATGACATAACCTTTTGTGCCATATCAAACTTTCTTCTGCTCACATAATAAAACATGAACTTCCATTGAGATCTAGGTAGAATAGGTTACCTTGTATTTATTTTCCTGACCCAACTAGATTTCCTTTTTCATCCAATAGTTTGGCCTTCCCATTCATGAATTCTACCTTGAATCCAATGTCATTTAACTATGCCACACTCAGTAGATTATGCATTATTCCTTCAACCCAATAAGAATGATCGCATTTAAGTTCATTGGTTAGTGAGATGCAACCTTTGTCCTTTATGCAAAAAGGTTCATTGTTCCCAAACTTCACACTTCCACCATCATAATGTTCCATATGTTCAAACTTTGTTTTGTCACTAGTCATATGATGTGAACAATCACTATCACTAATGTATCATTTTTTCTAACATGAGAGATAAGTATCATTTTATCTCCTCCATCATTAGATTCATCTTTTACAACAATATATACCATTTCATCATCTTAACTACTATTTGAACCTTTAGCCATAAAAAAAAATTTCTTACCTTTTCCCTTGTAGTCTTTGTAGTTCTTAGAATCCTTCTTTCCATTGTACTTGTTGTGCTTCTTTTCATCTTTTTCTTCTTTTTTTCGACATCTTGCAAAAAAGTGTCCAACTTCTTCACAAGAGAAATAGATTAAAGGAATCTTTCCTTTGAACATTCCTTTTCATTTGAGATATCTTCTTGCAAGAAATGCCTCAATAGTTTCATGATCACTATCATAACAATCTTCCTCTTCACTTTTAGATTTTTTTTCTTTTGACTTTTTGGATTTCTTCTTGAGTGACTACTTGGCTTCAAATATAAACTCAAGATTACTAGAACTAGGAACATAATTATCATAGTTATCTAGCTCAAATGCTATCAATCTTCTAATTACTGCATCCAAATTTATGTCATTCTTTAGATTACATCTCATTTCTTGGATTGATGATATGCTGATTGCATATATAGGAAGAAGTGTTTTAAGAAATTTACTAACCATTGTTTCATCTTCAATCTTTCCTCCTGAAGCTTTGATAGAAAAAATAGTAGCTTTGATTCTCTCATTGCATTTTGCAATGTTCTCATCTTCTCTCATCTTTATTTGATCAAATTGTCCTATGAGACTTTCAGCTTTAGCTCTTTTTACATTATCATCTCCTCCATAGATAGCTTTCATCTTGATACACATTTCATAAGTAGTTCCACAGTCTTTGACCTCATCAAATTTGGCATAGTTGACAGATGAAGCTATATCAATCAACATGATGTTAGGACTCTTCTTCTCTGCAATTTCTTAAAACAACCATAATTCTAGTAGGTGTCATGTATTTGGTATCTAGATACTTTAGCCCTGAATCTCCAATGGTTTCTAAGTGCAACCTCATGAGTTTTTACCATGCCTTAAAGTTATCCTCATTTAGCTTTTGGATCTCCCTTCTATAAGACATCATGATATTTTACTTAGGTCCTTGAAACCTTTTCTGTAAGCACCAAGAAGCTCTAATACCAATTATTGGAAATATAAGAGGAGTTACTAAGAGGGGAGGGGTGAATCAGTTACCAGTAAAATAAATCCTAGATCCCTTATATGTCAATGTAAATTATAAACTCAACTAAAAATACTGATGTTTAGTTAATACACATATATTCAGTTTACACTTGTAAATGTTGTAACTTGGTAAACATTGAAATAAAACCAGTAACTCAACAAATGAAAATCTTAAGATAGTTTTTGTGATTATCTTTATTTAACTTAGTTTCATATACATAAAAGAAATAGAATGAACACAAGTGACACCAAGATTCAACATGGAAACCAAATTTGGGAAAAACCACCAATTGCAACTAGTTACAATTTTTTACTCTTCTAAAGTCTTCCCTGTTAGGAACCAACCCTATTAAATGTTATAAAACACATTGTTAGGTGTGACCCTATTAAGGATTTAATCACCCTATTAGGAGTGGTGTTGTTAGAGGTTTTAGACACTTAAATCTAGAAATGCCACCTTGTTAGAGGATTTACAAATAACTATTAAGCCAACTCTATTAAGAGATTTAGATCACTACTACAATGGTTAGAGAGTAACAATGAGATGACTTTATTTCTAATGCAATTGAATTACTGATTATAGATCTTTATTTTGGATTATATACTTGATCCTTCCTAATCAAATGTATCTTTATAGCTCAACAAGGATATTCTATTTATCCTTCTAATTCACTTCCTCTAAGAATCTTCTAATCTTTTGTTATGTTCCACATATTCAATCCTCAACTTGACCTTCTATTTATACCTTACACATTGCCAAGTTGGTTTGAATATACCTTATAATACTTAATATTCATCTCCTTAATTGGCTAGTACCAAAAAATAAATAAAATGAGCTCAATATGACAAAACAAGAAAATCCTTTGTTATCCGACCCTGCTTGGTAGACACTAACTCAAAAATATTTTTCTTGTGCGAAACAAGTTAATTCAGTTAACACTGCATATTCACAAAGTTCTTTTAGTAACCAAGTGAGCTCAGTTAACACTAGTTCCATCCAACTTTTCCTTGAATAACCAAGTGATCTCAGTTAACACTCAACTTATGCAAACTTCTCTTTGTCACCTGAGTGAACTTGGTAGACACGATCTCGTAAGCTTGACAAACTATAGAATGTTCAACAGACATTGAAAACTATCTTCAATGACCAAGTGAGCTCTGCATATGCTAACTAGTAATGGTATGACATTTTGTGTAACATTAAAGACAATACACAATTAATAATTTTTTTTGAACAATATGTTAAAGCTTAAGATTGGTAAAGGGTTAGATTTTAGGTAGAAAATAATAGGTTAATAATATCTTTAAGGTATTTTCTTTTCTAATTAGTCAAAAAGGGAAGTTTTGATAATTTAAATGTTCATTTTGAGACTTTGAGCTCGAAGACTTGTATGTATTAATGTGTGTGTGTGTGTGTGTGTGTGTGTGTGTGTGTGTGTGTGATAGTTTGAAACTTTGTGTTTGAACTTGAATATAATAGTTACTTTGTGGGTTATTATATTAGCTGCTTTGTGATATTGATTTCTATTCATCTCAAGTTATCATTCTTTTGACATATTATTTAATATCTTTGAAATTTCTCTATTTTTCATGTATTATATGATCTTGAAGAAACTTTTTGCTTCTCAATTTGCTCGAATCTTTTGTAAATTATGAATTCTTCCTCTATACCTCAAAGCATGTGAGAGATCCTTAAGTACTTTTGGGTAAAATTATGCATGTATTTTTTTCTTGAAGTATGAATTTATCGAATTTCTATCAAGAGGGAGTTGTACCTCTCAAAATTTAGAGGAAAATGATTAATATACATTTACCCAACTATTGTTAACTTTATTTATTTTCCAGCTTGGTATAGAGTTAGTCATTTCAAATTCATAAAGGGAAGCCAAATTTGTTCACCAATAGTTGTATTACTATTTTCTATCAATATATGGCTTTCACCTCTTTCTTATCACAAAAATACAAATAAAAATATAGTTGATATTTATCTTTTAGATCTTGAAAGAGATTGCATCATTGGATTAATTTATGTTTTGCAAGTTTATCCAATCAATTTTTTTAATACATTATTTGATTTAATTATTGATCTTGTGCTCTTATATTGATTTTATATTTTAGATTTGAAATATTTTTTGTTATGGTGACACAACAAACTAGATTATACATTACTTGTGCACTTATTTTGAAAGTTTATTTATTACCTTACTTTCTTAGCTTTATTAGACATAAAGCAAGTCATTTGAAATTTCTCTCATAATAAGTTATAATATGTGAATGTATTATTACACTTACTTTTAAGTTCTACATTTTAAATTACTCCATTTCTTCAATTCATGAAAATTATTATCTTTTATGAATTATGAAATTTTATCTTCAATGGGCTTAGAGGAAATAGAGATGAGTGCTAGTTACAAATAGTACAATTTTTAAAAAAATGTTTTTTCATGCATTAAATGCTATGCTTTTAAAGGACCTCCAAGAAACACAAACACTATTGTTATCTTTGAGAGGAAATGATCTATTACTTGAATATGTTGTAATGGTTGTGATATGAGTTGTTGATATGATACCCACACTAAATGATTTAATATCCATACTTATTGACTTAATGTCCAAATGTTTTGACAACATTGCACCAATAGTTGTGACTTTCATGTAAGGCTTTGATAAGCATGAAGTTTGGGTGCTCACGTACTATGTCCTCTCTCCTATGTAGAAAAAAATATTTCTACATTGATACTTGTTTGAAGACTTCCATGATGTAAATTTAGTTATGCTTTCAAATCAAATACCTATCATCTTATCCCTTGCACCTCCTTTAGCTGCAAGTGTGAGTTTATAACTAAAAAATGTATGCAATTGTGCATTAAAGAGAGTACCATGTGTGCTATAGACTATAGTAATATATATTGTAAATTAATAATTATTATATAATTTTGATTAGATAAAATATAAAATTTACTAGATTAACTTGTTTTATAAGTAATTATTTTATATATATTACAATATAAAATATAACCATAAATAATTTTTACAACAAAAGGAAAAAACCTTGTATTAAAATCATATAATAATTCAATCATTATAATTTTGTAAAATGTATTATTTTGTTCATCTAAAAGATATTTCATATAATAAATGTTAGTGCAATAAAACTAACAAGATTTATTTTCTTATTCCTACCTTCAAGGATAGTTTTTTACAAGTTATTGTTACATATTGTGCCCCCTGCCAAATATTTGAATTTTATATACTTGCCCGCCCAACGGTCACTTCTTCAGTTTAATGTTATTTTAAACATGCTAGGAATATCAAAAAAATTAAATGATTGAACCTTATGATATTCCTTATTTCCTAGGTTTATTTCGACAGGCTCACAACTTCCCCATCATCAGATCAAAAGATATCTACGGTTGGCACTATCTCACTATGGGAAGTTGCATGGTCCTTTTCCATAGTGACATAGCACCATTGTGCCACGTGGATCAGTGGGGCCAGGTCATGCCAAGATAAAGATGCCAGGTTGGGCCAGGTGGTTGCCAAGTGTTTCATGGGCCTAGAATTTTGAGGAGGCAAGCACAGTATTATGAGGATCTTCCACAATCGTTGATCTCATGGAGATCAACAATCAACACTTTCCCATAAGATGAAACTATGAGGACTTGTCAAACAAGTTGGCACGTGGCCAATTTCTTATTGGTTGGTATACTAATAGGTCAGATCCATCTTGCTCGTTGCCAGATCTCAAAAAATCAATGGTGGGCACTATCTCACTATGGAAAGTTGTGAGGATATTACCCATAGCGACATAGCACCTTGGCAATGCATGGTAGGGTGGGGCCAATTATTATGAAATTTCTAGTTGGTGCCAATTAGGATCACGAGGTCTAGCCAGGGTATGAGCAGTTAAGGCATTGACGGTTAGCGACCAACGATTAGTATAACATTGTGGTCAAGATTTTTTAAAGAAGATGGCGTGGTTAGTAATGAAAGAGGTGGTCAACTCGAGAAGACCTTGTGGCGTGGCAAAATGAAATAAGCTCGTTGGTCCACATGGCTCATCCTGCTTGTGATTTCAGTTTGATTCATTGACTTGTTGATTCATAAGCCAAAATGATTGAAAACTAGGATTATCTTGCGAATTTGATCCATATAATCAATCCCAACCAACCCAGAATGAATGTGAAACAAGGAAGAACACTCAACCTCTGATCCAATCCATCTACCTAGTCAGAGTGGCTTAGTGGCACTATTTCTATCTTCTTAAGGCATTATTTAACACAGAGGATCAGATATCATTGTGTCTAGATCTGTACCCAAATTAGATGTTCTCCTTGATTATTCTCTATGGGAATTCAATGTAGTGGTTGTGGAGTAATTGTAGGGAGAGGACATCTCAGTTATGCTTGAACTATAAAGGAAAATTTTGTAAAATTTTGTGGGGGTTGATACTTCTCTGACTTCTCTGATATTGCTCTGCAATCTCATGTGTAAATTCCCTTTGCCTCTGAAGTATATGACATTCTATTTTATCTCCTTCAACCATTAATGTGTAAGTGCAAGAATAATTTTCCTCTCATTGGTGTTTTGTAGTGATTTGCAATCTGCATGACTGTGTCCCTTTGGTCTGTGAGTGATATATAAGTGAATCTTTCATTCCTTGTGTTATTCATCTAGCTTTCTGATCTATATGTTGTTGTTAGATTAATATAGGTCTGAATGTGTATATTTTTTGTGTCATCATAATTCAAAAGTGCATATATGGGCAGAGATTGGTCTAAACACTCTATTTTGGTGCATCACCTCTTTAGATTAGATTGGGTAGATCTACTTTCATGCCCTCCTTCTCCCTTTTCCTCTCCAAGAGTAGTTAGGTGCATCCTGATAGTAAGAGGAAGCTGGCCTTCTCAAGAGACTCAACCTCATAGTTCAAGTCCCATAGCTTGGAGGTTGTTTCCATGTTTCACCAGGTCGTTCTTAGGTAGCAACTTTGGACAAGGGTGTAGACTTCAGTGACAATAGTTATTTTATCCTTGATTTATGGATAAACTTGCACTTGATTCATTTGTAAGGTAACTAAGGAATACTTCTATTTTTTTAGTTTTATTCTATATTTCCTCCACTTTTTTCTATGAGGAAGTCTATATATTATAATTCTATTCATATTTAAATGATAAGAAAGATGTTATCCCTAGATTCACTATTGAGTTTTTGAAATAGTTATCATAAATAAAATATTTAATGATACGGTCCATTTTTTGCTAAAAAGAAAAAGAAAAGATGTTACTATTGTGTTTTTTCCTCTTTTACTACATTTTCTAAGTATAATGCTAGAACTAAATCACCATGATTTTCTCTTTTCACACAACTGGTATGTTTCCATTAATGACCATATCAAAATGTCTGACTGAGACAAATTATCAATAGTAAAATTATAAAGGTTTGACAATTCAAAAGTAATAATCCTACCAACTAATCCTTCTAAAGTTAGATTATAACTAGGAGCACATCTTAGTTCTTGTATTTTAGAGACTCTAATAGTATATATAAGAATTATTCTTATTAGTACCTTTCTAATCATAGTTTCATCATTAATATTTCCATTAGATCCTCTTATAGAATTTACCACCTTTTTTCCTTATCCACATTATTGAGCAATAGTTTAACCTTATGTCATTCTAATCTCATCAAACTTGCCTCTAAAAATTTCTAATTTTTCTCTTAAAACATTTGTGTCTCCTCCATAGATTTTCCAGCAATGTATCACATATTTTATCGACATTAGTGCACTTCTTTATGTCATCAAACTTGATATAACTTAAGGCTGATGCAATCTCCAACATTGCTTGATTGAGTTCTTGCTTATCTTTCATTCGTTGAGTTGCCAAAGGTCTTGGTACTCTACACATGTATTTTTCACATAGTGTATTGCTCCTTCTTCAATTTTTTCCAGATACAACTTCATCAAAATTTTCCATGTAGCGAAGTTCTCCTTGTTCAACCTTAGGACTTCCTTTTTGTACATATTGATCTTTGGATTCAAGTAGCTTCAAAATTTTCTTTGTAAGAACCAAAGCTATGATACTAATTATTAGAATGATTTAGAATAACTGGGGGGGGTGCAATGGGGTGAATAAGTTATCCTAAAGTCTAGATGTACCAAATTCATCTTTTAATCGCTTCAAATACTTTTGATCTAATCATTTAGTAGCTTGGTCTCTACAGAAAATAATTAGCAACATAAAGCTTCTAGTCCACTATCCTAACAATGAAAAACTTGTAGAATGTAAAAAATTAATAGTAAAATATCTAAGATAACATCCACACAATTGTGACACCACAATTTAACATGGAAACCCAATTTGATAAAACCGCTAGTAACATGCTAGCAATTTTAACTCTTTTGAAGTAAGCTTAGTGAAGAGCCAACCTTATCAAAGGTTGCAAAATACACTATTAAAAATGATCTTGTTAAAGAATTTAATTACCCTATTAGGAGTGACCTTGTTAGAAGGCTTTAGAACATTCCATTAGAATGCCACCTTGATTAAAGGATTTACAAATGACTCTGAGATCAACCTTGAGTAAAGGGTTTCAAACTGATACAATTTATAGAATGTAGCAATAGGTTGATGTAATAAATATATCTCACTATGAAAATATAGATCGCAATGTAGCTCATATGTTGATACCAACTAACTTACCTCCATTATCATCTCTGGCTCTAATCTACTTGGCAATCCTTCAAGAGATCATACTTCACCTCATCATAAATCTTCTCAACATTCTTCTTAGGTTTGCTAGTAAATACCAACAATAAAAAAAATACTTATTTAACCTATTAGGTCACCATTATGCCTCCTTAAATAGGTAGTTCTGATCATTTTCTACTTAAATATAACCATAGATCTTAGGTTTCAATCATATTCATTGAATCTTTCCATCATCTTGTTTCTTCATTTCTCTTCTAGAAGATTCTTCAAACTTCTCTTTGAATCCATGCCTAGAAATGCTCACACATAGTTTCCCTTGAATTAAATGCTCTAGTTCATTCATACTTATCTTCAACAAGATTTATATGTTCCAAGAAATCAACTCTATCAGCTAGAAATCAAGGTTTCCTCACAAAGTGAAAAATATTGTCACACAACCAACACTAGGTTCTAATGCTCGGTCATCATTGATTCACTCTATCTATACTAACTATTTTTCTCATTATAATTTTTGATACTTAGTAAATATTGATGCTAGTTGACACTATATATTCAGCTTGGCTTATACTATTACTCAATTTACACAAGCATCACTTGACATATACTTCTAGTTTCTTAATATTTTAGTCTTTTTCTCAGTCAAGCTTATGAATTTGGTCTTCTATTAATAATTTCTTTGAGGCTTCAATACAACCATCTTCTCCCCTTGGGTTGTTATTAAACAATCATATTATCTTGTCAAAGTCTAACTAATCAAGTTCCCATTGTAATTTCTCATAACTCAACATTTCCTCTAGGTCCTTTTTTATATTTTCTTCTCAAATCCTCTTCATTAATCATCTTGATATGACATACTACTTAGATAAAAAATATCTTACCAAAAAGGTTTGACATCAATGAAAATATAACAATAATTCCAATTGTAGTTTCCAACCAAAGAAACTAATTTTGAATGAAATAGTTACTTTGTAGCTAGAGATTATGAGTCTCTCTATTTGAATGGTGGTCCTGGCCCTCAAAGATCAATTAAGGGGTGGATCATTCTTTGCAAGCATTGATGAGATATTTGACGTGGAAGTTTAATAGTTGATTGTACCATATGAAAATTTTTTATCTTGTTAGTCTGTCTATAACAATTGTAGAGACAACCAAAATGGTAATAAATTTTTTTGCTGTGAATGTAGATGAACAAAATCATTGGTGGATGCATCTTGCAGGTTATTGGAATATACAAATATAAAATATGGATATTGGATTTCCTATAGCTTGTAGTAGACCAATGATGTCATGCTGTAATGTGCCAAATTTGTATTATTGGAATGTTTTTGTTTATAGGGTTTTTGGAAGTTCAACTGCACTATGTTAGAAAAAAGTTGAAAGTCAAAATGATTTCAGCATTCTAAGACATAATGTAATATTTTTATATATTAATTATATTAGGCTTATCATCTTTTACCAAAAAAAAACAAATAGAGTGATTGTCACAACCAAGTAAGGAAAGCACATGCCAAAAACTCCCCTTGCTACACCGCATTACACCCGCTTTAATATCCACCATTCCATGAAGATTTGGTGAAAGATAGAGATGTCATTCCATTTCAAGTAAGATTATGCTGAGAATTCCAACTTAAAGCTTCATAAAATACCTTTAATATCACATTTAGGGCTTCTGCAACTTCACACTTCAATTTTTTGTCAAATTGCTCATAAATTTCTCCAAACTCTTTACACAATTAAAAGGTAATCATAATCTTGCTCACAATAATTAAATAATTTTAAATTTTACTCTACATTAAATGTGCATGTACTTCATTTTCAAAAAGTTTTCATTGATTAATAGTAAACTTGTTTTATTCTATACGACTTCCTACGGTCATCAAAATTTTGTGCACTTGAACATAGATTCCTTTCTATGTCCTCTATCTACTTTTGAGTGTGCAACTTCTAACTCTTTCTCTATTATTAGTTTTGATTAATGAATGCTCTACCTCTATGAGAAATGCTTAATTCAAATAGGATGTCACAAATAATTATTGACTTCAATCTTCCATCAAGTGCATCAAAAGATTGTTCTTCTAAAACTATATGAGAACTTTATGGATCACTAGATTTCACAAATACTTCTTTGAATTCATCAACATGTTCTTTAATTGATTCCTTCTAATTGCTATCATTTCTTCTGTCATTTTTTTATTATTCCTTCTATAATTACAATTCCTATTGAAGTTCCTTCTTTCTATTCTTTAGAATCTTGCTATGTGTCCAAAGTTATTGCATAAATGACATATAGGTGCATTCCTTCTCTAATTGGTTCCATTTTGACTTTTAGGTGTTTTGCAATTCCTTACATTATGTCAAGGATTGTTACATTTATAACATACAACTTGTTTCCTTTTACCATTAGTTTTCTCTTTATCATTGGATTTTCTTTGTGATCTTCCTCTTTCATTACCTGAAGGGTTAGTATTCCTAAACATTCTACTATTTGCGTTATCACTACGAAACTTAGTTTTATAGTCTACTGCTTTATGTCCATAACCATGAAAATTATAAAAATATAAATTAGTAATAGGTTTAAAAGACTTACATGTGGAATCTCTCTTCATGTGACCAACTTCATTGTATATGAAACATCTACCTTTGAATTCATGTCTAACTTCCTTAGATGATTCAACTTGTTTAGGTTCATCAACTTGCTCTATTTTTGTTGGTTCATCATGTTTCATAGACAATTCAAAAACTTCCTTAGATACTTTTGATTTAGTCTTACTTTGATCACTTTCTTTATCCTTAGGGGTTTCAACAACTAGATCTGGTACTTTTCTAGTTTTAATTTTGTTTACTAACTTTTCTCCAATAAGATATCCAAGACCTATCTTATCATATGAGGCCCCCTAGTGAAATATTTGTTCATCAATTTTCTCACTATTGGAATAAAGTTTCTCTAGCTACTATTTATCTTGTGTGAATTCTCCTTTCAGAATAATATTGTACTTTTCTAATTCTACATGCTTTATCTTTATAGAATCTGATTTAGATGTTACTTGACTCAGCTAGGATCATAGGTCTATATTCTTAGATTTTAGATCTGGTTCATTCTTATGATCATCTTTCTTGAGACTTAATTTAGGATTAATAATTTTTAAATGGCACTTCAAAATTTCATTTTCTTTCTTGAGATTTTGTAGTTCATCATTATTACTACCTTGCTCATTTGGTTCTTTCCTAGATTTTAGATCATCAATCTTATCTTTCAATTTACCAATGCATTCTTTTGCATCCTCATACCTATCTTTGAGGTTATCTCTTTCTTTTGTAAGGGGATCAATTTACTCAAGATCTTCTTCAAGATTTATTTTCAACTATTGCATATCCATAGGGATCTTACTCAAGTTGCTAAGCCTCTTCAAAGTATCTATGCTCTGATGCCAATGTTAGAAATAGATAATACTGGGGGGTGGGGGTTGAATCAGAATTCTACAAAATTTTCTTTGCAACTGAATATTGTTAATTATTTTATAAGTTACATAAGAAAGTAAACCAAAAATTCTGAATGTAAATGTAACCATGCACTTAGAGAACTCCTACCCAAAGGAAAATCTTAGTGGGTATGATACCCACAAGATGATTCACTAACAAAAATAATCATGTTAAGGATATTGATTATTTTAGGAGTATATGAAATACATATAATGTCTCAAGTCCTTGTTAAAATCCTCAACCCTGTTAGGAGTTGATAGATCAAATACAATGATGCAAGAAGAGCCCTGGTGCAAGAGCACTTAGGTAGGCTAAAGGATAGACCTAGGGATTCTTTGGTGTTTTTATCCTTGATGCTATCCACATCACTATATTAATAATAGGATCAACTTGGTCATAAGGTGAGGTTAGATAGGTTAGAAGAGCCCCACAATGCAATATTTCTCCTAATTGCTCAAAATTGCTCATATGGCTCAATAGAGAATTTTTGGGTTTTGAGGGACAAATAGGGAAATAAAGTGTTTTAGGGTCCTTATTAGGTTTTTTTAGTCCATATTAAGCCTTTCAACAATTCTAGTAGCAATTAGATTAAGTCTGGGTAGATAATTTGCAAAATTGCAAAAATTACTCATTTCTTGCAAAGTTGTCATTGACAACTTTTGCAAATTCTATGCAAAAAGAGAAACTTCTTCTTGGGATCCCTTCAACCAATTAAAGTAGTTGTAAATGTATATTCCAAGCCTATATAAGGTCTAACTCAACCTTTTGAAGAGGTTGGAAGAAGGAAAAATGACAGTGTACAGATTGTAATCACCATTTTCTTTATTACAACAATTTCTTGCTTTGAGTGTTTTTTCATGCTTTGTACAGATTAGACTTAGGGTTTTCTGAGTTTGAATTATTAGTAGATATTTTCCTTCATTTTTTAAATTTATTTTGTGTTGTTTCAAAGAGTTTTGTGTGTTCAAATAAATTATTTTGTAGGTTAGCAGGTTGCTGTTCTAAATTGGGCAACCAACACATAATGGAGTCTTAAGGCTATTTCCCATTGTATGAAATATAAAGCCTCTAGGTATTGGGAAATATACTCTTTTAATGTTATGTACAAAAAAGGAGAGCCCATGGGAAGAACAAAAAGAATTTTTAGTGTGATGCCCTAGGCAAGCAAACCATGTTTGGTTAGGGATCACAAATATAAAAAAGAGCATTTAGAGTGAATTAAAAGGTCCAATTCTTAAATGCAAGAATTTGGTGAGTAATTATATAATGAGATATAAATCCAATCTAGAGGAGGAGTCTTGGTAAGGATTTTTGGAGGTTTAAAACCTGAACAACACCAAAATCATTGAAACCCTCAAATTAAGCCTAAAATTGTGCTTGGGTTGTACAGACAAATTGGGGGCTTAAGAGTTACAAAATATTTAAGTACTCCAAAAAGGGTATCCATAAAGGTGATTTTTTTGGCCATTTTAAAGGTATTTTTCAAAATATCTTAGTTTTAGTGCATTTGGAGGGCTAATTCTTATAGCCTTTTTCTAAGCAATTGAGTACAAATTGACACATGGATTGCAATTTGAATAGGGTTTTGCACTTGTTTTGGGTGTAGTATATTGATTAGTAACCTAAGGCATTCCTAGGTATTTATTTGACCAAATGGAAAGGTCCAAGGAGAATTGGGGTTATTTGTGTGTTTGTTGAAGTTTGAGCAATCTTGTACTAGCTAGTTGATGTGCACCAGTTGAAGAAGTGAGATCTTTTTGATAGAATCCTTAGAGGTATAGGTTGTGAAATAAGATCTATTTGATTATGTGGAAGACCTAATAAGGTCCTAGAGAGCTTAGGGTTTGTGAGCAATATTGGTAGTCACATCAAGCCCACTACCTTAACATGTAATATACAAATAACTTCACAAGAGTAGATATACATACAATACTATATTATTGCTATGTCTCATACTTGCTCTGATCATGCATCAAATTTCACATCACATAAGGCTTGCATAATACTTTATGTTTCTTCATAATAGCTTGCATCACATTACTTGCACATTTTTATTTACACAAGTTATGATCTTTACATATACTTTGTAAATTATTAAAACTTTGCTTAGTAGGCCTTGATGCATCCACACACTTGACTAATTATAAAATCACTTTGGGATTAGTAACTAAAATTTCAACCAATTATGATTAATTATTTTGTTACCAAAATAATTCTTTAAGCTATACAATCCAATATACTATCATGCTCTATTTTTCTTTGTTTATTACCTGAACTGGTAATTCAACTATAACTTGCACCATATGGTTCGTATAGGTTTGTGAATTGACATATATCATCATGATACTATTGTTTGTAAATAATGTATACATGTCTATACTACTACAATTTGTCTAACACTTAGTCAATTTTCTAACAGTGATTGCATAAATGAAATACCAAATATACGATGCCATAAATGACAACATTTAGACATCTATCTAGCCATATTTCCAAAATAAGAAATATATGATGAAGGAGCATCTTGGATTTCCTTGTAATCCTGCACTCTGATTTCTTTCCTAGGTATGTGCAAGATCATGTCAACCAAACTATGGCCTTAAGTGGCAGTGAAAAACTAGCAAATCAGGGTTATGTCAACTTGACACATAATTTTAAAGTGGTTATGAACTTTATATCAAAAAGTTATAAGAAAATAATCTGTAAGAAATTAAATGTAGTTTCTAAACTACTAGGCATTATCTGGAGAAAAACAAATTGATTGGTCAAAAGTTTGGATTTTAATGTAGTACTATGAAAATTTCAGGGTGAAAATAAAAAATAGGTGTATGTTTGACCACCTTAATCAAAATCAAATTATAATATTTTCTTAATATAATTATAGATATAAAAACTAGACTCATGCCCAGATGCGACACATATTTTTGGGTATTTTTATTCCAAATAAATAATTAAGTATAAATTTTCTATTAAAAATTTTTTGGAAAAAAAAAACTCCTGTATCTAACCACCTTAACTAATAGCAAATTTTACCAAATTTAATTTAATTTTTATTTTTCTTATCCTAGGTGAAGCATAGAATGTGACATAACTTTTGGATTTAAAAAATGTTATACCATTTGAAAGTTATAGCTATTTTTCAATTAGTATGTCAATCAACACTTTACAATAATCTTCATTGAAAATTAGCTAATAAATACTTATCAAACTCAAAATTTGACAGCAATTATATCGATGAAATCTTGAGAATGATATAAAAAAACCCTTTTTATTTCATTCAATTTCGATGAAAATAACATTGTCAGATGGCTACCCAAAGTCTAAGTGTAAGTGAAACCCTTCTCAAACATGTTTTTTGGGTTGACCAAATAGGCTTGGTAAATACCAAGCCTAATTGGATATCCGATTTGAAATTGGATATCTGATCACATCTAGAAATTTTTCACACCAATTTGGAGGAAAATTTGAGAGGGGAGATTTTTTCATTTTTAAATTTGGAGAGAGGGAAATTTGAGAAGAAATAAATTTAAGAGGGAAACTTCAGATTGTCTTAGAGGGAAATTTATTTCGGGAAAGTGTGGACATTGATATTATTAATATTATATATTATTATAATTATTATTATATTATAGTAATATGTATGATTATTATTAAATATAATATAGTTATAAATATAATAATAATAATTACAACTAAATATAATATAGTAATATATATGATATATATTATTATTAAATATATATAGTAATATTATATGACTAAATTATTATATATAATAATATATATGGTTATTATTATTATTAAATCTATAATCTAGTAACATATATGATTATTATTGTTATATAATCTAATAATATATTATTATAATATTAAAATATACAATATTATATAATTATTAAATATAATATTGTCATAGCATGCATCATTTTGATGCATTTCATGACACTATATGTCCCTAGGGCCCCTAGTGACCCCTTTTGACACATTCCCAATGGGTCCTTAGGGGTCTTAGGGGTCCTAGGGATATACATTGTCATGGACTATGTCGAAAGGGGGCATAGGTCATCCTATGACCACCTTCGACCTATATAAATGACTCTAATATGTCCCTAAGAGTTGTAGGACCCTTAGGGACATATGTCATCATGAAATGTGTCAAAAAGGGTCATAGGTCATCATGTGACCCCCTTCGACCCATATAAATGATTGTAATACGTCCTTAGGGGTCCTAGAACCCTTAGGGACATATGTCATCATGGAATGCATCGAAAGGGGTCATAGGTCATCCTGTGACCCCCTTCGACCCACATAAATGATTATAATATGTCTCTAGGGGTCTTAGGACCCCTAGAGACATGTCATCATGGAATGTGTAGAAAGGGGTCATGGTCATCCTGTGACCCCCTTTGACCCATATAAATGATCTTAATATATGTCATTATGGAATGCATCAAAAGGGGTCATAGGTCATCCTATGACTCCCTTTGACCCATATAAATGATTCTAATTAGACATATGTCATCATAGAATAGGGCCCTAGAACCCCTAGGGACATATGTCATCATGGAATGCGTCAAAAGGGGTCATAGGTCATCCTATGACCTCCTTGACCTCCTTTACCCCATATAAATAATTCTAATATGTCCCTAGGGGTCCTAGGACCCCTAGGGACATATGTCATCATGGAATTCGTCAAAAGGGGTCATAGGTCATCCTATGACCCCCTTCGACCCATATAAATGATTCTAATATGTCTTTAGGGACATATGTCATCATGGAATGTATCGAAAGGGGTTATAGAGCTTTCGAACCATATAAATGATTCTAATATGTTCTTAGGGGTCTTAGGACCCCTAAGGACATATGTAATCATGAAATGTATCAAAATGATTGTAATATGTCCCTAGGGGTCCTAGGACCCCTAGGGACATATGTCATCCTATGACCCCCTTCGACCCATATAAATGAGTCTAATATGTCTCTAGGGGTGCTAGGACCGCTAGAGACATATGTCATCATGGAATGCGTCGAAAGGGGTCATAGGTCATTGTATGAATCCTTTTGACCCATATAAATAATTCTAATATGTCTCTAGGGGTCATAGGACCCCTAGGGACATATGTTGTCATGGAATGTGCCGAAAGGGGTCATAGGTTGTCCTATGACCCCTTTAAACCCATATAAATGAGTCTAATATGTCCTTAGGGGCCCTAGGACCCCTAGGGACATATGTCATCATGTAATGTATCGAAAGGCCCCTATCAACCCATATAAATGATTCTAATATGTCCCTAAGGGTCCTAAGACCCTTAGGGACATATGTCATCATGGAATGTGTCGAAAGGGGTCATAGGTCGTCCTATGACCCCTTTTGACCTATATAAACGATTATAATATGTCCCTAGGGGTCCTAGGACCCCTAGGGACATATGTCATCATGGAATGTGTCGAAAGGGGTCATAGGTAATCCTATGAGCCCCTTCGACCCATATAAATGATTATAATATGTCCCTAGGGCTCCTAAGACCCCTAGGGACATATGTCGTCATGGAATGTGTCGAAAGGGGTCATAGGTAATCCTATGACCCCCTTCGACCCATATAAATGATTGTAATATGTCCCTAGGGGTCCTAGGAGCCCTAAAGACATATGTCGTCATGGAATGTGTTGAAAGGGGTCATAGGTCATTCTATGAGCCCCTTTAACCCATACAAATGATTCTAATATGTGCATCGAAAGGGACCTATGACCCCTTTCGGCCCATATAAATGATTCTAATATGTCCCTAGGGGTCCTAGGACCCTTAGGGACATATTTCATCATGGAATGTGTCGAAAGGGGTCATAGGTAATCGTATGACCCCCTTCGACCCATATAAACAATTGTAATATGTCCTTAGGGGTCCTAGGACCCCTAGAGACATATGTCATCATGGAATCTGTCGAAAGGGGTCATAGGTCATCGAATGACCCCCTTCAACCCATATAATTGATTCTAATATGTCCCTAGGACCCCTAGGGACATATGTTGTCATGGAATGTGTTGAAAGGGGTCATAGGTCATCTTATGACCCCTTTTGACCCATATAAACAATTCTAATGTCTTTAGGGGTCCTAGGACCCCTAGGGACATATGTCATCATAGAATGCAATGAGACCTACATATGACCCCTTTCGACCCATATAAACGATTCTAATATGTCTCTAGGGGTCCTAGGACCCCTAGGGACATATGTCGTCATGGAATGTGCTGAAACCTATGACCCCTTTCGACCTATATAAACGATTGTAATATGTCACTAGGAGTCCTAGGACCCCTAGAGACATATGTCATCATGAAATGTGTCAAAATGGGTCATAGGTCATCCTATGACCCCCTTCAACTCATATAAATGATTCTAATATGTCCCTAGGGGTACTAGGATCCCTAGGGACATGACCCATATAAATGATTCTAATATGTCTCTAGGGGTCCGAGGACCCCTAGGGACATATGTTGTCATGGAATGCATCAAAAAGGGTCATAGGTCATCCTATGACCCATATAAATGATTTTAATATGTTCCTAGGGGTCCTAGGGGTCCTAGGACCCCTAGGGACATATGTCATCATGGAATGCATTGAAAGGGGTCATATGTCATCCTATGACCCCCTTCAACCCATATAAATGATTCTAATATGTCCCTAGGGGTCCTAGGACCCTTATGGACATATGTCATCATGGAATGCATCGAAAGGGGTCATAGGTCATCCTATGACTCCCTTCGACCCATATAAATCATTTTAATATGTCCCTACGAGTCCTAGGACTCCTAGAGACATATGTCATCATGGAATGCGTCAAAAGGGGTCATAGGTCATCCTATGACCCCTTTTGACCCATATAAATGATTGTCAAAATATAGTAAAAATAATAATATAGTATAATAATCATATATATATATATATATATTAATATATATATTATATTTATAGATTATAATAATAACATAATATATTAATATATATTAATAAAATAATATATTATTATATATTAATAACATAATATATTATTATATATTAATAACATAGGTCATAATAATAATAATATATTATAGATTATAATTTATAGATGATAATAATAATAATATATATTAATAACATATATATATATATAATATTACGTTATTATATTTAATAAAAATATAGTAAAAATAATAATAAAATAATAAAATAATAAATATTATATTTATAGATTATAATAATAATAACATAATATATTATTATATATTAATAGATTATATATTATATCTTTACGTTACGTTATTATATATAATTTATATATTATATAATATAATATTATTATATGATATATAGATTATATATTATATTATATATAATAGTTATATTATTATATTATATATTATATCTTTACATATTTCATAACTCAAATTATTCATATGATTCACAAATTCATTTTTCCTTCCAATTTTTTTGGCACCAGTATTGGATATTTGATTTAATATTGTATATTTGACATGAAATTGGATGTCTGATCTCAAATCGGATATCTGATATTACTAGCATGATTTTTCCCAAATATTTCCTGTCATTGTAGACCTGACAACATCACTTTTTGGGGGTCTTTTTCACGGGTTTTACAAAAAGTCACATTTTGGGGCCCAACCAATCGAAAAAAGTTTGATAATATAACCCTATTTTTCGATATTGTCATTTGAATGGGGAGCAATAGTCATCAAAAGGCTAAATGCAAAAGGAAGGTATCTAATGAAGACATTGCGTCATATAGGGAAAGGGACAAAATGAAACACCAAAAGAAAAGACAAGGTATGTTAAATGTCAGTCAAGTTGACGATGAATTAGTCGAAGGTGAAATCATAGAGTCAGATAATGAATATGTGCAATTGGGGAATGAAAATATACCAATTGAAAACAATACTATTGGAATTGAAAATTTAGAGAATGAAAATTTAGAGTACGAGATGCTACCAGGTCATAATGTAAATTGCATATTTGACCATGCCGAACATGACAATGCACTGGAACCTAATGCACAAGAACCTTACATATCTCCTAATTATAATTGACATGAAGGTTCTACAACACCAAAATGGATAATTGAAATTTATGAAATGATTATTACCAATTTGGAAGGGAAAAAATTAGAAAGAACCATTTGGTTATGGGCTTCAAGACTATATAAGATGTTTTTTGGCAACAAGATAGTGGTGGAGCAATGTCAACTTTTCATGATGAAACAAAGAGTATTTAGTCAATAATTCCAAATAGTATTCATGAAATACCAAAGAGTATTTATTGAATGCCTTATCTAATTCTAAATAGTATTTATTCAATACTTTCTATAATTCCAAATAGTATTTATTCTTATTCAATACTTTCTATAATTCCAAAGAGTATTCTTGTAATTTAAAATAGTATTTATTCTTATTCAATACTTTCTATAATTCCAAAGAGTATCTTTGTAATTCCATATAGTATTTATGATATTCCAAAAAAAATACTTTTGGAACAATTCTAAATCCTTTATTATAAAATCCTTTAAGAAATATTCATTCAAATCAGATTTTGATACAATAGGTGCCAATACGTTCTTCAAGAAATTGAATCTCATAAATGCTTTTTCAATTTCAACATGCTCATTAGCTTGAATCTTGTATCTACACAATATTTTATTCAATATTAATTTTCTAGTGTTATCATCTTCTAATGTTTTCTTTTTTTCACAAATATTGAGTACCCGAAGGAAAGAATCATGCATTAATTCATCTCTAGAATTGAAGAAGGAATTGAAGGACTTCAATAAAGTCTGGTTGAATAAATGTAATTCATTCACATGATCATCGATATCTAGGTTAATTTCATCATTAGGGCAATAGAGATTAGGCTTAGTTATTGATAAAGTAAATTGGTCTGTTATTTTAAGAACAAATTTTTTTAATTGGAAATCATTATTTAATGCTAATTGTTTTTTTTTTTTTTTTATCACAGGATGAGGGAGATCTTGAAGATGAATTCGATTTAATAAATCAAAATACAATTGAATTGGTTTATATGGTCTTTTCTGATGTTCCATTCATGATCTGGTAAACTATCATAATTGACAGAAGGATTCTTAAGAAAAATTTTAACCTTCCATAGATCAGCAATTCTATTCTTTTCTAATCCCCTGAAATATTGAAAAGCATCTTGTCCCCCTTTCAACAATTTGAATTTTTCACTCGGTTTATTTCTATAATTAATACTTATACATGATTCATTTATTAACAAAGGAGCAAACAACGTTTGAAAAACTTCCATCTCTGAAAAGGAAAAAGATTCTCTTTCTTGACCTGATTCTTCTTGTAATATTTTTTCTTTTTTTTTCTTGTTCAAAAGACAAGAACTCCAATCTTTTCTTTTCCTTCTCATGGAGTTTCCTTAGTCTTCGTAGCTTTTCTTTGTAGCTTTTGACTTCTTCAACTCTTCATTTTCTTCTCATCTTTATGATTTCTTTTGGTTATGAAGAAATAGAAATTCTTTTTCTGCTTGAACTAGTTCAACTTCTAGTTGTTCGAGTTTGTGTTCTACTTCCTCAATAAATTTGCTTCAATTATCACCAAGTAATGACTCCTGCCATTCATAAAGGTTTTTAGGTTCTATTTTAGGTTCCCAATATTCTAGAATTGAATTAAAAGATGACATATTTTGGATTAGCATGAGCCAAAATAATTCAATATAGACAATGATATAATTGGAGTAGCTTTGTATAGATCAAATTTGTTAGAAATATTTAGGATAAGATAGGTTACTGAGAGGGGAGGGGTGAATCAATAACTTATAAAACTTTTAAATAATTCAACATTTTAACCATTCATCATTCATTCATCTAATCTACTGCATAAATAAAAGATCAAACATTCATTACACATGTGCATAGAGATTTGGTGACCCAGAAACCTTCCAAATAGAAAGTAAAATTGGGGTGGGGATGATTTCCACAAAACTTCAATACTGTAGCATAAAGTTGGCCTATTAAGGCTTAAAATGATCACTTCTAGTGATTTGCCCTATTAGGAGCAAGTAGGATTGCTCGATCCACCTTGTTAGAGGATTTACAAACATACACTAAAGTATGCACTCTATTAGGAGATTTACAAAAAGACTATTAAGTCTACCCTATTAAAGAATTTATAAACTGATTCACCTGTTAGGATGAAGCAGTGGATTTTCTTACAATTGTTTGCTGATAAGATCCTTTTTGTGTTGATCACCTGATGTGATAGATATAAATTTTCTGTTCCTATGTTGACCTTGCTGTATTCCTTTTACTTTGCTGCTGATTCACTTTCACTTTTCTCAAAATATAGCAATACCTTCTTCACATGGGAACATCACTCTCTTTTTATATATTCATATGCATCATCTTGAAAATGATATCATACATTACATATATACCATTCCAATATTTACAATTGCAAGGTCGACCAAAACATAAGTGAACAAAACATTATTGAGTCAGCCCAATAGTAAATAACTCGGGTTCACTGAACTGACTCGGTGACCTTCTGATACTTGGGATCCACTACATTACTCAGAATCATCATGCACTCGATAGGAGTAGAGGCATGATTCATACTAGCCATACAACATTGCTTGGAACTCGGTAACCATTGGTGACTCGGTAGATATAGTGTCACTCAGTAGAAACTAACTTCTTCGATTACCTTGCTTTACTTGGTAAACATTGAGTCCTTTGTTTACCTTCTTCACTCGATAAACACTAAGTCCTTTGTTTACCTTTTTCACTCGATAAACACTAAGTCCTTTGTTTAGCTTTTTCACTCGGTAAACACTGCTGACCTTCTCATTCACTCGGTATCCTTTGGAATGCTCGGTGAGAACTGTTTACCTGCTGAACTTATAAGGTAACCACTGAATGCTTGGTATACAATGTAAACTAAGTGATGAGCTAGATAAGCATTCAGAATTGAATAAGTGTTTGCACTAATGAAAAATATATCATAATTCCAACAATCTCCCCCTTTGGCATTAGTGACAAAAACACTTATGAGCCAAAACTTATGTGCAAAATTTGACATACTAATTTACATATATCTCCCCCATACAATATGCACAGAATATTTACAAATATCTCTATCTCTTCTCTATCTCCCCCTTTTTGAAAATAATGCCAAATTAAACAATATATATTTACACAGAGACACCAAAATGGGAGATAAACTTAGAGTGTACCTTGAGAATAAGAGCCAAAGTCTTATCCCAATTTTCTTGCAAAATTTTGTAGGTGGAGAGTGCTATTTGAACTTCAGCTAAAAGTTCAATCATATGATCTACAACTGAGAAATTATTTTCATGGATCAATGCTTTGGAGTAGACAATGTGTTTCTACATTGTGTCCATGATAGGAAGGATCATATTCTGAATGTCAATCAAGGTAGACCTGATCCTTGCTTCCTCTCTCAATAATTTTGCCTACTTTTTTGACAAAAAATTGATTCTGAAATGATGGGATGAACTTGAATTGGGGTCAAGTTGCAGCATTTGGGCACTGGCCTTCATATCCTCATCATTTTTATTCATTTTTTCTTTGATCTCCTTGGTGTACTTGGTAACATCACAAAGTTTGGCAAAAAGTGAAGTTACATTATTAAAAGAATTTTCAAGATTGGCCAAAATTGTGGACAATTCTACCTGTTTTATTGCAATGTGCTGAGCAATGTGCTCAAGCACCTTATTATCAAATTTCCTTTCAGCCTTTTCAATCAATTTTTCTTGTCCTCATTGAATTTATTTACAACCTCTTCTAACTGAATCAAAATGTGTTCAGTAGAATCTACTTCAACACCTATAGCATCTGTAATTATATTCTTGGCGTTCTCAATTATTCTATATTCCTTATCCCTTTCAGACCTTAACTGCTTCTGCGTAGCTTTCATCTCTATTAGTTGACTAGCAAACCTCATCTGTTCAATGGTAACATTTTCATAATCAATCCTTGGAATCACTATCTCTATGTCTAAGTCAATATCTTCTGAAATTTCCTTTCCAGTGATCAGAAGTCTTTATGGATTCTTTTGTTTGACTTTTGTGATGACTGGTTTGATCTTAGGAATAGACACAATTGTGGAGATGGAAGGACTAGTAGTAAAAACTGGGATAGGACTTGAGGATTGAATGCCAATAGAAGTATTTACCGAATCAAAAATTGGAATACTTCCCAAAAATGATGATACACTCGGTATAGAAGTATCTAAACTAATTGGATTTAAAGTAGATGCAAATAATGCTGACAAAATCGTAGAACAAGCTGGAACTGACAAAATTGTAGAACTTACTATTATACTGACTGATGATGATGGAATTGAGGACACTAGCTTGGTAGCTAAAGAAGAGGGCTGCAGCTCGGTAGATGAAGTGGTAGACACTTCCATTGATGATACCTAGAGCTATGATGTGGTAGGTGCAGATGATAAATCTGATGTAGATGCTATCAAACCTACTAAATCTGACTCCAACCTTGATGATGTGATAGTTTTAGGTGGAGAGTGAGGAAGGGATGCAATAACTACTACTGTAATTTTTACTGGACCATCTTCCTCCTTATCTTCCTCTTCAGCTTCTTCCTCCATTCCTTCTTCCTCCTTGTCTTCTTCCATTAATGCATACAACTCTCTTGATGAGTCTATGATGGATGGAGTGCCATTAATATCATCACTATCACTACTATCATCATCCTTGATTTCTACTGGGTCTTCATTGGGCTTATGCAGATGATAGATGTTTTTCCACATGCTTGTTGCATAATTTACAACATGCTCAATGTCTTTGATTAAAATCAAATAGGTGTGAAATCTGATTATCATTTTACCTTCATGGTTTTTCATTGTAGTCTTTATTTCTACTCCAGTGAGACTTGGTCAAAGATTCTTCAGAGATTGCTCATATATGTCTTTTACCATTTGGGTGGTTGACTCCCATTTCAGATGCAATCTCTCCAGTAGTTCTTTGGAGATTTGAGAGGCAAGCTGGTTTAGGGAGTATTTCCATTTACCCATCTTGGAGAGTACCAGTTCCTCAATCTGCATTTTTGCAGCATCTGTTCTTGTTTCAAATTTCAATGAATTGAAACTTGTGATGCCAACTCCTTCTTCCAATTGTTTGAGCCTTTCCTCAAATGTGGGTGGAGGCCTGACCAATATAGGTTCCTGCTTGCCTTTTCTGGTTCTTCTGGTGAATACTGCAATAGGCTTCTTCTTAGGTTTGGTAATGATTGCCTTACCTTTCTTCTTTGGAGGTTCTTCTTTAGATTCTTATTCTTCTTTTTCTTCTTCTCCTCCTTCTTCATCATCTTCTTCATCCTCACCTTTTCCTTCTATTAGCATGAGAGGACTGGTTGCAATTTTCAATTCGGCTATCTTCCTCTTGCCTTTGCTTATGGCCTATGGTAGCTTGATTTCAAGCTCAATTCTAGCCTTTTCTTCATCATAAGTTCCAAAGGTAGGGATGTTAGGAATAGTTGGTTCATTCACCAGTGCCTCAATGATGTCTCTTGCTTCATCAATATTTAATTCATAAGGCAATGGTTTTACCCATGCCACTCAGGGTATGACTGCTTGTATGTACACTTTATCACAGTCAACCATGAAACATATATCATCTTTATAATCCTCAACAAGCTTAGGAGGAATTCTAAACCTGTTATTCATCCTTTCCTTGAAGTCTTCAAAATAGTTATCCATGACTTTGTCAAAATTTTCACCCATTTCTGCTATAAACTCATTAATCTGATATAGAATTGGAATGTCTTTTCTCCATACTACTGTTCCTTTTGATGGAATAAATTTTTGCACATAGAAAAATAAGAAGATCAATAGAGAACCAAATTTACAAGGATTATTCTTCGAAGTCCTTATACTTTCCATATTCTTGTTTAACTATTTCAACAGTAAGTCTGCCAAATCATATTCCATATTTTTCTTTACTACCTTAAATGCTAAATCCATAGCCTCACATGGTACACTATTCAATCTGCTAGAACTATATAGTTTATATGCAATTACATAAATTCCAAACCTTAGTGCCATGTTAGATATATTATTAAGCTTCAGTCCTCTACCATACCATTTTGCTAGGGTTTTCTTTTGCAACTCATCCTGACCTAGGGTTTTGGTGGTTTTGGCTTTGCTAAGCATAGGCAAACCCATGATTTTATGAATCATCTTCTTGGTTATCAATACAGGTTGCTCCAACCACAACTGACCATTCTGTACATGGCTTAGAACATATCTCACCCATTTAACTTAGAAATTCCTTGGTAGGTGCGAAATGTGGGTCAAGCCTTTTTCTTCTAAGTGCTTATGTTCAAGTTTTAGGGCTCCATCAACTCATAATTGTCTTAGGGCATTGTCCATATCTAATGTACCAATTTCTTGAATAGTTCATTGAAATGAGCACGAATATCATTAATAAGAAGTACCTTAGGTGAAATTTGCAATTGAGCTCCATGTGGGTCAAGTGATTCAGTAATTGCGAGCACTAGTTTGAATTTTGGGGCTTCCCATTCGACTCCTTTCACAAGCATTTCAAAACCCCTTTTCGCCTTGCTGCTGCTGGTGCTTGCGGAGGCCATTGCTGCTTGGTGGATGATAAATTCTTCAAACAAATTCTTCGCAAGAAATTTTCTCCAAATTTCTTGGAATCACTGGTGTGTAACTGAAAATCTTTTAGCTCTAAGTATTCTTAAGTCGTGGTGAAAAATGAAATCAAATTCTGCCCTTTTGATGGAAATACTATCATTAATGCTTGGTACAAAGGTAGCTGAGATGACATAGTGCGTGCCAGTCTATCATTGATTTACTCAGTAAAACCTTACAACTTGATGGTCGAACAAAATCTTCGATACTCCCAACGTAGCTCAGTAAGGTCTTTAGCCAACCTTGCTCAGTAGATGCAACACGATGAATGATAACTTTTCTTTGATCCTTGTATCTGAAATACTAATTTTATCCATCTGCACTCTTTCACTCTAGAACTGTTTAAGATATGGCTAGAAGATGTAGTTCCTAATTCTTCTTAAATCTAATTGAAAATGGTGGAGTCACCCACTTCTTGAGTGACATGACCATTATTTGAACCGTCTTTCTAAGTAGATTTAGGAATCCACTATTGTCTCATCTGCTTTCGAATGTTATCAACTTTAGCTTTCTTTTCATCTTCAATTCTTCCAATATTCATGTAATTCTTGGCTATATGATCAAGTTCAGTACATGTGTAACATCTTATGGTTGTATCCTTCTTTCTTAGGTGATGTCTTGCACAGTTTATCCCAATGTGTCCATATTCTCCACAATAGTGACACCTGCACCAAGTATTGTAGTCCCAACCAAATTTTGCTTTGATAATTTTTTTTGGTAGATTGAATGTTTTTTATTTGCATTCAGATGCCTTGTGACCTTGTTTCTTGCATTTGTGACATTTGCCTTCAAATTTTGGTTTTTCTTTGCATTCATTAGCTTTGTGACCATGCTGATTGCAGTTGAAGCATTTACCATTGAATTTTGCCTTTCCATTACTCCAACATTTGTTTGATGTATGACCTATCTTGCCACAATGATTGCAAGTGGGTCTTTGATTCCTTCGTGCACCTTGTTTGGAGGATTCACCTTCTTCCCTGTATCCAAGACTAGCTTTACCTTTTTGTCCATGAAGATTCTGCTCATTTTGTTGATTTAACTGATTCATGTTTGTTTGAGATTTCATCATTCTTTCATTGATTTTCCTTTCAGTGATCAAGTCATTTTCCAAAATTTTTTTGATTTTTATTTCAGATCTTAGATCACTTTGTAAGCTTGCATTGATTTTTCTTTTAGTGATTAAATCATTTCTCAAACTTTCATTCTTAGATCTTAGATTCATAATTTCTTCATTTGCATTAGATAGTTGACCTACAAGATCTTCATGCTAAAGGGATTGCTTATTTCTTGCCTCTAAGTCTTCATTTTCCTTGTTTCTCTATTCCAAAACTTCACATATCCTGATTGATTGGATTTCTTGTTCTCTTTTAAGCTTTCTTACTTCTTCTTGTAGAGAACCATTCTTTGCTAGGAGTTCCTTGATTGCTTCATTAGCTTCATTTGAACTGCTTGATGGTAAAAGGTCTTCAATCTTTTCTTCAACATACTGATGATCATTCATTTGTCTTGCAAGTTCCTTCCTTCTTTTTAGAGATTGAGAAAGATGCTCCTTTGCTTCTTTGAGTTGAGCCATGGCCATTTCCAGATCTAGCTTTTCATTTTCAATAGATTTGTTAAGTCTGAATATCTCCATTGTCCTTGATCTTTGCTCAAGCTGTCAAACTCTATCCTAAGAACCACAAAGCTCTGATACCAATTTTTGGAAATATTTAGGATAAGATAGGTTACTGAGAGGGGAGGGGTGAATCAGTAACTTATAAAACTTTTAAACAATTCAACATTTTAACCATTCATCATTCATTCATCTAATCTACTGCATAAATGAAAGATCAAACATTCATTACACATGTGCACAGAGATTTGGTGACCTAGAAACCTTCCAAATAGAAAGTAAAATTGGGGTGGGGATGATGCCCACAAAACTTCAATACTGTAGCATAAAGTTGGCCTATTAAGGCTTACAATGGTCACTTCTTGTGATCTACCCTATTAGGAGCAAGTAGGACTGCTAGATCCATCTTGTTAGAGGATTTACAAACATACAATAAAGTATGCACTCTATTAGGAGATTTACAAAAAGACTGTTAAGTCTACCCTGTTAAAGGATTTATAAATTGATTCACTTGTTAGGATGAAGCAGTGGATCTACTTACAATTGTTTTATGATAAGATCCTTTTTACGTTGATCACCTGATGTGATAGATATAACTTTTCTGCTCCTATGTTGACCTTGCTATATTCCTTTTACTCTACTGCTGATTCGCTTTCACTTTTCTCAAAATATAGCAATACCTTCTTCACATGTGAACATCACTCTCTTTTTATATATTCATATGCATCATCCTACAAATGATATCATACATTACATATATACCATTCCAATATTTACAATTGCAAGGTCAACCAAAACATAAGTGAACAAAACATTATTGAGTCAGCCCAATAGTAAATAACTCTAGTTCACTAAACTGACTCGGTGACCTAGTGATACTTGGCATCTATTACATTACTTGACATCGTCATGCACTTAGTAGGAGTAGAGGTATGGTTCATACTAGCCACACAAAATTTCTTTGAACTCGATAACCATTGGTGATTCAGTAGATATAATGTCATCTATGAGAAGGTTGATGGGGTTGCCATGGGTTCCCCTCTTTCACCAGTCATTGCTAACTTATACATGGAAGAGTTTGAGGCAATGGCATTACACTCTTTCCCTCTGAAACCCAAGTGGTGGAAACACTACGTAGATGACACCAATGTTTGTTGGTCGCATGGCCTAGACAAGCTGGATGAGTTTCATGCCCACATCAACAATTTAGTTCCTAACATCTCTTTCACCAAGGAGTTAGAAGCAGATAACTGCTTATCTTTCCTTGATGTCTTAATCCTTAAAAAACCTGATGGCACTCTTGGCCATCAAGTTTTTTGTAAATCCACCCACACTGACCTTTATCTCCATGCCGCCTCTCACCACCACCCCTATCAAAAGGTTGGGATCCTAAAAATCCTAGCCTTAAGAGCTTTTAGGATTTGTGATGGTGACAACTTGGACCAAGAGCTCATGCACCTTCGTCAAATCTTCAAGTGGAATGGATACTCTGACAAGAAAATATCCACAACATTTCGCTTGGCCAATTCCCTCTTTCATTCAGCCTCTTGTCCTCCTCCCTCTATCACCCTGTTGCCCCCTTTCTTTTAGATTCCTTACGTCGAGGGAATATCCAACAAGATCTCCAAGATTTTGGGCAAAAAAGGCATTAGAGTTTCCTTTAAGCCTGCATCCATGCTGAGAGATTGTGCTCCCCCCATTAAAGACCCTAGGGATGCCTTTGCAGATTTTGGAGTCTATAAGGTCATTTGCTCTTGTGGTACCCCTTACATAGGTGAAACGGGCCATTCATTCAACACTAGAATGAAGGAACATGCCGCTGACATCAAGCATGAGCGGGTCCTCAAATTTTCATTAGCTGATCATTCTTCCTCTACTAAGCATCATATCTGCTTAGAGAAGACACAAATTGTGTTCAGGGAAGACAACTTCGCTTAAAGAAAGCTCAAGCAAGCCATTGTCATCAATGATAACCCTTCTAACCTCAATTGTGATGAAGGATGGACCTTAAGCAGTTCTTGGCATCCTTTGTTATCCTCCCTTCACAAACCGCCTCACTCTTGACTCTCTTTCTTGTCTCTTCTCCCCCTTCTTCTGGCTTCCCTTTGTCCCTTCCATCTCCTCTGGCACCCTCTTCTCCCTTCTCGCCTCTCCCCTCCCCCACCCCTTCTCCTTTGTCTTGGCCCTTCAGCTTGGTGAGCTCGTCGTCTTCTAGTTTTTATATTTTATTAATTTTCATTTATTATTTTATTTTTCTTTCCTTTATTTGCTCTTATGCATATGTGTGTGCTTTTCTTTTATATTTCCCTCTTATATCCTTGTGGTCGTCTTCTAGTTTTCATTTTTTAGGTATGTTGGCATTGTTTTTCCTTTGCTATGGCCACACTCAGTGGTCTCTTGGTTTATCTCAATGTTATTTTTCCCTTGCTGTTCTATTTGTGGTTTCACTTATTGTTGTTGTGCCCCTAGCCCCTTTATTCATTTTCACTTTTAATTTTTTATTCTCTCTTTCATCCGTTTATTTATATTTTTGTTTTTTCATCTTCGTGGTTATTTGTATAGGTTTATAGGCTTATATATATATATATATATATTTATTGATTGTTATATATATTTATATAAATATGCAATAATATTACTACATATATATATAAATATATATAACAATATTATTTTTGTTTTTACATCTTCGTGGTTATTTGTATAGGTTTATAGGTTTATATATATATATATATAAATAATATTGTAATATATATTTATATATATATGTAATAATATTGTAATATATATTTATATATATATATATGTAATAATATTGAAATATATATATTTCAATATTATTACATATATATATATAAATATATATAACAACATTATATATATATGCATATATATGTATATATGTATATATATACGTATATACATGTACATATGTATGTATATATATATATACATATATACATGTATATAAGTATATATACATATATATATATGTATATATATGTATATATGTATGTATATATATATACGTATATACATATATATATATATATACATACATATATACATATACATACATATACATATATATATATATACATACATATATATATACATACATACACACACACACACACACACACACACACATATATATATATGTGTATGTATATATATATATATATGTATGTATATATATATATATATATATATATATATATATATATATATATATATATATTTATAAAATCTTTTTTCAATATTTTCTTTTTTAGATATTTTTAGATTTGTATTTTCTATATATATATATATATATCTATATATATCTATATATATATACATGATTGTGTGGGTTCACATTTCTCTCTTTTATTCATTTTCGTTATCGGTGTATTTTATATATTTCTTTCTTCTTTTATTGCTTAGTCCCCTTTGGTATATTTGACTTTTCCTTTAATTTTACATTTCTTTAGCTTCTTTGTTTTTGCTCTTTTGGTTTTATTCAATTTGATGCACTTTTATTTCGTCTTTGTGTTTATGTTCTCTCATCGATTTCCTTTTCCTTTGGCTTTCTCTTCTTAAGTTAATTTTTAAGCTTGGTGGCTTCCTTTGTTAGGTGTCTTTCCTTTCCCCCTTCTATTCCCTTCTTGGTTTATTTTTATTTTTATTTCATTTTTCTTCTTGTGGGTCTGGTGGTATGTCTCATCATCTCTCTCCTCCTCTTCCCCCCTCCCTTCTATTTCTTCAGTTGGTTGGATCTGCATTCTATTTTTTCATGTTCTCTTTTCTCTCTAGAATCTTGATGATGGATCATGTAGTATGATCTGAAACGTTGATGTAAAAAAATTATACACAATCAAATCTAGAAATTTGAGAGCACAAATATAGTGTCACTCGGTAGAAACTAACTTCTTTGTTTACCTTGCTTTACTCGGTAAAAATTGAGTCATTTGTTTACCTTCTTCACTTGGTGAACACTGAGTCCTTTGTTTACCTTTTTCACTCAGTAAACATCGAGTCCTTTGTTTACCTTTTTTCACTCAGTAAACACTGTTGAACTTCTCATTCACTCGGTATTCTCTAGAATGCTCAGTGAGAACTGTTTACCTGCTAAACTTATAAGGTAACCATTGAATGCTCGGTATACAATGTAGACTAAGTGATGAGCTAGATAAGCATTCGGAATTGAATAAGTGTTTGCACTAATGACAAATATATCATAATTCCAACACAAATTGGGGTCCTTGCAATTATAATCTAAAGTTTAGTGAATTTTTTAAAGGACTTCCTTATAAGATGGGAAAAGCCATTATACAAAATAAACTAACATATTTAAAAAATTCTATAAGACTTAATCTAGATTTCAAGGGTCGAAGGGCACACTATTTGCATCAATGGTATTTAGAACCTTCAATTGTCGGAACAGTTGCGAAAGAGTTCACTATATTCTATCATATTTTGGGTTGCTTGGCTAGATCAGTAGCGCAAGATTGTTGGTTTTTATCAAATGGAGAGAATTGGGATAATCCTTTTGATCCTTTCATTGAAAGTGATTTCATTCTAGCTTCGAGTCTCTTATAGGGTCTTTTGGAAGAATTTTCATCGTTGCCAATATATCGAGGCAATTCTGATTACATAACAATTGCTCCTCAATTCAAAAAAGATATGATGCAAAAAGGATTATCTTCTATACTAGATAAAATTGCTTTATCTAAATTATTAAGAAATTCCTACGGGGAAGAGGATGAAACTCCTATAGTTGGTGATTCTAGGACCTAGCATTTTAGTTTTATTCACATCAATCGATTTGAGCATATAAAAGATATAAAAATAGAAAATCCATTATTGGATTATCTCCATCTATTTGGAGGGTTTGAAGAAAGACCAACCCATCTTTCTACCTTATATTGGAAGAAATTTCTAATGTTTGGCCCCAACTTTTGACCTGTTTATGATAAGAAGGATGATATTATAGAAAGAAAGACAACTTCTTTTTGGGAAGCAAAATTATTATACAAAAATTTTCAAAGGATGGGAATATATCAATTTGACACAAAAGAGTATGCAATGGAGTATAAACCTTTAAATACAACAGTAATCTGTCTAGCTTGTCAATTTCTTTGGGATCTCGTGACTATTCGCTTAAGCAATAAGCACTCTTCATCTGAACCAAGAGAACTTTTTGTTTCTAAAGAACTTGTGAAGAGCATTTATCTTACTTATTCTTCAACAAGAGAGCTAAATATCAATATTAAAAAGAATTTGAGGTCTATTCAAAAGCATAAAAAGGTGAGAAAAATAGCCCTAGGAATAAAAATTTAGACTAATGATGATGATTTACCTCTTAATATTAAAATGGAAGAAAAATAAAATTTTGAAAATTTCAAAGGCTTTCAAGAAATTGGTATTTGATTGAGATGTGTATTACCTTATCACCAATTGGTGATAAATGAATGTTAGTTTTATGAAAAAACATGGGATGATAAATTTAAACAACGTTTGCTGAAGGGAGAAAGGGAAAATATAGATTTATTATCTAATGAATCTCTTACTTATAAAACTCTATCTGAAAGTTATGATTATTTATCAAATTTATTCTTCTCTAATAGAATATTATTTAAACAAATGATCGATACATTATTAAAAACAAAATGGCTTTCTATGAATGCCATTGATTGTTTATTGGCGGAAGGATTAAATAGAAATAAAAAAGCCTAGATCTTTCATTCATTTTGTTCAAATTTGATTGGTCTAAATTTTGCCTTCAAAACTTTTTCAAAAAATCAAATCAAATTGATAAATGTTTAATAGTATGCTTATTCAATTTATCAATTCAAATTTTTTGAAATGACTAATTGCATTTGCAATTTAAGAATATTTAATAGTATGCCTATTCAATTTATCAATTTGGATTTCTTCAAATGACCAATTGCATTTGCAATTTAAGAATAGATGCAATTAGAATCTATTTAAACAATAAGATTGTTTTTATATTCCTTGAAGAGGATTTGAACCTCCATGCTGTTTAGCACAACATTTTGAGTGTCGCGTGTCTACCATTCCACCATCAAGGCATTCAAGAAGATAATTCTATTTCATAGAATATTTGTAATAGAATTTAGTTCAATAGTGGAAGAGAAAGTGGATCAGATAGAATATATGTTTTATTTTCTATTAATAAGTCAATAGTCAATTTTGGATATCTTGATTAACATAACATAAGACATATAAATAAGTCAAAGGTTGATCTTTGTCTTAACCATCTCCTTTATCATTTGAACCTTTTCCTTTATCATCTCAACCTTTTCCTTTATTGCCTCACTCTTCTTTTGTATCAATACTATCAATTTGTGGGTAGGTTCGATAATAGGTATTGAGGAATCAATACATGAAATTTTGATGAATCTAAAAGAAATTGTACTTCAAAGTAATGTGTACAGAATTCGAGAAGGATCTATCCATGTTGTCAGACCAAAACAAGTAACCACTGAAGATATCATACTACCACCTTCTATGAGAAAAATTGATACTATACAACATATAGCTAACATAAACAAATAAATTACCTTAGATATATCATTACAAATTGAAAAAGGCCATGGATATATTATTCAAAATCCAAATAATTCCAATTATAAGGATGAATTTTTTCCTATAGATGTTGTCTTTGTCCCTATTCAAAATGTAAATTATAGTATTCACTCCTATTGGAACAAAAATGAGACATAAGAAATTCTATTTCTTGAAATATGGACGAATGGAGGATTAGCTCCTAATTGATTGATAAAATGAAAAAGTCCTTCAAGTTGTATTTTACCAAATTGGGGAATTGTAAATATTCCTTTATTGTCTTCTAATCACATTGAATGTTTGCTATCCTATATTTCTATAGTAAATTTTATATTTTGATATTGTATTCCCCATTAATCTAGACGAATAAATTTGACAAAAAATTGATATGCTTTGTTCACTATATCAAAAAAAGAAGAAGCTATTTTCTTTTATTATTAAAATATGATATATGATGTAAATATTTCTATAGTTGTAAATTCTCTAGTTATTGATAGACAAAAGTGGATTTAGTATACTAATTGGGTACTCCAAATTAAATTCCTATTCTATGCTAGAGGCAGTAACTTAAATTCCTAATCGATACTAATAGGTTATAGGTTCCACTTCAATAAGATAATTGAACACCAATCCCTTTTTTTCCTATTGGAAAATTCTAAATCCCCTATTAGACCTAGGGACTATAAATTGGTTATACAAAATATCTAAGTGATAAACAAGAATATGTGAAATACCTTACATATCATCTTCGATAAATAAAGCAAAATATATTTTTCCCTTAGGATAAACTAGATATGGGGATGGTGACATAGCCAAGTGGTAAGGCAGGGGACTACAAATCCTCGATCCCCAGTTCAAATCTGGGTGTCACCTTGGCAGTCTAAACAAAATAGAAAAGTCTCTATTTCTATCCATGTCTTTTGGAGACAACTTGTGTAGCTTCAGGTGCTATTGCTAGTAATAGAAAATAAAAATCAATTTTATCATTAATGTCTGATCTGATAGGTAGTTTATATTTCTAGTAATTAGTTACAAGAATTTTTTTTGAGAAGCCTCTACTATCAACTCATCCTTTTAGAATAGGAAGGCAAAAGATTCCCACTTTTCACCATTTTGAATATTGGATACAATTGTTAATTGTGTATTGTCTTTGATGTTACACAAATGTCATATCAGTCATCAGATAGAGTCTACCGAGCTTAGATGATCAACAAAGCAATTTATAGTGTCTACCGAACATTCCTAAACATTATATAGAAAATTTAATGTCTACCAAGCTCACTTAGGCATCAAAGGATTTTGTACCAGAAAGTTAGTATTAACCAAGCTCCCAAGGTTAACGAAGAAAAGTTAATGTCTACCAAGCTCACTCGGGCATCAAAGGATTTTGTAGCAGAAAGTTAGTGTTAATCGAGCTCCTAAGGTCAACAACGAAAAGTTAATGTCTATCGAGCTCACTCGGTCATCAAAGGAAATGTGGCAAAAAGTTAGCTTCTACTGAGCTCACAAGGTCAGCAAAGGAAGGTCAGTGCTAACCGAGTTCACTCGGTCTACAAAGGATTTTTGTAGGGTTTGTAGTGTTTACCAAGCTTCACTTGGTCAACACTAGAAAACCATTCTGGAGCAGTGGTTATCGAGCTGGGTTAGCCAACGAAGGATTTTATTGTTTTGATATTAAGTTCAATTGTTTCGTGCAATAAATGTAGCCGACTGATGTAATGATTTTTTTAGTTGTTGTAAATTATATTTGAGCTGACTTGATAATATAAAAGGTATATATATAGATGTTCAAGTTGTGAATTTAAGAGTGAGTGTGAATAAATGGATGAGGATGGAATAAGCGAATATTGAGCAAATTCTAATGAAGGATTAGATATCCTGGAGGAGTTGCAAAGTTGTATTCAATTAGTAAGGATCCAGTAAAGCAGAACATAGATTTGTAATCAGCAAGAGATAAGTTGCATATCATTCAGGTCACTTCATTGTTGCTTTCTAATCATTGTAATAGTGAATCCAAAATCTCTTTACAGAGTTGGTTTAACAGCCATTTTGTAAATCCTCTAACAAGGTGACAGTTCAGTTGAATTGTTCTAAAGACCTCTAACTAGGTCACTCCTAATAGGGTGATTAAATCCTCTAACAAGGTCACACCTAACAGTGTGTATTGTAACCTTTAATAGGGTTGGCTCCTAACAGGGCTCACTTCAGAAGAGTGAAAATTGGTGACTAGTTACTTGGTGGTTTTTTCCATATAGAGTTTCCATGTTAAATTTGGTGTCTCTTGTGTTCATTTATTTAACCTTTGCATGCATATTGATAACTATGAATGCTAGATGATTAGTAACCAAGTTAACCTATCGAGTTACAGTATTCCTATACTATTTAGTGAGTATCAGCAGTAAGTAAGCATTATAGACATCTATGGAATTTTTGGAATTATTTTTGTGGTAACTGATTCACCCCTCCCCTCTCAGTTACTTCATCTATATTTCCAACAATTGGTATCAGAGCTTTTGGTGCTTACAGGGTAATATTTCAAGGATCTAAGCCATAGATCAGGATGTCTTATAAGAGGGAAATTCCAAGACTTAATAGGGACAACTTCTCAGCATGGCAAGGGTTGATGAGACTTCATCTAGCTTCTATTGGAGATATAGGACTAAAATACCTTGATGAAAAATATGCAGAACCGGCTGGTACACTATCTGTCAATGATATTGTTGAAAAGAAGACCCACAACATTATGATGATAGATATAGCATCTTCTCTGAGTTATGAAGAATTTGATGACATTAAGGAATGAAAATCTACTTTTGAAATGTGGGAAAAGCTAAAAGAAATCTATGGAGGAGATGATAATGTAAGAAGAGCCAAAGAAAAAAGTCTAAGAGGAAAATTTGATCAGATGAGGATGAAAAAATTACAAAATATGTTGAAAGAGTCAAAGTATGTGTCAGTGCAATCAAAGCATCTGGAGGAGATATCAAGGAGGAGACAGTTATAAGTAAAGTTCTCAGAACATTACTACCCATTTATGCAATAAGAGTCTCTACAATTCAAGAAAGAAGATGTGAAGCAAATCATAAGATAAATCTAGAGGCCATAGTTGGAAGATTAACTGCATTTGAGTTAGACAACTTTGAAAACTATGTTCCAGCTTCCAAGAACATTGAATCAACATTTGAAGCCAAGCTTTCACTCAAGGAGAAAAGCAAAAAGAAAAAGGAATCTTAGTTAGAAAGTGAAGGTGAATCAGACCAAAGTTCAGATAATGTTCTTGAGGTGATTGAAGCTCTAATAGCAAGAAAATATTCTAGAGGTAGAGGAAAATATAAAGGTAAAGTTCCTCTAATCTATTTTTCATGTGAAGAAGTCGGTCATATTGCTGCTAGGTGCCCAAACAAGCAGAATAAAGATGAAAAGAAAGGTTACAAGTACAATGGCAAGAAAGACTTCAAATCATTCAAGGATAAAGGTAAGAAAACATGTTTTATGGCTAAAGATTCTAATGATTCTAATGATGAAGAAGAAGATAAAATTGTCTACATTGCTGTGAAAGATGAGTCTAATAATGATGAGGAAATGGAACTCATTTCTCATATGAGAAAAAATGATACATGGATCATAGAGAGTGGTTTTTCTCATCACATGACTGGTGATAAAACTAGTGGTTTTTCTCATCACATGACTGGTGATAAAACTAAGTTTGAATACTTTGAAGACTATGATGATGGCAGTGTAAGATTTGGTAACAATGACCCTTGTTGTATAAAAGGAAGAGGAAGAATCTCTCTAACCAAAGAACTTATATGTGAAAATTCCTATTGGGTAGAAGGACTAGATTCAAAGTAGAATTCATGCATGGAAAAGCAAGACTGTTGGATGGCAAAGGAAAACTGATTGGATCAGGCACTCAAACAAAAGGTAACTTATTTTATCTTCAACTTGGTGAATGTTCATGTTTAATTTCTCAAATTGAAGAAAGTTGGTTATGGCATAAAAGGTTGTGTCATGTCAATTTTGATAATTTGGTGAAGATAAGAAAATTCAAGAAAGTAAGAGGCATTCTTAACATAAAGAAACTTGAGTTTGGTCTATGCAAGAATTTTCAGATTGGTAAAATGAGAAAGACTAGTTTTAAAATTAAAAACTATCAATCTGAAGATATATTAGAAATTGTGCATACTAATTTATGTGGACCCATTGGAATTGAAAGCTATACTGGAGAAAAGTTCTTCATTCTTTTTGTTGATGATTACTCAAGAATGATGACTGTCATGTATCTAAGGAACAAATCAGAAGCATTTGAGAAATTCAAATGGTATTTGGCCAGAGTAGAAAATGAAACAAGGAAAAGATTGAAATGCTTGAGGTCAGCCAGAGGTGGAGAATTCATTTCACATGAGTTCAATAACTTTTGCATTGAAAGAGGAATCAAAAGATAGGTATCAGCCCCTGGAACTCCTAAGCAAAATGGAATAGCTAAAAGGAGGAATAGATCTCTCATGGATTGTGCAAGAACCTTAATGATTGAAAAGAGAATTGCTATCAAACACTTGAAGGAAGCTATCAGCACTGCAGTTCATACCTTGAATCGAGTACATCTAAAAAAAGACTCATTCAAAACTCCCTATGAGCTATGGTATGACTATAAACCTAATGTAAGTTATCTAAAAGTATTTGGAAGTAAATGTTACATTTTGAAAGAATCTAGAAAAGGAAAATTTGATGTGAAAAGTGATGAAAGAATATTTTTGGGATACTCTTGCAAAAGTAAAGCATATAGATGTTTGAACTTGTCTACTTACAAATTCATAGAAAGTGCACATGTGAAAGTTGATGAGTTTGCAGAAAGAACTAAAGAAGAAAGCAAAAGGGAACCAAAAGATTATAGAAGGTTTGTTTTCATTGAACCTGATATAGTACTAGTCAATCAAGAATCTTCTACTCCTGAGTCATCAGTAACCGAGTTACAGGAAGTTCAAACCGAGCTACAACAACATGAGTTACATTCATATGCTATCAAGCAAGTGTCTACCAAGTCTGAAGGACCCGAGCCAATATCTACCGAGCCAGAACAACCAGAACCTAAAGTTGAAGTGCAAGAGGATAAAAATGAAACTCATTCAAAAGGAAAGGAACTTGTATTAGCAAAATATGTCAGGAGACATCATTCAATAGATTAGATCATTGGAGACAAATCTGAAGGAACCATGACAAGAAGTAAGTTAAAAGATACTTGTTTGCTTGCTGATTTTGAACTTAGAAATATCAAAGATGCTTTTGGAAATGATAGTTGGATTAAGGCTATGAATGAAGAAATAGGGCAGATAGAGAAAAACAAGACATGGAATCTTGTACCCAGGCCTAAAGATAAAAATGTGATTGGGACTAAGTGGATATTCAAAAACAAGTTGACTGAAGATGGTAAGGTATCAAGAAACAAAGCTAGACTAGTATGCAAAGGATATGCTCAAGAAGAAGGAATAGACTATGGAGAAACTTTTGCTCGTATTGCAAGATTGGAAGGAGTCAGAACCTTACTGACATATGGTGCTCACAAAGGATTCAAAGTTTATCAGATGGATGTCAAGTCAGCATTCCTCAATGGTATACTAGATGAAGAGGTTTACATTGAACAACCTGAAGGTTTTGTTGATCTAGATAAGAAGAACATGGTCTACAAATTACACAAGGCATTGTATGGTCTGAAACAAGCCCCTAGAGCATGGTATGAAATATTGCATAACTATCTTATTTAGATTGGTTTTCAAAGAACTAATGATAACAGTAGCTTGTATATAAAGGAAGGACTAGATAATAAGATTGTCTTGGCAGAAATATTTGTAGATGGTACTATTTTCAAAGGGAATGATGATCTTTGCAAAGAATTTTTAGAGCAAATGAACAAGGAATTTGAAATGTCTATGTTTGGTGAAATCAAATTCTTTATTGGTCTTCAAATTCAATAGAATAAAAATGGTATCTACATCACTCAATCAAAATACATCAAGGAGATATAGAAAAATTTTGGTATGGAAGACAAGAAACTAGTTGGGACTCCTATGTGTATTGGATTAAAACTTACCAAGGAAGATGTATCAAAAGAAGTATATCAAACATTATATAGATCTATGATTGGAAAGTTGCAGTATGTAGTTCATACTAGGCCAGATATTGCCCTTGCAGTTGGTATTGTAGCAATATTTTCAGCAAAACCAAGAGAAAATCACATGATGGCAATCAAAAGAATAATGAGATATTTGAAAGGAACTAAAGATTATGATTTATGGTACAAATTTGGAGGTAATCTGGATTTGAAAGTGTTTACTAATACTGATTGGGTAGGAAACCTTGATGACAGAAAAAGTACAAGTGGAGAAGCATTCTTTCTTGGAAAGAGCTTGGTTTCTTGGACAAGCAAAAAACAAAAATGTACATCCCAATCTACAGCAGAGGCAGAGTATGTTGCTGTAGTAGTAAACTATTCTAATATTGTTTGGTTTAAATAGTTGTTAGAAGGCATGAAGGTGGAAATCAAAGAACCGGTTATTATGTTCTGTGATAATACAAGTGCAATAAACATATCTAAGAATCCAGTGATGCATTCCAAAACCAAGCACATTGCAATACAATATCATTTTGTCAGAGAATTGGTGCAAGATAAGGAGATTAGATTGGAATATGTCCATACAAAAGAACAAATTGATGACATATTCACAAAGCCATTACCTAAGGATGCATTCTTGTATCTAAGAGGTAATTTAGGGGTCACTCCCCTATCTGAAGTTCACTAAAATGAAGTTTTAGTGATGCATCAATGCATACCAAGTTGAATATCTATCAGTTGATGCAGCATAATTAGAAAATATTGCATATGAATCAGTACTCAAGGTACATTAAAATTCATTTGAGTTGTGTTATCTTTGGCATGTGTTGTCAAAGAGGGAGAGTTTTACTGTCATATCTTTCTAAAATTTGTTTGAGAGGAAGAGTTTTCTATGAAATTCCTTCCTAGAGGGAGATTATTGAAAGAAGGAGAGTTTGCTATCTAATAGAGAAAGTTGTTCTGACAGAAAAAGACTTGTTGGACTTGTTTTCAAATTTTATTCTGCTATGACATGTTGTGTTGCTATCAATGCCAAAGAGGGAGATTGTTGGATACAATTGTTAATTATATATTGTCTTTGATGTTACACAAATGTCATATCAGTCATCAGACAGAGTCTACCAAGCTCAAATGATCAGCAAAGCAATTTACAGTGTCTACCAAATGTTTCTAAACATTACATAGAAAAGTTAATGTCTATCGAGCTCACTCAGGCATCAAAAGATTTGTAGCAGAAAGTTAGTATTAACCGAGCTCCCAAGGTTAACAAAGAAAAGTTAACGTCTACTGAGCTCACTTGGGCATCAAAGGATTTTGTAGCATAAAGTTAGTATTAACCGAGCTCCCAAGGTCAATGAAGAAAAGTTAATGTCTACTGAGCTCACTTGGTCATCAAAGGAAATGTGGCAGAAAGTTAGCTTCTACCGAGCTCACAAGGTTAGCAAAGGAAGGTTAGTGCTAACTGAGTTCACTCGATCTCCAAAGGATTTTTGCAGGGTTTGCAGTGTTTACCAAGCTTCACTTGGTTAATACTAGAAAACCATTCTGGAGTAGTCATTACCGAGCTGGGTCAGCCAGCAAAGGATTTTATTGTTTTGATATTAAGTTTAATTGTTTTGTGCAATAAATGTAGCCGACTGATGTAATGATTTTTTCAGTTGTTGTAACCTATATTTGAGTTGACTTGATAATTTGAAAGGTATATACATAGATGTTCAAGTTGTGAATTTAAGAGTGAGTGTGAATATATGGATGAGGATGGAATAAACGATTATTGAGCAAATTTTGATGAAGGATTGGATATCCCGGAGGAGCTGCAAAGTTGTATTCAATTAGAGACCGCACACCACATCCTAAACACTATTTGGAGGTAAGTCAAACTATGTTGTTCAAACAATTTGGAGAGATTCATCCAAGTCTTCATATATCACAAAAGGCTTTTGAATCTTTGAACCTATTTTATTGCGTGTCACTCAAAATTTGCAATATATGTACTTGCAAATATCATGTTGAGTTTTCTATGCACCATGAACTATTATGCTACATCCATTCTACTTTGCATAGTAAAGAAATGTTGGAGGATTGTGGTGCTAGTGGGCTTCCAAAATCATTAAGAGACTTGCTAGATCAATTTTTATGTCATAGAGTTGATGGTTGTTTCTTTTATAGAAATGCTTGCTTAAATGTGAAGTGTTCAGAATGTGGTGGCTTATCCAAGTTTGATGCATGTTTCCATGAGGGTGTGAACAAGATCTTTGAAAGACAATACTAAAAGAAAAGGTATATGAAATAGTGAAATACACATTGAAGAGTGGGGGTGAGAGCTCTAGATGTGAATTGGTTGGAAAAGATATTGGTGTGGCTAGTTTTATTTCAAATTTCAAGGAAAATATTTTCTATAAATATGCAAGACATAGTCATAGGTCTCAATGGTTGGGTCAACAATTTAGAATGTGCAAGGAGACTTTTCCCATTGGCATTATTATATTAGTTGTTGATTTTGTTGAGAACTACACATTGCAACTTCAAAATGAGACACAATCTCAGTATTACAACTCCATTCAGATTACTATTTTCATTCACATAACATATAGACATGCCCCTGATAGTGCAGAAGATAATTGAAAGATTATTAGAGAGTATCATTTTTATATGAGTGATGATAGATCTCACTCTCACAAGTTTGTGCAACATTGTTTTGAGAATTATTTTGATTTCTTACATGAGCATGAAATTGCTATGGATAGACATATCATTTGGTCAGATAATTGTATAGGTAAATTCAAGAATTCTCACATGTTTTATTGGTTGTGTAGGGTGCACGTAGAGAGGGGGGTGCCTCATATTTGGAGTTTTTTTGAGTCTGGCCATGGAAAAGGGGAACATGATGGAGCATGGGCATGTGTGAAGAGAGATCTAGTTAAGGAGCAACTGAAGATTTTAGTAGTAGAGCTTCTTGATGCTCGTAGCATTGTTGATTGGTGTAGTTTAGCATTATCATGGGGGGGACTCTTGATTCAGTGGTAAGTAGGTTCTTTTGGTTGGTTTAGGAAGGGTCCATAGGTGATAGATTAGATTGTGCTACAGTGAGAGACTCATAAAAAATGCATTCATTTTAGAGCTTTGATTCTAGTACATGGACCATTTAGACATGACAACTAGCTTGCTTTTGTCTTAGTTATTTTTAGTGTGATTGGGACAACTATGAGTTGAGTGAGTGGGTGGACACATGGGCTCCACATTATCTTACTCTATTATCTATCATAACCTCTATCAGAAATGATGACATGGAAAGTTCACTTGAGCATAACCATCTATTAGATCTACTTCAGCCAAGACATGTCTTTGCATTGGTTGCACCACAGGGGAATGATGAGAAATCCAATTATTGGTTAGCATGTTGTGTAAGAGGTAAAAAAAACTTGCACGACCAATCACAGATGATGATGTATTCACATATCCTACTCGTTCAATGGTTGTCACTGGAACATGGTTGCGAAAATACATGCTTAGAAGGAACATAATTCTTGCATTCGAAGACTATCAAAAGCATAAAATAATTCTCATATATTTGCATCTTATTGTAGACGCTTAAAATCATCCCTAAACACTATATTAATTAATTTTAATATTGCCTGTGACATTGTAATTGATTATTAATTAATTAATTGTATTGCTCACATTCTTCTACTTATTTAATTAAATTATTTTAATTAAATGAGTTCATTCTCTTAAGTATTTAAATCTAATTTAAATACTTCTAGCCTTAATGTGTTAAATTAATTTAACACATGATCCTCCATCATCCCCTTTTTAAATAAATTTTATTTATTTAAATTCTCACATCCTATTAATTCCTCTAAACCCATGATTAAATTAAATCTCATTTAATTTAATCTTAAGCCTAACCTAGAGCCTAGCCCATAACCATCATTTTCATCCTCTTAAGCCTACTTATTTTCTAATCCCACTTAATCATTTCTAATCATCTCCCTAATCCCCCTCATTAGCCTAAGAGTGTGCTCACACATGTGTGAGGTGGCATGCCTACACACTCTTGTCTCCCACTCTTCTTCTCAAATTTTCTCACACATGTGTGTGCAAACTTTGAATTCTTGACCATTTGCATGGCTTGCATGTCACCTTATGTGGCATCTACATGGATGCCACATCACCAAGCCCTCTCTTGAGCCTATAAATAGAGGGCTTGTCTCAAGCATTTGCATCTCTCATTTTATTGCATTGTTATCATGTTGGTTTGAGATTTGAGTTTGCATTTATAAGTTTGAGCTTTCATGGTAGTTTGAGCTTGCATTTGTAGAGTTCTCATAGTGATTTTGTAGGTTAATACTAATCATTTGGTAGCTGATTTAGTTTTCATCTTGCATTGTTCATTTAGTTTTCTTCATGCATTTGCATTTCCATTCCATAGCTTACATTCTTAGTTAGTTTCCTTTATTGCATATCATCTTCATTATTGAATGCTTTTAAGAATGGCTTTTTCCATAGTCATTTCTTGAAATGTTCTTCATCCCACATAGCTTAGGATCTTAGTGCATTTTCATTCACATTTGCATTCACTCTTGCACTCCCATACTCAAGAGATTCATTTATTGTTGTGTTTGGGAGAGCACAAAAAACATACCCCCATCTTAACACACCAACAAGGCCTCTTATGGGTACCTTTGTTGAGCTATAGAGGTGGCTGGAAGATTGGGTTTGTTAGCTACTTAGGGTTGCAAAACCCAAGCAAGCATTAGTTAGTGTTTGTTCATTTCATTTTGGATGAATCTTTGATGCAATTTCAATATTTTTAGCTAATGTTTGTTTGTTAACCCATGCTCCTAACAGGTCATATTTTCTAGCACACCCTTATTATAGCAACAAATGTAAATTTTTTGAAGCATCAAGGAAGACCAAAAGTAAAAGAACTTTTTACTATTACTAATGTTGATCATGAAGCCTTGTTGGAGACCCTAAAATAGAGAGAGGACCCTACTAGAACACTCGACTAGGTATATTCACTTCTTATGTTATTTTCTTCAAAATGATTTAGTGAACCACTAATTATCTTGTTTAATACAATAAGTTGGGTTGGTGGTGTTGGGGAGAATTCCTAAGATTTATGATGTATTATGATGTAAAATGTGAAGTTTTTTTGTATATGGTTTTTGCAATAATGAAAAAGACAAGTTATTCAAAATAACACATACACATCCAAATACATGCAAAATATTTGAATTATTCTATTTTTATTTATGATGAGTGGTCTAAATTACATGATATAATTTAGTACTTTAAAAGAAAAGATCAATTTAATTTTTTCCATGATTGTCTCTTTTACATCATTGTGATATATTAATTTCATAAAGAGGTGGTTTTTCAATTTTTATAAACTTTCTATAAGATTTTTACTCTTTAGTTACATTTTAGATTTTACTTTTTACATATGAAGGGGTTGATAGGCCCTTGAAACCATTTATAGTGAGAAGATCCTTAGAACAATAACACAACATAAAAAGAAACTTAGTTGAGGAGGTAGGCCTCCAAAGACAAGTCTAATGGATTTTTGAAAGGAACCTAAAACCTTGTAGGGTTTTGGAAAGTACCCCAAACATTCAATGATTTTTCTAAGGATCCTCAACATTCCAATTCTACCAAAATAGCCATGTCTTCCCAACCAAAGAAAACATATATCTAAAAAATGCCCTTTTAAACTATCAACAAGAAGCACGAAAACCTCATTATTTCTCTTCTTTGAGCCAATTTCCTAGTGCAAAAATCATAGCATGGATAAAAAAATGATCTTCAACCATACAACCTCCAAATATCCAAAAAAAGAGAATAATCACCATAGCCATTCACCATAGGTAAGAAAAGAGAATAATCATGAGTAAGAGAAGAAGTAAGAGAAAAGTCACCACTAAGAGAAGAAGCAAGAGATTGAACATAGTGCTAGGTTGTATTGGGAAACACAAAACCTATCTCAAGCACTCCAACATGAAGACACCCTCCAAGCTAGAAACCTAAACCCTATAAAAAAAATTGTGTTGCTTACATAAGCAAAGACCCCAACCTAGTGAACACCGGTGTAACCAAACCTAGCCAAGACCCATTATGGTTCTGAAGACAACTTGATCACAAAGCTAGGGTTGATGTTAACTTAAATTAAATGTATGAAATCTTCTTTTTTTTCCTTCTTATAACTCCATGCTTTTGTAGCTACATGTTATTAAAATTTCTCTCTAAATGATTAATGTATGCGATTAGTTTTTATAGAATATGTTTATTGCAAGTAACAATGTCAAGATTTTGTTATAGAAAATTATAGAATCTTTCTTTAGTATCACAAGAGATTGATGAAATACATACATTTTTTAAAAATAATTTACCATAGAACATAGTGTGCACAAGCTTTATTAAATAAGATCCTCCATTTTTACTCAAAATTTTTGGCTTTGAATGTTTTTTAACAATAAAAGGGGCACTCATCAAAAGAAACATCTAGAATTCACAAAACATTTGTAGGTATCCAATTATATCAAAAAAATAAAGAAAATTACACTTTTTAATATTAAACATTAGATAATATTAATTTGATTAAATCTTTAATCAAAGAGTTGAATTGTTTTCATCAAATTACACTTATGATGTTTTCTTCATTTCGTAAGTAGTTCAAGAAATGGGCATGTGGGGAATGTTTATTCTCTTCATGAAGAAAACTAAGCATAGTAAATTCCCCTTGGTAAGTTGTTATGGCCACTATCTTTATCGATACACCCATCTAAAGAGATCTATACACCCATCTAAAGAGATCTATAATATAATATTGAACAGACTAGACTACTTAAGGATTAGATTCATACTTATTAGTCTCTATATTTTAGACATGAGAAATTAGTTTCCATGTTTTTGAATTATTCAATTTGCAAAAGTTATTCAATTTCCAAATACACATCCATAAAAGTGGATAAAAATAACATTATAACATTAAAGGATCACCAGAGCGTAACTTTGAAACCGCTGATCTTGGCATCAAATTGTCAACATCATTAGCTTTGGGTGGGTGGGTGAACCCTAGTGACACCCTTGTTCTATCCATGGAGACCATCCATCATCTGTGGCCACCCCATACCTTCAAGGTCGATCTTCTGAGGGTCGTAACTCATAGCTCATGAAGGCTATTGATGAAATGTCAAATTCTATAGGATGATGATGTTGAAGCCTGAAATAACCTATCTCATTTTTAAGAGATCACATTCTATTTGGATTCGGCATAGTGATCTCGCTCGATGCCAAAACTCGCAGTGTGCCTTAGTTCATAGGTGCACCAGAGTGTAACATTGAAACCACTCATCTTGGCATCGAATCATCAGTGTCATTGGCTCTGGGTGGGTGGGTAACCCTAGTGACACCCTTGTTCCAGCCATGGAGACCATCCATCATCTGCAGCCACCTCATACCTTAGAGTCTCCAAGGTGCTCTAAGTGCATTTCGAGGTCAATTTTTTGAGGGTCATAACTCAGAGCTTGTGAGGCTATCGATGAAACATAAAATTCTACAAGATAGTGATGCCAAGGCCTAAAATAACCTATCTCATTTTCAAGAGATCACCTTCTCTTTGGATTTAGTACAATGATCTCACTCGATGCCAAACTCGCAGTATGCCTCAGTTCATGGGTGCACCAGAGCATAAATTTAAAACCACTGATCTTGGCATCAAATCATTAGTTCCATTGGCTCTAGGTGGGTAGTTGAACCCTAGTGACACCCTTGTTTCAGCCACAGAGACCATCCATCGTCTACAACCACCCCGTAGTGAGGAGTCTCCAAGGTGCTCTAAGTGCATTTCAAGGTCAATCTTCTGAGGATCATAGCTCAAATCTTGTGAGGGCTATTAATGAAACATCAAATTCTACTAGACGATGATGCCAAGGCATAAAATAACCTATCTCATTTTTGAGAGATCACCTTCCATTTGGATTCGGCATAATGATCTTGCTCGATGCCAAAACTCGCAGTGGGCCTCAATTCATAGGTGCACCAGAGTGTAACTTTGAAATTGCTGATCTTGGCATCAAATTGTCAGTGCCATTGGTTCCAAGTGGGCAGGTGAACCCTAGTGACGCCCTTGTTCTAGCCATAGAGACCATCCATCATCTGTGACCACCCGATACTAAGGAGTCTTCAAGGTGCTCTAAGTGCATTTTGAGGTCGATCTTCTGAGGGTCATAACTCGGAGCTCATGAGGGCTATCAATGAAATGTTAAATTCTATAGGACGGTGATGCTAAGACCTAAAATAAATTATCCCCTTTTTGAGAGATCACATTCTATTTGGATTCGGCACAACAATCTCACTCGATGCCAAAACTCACAGTATGCCTTAGTTCATAGGTGCACCATAGAGTAACTTTGAAACTACTAATCTTGGCATCAAATAATTAGCACCATTAGCTCTAGGTGAGTGGGTGAACCCTAGTAACACCCTTATTTTGGCTGCAAAGATCATCCATCATCCATGGCCACCTCGTAGTGAGGAGTCTCCAAGGTGCTCTAAGTGCATTTTGAGGTTGATCATTTGAGGGTCATAACTCAAAGCTCGTGAGGGCTATTGATCAATTATCAAATGCTACAAGACACTGATGCTAAGACTTAAAATAACCTATCTCATTTTTGAGATATCACATTCTGTTTGGATTTAGTACAACAATCTTGCTCGATGCCAAAACTCATAGTGTGCCTCAGTTCATAGGTACACCACAATGTAACTTTGAAATTGCTAATCTTGGCATTGAATCATTAATGCCATTAGCTCCATGTGGATGGGTGAACCCTAGCGAGACCCTTTTTTCAACCACAGAGACCATCCATCATCCACAACCACCCCATACTGAGGAGTCTCCAAGGTGCTCTAAGTGCATTTTGAGGTCAATATTTTGAGGGTCATAACTCGGAGCTCATGAGGGCTATTAATGAACTATCAAATGCTATAGGATAGTGATTCTAAGACCTAAAATAACTTATCTCATTTTTGAGCAATCATATTCTGTTTGTATTTGGCACAATGATCTCGCTCAATGCCAAAACTCGCAGTGTGCCTCAGTTCATAGGTGCACCACAATGTAACTTTGAAACCACTAATATTGGCATTGAATATTTAGTGCCATTAGCTCTAGGTGGGTGGTGAATCCTAGTGACACCCTTGTTCCAGCCACAGAGACCATCCATTGTCCACGGCCACCTCGTACCAAGGAGTCTCCAAGGTGCTCTAAGTGTGTTTTGAGGTCAATCTTCCAAGGGTCATAACTCAAAACTCATGAGGGCTATTGATAAACTATAAAATGCTATAGGATGGTGATGCTGAGACCTAAATTAAACTATCTCATTTTTGAGAGATCACATTCTATTTGGATTCGGTACAGTGATCTTGCTCAATGCCAAAACTTGTAGTGTGCCTCAGTTCATAGGTGCACCATAGCATAACTTTGAAACCATTGATCTTGGCATCGAATCATTAGAACCATTAGCTATGGGTGGGTAGGTGAACCATAGTGACACCCTTGTTCTAGCCACTAAGATCATCCATCATCCACGGCCACCCTATACCGAGGAGTCTCCAAGGTGCTCCAAGTACATTTTGAGGTCGATCTTTCGAGGGTCATAACTTGGAGCTCGTGAGGGCTATTGATGAACTATCAAATGCTATATGAAAATGATGCTAAGAACTAAAATAACCAATGTCATTTTTTAGAGATCACATTCTTTTTTGATTTGACACAGTGATCTCACTCGATGCCAAAACTCACAGTGTGCCTCAGTTCATAGGTGCACCATAGCATAACTTTGAAACTGCTGATCTCGGCATCGAATTGTCAATGCCATTAGCTTTGGGTGAGCAAGTGAACCCTAGTGACACCCTTTTTCTAGCCATAGAGACCATCCATCATCCGTGGCCACCTGATACTGAGGAGTCTCCAAGGTGCTCTAAGTGCATTTCAAGGTTGATCTTCCAAGGGTCATAACTCAGAGCTTGTGAGGGCTATCAATGAACTGTCGAATGCTATAGGATAGTGATGTTGAGGCCTAAAATAACCTATCTCATTTTAGAGAGATAGTAAGAAAGTAAAAAAGGTTTGATCCAATCAAGTCTCTTAAGTTGGGATATTTTGAGGTTATGTTGAAATTGAAAGTTGTAGTATGAGGATAGTAACAAAGTGAAGTGCTAGTTATCAAAGATTATGATTGTAGGAATGAGTTCATGGTTGGGAATAGAATCCATGGTTGAGGAGTGGAGTCCTTAATTGTGTTGAGATTAGATTTGAAGCCAAGAGTTAGTTTCAAGGTTGAAGGTGGAGTTTAAAATCAGATTTGGGGTTATCTAAACCTTGTGTAGGAGGTTAACAAGTGTGTTTATGTCATGATAGCACTTCAAATCAAACATTGCATTTGAATTTGATAATAAAGGTATTTAAAAGGTTATTCACAAATTATTGCATTTGAATTGAATATAACAAACATAATCAAAATTAATGATATTCCATAAACATGAACAATACACATGATCCATGATAAATTAAACAATATTAGATACTAAATTAATATGTATATCATTTTGAACATAAATGAAAAATATATATATCAAAATACATGTATCCAAAGACAAAATACTCAAATATATATCAAAATACATAGATCCATATAGAAAATGTGGCTGATCATGCCATCAGAATGTGTATAATATCAATATTTCTGTAAATAATGTGGCATATGCCATCTCAAAATGTCTCATTATGCATCCTACAACAACTATACTATCCTAGGGGGCTAGTGGATGATCAAAATGCAGCCTCTTGGCTGCACTAGGTGGTTCAGATGCCTCCTACATAAATAAAAAAGGAAAACCCAAAGTTAGAGTACTAAATTTATATGATTCTTTATATCTAACATTGAATTACTTAAATGCATAATGATATTTTTTGTAATGAAGATTTATAATATTAAAATTTCATAATAAATACCTCTCTCATTGACCTCTTGTGCCAGTTAAGAGTCCTCTTGTATGCCCTCGACAATGCTTGTACCTCACTAATTGTGGGTTGTGTATGTTCAAATACATTTGTTAGATAAATCTACAACTTAAACTATAACATTATAATTCATAGCATACTAAATTTATAACATATTTAGTCATGAATTCAAACTACAACTTACTATTGTAGGCTCTTCCTTAGGATGGAGTGGCCACATCATGAAATCTACATAACTCTCTCATTGAACCTCATGTGCACTAAGAGTCTCCTATGAGATACAAAATAGTAGTTGTTAATATCACATAAATCAGTTTTGAATTTATTTATGAAGATAAGGAAAATAAAAAATAAATGATACTTATACATACAATGGGGCTCTTAGTGAAAATGGAAATGCCTGATCGTCTACAACACAAAATCTGTATAGGCTCATCGCCAGTAGCCATGCCCTATATACAATAAAGAATGTAATTAAATTTCATTACCACAAACATTTTACAAGAATGCATTGATATTTAATAAAATAGAAAGCACCTAATTACCTTTCCTTTGTCAATGCATGCTAGCTCATTCCCCGCACTTTGTCCCCCTGGGATAGGTGTTACTTGCAAGATAAAAGAAAGATTAGCAATCATATATACTACAATATCAAAAAGAAAAAATAATGCGACCATAACTTAATGTACCATAGATGTCTCAAGGCCAAATGAAATGGCCAAGAGCATGGCATCATCAATCTGTTTGAGCTCCTTCTTGGTCATCAACTAAACATAAATGAAGATCACATATATGTATAAGTCAGTATGGCTTAAAAATTAAAATTATTCTATTATAAAAATTAACTTTAAATCGCATATGTCATAACAAAAAAAATGTATACATGTACTGACACTGAAGGAGTCTGTGCCTTTGCAGTCCCCTTCTCTCTCGCATTAGGGTCTATAGCCTTTGTGCATGTGTCTCGTGTATCCTCATCTAATACAAAATGATACTCAAGAAGATCACCTATGGGACCCAGGAAAATATTCTTGCATGTAATGCAAGTGTGAGGCACACAAATGTGTGATGAGCTAGCCGATGATGAATTGGCACTAGCATCATCAACACAAGGAGGTATGACTAACCTGGCTTGAGATATCATTAGGCTACTCAGCCTATGAATGGCTTTGATGGTCTGAGAGCTAGCCTTTGCCATAATATCAGGTTGCTGCACCCGAGGAGGGGGGGAGATATCAGTGGAGGGGACAAAAGTGCCAACTTTCTTCCACTGGGAAGATGGCCTATCCTGAGGAGCTCCTAGTCCTACACCCATGTTGGGCTTCATGCTCCAATAGTTCACTTTAAGTTTCAACACAAATTCTGCATATAATTTTCTAAGGAAATAAAATGGCATGTCTAAATTTCTATGTGGAGGGATATCAAAAACCATCCACCAATGTTCCCAAAAGTTTGCACATATGGCATCATTTGTGCATCATTTAATCGATAGTTTGGATTTTTTTGGTCGACTGGTATACCTATTTTTAGGTTCACAAAAAGGCTAGCCAAATCCTCTTTGGTTATATTGAGGGCTGCAACCTCATCATAGTCCAAACCATCATCAAACATCTCGTGCATTTCATTACGTCAACGAAGAGCAACATTTTTTTGGTTGGTAAGGGTTTCAATGTTATCCACTATGGTGTGTAATGTGGATAACATAGGAGCCAATGCAGATAAATTATTATATATTCTTTGTAAACCCCTCAATTTGGTGAGATTTTCATTTATCAAATCTTTGATTCGAAGAGGGTTTTGAGGGGGTAGAGGATCATTTGGTGGAAAATTTTGTGGGGACACTGGATCATTTCGTGGAGGGTTACAAGGAATATTATTCCCTACCTCAATGTAATCATTTTGATCAGCCATTCCTATTAAATTGCAAAACATAATATATATTAAAAAAACCCTTAATTTTAACAAATTTTTTCAAAAAAAACCATAGATTCAAATAAAACTAACAAAATCATGATAAAATCTACTGAATTTATGTTAAAATGATTTAAAAAAAAAGAACATTAATATTGTATATCTTATTTGGTATCCGATATCCGATCGCGAGTATGAAAACTACTGTTGAAATGAGCCTGCGGGTTTTGTTTTTTTTTAAAAATATTGTGTTACAGTATCAGATATCTAATATCTCTGTCAGTTCATATATTGCTAGATATATTATATTATATATTATAATATATTACTTTTTTATTATTATATTACTATTTTATTATTATATTATATTATTATATTATTATATTATATTATATTATATTTTATATATGGGTATATGCACCAAGTTGTGGTACCAAAAAGGTGACAACTCTTTTTTTTTTTTTACTATTTTGAATGGCGTGTATGTGCTATTGCACGTACACTCTATAAGACATACACACTATAATGCATATGCGCTTTTAAAAAAGTGAATTTTTATAGATGGGCTACATACCCACAACCCATCATTTTCATCTTAGTTTTTTCACATTCCTACACTAGCAGCACGTACGCGGGTTGAAGAAACAAAGGTTTTCACCATCCCCCTTGCCAATATGCCTCGTCACTGACAAAATTTGAGATCACAAGCATGTAGACGCAGACGCTGCATGTGATCTAAACTTCATTTTGTATTGTTTGATATGTTTTTCATATTGTTTTGTAGGTTTTTTATATTTTTTTGTAGGGTTTTTACAATTTTTTTTAGATTTGTTTATTTATTTGGATTTCAATTGATTTTTTATCATGAAATATCCATAATCAACTAGCAAATCCACAAGAACCTCAAAACCCTCAAGAACCTCAAAACCAAAACCCTCCCCAAGAAGAACAACAAATTCAACAACCTGAACCAATTGCAAGACCTCCGCCAGGCACACAAAAAATAATAATAAATGAAATAGAGAGAGGCAAAACTAAATTAGAAGGACTCATTGCTCGGTTGAAAGAATCTGAACAAACCAATCCAATGAGGGCTCAATTGGCATCATCCCTCGAATCAATTAAGACCCAAATAGCCTTAGTTAGTAGTCAGTTAGATATTTGGCAGGTTAAGAGGGATGAACAAAAAAGATTTTATGCAAATAAATTGTCATATGAAGATGTTAAAAAAAAAGAAATACCAAAAGGTAGGATATGTGCATTATTTAGAAAACTTGGTGAGAAAAATACTATTAGAGAGGGTACTAAATGGTTCCCCATCCATTGGTGCATACACAATGGTATTAAAAATAATTTTTGGGATAGATGGTGGATGGTTTTTGATGCCCCTCCTTGCAACAATCATGAGGTCCCCATGTATTTTTTGAAGAAATTATATTGTGAGTTTGTCCTTGGGGAGATCCCCAATTATTTTTTTATATTAGACTCCCAGGGTAGAGGTGGGGGTTCATCATTTGAGAGGCCGGGAGCATGTCATGATCCTAATGTAGTTAGGGCACTTGTGGTCAAGCCACAATGCAAGCATGTGACTATTCCTTCAATTGTGAAGGAACATGTAGAGGCCAGTGCTTTAGGGACCATTAATTCTTTGACATAGACCCTCATCCATTCCATGAGCCCATTAGTTGAGGGGGAGCCTTCTATGCATCGTGGTCACATGTGCACTTCATGTGGATCCCTATGCACATTTGGCACTCATGCTGGAGATGGTGCTAATGATGGGCTCATCACTGATCAGTTCCTGAATGATACATTTGGCATTGACACATAGGTAAATTACAATTATAATTTACTAATTTGATCACATTTTATATGTATAGTGAATGATAAATTAATTAACATCTACTGACATTGTTCAAAATTTAGGGTCAGAGTGTTGCCGGGCCTAGCAGCAATCCTCTGGCCCCATTTTTTGTCCCCTCCACAAGTCTAGAGGTATGTATCGATTTAATCATTTAAATTAATACATATATTTATTAAGTAATCATATTAAGGATTGACAAAACAAATTATGCATGTGCTTCAGTTCTCTACTGAACCATCAACCTTTACTATGGACTCAGAGCATAGACATCATACGAGCTATGTATAGGTACATTTTTTTCATGTTAAATTTAATTCATTTGATTATATTTGTTTCATGTTTCATGTTACATGTAATGTCTATTGTATGACATGCAACTCATGGCGTCAGACACTCCTCATCTTCGACAGTCCGTCGATCATGGAGTGGCCATAGCTATGGCTAGCTCATAGCCATTGACTGAGGTATGGAAGAATTTTCTTGGTTTTAGTTGTTGTTTATAATAGTTAGTATCAAAATTTCTAATTTTATTTATAAGTGATTATATTTATTGAATTTTTGTAGGGTCTTGTCATGCTTGATCATCCACGAGCCTTTGAGGTGGACTTATAGCGTGACTATCTGATGGTGGTAAGAAAATAATTAATTTTGTGTGTACATATATTTTATTTCAATGTATAATTCGTATCTATTTTTTTTATTAGTTCGAGTTAGAGAAGAGCCTCAACAAGAGGATAAGCAAGCATGTCAAGAGGACCCCATCATCTCCACCATCTCCCTCCACATGATGACATAAGATGTCAAGAGATTTGTTTCCTTCCCTTTGTGGGAAGGAATAGATATAGTTGATCTAGACATGTATATATATAGGCATTGTTAGAGTAAATAATTAATATTTAATTATTTATTCTATTGCTTAAGTTTACTTAGGTCATGCATTTATTTAATATTTCATATTTAATGCATGTTGTGACAACACGGGAGTTTGTTCCCTTCTAGTTGTCACACTTATCTTCCAGCTTGTTCTACAAGCCTCCATGAGCTCTTTATATTCGAGCTCTCCTCATTGTATTTTCACAATATTGTAAAGCCATTTCTTATTGTAAATACATTTCTTATTGTGTTTGCATTTTTGGCTCTCATGTCCGTTTAGGATTTTTTCTCGTGCTCCATGCTCCTCCCCTTCTTTGGCTTCTCTTTGACAGGTTCGCATGCAGGTGATCTTGGCGTCTTCGGAGTTGGCTTTCCTCAACTCCAACATGGTATCAGAGCCTTCCTGCTGCTGCTTCGTTGAAGAAATTTTGAAGCCGTGATTTGAAGGCACAAACCCTAGTTTGTTTGTGCAATTTTTCTTCAAATCAGGGGATCAGCAATTTTCAGAGCACTTTGGGCCCGAACGGACATCACCATTGGATCCGGAAGGCCGTTTGCAGTCAGGATTCATATAAAGCTTTTCGTTTTTGGAGACAGGGCATTTTTGGCAATTTTTTGAGGATCCCAGGGTCACTGCCGTACGGTCGTACGGACGCAGCGCGGATTTTTAAAAAAAAAATACATTTCCGGGCGCGCCGCCGCCGCGCCACCACGGGGCCGCCACGCGCCACCCACGCGCCGCCCGCGAACCACCGCGGCCCGGCCGCCTCCTGGCCGCCGCCCTCCGCAGGCGGCTCCCTCTAGCCCACCGCCCGTCCGCCGCCCTCCGCCGGCAGCTCCTCTGCCTCCGCCGCCCCTGCGGCCACCTCCACCGGTTCCGCCGCCCTGCGGCCGCCTCCACCTGTCAGTGCCGCTCAGCCGGACAGCACTGCACAGTCAGCGGCAGGTATCCAATCCGCGCGTGACATGTGGCAGGCGTGCCACGTGGCCCTGCCATGTCATCGTCCGTACTGCCACGTGGCACTTTTTTTTGCTGCGACGGCCTTCAAGCCATCAAATTTAATCGCGTGACCTGCTGACGTCAGCGCTGCATCATCATCCTTGCATGCACCTCTCCCGATTGCTTTTGAACCTACTTGTGGTTTTTTGGCCATAACTCTTGCATACGGAGGTATTTTTCCGATCCGAAAGAAGCGACGGAAAGCTGGTTCCGAGACGGAGATTTTGGTGCAGGTATTTTTAGGTTTTGATGCATTTTTATTGCTTTTTTTTTCAGTTAAAGTCCAAAGTCCTATTTTTGATTCTGGCATACATATCTTTTACATCCCATGTCAGTTTTTGGAAAATTTTATATTTCTGGAAAGCTGGTTCTGTGTACTTTTCAGAACTGTCGTCTTTTTTCTTCACTTTTGGCCTCTTCTCTTTCTATCATAGTTTTAGCGTTTTTGCTCTATGGTGGATATTTTGAGTGTTTTAGGCCCGAGGATCGTTTTCCTGGCATGGTTTGCTTTATTTTCGGCTGTACTTTCTTTTGGTTCAGCTCTTTTTCAGTTCTGATCATTGTAGCTATCTTTTTGAAGCACTTTTTTATTTTGCACTGAGATAAATTATCACTTTTGTATTCTGGGAGTCATGAACGTTGTTTTGAGTCAGGTGTACTTGCACTATTTCATAAAGCACCATGGGGGGGATTATTTGTTTGCTGTTTTAGGCATTCTCCCTTTGTCAAGTGAGTGTCCCTTCCACGACATTAGCCCATGCAGAGTCAGTTAGACCGTGTCTTTATCGGTGTCTGTACTTCTTTTCCTCTCTCCTCGTTCTTGGTTCGTTTGCAGAAGATTTTGGCTCACCTTCTCAGTTGCCTGTCATCACACCCCGTCTGCATTAAGGGGGGATTATGCTGTGTTCTAATGCATCCATGGTTCGATAGTGTGAACTATGTATTCAGTGGTTGATCCTACATACAAGGCGATTGCAGTGGCTGGCTACCTATGCATTTCAGTGAGATGGATCATCTACCATATAGACATGCTCGGTTCGTCCCTTCTTCTTCCATGGAGGTTTCTTCAGATCAGCAGTTTGACAGATTTGCGGTTCTTCATGATTCAGTGATGCTGCTTCTTCATGATCATTCATTGTTCCTGTTTTAGGGGACACTTTCCCTAGTTGGAGACTTCTTCAGCTCTTCACTGGGTTCTTACCTCTTTTTAGGGGAGGGTTTTTCCCATGTGGTTTTCTCTCTTTCCCCGTTTACAGAGGTTGCATTTTTCTTGCATTGTACTTGGGTACCTAAAATGGCCTCGTTGCCGGGACCCATTATGCATTTCATCTTAGCTTTGTGAGCTTAAGGCATTTCCCTAAGTTGCACTTAAGGGGGGGTGTTAGAGTAAATAATTAATATTTAATTATTTATTCTATTGCTTAAGTTTACTTAGGTCATGCATTTATTTAATATTTCATATTTAATGCATGTTGTGACAACATGGGAGTTTGTTCCCTTCTAGTTGTCACACTTATCTTCCAGCTTGTTCTACAAGCCTCCATGAGCTCTTTATATTCGAGCTCTCCTCATTGTATTTTCACAATATTGTAAAGCCATTTCTTATTGTAAATACATTTCTTATTGTGTTTGCATTTTTGGCTCTCATGTCCGTTTAGGGTTTTTTCCCGTGCTCCATGCTCCTCCCCTTCTTTGGCTTCTCTTTGACAGGTTCGCATGTAGGTGATCTTGGCGTCTTCGGAGTTGGCTTTCCTCAACTCCAACAGGCATCAATGGACATATTCGATACACATTTGATGTATATGACATTTTATATTTGATGTATGACATTATTTGACTTATGACATTATTGGTTAATATATGATATGTTTGTTCAAATATGAAATTATTGGTTATCATAATATATTATGTGTTTGTTAATGTACATGACATTATTGGTTATCAATTTATATTATATGTTTGTTCATGTATGGCATTAAATTAGATATGTTCATGTATGACATTAAATTCAATACCTAATCTATTCAAAACTTTGATAGAATATTGATTAAAAATAAACTTTATCACTATTTAAGCATAAGTTAATCATTTGCAATATGTCATTTTCATATGATTTATGATCTTGTTCATGTTTAAAGTTTTCCTTCTCTATCATTTGTTTATCAAGTTTAATTCAATACCTAATTAGTTTGAATTTTTGATACAATATTGATTGGCAATAAACTTTATTAGTCAAGATCGATTAGGACCTCCTAGCAATAAAATTTATCAGGCAATATTCGTGGACCTCCTGGCAATTGGTCACCTAAATGAGAACCTTGGGATTTATTAGGAACTCCATGAAAGAAATCAGTGGCTTGAGAAGCTCTCCATTTGTTACCTGAATTGAAACCTTGGATTGTAGACAGTCGGCCTTCATTGTACAAACCAATTTAACAGATATATAATCAAATAAATAGTGTATTCATCTAAGCATAGAAATATTGTTACATAAGAAGAAGATCAAGTTTTACAATTGCTAATAATCACTAATGTATGCACATACACTTAAACCTAAAAAGGATGACCTAAAGAAGACAAATTAAGTATGAAGTCAATACAAAATCAATAAGAGAGTTCTAGGATGATATCTTCAGTATTTTTTGAATTAGAGAAAACTAACTATTAATATGATGATCTCTATGAATATATATCACCATCTAGATGTCTCTCCATGTATCCCTAACTCTCTCTATTTTATCTCACATTCATCCTCTTCTTATATCTCTATTCATTTATCACTCTATTTTTATTTCCTTTAATATTCATGTCTACCTACACCTTCTTTTGTTTCCCTCTATCTCTATGCATCTTCTCCATGTTCAGAAAAGCATTGGAGTTATAGGGATAGTGTTAAGAAACATGCTTATGTTGCAAAGAGAGGTGAGAAGGTGAAAATAAGGGCCTACTATAAGTTGGAAGTTGAAGATGGTTTAATGGTTGATAAGTGGGTATTTTATTATGATGATCCTAATGATCAACACATTTGCATGGAGGTTGTCCAAGGTAGAGCTCATTGTAGTCTTATGCTATATGACAATCCATATGCATATACTATTTTGAATAAGTCTATTTTTGTCCCTTGATTGCAATCTTGGCTCCATGATGTTTTGATTTGGGAGGTGGTTAGATGGAACTATGAATATCTTTAAGTAATAAATTGTATTGATTTTGATTTAATTTATTATTAAAGATTTTAATGGATATAACTTTGCTCTAAATATTTCTTCATTATTGGCTTAGTTATACCATTTTTACAATATGAATCTTCATGGTCACTTGTGGCTCTTCTCCAATACTTATTTTTATTATCTTTATAAATAATAAATAATTTAGTTATAATAGAGTTTTACTCTTTTATGAAAATAATTTTTTGATGGAAGATTTTTCATTTAAAAATTTGTCTTACATTTAGTAAAATTGATATTTGCTGGATGCTTAAAGAGATTTCAACTTCATCAATAGACCAATGGCCTATTGAAAATTATCTTTTTTGTAAATTACTCTATCCAACAAAATTAGATCAAAAGTTCTTTAAACATTTATGTTAAAAATAAGATAAAAATTTGATTACAAGTGGTCACAAAGCTTGTGTAGAAGAAAAAATCATTGTTACAAAAAGAATATAGACCAAAAGAAAAAACACAATTAGCTTGTTGAGATTCAATACATAACCACCATTCTTTATCATCAATTAAAAAATGTCAGAGATAGTAGAGAAAAGATAGATTATTTGCAAAAAAAGTCATTTTAAAAATCATAAATGTAACATAATTACTGATAGTTTTATGTGTTTTCATACATTAATGATTGTAACATAATCACTAGTTGATTGGAATGTGTTGTTATTATTCTATAGTAACTAGATTAAGGTAAAAATAAAAGTTTAATAAATAGTTGTGATGTATAGGAAAGGGAGATATCTCACATGAGAGGGGGACGAATCTAAGATGACACATAAGATACTTGTAAGAGGGAGCTATACTTGTTAATGAATTTACAATGCATGTTATGGAAAATCATAGAGCATCTTTAAAAGGAAATAAAGGAGTATGACAAGTGGAAGGAACATGTTGTTTTGTAGACTCGTATTCAAATTTGGGTGTCAATTTTTGAATGAAGGATTTAAGCACTACAATTTGGTAGTTTTGGCTCATGTTATCCTTGTATCTCACTCTCTCTTATTCCCCCCCTCTTTATATTTCTATTTTTTCCATATCTATGTAGCCATCTATCCTCTTTATCTCCCCCTCACTAATGAAGAGATGTTGAGCAAGAAGTGAGGTTTAAGCACTTTCTTCTTCCTAATCTACCAAACTAAACTTGTGGTCTTCCTAATATCTTACTCCTTTAGGATATCATTTTTGTGGCCTATCCAAAGTGATAGAGTCATTTTTGAACTCCTCCAAGGTGAGTACTTCTCCAATCAAGATATTACACCTTTTGGTTTTAGGGACACTAGCCCTATTCCAAGCCAATAAATGTAACTCTTCACCAATGGCTTCACGAACCCCAAGTTTCTATTGGGACACCTTCCTTATGTTGAACTGATTGAGAATCAACTCTTGGTTTAACCCTCTAATTGTCATATAGTAAAAAATGTTGACTATCATAGAATTCCTTGTAGGTGTCCTACTCTAATTTTCTCAACATAAATTCCTCTTAGGTTATTGTAAGCCTCTACAACATGGTCCTATAGGAACTAGAATATGATCTATACCTCACACGAGCTCTGAAATATGCCCCGTCAAAGATCACAACCCTATGCCATTTAGTGACCCTTAGGGACATTTTGGTTCGGTGTGCTCAAGAACGTTTGAGTGTTGAAGGGGATAGGTTTTACCTAGCCACTCAGAGCTAACAGAGTAGATAGTCCCATGCCAAAACGTGAGAGAGATTTGGCAGTTGGCAACTTTGTATTGGCCAACACTGCAAGTTTCAACATCACTAGGGATGGCATCATAAAATGAAAATGGAGTGTGATCTCCAAAAAGTGAGAGAGGTTATTGTAGTTCTCTACAACATGGTCCTATAAGAATTGAAATTGCATCCATACCTTACATGAGCTCTGAGATATGCCCCATCAAAGATTATAGCCCTATGGCATTTAGTGACCCTTAGGAACATTTTGGTTCGGCGTGCCCAAGAATGTTTGAGTGCTGAAGGGGATAGGAAAAGGTTGGGGATAGGGTTTACTCAGCCACTTGGAGCTAACAAAGCAGATAGTTCGATCCCACGATGAAAGGTGAGAGAGATTTGGTAGTTGGCAACTTTGTACTAGCCAACACTGCAAGTTTCAACATCACCCAAGATGGCATCGTAAAATGAAAATAGAGTGTGATATCCAAAAAGAGAGAGGTGTTATTGTAGGCCTCCATAACATGGTCTTATAGGAACAAGAATTGTATCCATACCTCACATTAGCTCTAAGATATGCCCCGTCAAAGATTGCAACCCTATGGCATTTAGTGACCCTTAGGGACGTTAAGATTCAACGTGCCTGAGAATGTTTGAGCACTGAAGGGGATGGGACAAGGTTGGGGTTAGGGTTTACCTAGCCACATGGAGCTAAAAAAGTAGATAGTTCGATCCCATGATGAAAGGTGAGAGAGATTTGGTAGTTGGCAACTTTGTACTAGCCAACACTACAAGTTTCAACATTACTCGAGATGGCATTGTAAAATGAAAATAGAGCGTGATCTCCAAAAAGTGAGAGAGATTATTGTAGGTCTCCACAACATGGTCTTGTAAGAATTATAATTTCATCCATACCTCACACAAGCTCTAAGATATGCCCTGTCAAAGATCACAACCCTATGGCATTTAGTGACCCTTAGGAACATTCCAGTTTGACATGCTTGAGAATGTTTGAGCACTGAAGGGGATAAGAAAAGGTTGGGGATATGGTTTACCTAGCCACCTAAAGCTAATGAAGCAAATAGTTGAATCCCACGACGAAAGGTGAGAGAGATTTGGCAGTTGGCAACTTTGTATTGGCCAACACTACAAGTTTCAACATTGCTTGAGATGGCATCATAAAATGAAAATGGAGTGTGATCTCCAAAAAGTGAGAGATTTTATTGTAGGCCTCTACAACATAGACTTGTAGGAAGTGGAATTGCATCCATACCTCACACAAGCTTTGAGATATGCCCCATCAAAGATCCCAACCCTATGGCATTTAGTGACCCTTAGGGATGTTCTGGTTCAACATTCTTGAGAATGTTTGAGCACTAAAGGGGATAGGATGAGGTTGGGGATAGGGTTTACTTGACCACCTAGAGCTAACATAGTAGACATTCGATCCCATGAAAAAAGGTGAGAGAGATTTGGCAGTTGGCAACTTTGTACTAGCCAACACTACAAGTTTCAGCATCACCCGAGATGGCATCAAAAAATGAAAATGAAGTGTGATCTCCAAAAAGTGAGAGAGTTTATTGTAGGTCTCCACAACATTTTTATATAGGAACTAGAATCACATCCATACCTCACATGAGCTCTAAGATATGCCCTATCAAAGATCACAACCCTATGGCATTTAGTGACCCTTAGGGACATTCTAGTTCTACATGCTTGAGAATTTTCGAGCACTAAAGGTGATAGGACAAGGTTGGGGATAGGGTTTACCTAGCCACTCAAAGCTAATGAAGTAGACATTTTGATCTCACAATGAAAGATGAGAGAGATTTGGCAGTTGGCAACTTTGTATTGGCCAATACTGCAAGTTTCAGCATCACCTGAGATGGCATCATAAAATGAAAATGGAGTGTGATCTCCAAAAAGTGAGAGAAGTTATTGTAGGTCTCTGAAACACGGTCCTATGGGAACTAGAATTGCATCCATACCTCACATGAGCTCAGAGATATGCCCCATCAAAGATCGCATCCCTATGGCATTTAGTGACCCTTAGGAACATTCCAATTTAGCGTGCCCGAGAATGTTTGAGCGCTGAAGGGGATAGGATGAGGTTGGGGATACACATATACTAAGTAAGATCTAACTATAGATATGGGGTACTTTATTTGGTATGGTAAAACCTCAAAGGAATATAGGAATTTTCTTCCAAACACTAAAAAAGTTATACTCAGATGTGATGTTAAGCTCATTGAGGAAAATGCATTTAGAAGGTATAAATATTTTCTACTGGATGATCAAAGTGAGTAGCTGATAAAAGCTACAAGGATAAATCAACCAAGTCAAAGGCATCAATTCTTAAGTATAGTCACTAGTACAAAGTAGGATCATGAGGTGAGGATTCACAAAATATGGAAAAGCCAGTGCAACATGAAATGCATCAAGAGGATATAGATGTTGATATTCCATCCTCTGTAGTTGGAAATAGGAACCATGAGGTTAAAAAAAGGCATAGGGATACTCAAGAAATTATGGGAGATCCTAGGAAGAGTATGAGATAGTAGAGATGGTAACTTAAGTGATGTAGAGTTCAGTTGATGAAGAGTCAGCACTTTGGAAGCACTAAACAACTCCAATGCACCTCTGGATCACCAAGCAACTCAAACTACCATCCAAACCATCTATACTCCAAAAGATCACACCATGCTTGAATCACTTTCAAAAGGACTACACTAAGACACCATTAAGACATTAAGACACCATGGGGTTAAACGTTTGTGAAAATTGCAAAAAATTGCAAAATGCAAAAAGTTGCTAAAGAGCAACTTTTCCAAATAATAGTTTTCTAACTGAAAATGAGGTTGTATGGTGTTCCAACCATCCAAATGGAAGTTATAAATATTGGAAGGCATGTACTTAAGATCCCCACAGGTGGGAAAGGTTATTGTACGGACGGTGGACAATATTGGTGAATAAAAAACTCAGATTTTATGTCTTTTTTACTATTTTTTCAATTCTATATGGCCTGTACAGATTGGTGGTGGTACAAGTCTTATATGGTTGGATAAAGGGTTGAGTAAAGATTCCATTTCAATTGGTTTGAGGTCTTTATCTTGTATACTAAAAAATTTATATCAATCTTAGTGTAGGTAGGTTAGATTTACACCAAATTTGAGAGTTTCAGCAAGATGGAATCCTAACTTGCAAATCCACTATGGGATTTCAATTCTGCTTTGTGGAATGCAAGTTAGAAGAGGGTTATTTGAGATGACAGAGATTCAAGGCTGTAGGAGCATGAAATCTAATTTTACCAGCAAGCCCTAGACTAAACATAATCTTATGTCTAGTCTAGATTTGAAGGAAAAAGAAGGATCAGGCTCCCAAACTGATTATTTTGACCCAAGTGAAGGGTGTCAAAGGAAAATTTTGATGTATAGTAGAGATCCAAGGGGTTGAAAAAAGTCTATGAACCCATTTGTTTATGTTTTACATGTAACCCAACCTAAACTAGCCATTTAGGACTGTGACACAAAGTGGGCATAACTTGATGCTGGAGCTGAGTTGGTGGTTAATCTTTTGGAATCTCTTAGGGGATGTTGAAGAGTGTTTAAAAATGAAAAAAAATTAGGGGGTCCTTTGTATGGTTTTGGAGTTTGACCATTAAAACTAGAAATTGTCCTAGTAGGAAGTGCTAGTAACAATTTTGAAATTTGATTGTTGAGTGTTGAGAAACCTCAAGTTTAGGATTTTTCTTGTTGGTTTGAGTCTATAATAACCATTTCCATATGAAAAGTCAAGTTTTGAAACCATTTAAGAAGTATTTTCCTTTGTAGGCCTATTGGTGGTAGGGAGTTCCTACGTGTTGATCCAAGTTGTTTGAGTACCCTATGTTTTAGGGTTGGGCTTGTGAAGTGGAGTCCACTTGTAGGGTAGAGTCTCCTTGTATTAGAAGTCCATTGGATCCTTAGTCCTTGGTGTCTTCAATGAATGTATCTCCATAGAATGACCTTGGTGCCCTTGATGATGAACATGAGTAAAATTATGATATCTATGCCTACATGTTACAATGAAAAAGTCATATCTATTTTGAAATTAAGAACTATAAAACAAGTTTCAAGAGAAGCTTAGGCTGGAAGACTTTTTTTCTATGAGATGACTAATCTTGGAAATAAGCTACCAAATATTGAAACTACACTCAAATCCAATATTTATAAGGATAAGGAAGAACTTTTGAAAGATAGGGTTTTACCAATCTCTAGAAACCCTTGTACCTAGGATGTCTTGGTCATTTAATAGACTCTCTCTACCCATCCCAACCAACTTTAAATAGTTGGAGGCTTAGCTAAGCCTAAAAACAATCTAAAAGCTAATTCCCTCCAAAATGCCCATATAACCATTTGAATTCAAAATTTAAATTTCAAACTATGCATTTTATGAATGTTCTAATCTCCTAGCCTATTCCATCAACCTATGAAGGGTCAAAGGGGTTTATTGAATGCATTTAAGTATGAAAACTACCCCACCCATTAAATTTAAATTATCACCTATTACATTGTATTTTGGTCCTTGGACCTTTATTAGGACCTTTACATAAATTTTTGTATTCATCATTACATAAGGCCATTATAGGCTTAAATTCCACTTGACTTCTTTTGATTGTATTTTATCCTCCTTAGTCCTTGGAGTCCTCCTTTGTTCAGTTGCCCTCCTAGATGCCCCTGCATCAGAAATGGCCATCAAATATGCATGATTTAAATAGCTATATTAAATAGACCTTTACTTCATAAATCGATTCAACTCAATCATTACATTGTATAGACAACCTCATCATATGTCACTTGAACAAACCTACCATGTACAACGTGAGGGAAAAATCCACAAAATTAAATCTTAAAATATTACAAACCTATCATCAGATCAAGACCAATTTTCCTCGTTACTTTTTGATGATTGTGATCCTTTGCAATTCCAAGCATAAGATGATTAACACAAAATGGTACTTAAACAAAAAGCACTAATAAATATTGAGGATGTGAATTGATAATACCGTTTCATAAATGATTTTGGCATCTCACCCTTTATCACTAGTGCTTTGACTTTATTAGCCCTCTTCTTTGGTGACCTACAAATTAAGAATTAACATAGAAAAAAATCTAAGATAAGATTAATCTACTAAAATTAGAGAATGACAAAAATTGAATTTGGCTTGTGATTAAGAATTATCCATTTTGTACAAATTCTTGCTTTATGAGTTGTATGATAACCCTTGCTTGATGAGTATTGAAAACTTCTCCCATTGTATCCTTGCTTTCGCTAGTTTGAAGTTTCTAGTTACATGCACACAGTCATGACTTTATATCACAAAGTATTCACATTCTAACAATTTTCATGTTCTTTCATTACATTTTGATCTAAACAACAAATTGTAAACTTTCACTTACTCAAATGACTAATCTAAAAATAGGTCCTATTAAAGAATCTAATATAAATTCAAATAATGTATCTAGATTCCAAACAAATCAAAATATAAAATCTATGATTTAAACTAAATCTCATCACTTACACATCATAACAATACGGTCCACCTTATTCATGTGGACAGTCTTGGGGAAGAGGTTGCACCATTGTATTTGGATCCAATTGATCTCTCTCTCTCTCTCTCTCTCTCTCCCTATTCAATCTAATGAGCTAACTAGATCTGCTCGACATTTTAATGTCTCAAGTATTGCCTCATGGTCTAAATCATTAACTTTCCAAAGAATCTTATTATGTAGTTTTCCACCATATTTTATCAAGTGGACATTTGATGCGACAATAAGGTTTGAAAAATGAAGAATTTTCCTCTCTGTTTGCCAATCCTGGAATAACCAGAAGTTAGGGTTCTTCATAGAATATCATCTAAGGCATGTGTTAGTTACAACCACCGCACTAACATGGTACTCTAAACCTTCACCATCTATAACCAGGTGATCCAATTTTTATGGCTTCAACACAATGAAACAAATAATAATCTGTCACTTCTTCATTATCTTCAGGTGCAATAATAGCAAAAACATGGCCTGCAGTGACAAATGTACAAAATGTGGTCATTCATTCAGAAAATACTTAGGTAAAAATTATAAAGTTACATATTAAAATTACAAAGATATATAAATATATATATTACCAGGTTGCACTAGATCTAACAAGTGGTCAAAGTCAATAGACGAATCCATCTCTACCATTTCCAGTACTTGTGGGGGATGATAGGTGTCAATTGGGTCCAAAACCTGTATATCCCATTTGTCCACCCATTCAGTTGACTCATAGTCATCCCAATTTTCCTCTGTACATGATGGAAAATAGCATGCCATTTTTCGTGTGTGGATACTCCATGAACCTGCATCAGAGCTTCTAAAAGACTATAACTCACTAGATCCTGTTAGTGTGCAACAATCATGATATGGTGCAATGTTAGTATTATCTATCAACCAAAAAAATCTATGAGCCATAGACTCACCTTCCTTACTTGGACCCATTGTAGCATTACACCATTCGATGATGGATTTTGCATTTATCAATATGACTCCATCTTTGTACTTTAGTTCTTCACAAGCCAAGGCTCTTTTAATGCATGGGCCTGCACCATTGTGCTCTCCCTTACCATGTCCAACCTTTACGAAATTCCACATATATTGAATTCTACACAACCTGTGCATCCCTCTCAACCAATAGAACATCTATGCATTCTTGAATTGAGATGCACAATTTTTTGACCAAATAATGTGCTGATGATATGTTATGCCCTTGTTAGCCAAATCTCCATAAAATAGTTGAAAACAACCATGTACAAACTTTGTAGAATGTGATTGATCATCATTGATGTAAAAATGGTAATCCCTCAAAATCTTCCTGTCATCCTTTGTACTTGATGGTGAATGCATGAATGTTATGTGAACAAATATGGAAACCTGTTGAAAAGTATAATACTTTTCTTGCACCTCATTTTGTGGTTGTAGTGTGTAGTTCTCTACGAAATCTACAACTGAAAAAATGGTATCCAGTGGAAATGTATCCTTGCACAACTTGAACTGCAAATCTGGCAATTGAGCTCTATGGGTATGCCTTGCATACTTGTAAATAGTATTTTCATGAAAAATCTTCATGAACTCATACACTAAAATCTTTTCAATGACTAAATCATATCTTTTGCTATGTTTCTCATCTTTTAGATCATATGTCACTATCTTAAATTTTCTGTAATCTGCTATTTCATTTCCAATTGCATGTGTACTATCCATATGTTGAGAAGTTGATAAAAGTTACAAAGAACCACAAAATAAGTACGTACCATCCAAGCATGATGTCTTGTAAAATTGTTGGCCATCCCCTATTTCACATGAAATGTTGGATATGAATTCCCTTGAAGATCTTGGTGGCTCATTCATGTCACAAATTTACAAAACAAACAGAGAATGAAAAAAATATGCATATATGCCTAAAAACATCAAAATGATTAGAAAATTGAATATGTATCCTGCAACAACAAGTTGTATGTGTGTGATTTATCTTCACATAAAAAGGTTTACCCATCTCAAAAAATCTTTAACTTATTGGAATTTGAGGATACATACCAATAAATTTGGCCAAAAATTGTGTTTGAGTTGAGTCCAGAAAATGTTTCACATGTGGGCTGCAATTTTGGCTACCAATCCTCCTTCTTACAACATCTCTTTGATTAGGGGAAACACGTGTTATTTTTTCAAAAATCTTCGATTAATGATTTCAAGGCTTCACTAATTTCTTTATCCTTTCGCGGTAGTCTACTGCTAAATGTCCAAAATTCATTTTTTGTTGGATCTTCCAATCTCTCACACCTTAGCATGGCTCTCCTTAGAGTACCTCTACCAATTTTTAATGTTTTGCTTGTCTTTCACATGAGTTGAGCTTTCTTCATTTGGCTACTTACTATTATTGATATAAGTACTCATCTTGTGATATTACTATCTTTGGTGTGTTATTTAGAAATCACTTTGTCATAAGCACTCATTAGATTCTTTACAATGCTTTTTTCATTTGAATCGTCCATTGTTCTTAGCCCAAGAATCTTCATGATAGGCTTAAATTTCAAATTCCTCATCATTTCAACAAATAATTCCATTGACCTATAATATTTAATTCTTCAAAAAATAATCTCCACATAGAATTAACTTTTCTTTGACAAGTACACTTGCTAATCTTGTCAGGCATTGATTTCAAAATGTTAGTATCAATATCAATCAAATATTTTGGTCTTCTAAAATGAATTGCAGAAGGTGATCTAATCTCTTCATTTCTCTCAACATTTTGAATATCAATATAAGGTTGAGAGTATTGCGTACCTTGAACCAAAGATGATGTACCTTGGCAATAAGATGTAAAAGATGGAATATCACCTACTTGATATGTTGATGTTGTGCTTTCAACATGACATGATGGAGTGTGTATATCGTTGGATCTAAAAATCAGTGTCTCTTCAACATGAGAGGACGATATGACTTCAACATTGGAAGATGGTGTAGTAGACGATATGACTCCAACATTGGAAGATGATGTAGCTTCACAATTCAATTGTCTTCTTGAGTGTAACAGTCTCATTTTTTCTCTTTGTCTTTCTAATTCTTCCTCTTTGTTTCCTTGTACTGGTGGTTCTTGATCCTCTTCAAAAGTCGATTATTTATTATTTCTTTGAAATTTTCTTTGTTCATGTATTAATTTCATTTTATCTCTTTTAATTGTCAAATCTCTCTCCCTATTTTCATTTGTTTGAGTTTTTGGTTTCTTCCTTGGCATGATGATGATTTCTACATGTCAAATTATTGAAACATCTGAATTACTTAAAATGTGTAAATTACAAATTATTCAAATACATATAAAAATTATAATTATTTGAATGAATACACAATATATATCAAATAACTTGTCAAATTTCTAACCATTTCAAAATAACATTTCATTCAAACATACAATTTTCAATGAATTCACTATATACTAAACAACATGTCAAATTATAATCAAATTTGTATCTAAATATCAACAAGTAATATTTAAAATGGATTGCACTAACCTTTTCTATACAAGGAATATTCAAAAAGTCTTCAAATTGCGTATCCAATGATTGAATTTGGTGTTTGCTAGCTTCAAAAAGTGTTGAAATAGTGTTTTCTATGTTGAAACTCATGATTTCTATGAGAATAATAGAGTGCACAATAGACCAACAATAGAGAATGGATGAAATGGGCCCCAAAGTTACTTTTTGACTATTTTTAGGTGATTTCATAGTGCATATGCACTATACTATAGTGCATATGCACTATGTGAAAACACACCACTCTCCATCCTCCCTACTCTTTATCCTCCCTACTCTCTCTCCCCTCTACTATCCCCTACTCTCTCTCCCATCCCCTACACTCTCTCTCCCCCCTCTCCCATCCCCTACTCTCTCTCTCTCTCTCTCTCTCTCTCACTCTTCCTCTCCCACCACCTACTCTCTCTACCTCTCTCACCCTCTCTCCTCTCCCATCCCCTATTCTTTAGATCTCTCTCACACACTCCCATCCTCCCTCTCCCACTTCCTACTATCTCTCCCTCTCTTCCCCATCCCCTACTCTCTCTCACATCCGCTACACTCTCTCTGCCCCCCCCTCCCATCCCCTAAACTCTCTCTTTTATAGATACACACTCTCATCCACCCTCTCTCTCCTCGTCTCCCAGTCCCTTTCCCACCACCTACTATCTCCCTCTCAAGTTCTCTCGCTCCCTCTCTACTCTCTCTCTCTCTCTCCCCCATCCCCTACTCTTACTCTCTCTCTTCGATCCCCAACTCTCTCTCACACTCTCTCTCCCATCCCTTATTCTCTCTCACACTCTCTCTCATCCTTTCACTCTGTCTCTCTCATCCCATACTCTCTCTCTGCCACCTCCTACTCTCTCTCACACTCTTTCCCATCTATTTACTTTGTCTCTCCCATCCCATACTCTCTCTCTGCCACCCCCTACTCTCTCTCACACTCTTACACTCTCTCCCATCCCCTACTCTCTCTCTCTTTCATAGACACACACACACACACACACACACACCCATCCCCTCTCTCTCTTCTCTCCCACCCCCTACTCTCTAGATTTGGCACACACAGTCCCATCCCCCTCTCTCTATCTCTCTCTCGCTACTCTCTTTTAGACTCTCTCTCATCCCCTACTCTCACTCTCTCTCTCCCATCCCATTCTCTCTCTCTGTCACCTCCCACTTCTCTCACACTGTCTCCCATCCCCTACTCTCTTACACACACTCCCATTCACCCTTCTCTCCCTCTCCCACCACCTAGTCTCTCTCTTTCCCATCTGCTACTCTCTCTTTCTCTCTCTCTTGGGATACTCTCTCTTGTGCAAATACACACTCCCATCCCCCCTCTCTCTCCCCTCTCCCATCCCTTACTCTCTAGATCTCTCACCTGCACTCCCATCCCTCTCTCTCCTCTTCTCCCTCTCCCTCTCCCATCGCCTACTATCTATCTCTCTCAACTTCTCTCTCTCTCTCTCTCTACTCTCTTTCTCTCCCATCCCCTACTCTTACTCTCTCTCTCCCATTCCCAAATCTCTCTCACACTCTCTCCCATCCCCTACTCTCTCTCTCATACTCTCTCTCTCCCATCCTTTCACTCTATCTCTCCCATCCTGTACTCTCTCTCTGCCACCCCCTACTCTCTCTCTCACTCTCTCCCATAATTTCACTCTATCTCTCCCATCCTATACTCTCTCTCACATTGTCACACACTCTCTCTCTTTCACAGACACACACACACACTCCCATCCTCCCCCCTCTCTCTCTCTCTTTTGTCCCATCCCCTACTCTCTAGATTTGTCACACACACTCCCATCCCCCTCTCTCTATCTCCCTCTCCCTATTCTCTCTCACACTCTCTCCCATCCCCTACTCTCTCACACACTCTCCTATCCTTTACTCTCTCTCTCTCTCTCTCTCTCTCTCCCTCTCCCACCACCTACTCTCTATCCTCCATCCCCTACTCTTTCTCTCCCCTCTCCCTTCCCCTACTCTCTCTTTCATAGACACACACACTCTTATCCCCCCACTCTCTTCTTTCCCATCCCCTATTCTCTAGATATATCACACACACTCCCATCCCCCCTATCTCTCCCTCTCCCTCTCCCACACCCTCTCCTACCGCCTACTATCTCTCTCTCAAGTTCTCTCTCTCTCCCTCTCTCTCCCTCTCTACTCATTCTCTCTCTCTCTCTCTCTCTCATCCCCTATTCTCTCTCTCTCTCTCTCTCCCATCTTGTATGAGTTCTCTCTACCACCACATACTCTCTCTTACACTCTCACACTCTCTCCCATCCCCTACTCTATCTCTCTTACACACATTCCCATTCCCCCCTCTCTCTCCCTCTCCCACTCCCTCTCCCACCATCTACTCTCTCTCCCCCATTCCCCACTCTCTCTCTTTCATAGACACACACACTCCCATACCCCCCTCTCTCTCTGCTCTCCCATAAAGTACTCTCTAAATTTTTCACACACACTCCCATCCCCCCCTCTCTCCCTCTCCCACTCCCTCTTGCACTGCCTACTATATCTCTCTCTCTCAAGTACTCTCTCTCCCTCTCTACTTTCTCTCTCCCATCCCCTACTCTCACTCTCTCTTCCATCCCCTACTCTCTCTCACACTCTCTCCCATCCCCTTCTCTCTCTCTCTCTCTTTCTCTCTCTGTATGAGCTCTCTCTGCTACCCCCTCCTCTATCTCTCTTACACACTTCCATTCCCCCTCTCTCTCCCTTCCACTCCCTCTCCCACCACCTACTATCTCTCTCTTTCTCTCTCTCTCCCTCTCACTCTCTCCCTCTCTCTCCCATCCCCTACTCTCTCTCCCATCCCTTACTTTCTCTCTTACACACACTCCCATCCCCCTCTCTCTCCCTCTCCTACTCCCTCTACCATTTCCTACTCTCTTTCTCTCCCATACCCTACTCTCTCTATCTCTCTCTCTCCCCTCTCTCATTCCCTACTCTCTCTCTTTCACACACACACACACACACCCATTCCCCCCTCTCTCCTCTCCCATCCCCTACTTTGTCTCTCACTCTCTCTCCCTCTCCCACTACCTACTCTCCCTCTCTCTCTCTCTCACTCTCACTCTCACTCTCACTCTCAATTTTACTCTCACTCTCACACTCTCTCTCACTCTCACTACCCCCCACTCTCTCTCACATTTTCACACTCTCTCCTATCCCCTACTTTCTCTCTCTGTCTCTCTCTGTCTCTCTCTCTCTCTTACACACATTTCCATCCCCCCATTTCTCTCTCTCTCTCTCTCTCTCTCTCTCTCTTTCTCTCTCCCACTCCCTCTCCCATCACCTACTCTCTCTTCCATCCCCTACTCTCTCTTGAGCTACTCTATATTCCCCCTCTCCCATTCCTTACTCTCTCTCTTTCACACACATGCACTCCCATCCTCCTCTCTCTCACTCTTCCTCTCCCACTCTGTCTCCCACCACCTACTCTCTCTCTCCCCCATCCCCTACTCTCAATCTCTCTCTCCCAACCTATACTCTCTCTCACACTTCCTCTCTCCCCCCATTTCGTACTCTCTCTTTTCCACCCCTACTCTCTCTCACACTTCCTCTCTCTGCCACCCCTACTTTTTCTCACTTCCTCTCTCCCATCCTATACTCTCTCCCCTCTCCCATTCCCCACTTTCTCTCTATCTCTTTCTCTCTCTCTCTCTCACACACACACACATAGCCATTCCCTCGCCCCCCCCCCAACTCTTTCTTGCACTTGGTTTGCAATTTAGGTCTCAATAGTGTGTGCGCACTATAGCACGAATGTGCTATTGAGAATTTAAATGCTTGTAATAGCACATGTGCGCTATAGGGAAGACGTGCTATTGAATGCTTTGTATTAAAACCAAGCCTAAGGCTTGGTTTTGCCTTGGAGATCCAACCCAAAGGTTTGGAGTTTATAAATAGGTCTGAGACATGTTTTCTAGCAAACATACCAAAAATGATTGATTTTTCTTGTGTGTTCCCCTTCAAGATTCCTCATGGTTGGGTATCAATAAGATTAGGTTACATAGCATTATAGGTCTCTGTGTTAGCTATCTAACCATATAATTTATTTTTATTTTGAACTATTTCAAGCCTTTCATCTATAATTTCTTTTGAATGTTTGTTCATTTTTTGTCAAAAACCACCATGTACTAATTGGGCTATAGATTTTAGCTCGTTTATTAAATTTTGCAACAACTTAGTTTTTTAGAAACTAGACTCCATTCTACACACTTTGAAAAAAAAAGGGTTTGATTTTATATTAGTTTTCAATTATTTCTAGGGGGAGCACATAGATATTTCACATTTTTGGGATGTGTCTAGTTAAAAAATTCATTAAAAAAAAATACACATTATAAAATTACCCGAAAAATCTGGGATAAACTACACAGTGTTAAGTAACTTTTGACCAGAGTGATTAAAGAACTAAAAAAAAAAGTTAAAATTTTAGGAGGACCACACTTTGTACTGTGTTATTTTTTTTGGAATAAATAGTACCACTTTTTGTGGCCCCCTTTTTTGAGGACCTAAAACTAAACCATTTTGAAAAAAAATTAGTAGTTTAGAAACTAGATTCTAATGACTATGACTTTTGTTTTTGTCATATCTTAAAATTTTCAACGTAACTATCTTCAAATTCTTGTTGAAGTTCAAAAATTATAGATTTTAGGAAAAACGTGTCCACTTATACCCCCCTTTTGTTACCACAACTTGGTGCACTTACCCATATATTATATTTTATATTATATTATATTATATTTTATATATATTATATTACGTTACTGTATCTTATATTTTATCTTATAATACTATATATATTAGGTAATGTATTATATTATATTATTATAATTTATAATATATTATACATTTATAATATAATAATAATAATATTATATTATAGTATAATAATAATAATAATATTATGTTATAGTATAATAATAATAATTATATTATTATAATAATATAATATTATATAATATTACATAATATATTATACTATTATATAATATATTATACCATTATAATAAAATAATAATAATATTATATTATAGTATTATATATTATATAATATCCTATACTATACTATACTATACTATACTATTATAATATTATATTATATCATATTATAATATTATACTAAATTATATCATATTTATACTATTATATTATATTTTACTCGTATTAATCTTCATAAATAATATAATATATATTTATTATTTTATAATTATATAATGTAATAACTAATTTATTATTTGATATAGATTTCTCCATGTTATCAAATATTTGATATCATATCGGATATTCGATATCAAATCAAATATCTGATAAGGCTTGGGCCTTACTTTCCAGATTTGGTACTTGGATAGGTGACAAAAAGTTAGAGCAAATTTTGAAGCACTTTTAGACGTCTTCAAATTCTATTTTTTTCACATCGCCACTTTTTGGCACACCATGATCCTACACATACCCTCCTGGCAGTTTCTACCAAGTTGTAGTTGTTGCCGAGCACCAGTTTGGTTGATGCCCAGTTCCTAGTTGATACCGAGTGATCTTTGGTTGCCAATTTATTCCTTTGGTTACCAAGTTCCTTTGGTTTTTGAGTGATTTTCTTTGGTTTCCAAGGTCCTTTGGATGGAAAATCATTTCCTTTAGTTGTCAAGTTTGTAGTAGATGCTGAGTGATTCCTTTAGATGTCGAGTTCATGCAGATGCTGAGTGCCAATATTTGTGAAGTTTTTTTGAGTATTTTGTATTTGGTTCTAGTTTGGGCTGACATTGCTCACATTTAATTTTGTATAGATAGTTAATATTGGTTGTGAGCTGACTTGTGGCTTCTCTATGTTCTAGAATGTTTTATAAGCCATTTTGGCAAGTATATATAGAGTGTTTAGGCTTAGATTTTTTTTAAAAGAGGTTTTTGGGGGAAGAGGATGGTAGAGCATAACTAGAAAGTGCAAATTTGTTGTTGGATTTTTGAATGTGAATGTATTCATATTTGACCATAACCCAAAAGGCCTTACAACTAGGCATGTATGAAGATATTTTGATGAATCAATACAAGTATTTAGCTCTTCTCCATCCTTTGGTTGCTATTTTTTGTGTTTTCTTCCATTGTGTTAACTCTTGTAGGGTGGTTTGGATAGATGGGTGAGCTTTTGGCCCTAGATATTCATCTTTTCCCTATGTCAAGTGGTATCAGAGCTTCAGGTTTAATCATTTCCATGCTTGGATCATATAAAACCCTGAGTGAATTGGGTTGTAGGGTTGTAGATTTATGGATTTTACCTATAACTTGTAGAGAGTTATGATCTTGAGAGAACCTAATTTGTAAATATGGTTCATGGGAGAAGAGATGCTGATAATTCCATATTGGATCATTTAAGACAAATTGCAGCCAAATTGGATGCTATGGAGACAGCCTAGAGGAGATGAGCACATCTTGATGATGTAAGTGATGATGAAGCAGCAACACCAAACAATAATCCAAAACCTAAAGAAGATCAAGACCAAGAAATATTTTTGTATAGGGACAATTTAAAGTCTACTACAGAAGTTGTTCCATATGATAGAAAATTGGATACCAATGCTATTTTGGATTGGATCTTAGATATGGAGAAGTTCTTTGAGTATGAAAACACCCCTAATAATAGAAAGGTGAAAATTGCAGTCACTAGGTTGAAAGGTCATGCATCACTATGGTGGGAACATTTGCAAACTTATAGAAAAAGGAGAGGAAAGGAGAAGATCAGAACTTGGCCAAAGATGGTGAACAAGGTAAAGAAAAAATTCCTTCCTATTGATTACCATGTTAGCTTGTTGAGAAAGATGCAAAATTTGAGACAAAAGGACATGACTATGAAAGAGTATACTAAGGAATTCTATAGATTGGACAACAGATCTAGATATGTGGATGATGATGATGTTGAGAAAATTGCAAGGTAAAGTTTTGTGAAGTTGGAAAGTGTGGAAGAAGCATATCAATATTCCCTAAAAGTTGAGGAGATCTTAAAAAAGAAGCATGAACAAAGATAAAGAGGTAGAGGTGGTAGATTTTAGAGAGGTAGAGGTAGATCATATGGGGAAGGTGGTAGATCTAACAATTTTATGCAAGATAAGGGTAAATCTGAATGGAAGAATGATGAAAAAGACAAGACCAAATGGAAAAGCAAAAATTCTTACCGAGGAGGTACTAATTCTTATCGAGGAAGAGGTAATTCTTATTCTAGAGGTGGATTTCATGGTAATTGTTTCAGATGTAGTAAAGAGGGACATATATCTTTTGAATGTAGATCCTCTGAAAGTGGAAAAGGTAACAAAAATGCTGTGATTCAAGGAGATGATGAGGGTTCACCAAGTGAACCTGACGTTGGGGAAAATATGATGGTGAGAAGAACCTTATGTAATAAGGGAAGTGATGATGAACCTGTTTTAATGACAAGATGTAAGATGGTTGGAAAGTGCTGCAAATTGATCATTGATAGTGGAAGTTCTAAAAATTTGGCATTAGAAGAGCTAGTTACAAAGTTATAGTTATAGAGGCTGAAACATCCCAAACCTTATCACGTTTCATGGATTAAAGATGAACGTAAGTTATTGGTAAGTGAGCAATGTATTGTGAAGTTTAGGATTAGACATTACTTTGATGAAGTTTTGTGTGATATTATGCCTATGGATTGTTGTCATATTTTGTTGGGTAGACCTTGGCAATATAATAGATATACTATGCATGATGGAAGATTGAATCAATATACTCTTTGGGTAAATAGGAAGAAACAAATATTGTTGCCTTTAACTAAAAGTCTAGATAAGGTCAATTGAACTGTAATAAAAGTTTGCATGGTTAATGGGAAACAATTTGAAAAGGGAATAAAAAAGAATCAAATTTTTTTTTTCTATGATTCCAAAGAAATGAAGTTGTGTCAATAGTACCCAAGTGCCAGAAAATAGTGTTAACTGAGTACCAATTAGTGGTGACTGAGTGACAACTGGCAGTATTGATCGAGTACCATAAGAAATTTCTGAATTGTTGAATGAAATAAAGATATTTTTGCTAATGATATTCTTGATGGTTTATCTCTAGTAAGAAGCATAAGTCATTGTATGGATCTGATTCCTAGAGCTAGTTTTCCAAAAAATGCACCATATAGATTAGCACCTACAGAGAATGAAGAACTTAATAGACAAGTACATGAGTTATTGCAGAAAGGTTTGATTAGAGAAAGCTTGAGTCCATGTGTTGTACCTACTATATTAGCACCTAAAAAGAATGGAGAATCGAGAATGTGTACTGATTCCAGAGCTATTAACAAAATCATAGTGAAATATACATTTCTTATGTTGAGGATGGATAACATAATGGATTGTTTAAGTGGAGCAAATTATTTTACAAAGATTGATTTAAAGAGTGGATATCATTAGATTAGAATTAGAGAAGGTGATGAATGGAAGATTGCTTTCAAGATAATAGATAGTTTGTATGAATGGTTGGGTATGCCTTTTGATTTGACTAATGCACCTAGTACCTTCATGAAATTAATGAATTAATTTCTGAAAATATTTGTGCATAAGTTTGTGATTGTTTATTTGGATGATATTATGATATTCAATAAAACTAAGGAAGAAAACCTTGAGCATATTAGACAAGTATTGCAAAGGTTGAAAGAGGAAAAGTTGCTAATTAATCTGAAAAAGTTTTCTTTTATGCAAGAGGAGATTGTGTATTTGGGATTTTTGTTTCAACTAATGGATTGAAGATGGATCTTGAGAAGGTTAAAGCAATTTTGGAATGACCTATATGTGAGAATGTCAGTGAGGTAAGATCATTTCATGGTTTGGCTAGTTTTGATATAAAGTTCATAAGAAATTTCAGTTTAGTTCTATTTGTAATGCTATGACTAAGACAATGAGGGGAGATAAAAGGGAATTCAAGTGGACACATGGAGGTGATAAGAGTTTTGAAACTTTGAAACAAAAGGCTACTGAGTTACATGTATTGGCTTTACTTGATTTCAAAGAAGTATTTCAAGTTGAGCATGATGCAAGTGGTAATGCAATAGGAGATGTATTAAGTCAAGAAGGTAAACCTATTTCTTTCTTTAGTGAAAAGTTGAATGATGCTAAAAGGAAGTATTATGTGTATGATCAAGAGTTTTATGCTATTGTTCAAGCCTTGAAGAAGTGGAGACATTATTTGATTCCTACGGATTTTGTGTTGTATACTAATCATAAAGCTTTACAATACTTGGGAAGTCAACATAAATTAATCAAAAACATATGAAGTAGGTTGAGTACTTGCAGAGTTTCACATTTGTGACTAAGCATAAGAGTCAAGTTACCAATAGAGTTGCTAATGCATTGAGTAGAAGACATTCTTTGTTGACTAAAATTAAGGTTGAAGATCTTAGTTTTGATGAAATGAAAGAGTTGTATGATGCTAATCCTAATTTTTCTAAGATGTGGAGAGAGTACAGAGTACCAAATCTAATAGATCACATAAGTAAGTATATTGAGTATTTCATTCAAGAAAGTATATTGTTCAAAAGCATTCAGTTGTGTATTCCTATAAGTTCTATGAGGTTAAATCTGATTAAAGAAATGTATAGTGATGGATTGACTAGATATTTTTGAATTGATAAGACATTGAGCTTGCTAAAAGAGAAGTATTAATATCCACAAATGTATAAGGATGTTCAAAATTTTTTAAAGAGTTGTGAAGTTTGTCAAATTGCAAAAGGAGTAAGTCAAAATACTAGTTTTTGATATTGCATGGATTACCAAGAAGTATTCTTTTTGACAGAGATAGTCAGTTTATTGGTTATTTTTGGAAGACTTTGTGGAAGAAGATAGGTACTGAGTCAAAGATTAGTTCTACATTCCATGCATAGATAAATGGATAGAAAAAAGTTGTGAATAGTAGCCTAGGTAATTTCTGAGATGTTTAGTTGGAGATAAGCTAAGTAATTGAGAAGTAGTGTTGGCACAAGCTGAGTTTGCATATAACAATTCTGTGAATAGGAGTATAGGGAAAAACCTTTTGAGATTGCTATTGGAATGCAACCTAGAGGTATATTAGGTTTGAGAGTTGTTGCTGGTGAAGAAAAGAGAAGCATTGTAGGAGAAGAATTTTTTGATTTTATGGAATCTTTACATAAGGAAGTGAAGTTAAGATAGGAACAAAGTAATCAAAAGTATAAGGAGAATGCTAACCAGCCTAGAAGACACCATGATTTTCAAGTTGGTGATGAGGTGATGGTTCATCCGAAGAAAGGAATATTTCCTATTGGAATATATAGTAAGTTGAAGATGAAGAAATTTTGACCTTGTAAGATCTTGAAGCAATTTGACTGTGGTAATGCTTATGAAGTTGAGTTACTCGATGACATGGACTTATCTCCTAATTCAATGTTGCTAATTTGTATAAGTATGATGAGTCAGATGATGAAGTTGTTGTATCAGAAGATTATCCTAAGAAACATATTGAAGAAGTTGAACATATATTAGATTAAAGAGTTGGAAAGAGCACAAGAGAAAAAAATTACTATGACTATTTGGTCAAGTGGAAGAACATGCCTATTGAGGATGCTTCTTGGATTTCTCAATCTGAGTTGGATTCAACTTAGGTTGTGACATCTCAATGATTTAGGAGAACCATTTTTTTCCAACCCTATTTATTTGATGTAGGAGCATCTTGGGTTTCCTTGTAATCCTGCACTTTGGTTTCTTTCCTAGAAGTTTCTACCGAGTTGTAGTTGTTGTCAAGCACTAGTTTGTGATTGATGCCAAGTTCTTAGTTGGTGTTGAGTGATCTTTGGTTGCTAAGTTATTCCTTTGGTTTTTGAGTTATTTCTTTGGTTGCTGAGTGATTTTCTTTGGTTTCCAAGTTCCTTTGGATGATGAGTCATTTCCTTTTGTTGCTAAATGTTGGAGGATGCCAAGTTCACAATAGCTACTGAGTGATTCCTTTGGATGTCAAGTTCATGTAGATGCCAGGTGCTAGTATTTGCAAAGTTTCACCAAGTATTCTATGTCTAGTTCCAATTTGGGCCAACATTGCTTTTTTTAAATTTTGGTATAGATAGTTAATATTGGTTGTGAGCTGACTTGTGGCTTCTCTATGTTCTAGAATGTTCTCTAAGCCATTTTGGCAAGTATATATAGAGTGTTTAGGCTTAGTTTTTTTTTAAAAAGAGGTTTTTGGGGGGAAGGGGATGGTAGAGCATAACTAGAAAGTGCAAATTTGCAATTGGATCTTTGAATGTGAATGTATTTGCATTTGGCTATAACCTAGAAGGCCTTATAACTGGGCATGTATGAAGATATTTTGATGAATCAATAAAAGTATTTCAGTCTTCTTTAGCCTTTGGTTGCTATTCTTTGTTGTTGCTTCTATTGTGTTAACTCTTGCATAGTGGTTTGGATAGTTGGGTGAGCCTTTGGCCCTAGTTATTCATATTTTCCTTACGCCAATATACACCTAACATAGTCCAATTGAATGAATATCTAGTTTAGTTCTTTGAAATCAAAACAAATGGTAGACTTATAAGTTTGTCTAATTCTTACAATTTTAGTAACACAATCCCATCTCCACCACTTATGAAAATATCACATGGTTTATCCAACATCAAGATACACATACCCATCAATACCTCCTAATTTGAATACTAACCATGTAATCCAATTTTAACTAGAGCCATAGTAACATTGACCATAATTTATGTAAATCCTAATTGAATCCTATGTAATTCACATAATCTAAAACTCTTACATCAATCCTACATCTAACTCTAAACCTTAAATTCATAGCTCTAGCTAATAAGTTAAGTTTTAAACCTTATATTCCTAACCCTACCATATAGACACTAAATTATAAATGTAAATGTAAACCATGATGTTAGCTACCCATATCCATACCCTAACACTTAACCTAGCCAATTTTTATGAACTCATAACCTAAAATGTTATTTCTTAAATTTAACCATGTAACACTAATCTTGTAGTTTAAGGTGATGTATGTATGAATGAATTGAATGTAAGTTTAATATTTTATGTGTATGTATTCAATTTATAAATTGGTAAGTGTTGCAGTCTCTCAATTATTGACATATTTTCACATGTATGAATTGGTAACATTATATGAAAAAATCAAGTTAGAATTTATTTTATTTTTTTAAACAATAAGTAATCAATCTTTATGTATTAAAATAAATTCTAACTGAAATATCAAATAATAGATAAAAGTAATTTACCTTTATATCAAATGATCTAGAGCTATGTATATGTATATCACAACAACAACTTGGTTGATATTCAATATATATTAAACTTGAAAATTTCCTCTATCACCTCAAATAGGCCCCTAAGACTTGGTAGGACAATATAGATCCATGAACCTTTAAAGTTTTTTAGGTTTTGCTAATGTCACAAGTTGATTCAATTTTCTATATATTACATGTAACATATAAATGAAAATTTTCTTTTTAGCTTAACTATATACTAAATATATAACGTGAAAATTTTACTCAAAGGTAGAATTAATTTAATGGGGGATAAGACTAGTAATCACACCTTAGGGTGCAATAGTTACACCGAATAGATATTGAAGGTCAATTGGAAAAAAACCATTAGTGTACATTCTTTTTCATACATTTTAACAACTTATAGATTAAAAAAAAAATCTAAAATTAGGAAGATCTAATCATACTCCATTACCATAAACCTTAACATTATCAAACATTGTCATAAATATTAAATCATAATGGTAAACAAGGTACAAAATCTTAATACTAATCGTGACATAGACCTAAACAATTATCCTAAGCCTAACCCTATTAAAAATTGTAACTTCAACCATAAGACTAACTATATTTCTAAGTCTGACCTCAACCTAACCATAACTGTACAATAGTAATCTAAACCCTAAATGTAAAACTATGTATAATGTGCTCCCTTATCTGAAAACCATAATTTTATCTCTAAACCCTAGATTCATGTAACTCTAATCCTAACATAACCTAGAACCCTAACCCTAAAAAATAATAATCAAATCCTTAACATAACCTTAGCCTTTATCATGACATAAACCTAGACTCTCTTAAATTCTATTTTTGATTTTCAATAAGTTATGTTTCCCTTCCAAATCAAATGTATTACAATCCAAAAATATAATTAAAAAAAAAAAAAAATTAAATTTTTTTTTATTACTATCTAAAATCAAATATAAATTTCATATTTATATTGTAAAAAAAGTGATATTGCAATGTATATAATTTTAAATATAATTAATTAAAATTTAAAATTCAATATATATTTGTGATTTGATTATAAAGACCTAGGCAATTATATACGAAGTGAAAATTGCATCAAGGTGTAAAAATACTTAATGTCTAATGTTTAACTAAAAATACATAAAACATTAAGAATGAAATGAACCAGATGAAAGGTAAATATAGAGAAATTGAGTATTCTGAAACCTAATGTGCTAGTGCAATGTGTTAAAACATTGACCTCTATGCCATCATACTTAACCACTTCAATTTAGTTCAATGTGAAATAAAGAACTTAAATGATAGTTAAGTAAAAATAATGGAACATATAATCACAAGAGAAAGAGAGATGAGAGAGAACCAATTTGATTTCAGACTTCATCCAGCTAAATATACTATGTCTTTGGGTCTAGCTCAACTAAGTGACCGATGTATAATTGATGCTCTTAAAGTTGATTTATAACATGCTATAGTCCATCTAAAAAGTCATTACACATGTTGGCATTAAAATATAATTTCCATTAGTGACAACACTTATTCATATCTGAAAAGATACTGAGCTCAACACTTAGTTTCCTGCATCCATCGAGCATTCAAGTGTTAACCAAGTTTCATAGTTTACACAGAGTGGAAAAAAGGCTACTGAGTGAATATAGGCAATGTGAAGACTAGAAATTACTACCATGCTTCAAAATTTCTACCAAGTAATTAGTTAATGTGATGGAAATTCAGTGTAAACTGAGTATTGGAAGAAGTAGTGTTTACTAAGTGCAACAAGGTAAACTCAACTTCCAGTATCTACCAAGTGACACTACATCTACTGAGTTACCAATGGTCACTGAGTTTAGAACTACATCATGTGATTAGTATGGACCAAGCCTTCATTTCTACTGAGTGCATGACAATGGTGAGTAATGTAGTGGATGCTGAGTATCAAAAGGACATCGAGTCAGTTTACTAAACTTGAGTTATTTTCTATTGGGTTGACTTTGTATTGTTTTTTTCACTTGTGTTTTGGCCGACCTTGTAGTTTTGTGAATTGAAATGGTATATATATAAGGTGAATTGTATGATATCATTGTAGTATCACTATGAATGAAGAATTGTAAGACATGCATGTGAATGTATATTAGTAGTAGTAAAATGAATTCAACAAGGTCAATATAGGAGCAGAAAAGACTTATCTATCACATAAGGTGATCAATGCTTAAGGATCTAATCAGAAATCTATTGTAAGTAGATCCCCTACTTAATCCTAATAGGTGAATCAATCTTAAATCCTTTAACAAGGTAGAATTAATAGTCTTTGTATAAATCTCCTAACGGAGTGCATACTTCATTGTATGTTTGCAAATCCTCTAAGAAGGTGGACCTAGTAGTCCTATTTGCTCCTAATAGGGCAGATCACTAGAAGTGGTCAATGTAAGCCTTAACCGACCAAATTTATGTTGTAGTAGTGAAGTTTTGTGCGTATCATCCCCACCCCAGTTTTACTTTCTACTTGGAAGGTTTCTAGGTCACCAAAATTCTGTGTTCTTTATGTCATGAATGTTCATCTTTCAGTTCTTATGCATGTAGTAATATAGATAGATTTGCGGTGAATGATTTACATGGTTACATGTTGAATTAATGAATTTTTTTGAAGTTACTAATTCACCCCTCCCCTCTTAGTAACTTTGCAAGTCTTAATTATTTTCAATTGGTATCAAAGCTTTGTGGTTCTCAAGATAAAGTTTAGCAGCTTGAGAAAGGATCAAAGAACAAATGGAGATATTCAGACTTGGCAAAGCAATTGAAAATGAAAAACTTTATTTGGAAATGGCCATGGTTCAACTCAAGGAAGCAAAGGAGCATCTTTCCCAATCCTTAAAAATAAGGAAGGAACTTGCAAATAAGATGAATGACCTTAAGTATGTTGAAGAAAAGATTGAAGACCTTTTCCCTTCAAGTAGTTTAGATGAAGCAAACAATGCAATCAAAGAACTCCTATTAAAGAATGGATATCTACAAGAAGAGGTAAGGAAACTTAAAAGAGAACAAGAAATTTAATCAATTAGGCTATGTGAGATTTTGGAACAAAGGAATAACGTAAAAGAAGACTTGGAGGCCAGAAACAATGAAGAAAAAAATCAATCCACTCAACATGAAGACCTTATTGATCAAATCACTGAAGCAAATGAAGAAATCAGGATTCTCAAAGCAAAAAATGAAAGAATAAGAAATAATCTAAATTTTGAAAGACAAATCAATGAAATAAAAATGAAGGAGCTAAGATCTGAAAAGAAAATCAATGAAAGATTGAAGAATGATATAAACATTGAAAAACAAGTTAATGAGAGAATGATGAAATCTCAAGTAGGCATGAATCAATTGAATCAACAAAATGAGCAAAACCTTTATAGGAAAAAAGGTAAAGCAAGACTTGGATATAATGAAGAAGAAGGTGAATCTTCCAAACAAGGTGCTAAAAGAAATAAAAAACCTACATGCAATCATTGTGGAAAGATAGGTCACACATCAAACAACAGTTGGACCAATGGTAAGGCAAAATTCAATAAAAAGTTCTACAATTGCAATCAACATGGTCACAAGGCTAATGAATGCAAGGAGAAACCAAAATTTGAAGGTAAATGTCACAAATGCAAGAAGCAAGGTCGAAAGGCATCTGAGTGTAGATCAAAACCATTTAATCTAGCTGAACAACTTGTAAAGGAAATGTTTGGATGGGACTACAATACTTGGTGTAGATGTCATTATTGTGGAGAATATGGACACACTGACATAAATTTTGCAAGGCATCACCTAAGAAAGAAGGATACTACTATAAGGTGTTATGCATGCACTGAAGTCAGTCATATAGCTAAAATTTGCATGAATTTAAGAAAAGTTGAGGATGAAAAGAAAGAAAAAGCTGAAAACATCCAAAAACAAATGAGGAAGCAATGGATTCCTAAATCTACCAAGGAAACAAGTTCAAATAGTGGGAGTGAAATCACTCAAGAAGTGGGTGACTCCATCATCTCAAACTAAGTTCTTAGGAATGAATTGGAGCTGTACTCATGAAAGAAAATCATTAGTAGTTCCAAAAAAGAAGAAGAATGTAAAAGATCCAATTAGTATTTCAGATACATAAGGATTACAAAAAATTCATCTTTCATCAAGTTACATCAGATTCCATCACGCAAGGTTGGTTGATGACCTTACTGAGCAAGGTCAGGAGTAGTGGAAATTTAGTTTGTTTGTCGAGTTGCAAAAACTTGCCAAGTTAGGTTAGTAGATGATAGTCTGTCACACACTATGTCATTATGACACCAAGAATCAATGGAAATTTCTCAACAAAAAGGGAAAAATCAACTTCATTTTTCACCGCAATCACAACAATCATTGAGCAGAGCAATTTGAAGAGCTTCATAGTGTTTTCGAGTGATTTTGTGGTGAGATCTTCACAGAATCTAATCACCTACCAAATAGCAATGACATCTATAAGTGGAAGTAGTAGTAAAGCAAAGAAGGGTTTTAAGATGATGGTAAAGGGTGTGGAGTGGAAAGTGCCCAATTTCAAGATTGTTCCAGCCATTGTAGAGTCACTTGATCTGCATGGAGCTCAATCCCAAATTCTTCCCAAGGTACTCCTGATAAATTATATTAGTACTCATTTCAAAGGCACTATTAAAGAGTTAGGTACACTATAAATGGACAATGCCCTAGTTGAAATGTGTGTGGATAGATCACTAAAACTTAAGCACAAACACCTGGAGACAAAAGGGTTAACACACATCCCTCATTTTCTATGGAATTTTCAAGTAAAATGGATTAGATACATAGTTAGTTTCATAATTGGAAATTATGGTTGGAGTAACCCATACTAATCACAAAGAAAATGATTCATAAGATAACGAGTCTCCCAATGTTGAGCAAAGCCAAAACTACCAAAACCCTAGGTTGGGAGGAGTTATAGAAGAAAATTGTAGTCGAGTGGGATAATACAGGTTTAAAGATTAATAATGTCACTGATGTGGAGCTTAGATTTAGTATACATGTTATTGCACACAAAATCTATAACTCAAGTTGGTTGAACAATGTTCCATGTGAAGCTATAGATCTGGCATACAAAGTTGTGAAGAAAAATCTTAAATTTGACCTGTCAGATTTGTTACTGAAGTAGATGAACAAAAACATGGATAGTATAAGGACTTCTAAGAACAATCCCTACAAGTTTGGATCCCTGTTAACATGCCTCTTTTTCTATGTTCAGAAATTCTTTCCATCAAAAGGTACTATTGGATGGAGGAAAGAAACCCTTGTCTTATATCAGATTAATGAGTTTATTGTAGAAATGGGTGAGAACTTTGAGAGCGTTATGGACAACTATTTTGAAGTATTTAAGGAGAAAATGAATAATATATTTAGAATCCCTCCTAAGCTTGTAGAAAACTACAAGGATGATGTATGCTTCATGGCAGACTATGATAGAGTATACATTCAGGTAGTCATACCTAGAGTGGCATGGGTAAAATCATTGTCTTATTAGATTAACATTGATGAGGCAAGAGGTATCATTGAAGCATTAGTCAATGATCTAGTTGATACTAAGCTTCCTGCCTTTGGTACTTATGAAGAAGAAAAGAAAAGGATAGAGCTTAACATCAAGCTTCCTCAAGCTCTTAATTGAGGCAAGAAGAGAATAGCCAAGATGAAAATAGTTGAAGGTTCTCTAATGATTACTGAGGGCAAGGGTGAGGATGAAGAAGATGAGCTTGAAGATAAAGATGAAGAATTAGAGATAGAAGTGGAGCCAGTAAGGAAGAAAGGTAAGGTGATCATCACCAAACCTTCAAAGCCCACAAAATTCATGTTCACCAGGAGAACTAGGAAAGGTAAGAAGGAATGCGAACTAGTATTTGTTCATCCTCCACCTACATTTGAGGAAAGGTTAAAAAAATTAAGGTTTGGAGCAGGAATCAACAACTTTAAAGCTCTTACGTATGAAACTCAGACTCCTACAAAACATAAGGAGATTGAAGATTTAGTAATGGAGAAGCTAGGAATTTGGAAATACTCTCCTAAATAGTTTGCACCTCAAATTCCAGTAGAACTCTTTGATAAAACCAAAGTCAGATGGGAGAGCACTGTACAAATTGTCAAGGACATATTTGAGAAAAATCTGAAATAGTTGGTACCAAATTTGACAGATGCAGAGGTGAGTAAGTAAATGAAAGAACATGAAGGAAAAATTATTCTAAAATTTAACACATGCCTTATATTAATGAAGAACATTGAATCATTTTTCAAGAATGCCATAGATATTTTGAGAGATGTATTTCATCTCAATAAGCCAACTGATGATCTAGTGGAGATTAAAGATGATGATAGTGATGAATATGATAATATTCACTCTGTCATAGTAATGGATGAAGACATCCAAGAGTTGATGGAGGATAAGGAAGAAGATGAAAAGGAGGAAGAAGCTGAAGAGAAAGACAAGGATGAAGAAGATCTAGTAAGAATTACAGCTGAAGTAATTGCATCCCTTCCTCACTCTCCACCAAAGACTATTATATCTATTGTGGAGACAGCTCCTGAAGGTATGATTATCAACTCATCAACAACATTAATAGCTCAATCATCACCTACCACTTCCTAGCTCTAGGTATCTTCAATGGAAGTGACAATCACTTCATCTATCAAGCTATAGGTAACTTCTTCAGCTATTGAGTTAGCTTCTACTACCCCTGTATCATCATGTGCAATAAGTGTATCAAATAGTTCTACAATTTTGTCAACTTCAACATTATCAACATCTACTATTATTCCAGTTAGTTCATCTATTGTAGATACTACTATATGTGTTCCATTGAGTGCCATAGCAATTTTGGAAAATGTTTCAGTTTTGGACTTGGTTAGTATTCCTCTAGGCATTCCATCTATAAGTCCAATCCCATTTTTCACTGCTAGCCCCTCTATCTCTACAATTATATCAATCCCAAAGATCAAGTTAGTAAGCCCAGAGGTAGAACACAAGCAACCTTTAAAGCTTTTGATTACTGGGAATGAAATTGAAGAAGATATTGATCTGGTTATAGAGATAGAGATACCAAAGATTGATTATGACACTGCCACTATTGAGGAAATGAAATTGGCAAGTCAACTCTTAGAGAAGAAGGCTAGGCAAAAGCAGCTAAGATTAGAAAGGGATAGGGAATACCAAATAATTGAAAATGCCAAAAATATTATCATTGAGGCTATAGGTGTTGAACTGGATTCCACCCAACACATTTTTTTATAGTTAGAGGAAGCTATACTGAAATATAATGAGGATTCTACTAGCCAAGAGAAGCTTATTGAGAAGGTAGAGAGAAAATTTGATAACAAGGTGCTGGAGAACATTGTTCAACAAATAACAATTAAGCAAGTAGAGTTGTCTACATTTCTGAGTAACATTGAGAACTCCTTCACTAATATCACATCACTTTTTTCCAAACTTTGTGATGTTTCTAGATTCACTAAGGAAATTAAGGAGAAACTAAATAAAATTGATGTGGACATGCAATCTAGTGCACAAAAGTTGCAGCTTGACCCTGCTTCAAGGTCAGATCATCACATTAAGGTGAATAATCTCTTAGAAGTGTAGGAAAAACTCTTGAGAGAAGAGACAAGGATCATATCAAACCTAATTGACATTCAAAATATGATCTTGCCTATAATAGACACAATGTAAAAACACATTGCACACTGCAAAACATTGGTATAAGATAATAACTTCTCAGTGGCAGATCACATGGTTCAACTATCAGCAGAAGTATAGATTGCTTTCTCCACTTGTCAAATTTTGCAAGAAAGTTGGGATAAGACACTTTCTCTCATCTTAAAGGTACATGAAGATTTTCCATCTCATTTTGGTGTCACTATGTAAATAGCTTATATAGCCCTTTGGCATTACTATCAAAAAGGGGGAGATGGAATAAAATAAAGGGGGAATGATAAATCAGTTAGTATAGTGAAAGGGGGAGATAACATAAATAGATTTGGTAAATATGTGTATAGCTATGTACATAAGTGCCTATGTATATACATTATGTATCATAAAGGAGATATATGTAGAAATGTATATATATCAACTTTACAAAGATCAAATTTGAAAAATCAAAATTTAGTATGTCAGTTTGTGTACATAAGTTTTGATGTATAAGTGTTTTTTCACTAATGCCAAAGGGGGAGATTGTTGGTATTAAAATATAATTGCCATTAGTGACAACTCTTATTCATATCTATAAAGTTATTGAGCTCAGTAGTTAGTTTCCTACATCCACTGAGCATTCAAGTGTTGACCAAGTTTCATAGTTTACACCAAGTAGAATAGAGGCTACCAAATGAATATAGGTAATGTGAAGACCAACAATTACTACTGTGCTTCACAATGTCTACCGAGTAATTAGTTAATGTGATGGAAATTTAGTATAAACTAAGTATTGGAAGAAGTAGTGTTTACCAAGTGTAGCAAGGTAAACTCAGCATCCAATATTTACCGAGTGACACTACATCTACTGAGTCACCAATGGTCATCAAGTTTAGAACTATATCGTGTGATTAGTATGGATCGAGCCTTCACTTCTACCGAGTGCAGCAAGGTAAAATCAACATCCAATATTTACCAAGTGACACTACATCTACTGAGTCACCAATGGTCATCAACTTTAGAAATACGTCATGTGATTAGTATGGATCTAGCCTTCACTTCTATAAAGTGCATGAAAATACCGAGTAATGCAGTGGATGCCAAGTATCAGAAGGTCATCGAGTCAGTTTACTAAACCCGAGTTATTTTCTATTGGGCTAACTTTGTATTGTTTTGTTCACTTATATTTTGATCGACCTTGTAGTTTTGTGAATTGAAATGGTATATATATAAGGTTCATTGTATGATATCATTGTAGTATCACTATGAATGAAGAATTGTAAGAAGTGCCTGCAAACATGTATCAATAGTAGTAAGAGGAATTTAGCAAGGTCAATACTAGAGCAGAAAAGACTTATCTATCACATAAGGTGATCACTGCATAAGGATCTAATCAAAAATCTATTGTAAGTAGATCCCCTTCTTCATCCTAACAAGTGAATCAGTCTTAAATCCTTTAACAAGGTAGACTTAACAATCTTTGTATAAATCTCCTAACAGAGTGCATACTTCATTGTATGTTTGTAAATCCTCTAACAAGGTGGAGCTAGTAGTCCTATTTGCTCCTAACATGGTAGATCACCAGAAGTGGTCAATGTAAGCCTTAACCAGCCAACTTTATGTTGTAGTAGTGAAGTTTTGTGGGTATCATCCCCACTCTAGTTTTACTTTCTACTTGGAAGGTTTCTATGTCACCAAAATTCTGTGTTCTTTGTGTCATGAATGTTTATCTTTCAATTCTTATGCATGCAATAATATAGATAGATTTATTATGAATGATTTACATGTTTACATGTTGAATTAGTGAAAAGTTTTGAAGTTACTGATTCACCCCTCCCCTCTCAGTAACTTAGCAAGTCTTAATTATTTCCAACAACACATATATCTTGACTCAAACCATCTTGTATAGAAGCTCCCAAGGCACAAGACTAGTTACTGAAGAGCAAGGAAGACTTTTCTTGAAAAGGTTTAACTACAGACATAGAACATCATTACATCACATGCAAGTGCACTCAGAGTCCTCTAGAATGCTCTTTGGAATGTCTCAAATCCTCTCCTCTGGAATGGTCTCTCTGAAATGTCCTCATAAGAAAAACTCCCCCTCTTTTATACATGAATTTAGCCTAAAATAGGCCATAACCAAAAAAATATAAAAATAGGGCATTTTAATTAATCCCCTTCAAAAATACCCCTTAGTCATTTTAGGGGATTTGACCTTATCAAATTTATTTTTAAAAATAATAACCAACAAATAAAAACCTTATTTTAATAAAGGTTTAGTGGTAGTTTAAAACTTAAATAACATTTGCACCTAATTCATATCTAAGCACTACAATAGTGCAATGACCTATCTAATTTTGGATAGGCCACCGATTGGGGGTACAGACCTTGAAGACGGTCTTTTAACAACTAATTTTTGGTGGAAAGCCCTTAAATAGGATGTGTGCCAAAGTAGTTCTCAAGACAACTGGTTGTACAATAGCCACCAGCTAGTGACTGATATCTTGAAGGTCGTAGGTTCAAACCTGAGAAAGTTTTTGGTGAAACAAACTTAGTCCCTTCCACCACGTAGACTACCACGTGGGCATTACTGATGTGCCATGTGTACTCTGTTGATGTCACACCAAGGTGCCACGTGGCTTCCTTGCCATACACATGGCACCATAATTTTTTGCTATGTAATGCCACATCATCCCAATTTTCCATGTCGTGTTGACTGTACCTTTACTAATATCATCATTTGACTTGGTCAACTCAACAACTTTGACCATCCATAACTCCTACATACAAACTCTATTTTTGATGAAATGAATGGTGTTGGAATTGTGGCAATGAGACCTTTGACTTGATGCCATTTTTAGTTGATTTGGGGATGGTCAAAATTTTACACCTATTTTTGGTCAACCCTTGATATGCCTATTTGACCATAGCTTTGACCGATAATAAATTTTGTGTCTAGGCTTCAATTTCAATGAAATGAATGTTGTCGAAAAGCTCTCAACGAACCCTTTAGTTTGATGCCAACTTTGACTATTTTGGAGAGTTCAAAATTTCACCTTTTTTATGGCCTTTGGTCTAGGGTTTGACCCAACTTTGGCTAGCCATAACTCGAGCATATAGTCTCCTTTTTTGCCTATTCAAGTTCTGTTGGGTCTAGAATTTTGAGAACTTTGATGTGATGTTGATTATGGGAGATTTGGAGATACTTAAATTTTTGATGAAAATATCCTCTAGATCAATTTGATATAAATATTAATTAATAAAAAAAAAAATTCAATACAATTGAAATTGTAAAATATTGATTGGAATTATAAATATGTTGAAATCTCAAATATCTAAATATTCATTTCAAATATTAAAATAACTTCAACAGAAACATTATCAACACATAATTATAGTTATAATAAATTTATATTACTATAAATATTTTTCTATTCAAAATGTTTACCCTTTTCCATAATTCTAAAAGTGAAATTATTTCCACTCTTCCTTGGAATAAATATTTAGAAATATAGTTCTCATATATTTTAAATAGAAATTTCTACAAATTTGATATAACTATTGCAACTATTAATAAAAGCTTATTGCTTAAATCAAATTTCATACTGAAAAACTACAAACATTATTCCTAATTCAAAAAGACTTGTGAGCTTGCAATTGAGTCCATCAACCTTTACCCTATTGATCTCATGTTACATGTCCTTGGCCCAATAAATGACAAATGGAAATTTTTTAATGCAATAAATTGTAACCTTAAATTAAAATAGTAAATCCTAAATCTTAACCAACATATATTAATGTTCAATCTAGTAAAACCCAATTTTGTAAATGTTAACACTTTAGAAAACATTTGTAAAATCTATGCACAATCATAAAATTAACCTACTTTAAAGACACTTCTAATCCTTAGCCTAATCTTCACCATAATCTAAATATAATTTGAATCTTAATCCATACCCTAACCATAACCAATACTTTATAGTTATGAATGTTTATGATGTCCACAATGTTTCTTTAATCCAAATATATTCTCTCCTCCTTTTTTTAATTTTCAAGTAGTTAAAGATGTATCAGATGTAAATTTATATGGTTTTAAAAATGTTATTATAATTATATTTTATATTTATTATATTAAAATGTAATTTTGTGATTTTTTATATTGTTTACATATATGCATATTAATTTTGATGGACCCACCCCCACACCCTGTTAAAATTGTTTTAAAATAACTAAGGAGGGGGGTGGGGGGGGGGGGGGTGAATTAGTTATTCAAGGTCCAAAATTGACTAATTGAAAATTTTCACTAATTATAGTGAGCCTATGAAAACTATCATGCATCTAAGCTTAAACCTTTGTCATAGCAAATTGCTATAAATCAATATGCAGAAATGAAACATATGAAATCCACACATAACACAGTGATTTATGTGGAAACCCAATTTGGAAAAAACCACTAGTAACATGCTACCTTCTTTCTCACCCTTCTAAAGTGATGCCCTATCAAAGGCTTGCCCTATTAAAGGCTACAACACATTGTTAGATGCAACCCTATTAAAGGATTTCAACACCTTGTTAGGAGTGTGCCTGGTTAAAGGACTTAAGAACATTCAACTTGGAATGTCACCCTATTAAAGGATTTACAAATGGTTGCTAGGTCAACCTAAGTCCATAAGATTTCCATTATTTAATACAATTGCTAGAGAGTATTAGAAAGTCTTTCAACTAATAGCTTTGTAATCTTCAATTGCTGATTCCAAATCCTTGTTCAACTCACAAATTTTCTTGGCTTTCTTCATTTGCAGTTCTGACAGCTTGTCCACCCTTTCAAGCTTAGTCTCCTTGAGTCTTTTGCTCGTTGTGCTAATGCAATCTCCTCTTTGTGGTTACTTGATCAAATTAGAGTCTCTGTGCTCTATTCTTCCTTCTCAATGCCTTCTCTTAAACACCACACTTTCTTACCATAGACACTTCTATCATTTGACTTGTAGTTCCTTATGTAGAAGTCTATAATACATTTCTCGCTCAATTCTTCCCACTCATAACTTGAATTGATTTGGAAAGATATGATGTAGCTTTCCCTCCAATTTGCTTCTTCTAGAAATATCATGTTAAATCCATCTATACTTGCCTAAAAATAGTTAGCATAAAATTCTATGACACCACCTCATCATCCTTATCTTCCACCTAGTTCACAAAATTTAATGTAAAAACCTTATCAGTTCAAATCTAGTGAGTCTTTGAATTTTTTGTCACAATTGAAATACTGGTGCTCAGCACATACTATGTTACTTGACACTTGAACACTGCTTGGCATCCACTGTGGATTCACTCGACATTAACTAAATTTACTAATGATCAACACATACTACATTTTCCTTGCTTAGGACTTGAAGTTTTCTCAGTTCTTACTAATTTCTCAGCACCTAAACACTTTTACTTAGCACACACTAGATTTAGCATTTGCTCGGCACTAACTGAGAATTCTACTCGACATGAACTAACTTGCTTGGAAACCTCTAATGAATTTATTCAAGCTTTGCAGACATCCTTGTTACAACTTATCCTTCTAATGTTTCTAAGTGTGACCAACCTCTGTAGCTTAGAGTATGCTATCAATACATCATTTTATCAAAGTTTTAACTGATCCTTGTACTTCATTACAACATCATAACTCAACCTTTCCTTTAGGTGATTTTGTTACCTCTTATTGATTAACTCCTCCTCATTAATCAAATAAGTGATAATACTTGGATCATATAAGAAATTTCCATTCATTATCTCCTCCTTCATTCCTTTCAATAGGTTCTTGATCCACCCAATGTTAGTACAATTGATGGTAGCTGCAACATACTCAGCTTCAACTATGGACTATGAGGTACAAGTTTATTTATTTCTAGTCTAGGTGACTAGTCACTTTCCTAAGAAGATTGCTCCTCTACTGGTGCTTTTTCTATCATCAATGTTTCCTCCCCAACCTAGATTAGTGTAGGCATTCAGCTCAAACTTTTCACTCCTCTTATAGTATAAACCAAAGTCATCTATCCCTATTAGATATCTCATTATCCTCTTCACTACCATAACTTGATTTTCTCTTGGATTAGCAGATAATTTTTCTACTGTTCCAATAGCTAATGCAATGTCTAGTCTATTATGTACAACACACTACAACTTTCCAATCATGGGCCTATACATTGTTTGATTGACTTCAGCAGACTCATCATTCTTGGATAGCTTGTGTCCTGTTACTATTGGTGTGCTGATAGGTTTGGAATCCTCTAGACCAAATATCTTGAGTATCTCTTTGATATACTTTGATTGAGTAAAAAATATACCATGTTTTAGTTGATGTACTTGTAATCCAACAAAGAACTTTATTTCTCCAAAACATTGACATTTCAAATTCATGCTTCATTTTGTCAGCAAAATCTTTTCTTAGTACTTCTTTTCCTCCAAAAATTATATCATGCACAAAGATTTTTGATATCAAGATATCCTTACCTTCTTCTAATTTGATGTACATGTTGTTGTTGTCATCTATTCTTTCAAAGCCTATCTTCACCAAATATTTGTGAAGTCTCTCATACCAATCTCTAGTAGCTTTCTTCAATCCATAGAGTTCTTTATGCAATTTGCAAACCTTATCTTTGTTGTTTTCATTAAAAAAACCCTCTAGTTGCTCTATGTATACTTCCTCTTCTAGTATACCATTTAGAAAAATAGAATTTACATCCATTTGGTAGACTTTGAAACATTTATAGGTAGCATATGCAAGTAGAGTCCTAACTCCTTCCATACTTGCAATTTGGACAAATGTTTCCCCATAATCTAGTCCTTCTTCTTGTGCATACCCTTTGTAGACTAGTCTCGCCTTATTTCTTGAGATCTCACCATTTTCATCTAACTCATTTTTGAATGCTCACTTGGTTCTAATCACATTCTTATCTATTGGTCTTGGAACTAAAGTACAAGTCTTGTTCTTCTCAATTTTCTCTATCTCTTCTTTCATTGCATTGTACAAATCATCATCTTGTAGAGAATCATTCACTATTTTGGGTTCAATTTTTATAAGCATAAATGTATCACTTATAAGTTTATTTCTTTTCATTGGTTTGGCCTCTTTGTCACCAATGATCCATTCTGTAGGGTGGTGCCTTCTCACATACTTTGATAGCCTAGGTTTTTTCCTTGTTTCTATGTTTGGCCTTTCAGCATTAGAGTCACTATGCACCTCTCTATTAGGTAACTCACCATCTCTTTCATGTGTGCTGATTTTAATATTAGAATATGCATTTCTTTCATTTTTCAAATTAGCATCTAAATGCAACTTGACATTCATTGGCTCTGACTCAATAGATACTAAAGTTTTTTGTTGGTTCCCAATTTGATTGGTAGCATCTTCTTCATCAGACATTCCTTCATAGAAGCACAAAAGATCTTTATTTTTTTGATTTCTTGGTAGATTCATTACTTTGAACTTTTGCATGCTCATCAAAGTTTATATTTTCACTTTCCACAACTTTCTTAGTGTTGACATTTAAACACTTGTAATCTTTACTTCTAGTGGAATAACCAAGAAATATGCCATCATCACACTTTGCATCAATTTTTCTATTCCTAGACTCTTTAAGAATATGAAACTTACATCCAAATACTTTGAAATTCTTAACATTAGGTGAGTGACCATACCATAGTTCAAAAGGTGTTACATTAGTACCTTTCTTGATTTGAACTCTATTGAGGGTGAAGAATGCTGTACTTACAACTTCTCTCTAGTACTTTCACGTAACATTAATTTCCATCATCAAGGTTTTGACACAATCAATCACTGATCTATTTATCCTTTCTACTATACCATTCTGTGGTGGAGTTCTAGGTGCTAATGTTTTCCTTTTGATTCCTCTATCATTGCAGAATACTTCAAAATATCTTGATGTGAACTCAACTCCATTGTCATATCTTAGGCATTTCAAGATTTTTCCTATTTCTTTCTCAACTCTGGCTAGGTACCACTTGAACATTTGGAATGCATTAGACTTTTGTTTTAGGAACATGATGGTCATCATTCTTGAGTAGTTATCTACAAATAGCATTATATACCTATCTCCTTTGTAGCTTTGTACTTCAATTGGACCACACAAGTCAGTATGAACTAACTCTAGCATTTCTTTGAAGTATACATCTTGCTTTTGAAACTAGACTTTGTCATCTTCCCAAGTTGACATAGTTTGCGCATTGTGTTGTCAGGCTTCTTCAGTTTTGGCAATCCCCTGAGTTTCTTTATTTTTTTGATATCGATCAGATTATCAAAATTCACATGGCATAACCTCTTATGTCATAACCACACATCATCACATTTTACAACAAGACATGCATCATCTTCCATATTTAGATAAAAAAAAAATTGCTCCCAGTCTGGTCACCTTTTCTTATCAAATTTCCATGAGTGTCATAGATTTTGGTAGTTTTGTTTCCAAATTCTACTTTCCATCCTATATTGCCTAACCATGATATAGTTAGTAGATTATAATTCAAAACCTTCAACATAGTATGCATTATCACATGATATATTTTCTATAAGCTTAATTCTACCTTTAACTTTGATTAGACATGGAGCATCATTTCCAAATCTAACACTATTATCATCCTATTGAGTAAAGGTAATAAACTTACTTTTGTCTCTAGTCATGTGATGAGAGCATCCACTATCCCTGATCCACTTGTAATTCTTGTTGACATAGGTTACTAGTGTTGTTGCCTCATCTTCACCTAATTCATCTTTCATGGAAACATAGAAAACTTCATCATCATTCCCATCAGAATCTTCTTCAACAATGTCGCACTTCTTTCCCTTGTCCTTGTGGTCTTTGCTATCATCTTCTCTTCTATTCTTGTACTTGTTGCCTTCTTTTTAGTTCTTCTTCTATGGACATCTTGCAACAATATGACCTAATTCATTGCAATTAAAACAAATAATAGGAAGCTTACCTTTGAATTTACCTTTGTCTTTGTGAAACTTCTAGCTAGCAATGCTTCTAATTGTTCTACATCCTCCTCATTAGTGTTGCTATCATTGGATGCATATCTAACCTTTTTCTTCTTTTTCTTTGGCTTTAGCTCGTTAGTTTCCTTTATCATTAACTTGGCCTTGAATGCAGATTCAATGTTCTCAGGTCTTTAGTTATCAAAATTAGTTAGCTCAAATTTAGTAAGCCTACCCACTATTCCTTCAAGAGAGAGCTTGATCCCTTGAATTCATCTCAATTCTTGTATGGCTTATACTCTAATAGCATATATGTAGTGCAGGGTTCTCAAGACTTTGCTATTAACAACTTCATCATCTAGAGTACCATTGGCACTTCTTATTGCACTTACTACCTCTTTTATCCTAGAGGCATATTGGGCAATATTCTCATCTTCCTGCATTCTCATTTCATCAAATTTTCCTCTGAGGCTTTCTCTTTTTTCTTTTTAAACATTCCCATCTCCTCCATAGATATTTGACAAGGCTTTCCACATCTGGTGTGTAGATTTGCAATCTTTAATGTCATCAAACTCGGCATTACTAAGGGAAGAGGCTATCTCCATCATAGCCTAATTATGCTACTTCTTTTTCTTCATGTCTTCTACAATAGGAACATGAGCTAGATTAGTATGTTCTACTATGATTGATGTTTGTACATGATCACCTATGCATCCAAGGTGCAATTTCATCAAACTCTGCCATGCTACAAAGTTATCTCTATTGAGCTTGGGTGCTTCTCTTTTAGTCATCTTGATCTTTCTTGCTATTAGTACCTTAAAACCAAATCAACAGATGACTCTAATACCAAGTGTTAGAAATGTTTTAGAATAACTGAGAGGGGGGTGAATTAGTTATTCAAGGTCCAAAATTGACTAATTAAACTTTTTCACTAATTATAGTGAGCCCATGCAAACTATCATGCATCCAAGCTTAAACCTTTGTCTGAGCAAGTTATTGTAAATCAATATGCAAAAATGAAACATATGAAATCCACACATAACATAGTGATTTATGTGGAAAACCAATTTGGGAAAAACCATCACTAACATGCTACCTTATTTCTCACCCTTCTAAAGTGATGCCCTATTAAAGGCCTACTTTGTTAAAGGCTAAAACACATTGTTAGATGTGACCCTATTAGGAGTGTGCCTAGTTAAAGGACTTTAAAACATTCAACTTGGAATATTAGCCTTTTAAAGGATTTACAAATGGCTACTAGGCTAACCTAAGTCCATAGGATTTCCATTATCTAATACAATTGCTAGAGAGTATTAGAAAGTCTTTGACTTGATAGCTTTGCAATCTTCAATTGCTGATTCCAGATCCTTGTTCAACTCACAATTTCCTTAGCTTTCTTCCTTTGTAGTTCTGATAACTTGTCCAGCCTTTCAAGCTTAGTCTCCTTGAGTCTTCTACTTTTTGTGCCAATGCAATATCCTCTTTGTGGTTACTTGATTGAATTAGAGTCTCTATGCTTTGTTCTTCCTTCTCAATGCCTTTTCTTAGACACCACACTTTCTCACTATAGACACTTCAATCATTTGACTTGCAGTTCCTTATGTAGAAGTCTATAATACATTTCCTACTCAATTCTTCCTACTCATAACTTGAATTAATTTGGAAAGATATGATGTAGCTTTCCCTCCAATTTTTTTCTTCTAGAAATATCATGTTAAATCCACTTGTATTTTCCTAAAAATAGTTCGCATAAAATTTTGTAACACCACCTCATCATCCTTATCTTCCACCTAGTTCAAAAAATTTAATGCAACAACCTTATCAGTTTAGATCTAGTGAGTCTTTGACTTTTTAAATAATGTAGTAGCTTGGCATTATCAAAATACTGGCACTCGACACATACTATGTTACTCGACACTTGAACATTGCTCGACATCCACTATGGATTCACTTGGCATCAACTAAATTTACTGATGCTTGACACATACTACATTTTTCTTGCTTGGCACCTAAAGTTTTCTCCACTCCTACTAATTTCTTAGCACCTAAACACTTTTACTCATCACACATTAGATTTAGCATTTTCTCGGCACTAACTGAGAATTCTACTCGACATGACCTAACTTGCTCGGCAACCTCTAATGAATTTATTCAAGCTTTGTAGACATCCTTGTTACAACTTATCCTTCTAATGTTTCTAAGTGTGACCAACCTTTGTAACTTAGAGTATGCTATCAATACATCATTTTATCAAAGTTTTAACTGATCCTTGTACTTCATTACAACATCATAACTCAGCCTTTCTTTTAGGTGATTTTGTTACCTCTTATTGATTAACTCCTCCTCATTAATCAACTAAGTGATAGTAATTGGATCATATAAGCAATTTCCATTCTAGAAAATAGCAGGTTTGACATCAGTGACAAATTTTTTATTGAAAACATTCTTTATCATCTTCATCATTCTTGAACAATGATCATTTTCAATCATATTTCAACACACCCACCATATCCCTACCCCTCCCCTCCATCTCCACCTCCACCTCCACCTCCACCCCCACCTCTACAACCACCTAGTATTCCTCCACCACTTACCATAGATGATCTACAAGAGAGCATGAGGTACAACCTTCACAACCTTATACAAGATATTTAGAGTATTAGGCGTGAAGCCCACCACCCCCACCCCCCTCACCTACTTCACCTTGCAGATAACAAGGCATTGTAAAATCTATTGAGCATTGAGATAGTAACATAGATAGCTTTAGATTATGGAGGAAAAACATGCATGCTTTCTATTTTGACTAGCTATCTTATAGAGAGGTCGATCAACTCAAATTACAAAAAGGAAATTGTAAAATATATTTTATAATCCTAAAGATATGTCTTAAGAAAATTGAAAAAAAGCCTCACATATCTATTAGATGGTGAAATCATCCTTGTATATCACAACACTTTTGGGAGTAGTGGTGGATGGTATTTGACCATCCACCACACACTAATCATGAGGTGACCATGTAATTCCTTAATAAACTATGGGCTGAGTTTGGAACCAAATTATTTTGATAGTAAAGAATTTTAGGGGGTTGGTACAGGGATGCCTCAAGATAAGCCTTGGGAAAAGCTCAATAATAATATGAGGAATCAAAATTGTCCTCAATCTCTTGTTACTCTACCTACACCAGTCATCCCAACACCTCTCCATCATCGAGTAGTGTTATCTGCTCTTACTTCATTGTGTTTACTTATCAGAAATCTAGTAGACTAGTGGATGCAAGCAACATATATTTTTCTACTTGGGCATGTTTGTACTAGTTGTGGAGGTATATGTAGATGCTTCTAGGGTGATGTTGATGCTACTTAGGATGACCATGATGCTGAGGGTGCTGATTTTGATGACAAGGAATACACTTCTCATGGTGGTGGTAGTGATGATATTGACATGTCATAATTTATTGACTTTCTTTATGGAGGGGGAGAGAGAGTTGGGAGCAACAGGTAGAATCTTTATTAAAATTTATAAAGTACATTACTATTTACTTTCTATATATATGTTAGAAATGCTTTAGAATAATTGAGAGGGGGGGGTGAATTAGTTATTCAAGGTCCAAAATTTCCTAATCAAACTTTTTCACTAAGTATAGTGAGCCTATTCAAACTAATCATGCATCCAAGCTAAATTTTTTTCTAAGAAAGTTACTGATAAATCAACATGTAGAAATCAAATACATCACATCAACACATAACATAGTGATTTACATGGAAACTCAATTTGGGAAAAACCACCAGTAACATGCTACCTTATTTCTCACCCTTCTGAAGTGATGCCCCATGAAAGGCCTACCATGTTAAAGGTTACAACACATTATTAGATGTGACCGTGTTAAAGGATTTCAAACACCCTATTAGGAGTGTGCTTGGTTAAAGGACTTTAGAACATTCAACTTGGAATGTCACCCTGTTAAAGGATTTCTCAATGGCTATTAGGCCAACCTAAGTCCATAGGATTTTTACTCAATTGATACAATTGCAAGAGAGTAACAATTAAGGGCTTTTGACTTGATACGATTCAAAACTTAACTTGTAGAATTTAGATCACAATTCAGCTCACATATTTTCTTGGCCTTCAATCTCTATAGCTCTGATAGCTTGTCCTCCTTTCAAGCTCTATCTCCTTAAGTCTTCTTGCTCATTGTTCCAATTCAATCTCCTCTCTATGTCCACTTATCAAATCAAAGTCTTTGTGCTCTATTCTTCCTTCTCTATCCCTTCTTCTTAAAACTTCACATTGTAGCCTATTGGGACTCAAATTGCAGCCCTAATTTTGAGTACCATTGAGAAAATTAAGCCCTATAAGTGATCTTGAATGCATATGTATCTAGCTATAATTTTGATCCCTATGAGGTTTTTAATGTTTCTAACATCTTGTATTTAGTGTGTCTATGTGTCCCATGATGATAAACTACCATTTTGAGTCATTTCGTGAAGTCCTACTTTGAGCAAATTCCAAATTTGCATTTTTTCTGAAGTGTCAAACAATGACAAGAGGTTGTGTTTGCAACTAAATATCTCACACCTAGTAATATTTCATGGATTTCCACTTTGGGAGTGTTTAGTGTCCATACTAGAGAACCTATATTTTAGATTTTGAGTCATTTTGAATCCATTTGACTAGGTTTTGAATCCCTCAAAGTTGGTCATTTATTGATGTCATGTTGATGCGATTTGTTCTAAATTCAGGGAAGCCCTATTTGACTTGTTATAACTTTGACCCAGTTGACTTAAATGCTGAATTTATTTTTGCATTACATTTTAGAGGTTAGAGACATGCTACATTTCAAATTTTAGCTTATGATGAAACCATTTGATTAGTTTTCAAATGCGATTCCAAATGCAATTTGTAACTTTTTATAAGATTATTGCCAAGCCACTCTCTCTCAAAATCAGGCACATGTTGCCTTTAATTGTGTAGCTTGAGAAAACTAGCTTCATCAAGTCTAGATATATTCTTGACAACATCATTGCTATCTAGGAAGGTATGGAATGGGCTCAAAAGTCCAAGCAGAAGGCTATCTTTTTAAAGATAGATTTTGCTAAAGCTTATGATCACATTGAATGACCCTTCATCTTGGCTATGCTTTAGGCTCTGGGTTTTGGTCCCAATTTCCTTTAGTCCATGGAGATTCTCTTTAGTGATGCTAATGCTTGCATTTCCATAAATAATTTTCAATCAGAGGCTTTTGGACTCTTTCATTCAATCAAGCAAGGTTGTCCTTTAGTTCCAACACTTTATGTCCTTACTAATGAAGGTTTTGGCTATTTGCTAGCTCATTCCATGTCTTCAAGATTGGTTCATGGAATTTCCTTTCTTGAATCTTCCTCCTAGTTAATCAATGGATATTTTTTTGATGATTCCTTTCTTACTCTTCTATAGGATGAAGAAAACATAAAAAATGCTTTAAATTGTCTGGACACCTTTTGTCAAGCCTTTAGCTCTGCCATTCAATGGCATAAAATGCTCTGCTATTGCCAATCATTCTTGCCAGCTCCACCTTGGCTTAGCTAGTTTGAGTGGAAATGGGTTATGCATGGGGAAATATTTCACTTTCTTGGAATTCCCTTTGCCTTCTAGGCTTCAACTGTGGAGCTTTGAAATGATGTGATTACTAAGATAAGCAAAAAGCTTGATTATTGGATCACCAAGTCGCTTTCTCTTGCTGGAAAATTCTAAATTTGTTCAAAGATTCTAGCAGCCACTCATGTGTATTATTCCTCCTATTGGGCTCCCTCCAAAGCTTTATATCTAAAGCTAGAATATTTTCTCAGAGATTTTCTCTAGGCCTCTAGTTCTTATCATCATGGATTTCATAGAGTTGCTTGGGATTTTTGTTGTCTCCTAAAAGAGTCTGGTGGTCTTGGCCTATTTTCCACTTAGAAATAGGGCCTTTCTCTCTATGTAAAATATATTATCTAATCTATTTCTAGAGATGAAGCTTGGAAGATTCTGGTTTAGCACTGCATTTCTTTCAACTTTCCTGTTAAGAAGCCTACATGGAAGGGGATTGGTTTTCAAACCCTTCTCCTCATGTGTGAGCCAGTGGCCATACAAGGCTCATTTTATATCAAGAGCATATGGAAAGCCTGAGAAGCTATTATGTCATGGCTTTTTTTGGCTGGAGATGAGTTTCACAATGGACTATCCTTGAATCAATAGAACATTTGGTGGTTTCCCCTATTTGCCATCCAAGGTACTCTTCTCACCAAGACTCAAGGTGCTAGTGCTCTAGATTTTTCCAAACATGACATAATAACTCCTAAGGACCTCTTCTCAAGAGTCACCATGAGTTTCAAGTCATGGGAAGATATGCAAGTCTAGTACCACCTTGTCCATTTAGATTGGCAGACTTTTGACCTTCTGCTATCTTCCATCCCTGTGTACTTAGTTCATAAAGTAGGTATTTAGTCTATTCATCCTTGGTGGCATGATTGGAAATGGTATCTTGCCACTCCATTTTCCAAGTACAAACCCAATATGGGTTATAGATGTCTCTCACCCCATCTTCTAATAGTGGACATGCTTAACTAGCGATGGCATTTGCAATCTTTGCCTTCTTAATGAAGAAAAATTTTTGACATCATTTGGAGTGCTATTATAGAACCCTAAATTAACCATTTTTCTTGGTACCTTGACTTCCAGGGTCTTCCCCTGGGGCCTCGGCTTAAGTACATTGGGGTTCTTGATCCCAGATGCCCCTTCTATGGACAACCATAGTCCTTTTTGCATATATTCTAGTTTTGTAAGCGTGCTTAAAATTATTGGTACTAGATTCATGATTTTTTCAATCCTTTCAAGCTCAAATCATTTTCATGGCACATGATCCTACTAGGTGATTCCCCTAGAATTCCTCAGAAGTCCACCTAGATTTAGCATACCTTTAGCATGGAAATTTTGTTTTCTTTGTGGAAAGTTTGGAATGCTATTCTTTTCACACACAGTTTTTTGGATATTAACATTGCCATATACACCAAGGCATGCATTTGTAACAATGTAATTATGTAGATCCAAATGCAAGCTAATAAAGTTTCACTAAAGATAACTCACCTACAGGAGTTACTGAACCACTAGAGAAATGCTCCCTACACTATTGCTAGAGTTCTTCCTGATGCCTCAATAGACACCTTGACACCTCGTGGCTGCTATCCTCGACACCAGTCCTCAGGCTACCACTCGTACACTCTACACTCCCAGGCTTCTTTCCATTGCTCTCCTAGTGGTGGTGATGGTAGATAGAGGTACGAATCTTCTTCCCCATCTAGTGGTGTCTCTAGCTAGTCCTTGGCTCCTCCTCCTGTTACTCATCAAGCACATTTTGGGAAATGGCCTCGCCTAGACTTAGAGATTTCTCCTCCAGAATTATAGGTTAAAGATGCAGAGGCTACCACTGATCCCTTAGCTACTATTGTTGTTGATGATGGATGGACCATTCTAGCCCACCCCCCAATCCCAAAGATGATTGGAGATTTCATGATAAAGATGATCCTCCACCATTGATTGGCACTGCTTTGGCAGCCTAAGGGTGCCATATATGTTTATTTTGATGAATAGTTTCTATTTTTGGCTAAGGCTATGTTTTTAAATCCAACTTTGACCATGTGAACTCATTCATGGGGTGATATTGTATCCCCTAGCCCCTTTTTTGTAAATTTTAATCTTAGCATATTTTTATTAATAGAAAAGGACTATTCGTTAAAAAAAAATGTAGATTGATGAGTACCCCTGTTCATGATGTTATATCTCAAAATTTATGATATGTGAGATTGAATGGATTCTACCACTATGTTCTACTCTAAAAATAATTCAAGTGTGCCAATTTTCAAGTCTTGACAAATCCATATGTGCACTTTTCTAGGTCAATTCCATTTGCAAAATTTTTTTTTCTATCAAGTGTTTCCAGTCTGCAAATTTGAGTAACCCACTTTGACCACTCACCAAATGCATCTTGTTATTCTTCATGGTCCTAAATCTTAGATTTATATTTTCCTTGGGATAGAGAACTAATTCCCTAGTTTTTGTTTTCCCAAGTGTCAATTTACCTAGTTTTTGAAGCCAAATCCAAATGTGTTTTATGTTTTTTTGACTTATTTTCTTGTAGGCAATTTTAAAGGGGTAACTTTGATAGTCAATATCTTTTGACTAGGAATTCATCATGAGATGATATTCTATAGGGTAAGAGTATGTGGAACAAAGAATTAGTGTGTTTGATTTTAGAGCCTGATCAATTGTTTGGGTCATTTTTAAAGGTCAGTCAAAGGACCTCATGATGCAAAAATCACAGTTGCAGAAAGAGTTGAAATAAGTTTTTAAAAGTTAAAAAAGTGATGCAAACTGATTGGTTGTTCATCAAATTGGTATCAAATGTTCTATGGATTAGTTGGACATTTTAGGTGTTTGAAAATAAATTATTTTAGCCAGACCCACTTTGGGGCTTGACTAATCCTATCAGATTGATATGGTGTTTAGAGATGAGGATACTATGATATAAGGGCATCATTGCAAGTCAAATTGGTACAAAAGAATTTATCAAGCAACAATGGTAAGTTAGAGAAACCCAAAAAATGATTCTCTAAGTCAAATGATAGGTTTGATGTTAGCCTTAGTTTTCTCTCAACCACAAGGATGAAACTTTGTTGGTGATTCTAAAGACTCTTTCATACAAGGGAAAGGATTTTTACCCTTTTTGATAGACCTCAAGATGTCGAGTACAACACAAGACATGGATAAGGAAAATGCAAACAAAGAAGCACAAAATTGTGAAAAGAATGGCATGACAAAAAGAAACTAATAAGATAGATGACCTTGATTCCTCTAGCCCTAGAAGCAAAAATCTAGGAACCCATGTGGGGAAACAATGTGGAGTAGAAGATGCACAAAAACTTGATCCCATAGACACATACACAAGTATTTTCTCAGAAAGTAAGGCAAATTCCATTTGACAAATAGAAATAACTTTAAGCAAACACATGTCATTTTCAATACTCTAAACATCCTTCAAGTGAAATAATGATGACTATAGTTTTCATTCAAAAAGTTCAATCATTATGTATGTACTCATAAAGTGAATATTTTATGTAGATATCAACAAAATCTATGTCAATACATTGCTCAACAGATACTACAGTGACTTCCAACATCCATGTTGCTTGATTGTATCCTTCTGTAATTGGTTGAACACCTTCCATAGATTAATCAATGAAAGAAGAAACAACATTAACAATTTTTGCTATTTGTTGACAATGGAATGTGTGATGCATGAATCAGTAGTTATAAACCATAAATGAATAGAAAAGGAAAAGTAGTTCCCACACCTATTGGAGGATATCCCATACATAGACTTAGAGGAAGCCAAGATGAAAAAGTAGGGCAGTGTATAATAATAGAGTAGATCCATGCATAGTGAGAAACAAGCCCCAGCTCTATAGCAAAGGGTCCATTGAAAAGTATCGTCCTCCCACAAAGAAAATTTTTGATGATGGCATTGATCATAATAAAAAAAATAGCCCCTTGTGCACAAGAAAAAAATTGAGAGCCAGACATCGGAGGAGCTCACATCAACCGCTATGTGTTTTGGAAGAATCTTTCTCCTATAAGAGAAGGAGGACCATGCTAAAGTGAAAGTCTACACCAAAGCACAAAAAAGAAAAGAAAGAGAGGAAGCCATTGAATGAAGGAAAGACAACCTATTTCAATGTGAAAGTTTATATTGGCTTTATCAAGCCAAATTAGGCAATGTGGTATCATGCTTGCAAGACTTGCAATTGTAAAGTGACTGAAGAGATTAGTTTAGAATACTAGAGTAAAGGTTGTCAAAAACATGAGAATGAGTCTAGTTTGAGGTACATAATGGTGGTTTCTCTAATTCTAGTGGCGAAACTTAGCTCTTATTTTTTAATGAACACATAGAACAAATCATTGCAGTGACACTTGATCCCTTTCAGTTTGACCCTCTTGCTACACAAAAAAAAAATCTATTCTTCTTTGTCTGTATCACCTAAGCTTGAAAAGACATCACCAAAACCATGCTCAAAGAAGGACCCAAAACATCGACCGCCAGGAGTAAATGAAAATAAAAGAGAAGTTGCCAAGTGCTACTAGGTAGAATGGTCACTGGTTCTACATGTCTTGATATGATTTATGACAAGTAGCTAGAGGACTTGATCCATGGGTAATAAAGCAGAGGAAGCTGTGAAAAGAATTGTCCCACATTGCCCTATGGGGATGTTTTTAGTTCTTTATATACTATTCAACGTGCATCATAACATGTCTTAAAGACAAGGCACATTTTGGAAGGTAGCTGTATGCATGGTGGGGCTAGTCCTGAGCTAGAGGTGATGACCAAATTACATTTTGAACAAAAACACGCAATGCAAAGATTGCTCACCTCATCGCTAGAAAACTTGAAAAGTCCGACAGGGCACTATGTTGCCACTGAAAAATGGCAAGGTTTTCCAGTAGCACCATAACAACCTGTTGAAAAACCATAGAAATTTGGAAAGAAGGTCATGGGTCCCACCTGGATGTAGATGATGAACCAAAATCTGACACGTGGTGGCATGTGGTAAGTAGGCAGTAACCAGCGGTGACATGGCAATCAAGATTTCAATAATGCACTAGATCATGCCACGTGGCAGATCTTATGGTAGTTTTTATGTCACTAAGGTGAAGTTGCAAGGAAGTTAACCATGCGTTATGGTGACCAGCTAGCTGGAAGTGATGTGGCATGATGACATGGACCGATGATCGAGTGCTGACATGCAAAAGATGACACATTTCACTCTGTCACTATGTTGTTGATGATGTGGTGAAATGCTAACTAGGATAGTGACATAGTGATTGACAACATGACATACTAACATTGTAGAATAGAGGATGAATCAAATGATGCCATGTGGCATCTAGGTGGAAGGGTTTTGATGACAAAACAACAATGAGAAAATCTAGTGCTAACATGTATCAAGGGTGGTCAAACCAGGTTCAACCTTGATTGAAAAGTGAGGGAAAATTTAGAGGTTTTAAATAATATTTTTATTTTTTTATTCCTTATTAGAGAAATCATGTGCAAGTTCCCTTTTAAAATAAATTTTGCATTATGATATAGTTCAAACTATAGAAAAATGTTAAATTTTTCAAAAGAGTTATGAAAGTCATGAATAGGAGCCTGAATTTCAAAGGAGCACAATAGGGGCATTTTCTCACCAAAATAGGCACTCCAATATATTTTTGGAACTTGGAAGAGATGAGTTATCCATTTCTGAGGTCATTTTATGCATAGGTATTCATTGGTTTAGTCTATAAGTGAATTTCTAAATTTTGGGGCATTCTCAGCAGAATGGGCAGTTTTCACCATTGAGCATCAAAATTGGTTAGAGGGAAAATGTAAAGGCTTGTTGAAGTTTGAATGTGGAGAAAATCAACTTTAAATAGTTTTCTTGCATTCTAGAGGCCATTTAACTAATTTTTGCCTTTACTTTGATTTGAGATCTGGCATCAAAAATGGTTATTTGTCCATCAAGTTTTTGCATCACTTTATGCTTTTTGGAGGCAAAATGATCAAGCATTTGATTCACCAGTTGTAGAGAGAGATTAGAGAGAGTCTTTTCACTACTAGGAGAGGTTTTTCAAGTGGACACATGTCATCTTCACAATAGATCTGATAATTCCTATAGACACTTAAAATTATCCTAGAGACTATATTAATTTATTTAATATTGCCCTTGATATTATAATTATTAATTAATTAATTAATTATATTTTCTATATTCTTCTACTTATTTAATTAAATTAATCTAATTAAATAAGTTCACTCTCCTAAAGTATTGAAATTTAATTTAAATACTTTTAGCCTTAATGTGTTAAATTTATTTAACACATGATCCTCCATAATCCCCTTTTTTAAATAAATCCTATTTATTTAAATCCCCATATCCCATTAATTCTTCTAAACCTATGATTAAATTAAATCCTATTTAATTTAATCTTAAACCTAGCCTACACCCATCATTTTCATCCTCTTAAGCCTACTTCTTCTCTAATTCCACTTAATCATCCTAATCTCTTTCCTAATCCCCCTCATTAGCCTAAGTTTGTGCTCACACATGTGTGAGAAAGCTTGCCTACACACTCCCCTTTGTACTCTTGTCTCCCACTCTTCTTCTCAAGTTTTCTCACACATGTGTGAGAAAACTTTGAATATTTGACCACTTGCATGTCCCCTTATGTGGCACCTACATGGATGCCACCTCACCAAGCCCTTCCTTAAGCCTATAAATAGAGGTCTTGTCTCAAGCATTTTCATCTCCCATTATTACATTGTTATCATGTCATTTTGAGTTTTGAGTTTTTATGCTAGAGCTTTCATAGTGATTTCTAGACTGCATACTAACTCTTGGTAGCTAGTTTTTAGATTGTAGTTACATTATTAGTCTAGTTTTCTTATACATTTGCATCTCCATTTCATTTGAATATTAGTGTAGCTTGCATATTAGTGTAGTTTCTTTGTTACATTTCACATCTTCACCTTGAATTCCTTTGAACATGGCTTTCTCCATAGCCATTTTTTGAGGTATTCTCCATTTCATATAGCTTAGGGTTCATAGTTTCATTATCTCTCACATTTGCACATCCATCATCAAGAGATTCAATACATTGTTGTGTTTGAGAGAGCACACCAAACATACCCCACAACCTAACACACCAACAAGGCCTCTCATGGGTGCCTTTGTTGAGCTATAGAGGTTTCTTGAGGGCTTGATTTGTTGGTTTCTTTGAGTTGCAAAACTCAAGCAAGCATTAGTTTCTTTCTTTCATTTCACGAGAATTTGATGCATGTGTTTTAACTAATGTTTATTTGTTTATTCATGCTCCCAATAGGTCTTCTAGCATACAATTCCTTTCTCCTATATCAGTCTCTTTCTTTCTCATTGTAAGGGTTCCATTTTCTAGAGAAAAACCACTCACTACTATGATACCATGTTCTGGTTCTAGTTTTGATGTGTTCCCATCACTGTGACACCATTCTTTTAGAAAATTTTCTTGTACGAATAGCAATAGGAAAGATAATACATCAAGTTTAGATCTATTTGGTGTTTCTATGTTTTGATTCCATGCATATGAATTATTATTTCAAGGAAATCAATACAAAGAATACCAGGTGTTGAGTTTCATTTTAAATCTTGTCTCCTTTATGAGTAGTTTTTAATGTTTTATGATCTTTGAACAAAGAGCCTAGGTCATAATTGCAGTCCCTTAAGGTTGTATGTTGTTTCATTGTTTCTTATAATTCAAAGAGTTAAATGCTTTAGGGAAATCAGTAGGGTTGAAAGTTTATTAAGGAGGATATTAGGTAAGAATGAGATTTAGATTGAACAAAGATATCTATTTATAAGGTGAATGGATAGATCAAATATCTAAATATATGTATAGGTATCAAGTATCCATATGTATGTGTTTGATTCATGGAATTTTTCAATAGATAAGAAAATTTTCCACCTGTCATGTTGAAGAGCTAAAAATTCTAACCCTCACTTAGCTTGTGAATTTCATAGAGTTGCATTTAACTACCATAGATCTATTTTATTACATGAGTTATTAGGAGAAATAAGGGTTTTATCTGCTTTATTAGATTTAGGAATATGTTTTAGCACTGGTACCATATTGATTGAATCTAAGGTCCACACACCAAGGTTTTGTAGATCCTAAAGTAGAAGAAGGCTCTAGCCTTATAATTGGCCTAATGTCTAAAAAGATGTGTTAAGGATGGGAGTTACCTATTAGGATAAACCACAGACAGAAATAAAAAACTACATGCAAATATAACAAATAAAAAAAAATAATAGAACACACAGAAATGAACACAAGGCACCAAGATTTAATGTGGTTCACCCAATCCCTGGGCTACGTCCACCAAATAGCAAGTCTGATCTTATTACAATCTGATTACAATCCGTAATCCCTTACAGCTCAATACCACCGCAAGAACCAATTTCGCATCACAACATCATTCTAAAAAATACCTAACTCTAAAATCTTTTATACAAGTATTTTATGTTGTTTTAGGGTTACAACATGTCAACCATATGTTAGCCATAACTTTAGTGGTGAATCTATAAATGGCGAATAGTACCAAAAAAATTTCTATGAATGGCACTTTCCTGATTAGTCACCATAATCTAACAATCTCCCACTTGGGGACTGATTAGGCTCCACACTAAACAACAATCTCCCACTTGGAGACTGATCCTGTAGCAATACCACTACCACATGGGGGTCCCACTGGATCAAACCATCCTGGACTCTACTGTTATTTTATTCATGTTTAGTCAAAAAAACCAACCGAAGCTGAAGAGGAGTTCAACTTCTCCCTTGTTACAACCTTTGTCAACATATCTACTAGATTATCATGTGTATGTATCTTTGCCAACTTTAACTATCCATCCTCCAAAACTGATCGAATGAAATGGTACTACAATTGTATGTGTTTGGTCTTAGAATGCAGGGCTGAATTCTTGGCAAGATGAATGGCACTCTGACTATCTATGAACAAATAGTTATCCTTTTGAGGATGCTCCAATTCTTCCAAGAAGAACTAAAGCCATATCATCTCCTTGGCTGCCTCTGTAGCAGCAACATACTCTGCCTTTGTAGTGGATAAAGCATTATTCTTCTGTAACCTAGAAACCTAGCTCACGGTTGGCCCACCAATAGTAAAGACATAACCTATAGTACTCTACTTGGTATCAATGCTGCCTGCCAAATTTGAGTCAACATAGCCCTGTAAATTAGTAGTAGAGCCCCCAAAGTGTAAACACTTATTGGATGTCCCTCTCAAATATCTGAGAATCCACTTGACAACATTCCAATGCTCAAATCTTGGATGACTCATATACCTACTAATGACTCCCACAACATGTGCAATATCTAGCCTAGTGCATACCATAGCATACATCAAGCTTCCTACAACTGAAGCATAGGGTACCTTGGACATCTTATCCTCCTCTTCTTGTGTCTTAGGACACATCTCCTTAGTCAATTTCAAATGACAAGGTAAAGGTGTGCTAACAACTTTAGCATTCTCCATAGAGAAATGCTGCAACACCTTCTCAACATAATCAACCCGAGATAGCGTCAATGTTTTGTTCTTCTTATCTCTACAAATCTTCATACCAAGGATTTGTTTTGCTTCCCCCAAATCCTTCATAGCAAATGCATGTGCTAACTTGCATTTGAGCCCCTTAATATGATACATGTTAGACCCATCTACAAGCATATCATCAACATATAGACATAAAATAATGTAGCTATCATCATCCAACCTCTAAAAATAAAAACAGTAATATGAATGACACCTATTATATCCATGCTCATGCATAAAATTGTCAAATTTCAGATACCATTGCCGAGGTGCTTGTTTTAAGCCATATAAACTTTTCTTCAATTTGCAGACTAAGTTCTCCTTACCATTGACCTCAAAACCCTATGGCTAAGCCATATATATTTCTTCATCTAAATCACCATGAAGAAAGGTTGTTTTAACATCCAACCGCTCTAAATGCAAATCTTCAGTAGCCACAAGACTTAAAACAATACGAATAGAAGTCATTTTAACAACAAGAGAAAATATCTCATCAAAATCAATTCCTTTTTTCTGTGCAAATCCTTTTACAACTAACCTAGCCTTAAATATTTTCTTACCTCCTTCCTCTTCTTTCAACTTGTAAACCCACTTATTCTATAAAGCCTTTTTACCTATAGGTAACTTGCACAAATCCCATGTCTTATTTTTTAGCAAAGAGTCCATTTCATTTTTCATTGCAAACTCCCACTGAATCTTAGTATCCACCTGCACAGCTTCATCATAACTTTTAGGTTCACCAGCATCAGTAAGTAAAATAGAATACAAAGAGGGAGAAAACCTTTGTGGAGGTCTAATTTTCCTCGTTGACTATCTAACATTCACTGATGTGTGTGGTATTTGTTGTTGCGATTGTTTCACATCATGAGGAATGGCTGGAACATCAACTTTTGGAGTATCATCCAGCACTACATAATCATCTTCTTTCTTCTCATGTTGCTGCAACAGATCTTTGTACAACACTTTTTCATTGAATATGACATCCTGGCTTCTTATAATTTTATGATTTTCAAAATTTGAAAGCCTATAACCAAATTCATTAATGCCATATCTAATGAAGACACATTTCTTTGATTTAGCTTCTAGCTTGGTTCTATTTTTAGAGTCTATATGAGAAAACGCTTCATAACCGAAGGTCTTGAGAAAAGAATAACTCACCTTCTTCCCAATCCATGCCTCCTCTAGAATACCACAACCCAAAGGAGTAGAGGGACCTCTATTAATAAAATATACTACAATATTGACAGCCTTCATCCACATGTGTAAGGGCAACCCAGCAAGCAACCTCATGCTCCTTGGGCGCTCCATTATAATCCTGTTCATGCATTCAGGAACTCCATTTTCCTGTGGAGTCCTTGGAACAATTTTCTATCTATGAATACCATTAGTGGAGCAATAATCTTCAAATTCATGACTGCAATACTCACCACCATTATCAGATCTAAGACATTTTAATTTCTTACCAGTCTCATTTTCAGCCAAGCATTTCCATTTCCTAAAAGTTTGAAATACATCAAATTTTTGTCTAAGGAAATAAACCCATACTTTTCTAGTTGCATCATCAATAAATGTAACATAATAATGAGAGCCACCAAGGGAAGATACCTGAGCTGGTCCCCATACATCTGTATGCACAAGCTCTAATTTTTCCTTTTTTTTTTCCTTCCAAGTCTTTAAAAAACTCACTCTCTTTTGTTTTCCATACACAACTTTCATAGAAATCCATATGAACACATTTCAAACTTGGTAAAACTTTCTTTGAATGAAGTACTTTCATACCTTTCTCACTCATGTGCCCAAGTCTGTTTTGCTATAGCGCTGTGTCAGAATCTATAGCAGCTATTTGTTCTCTTTGCTCAACTGGAGCAATTGTTCCTGAACATTCATTTTTCTCTAAAAAAATCAAAGTAGAAGGAGCAATATGACCTATACAAAGATATAAGGTGCCTGCTTTCACGCCTTTTGTGATGCAGGAGCATCCAGAGGTATAAGGGCAATCCTGTGTCACCCAAAAAAATGTACTTAGACTTAGTTTCTATTTTATGTCTTTACATTTTTGGATACCCATTTGGCTCAAATAAAGGTTCCAACTCTCATAGTTCAACTATTAGTGCATTTGAAAATCCTGAAAAAATAGGAGCATGCAATTTGACCATCATTTTGGTGATCTAGAAGGTGCAACTTGGCCAGATGAATCTAATTGAGATTTAGAGCATTCCAGAAAAAGAATCAGGTCAAAAGGCCCCACGGTTTGAAAGTTATTGTAGTTTTTCGGGTTTTGGAGACCTCCTAAGAATGCTTCAAAGTCGGGTTTGGGGCATTAAATGACCTCAAAAAGGGTTGAAAAATGAGGGATGAGAAAAGCTGGTCCATAGGGCTATAGAGCGCTTCGAGAGCTTTCCAAAAATGTAAATGGTTCGTCAATCGGAGCTACGGTTCAAAAGTTATGCCTCCCGAAAGTTTGGCTACCGTTTCTGGATTCTTCTAGATTTGCACCGACTTCTAACGCGGCTTTTGGAACCTTCTATTTTGTCAGTGGATGCCTACTAGAACTTTCTAGAATGTACTCCTAGTCCTTAACCCTCCGAGGTCTATTTAAGGAGATTTTGGCATTGTAAAAGGCAATTCGGATTGGAGCTTGAGAGGAGGTGCTAAAAGGAGAAATATTCTCCAGAGTTATGCTATTGTAAGCCCGTAGGGCATGTTTTGAAGTTTATTTTCTCTGCACTATTTGTACTAGCTTATTTTTTTAGTTAATATAATTCCCCTTTTCTATTGTGTCCATTCTTTTGTTGGGTTGTGTCCCCATCAAGTGGTATCAGAGCGGGTTTTCTTGAGTGTGTAGACAGAGCGCCGACTGTGAGGCAGTTTGCACCAAGACTGTGTGGTTGTGGGTTCAAGTTAGAAGATGCCTCCACAAAGAGAGCATGGCAGAAGGGCCAGAGCTATTGATCCTGAGGAGGTTAGAGCCCTCCAGAGATAGGTACAAGCATTGCAAGAGGAGCTTCGTAGAGGAGCAAATATTGCCGCCGATGACAATAGTGAGGATGACAATGAAGAGGAAGTAATGAAAGTTGACGGGGAAGATCTGAATCTTGTAGAGGAAAGGCTTTTTAGGGCCATTACTAGGTTTGGGAAAAGACCTACAATTGAAGTGGGTATATTTTCGAGAAATTTGAAACCAGATGAGTTGATCGACTGGATCAATGAACTGGAAGAATACTTTGAGTATGAGGATATAAGGGACCCAGATAGGGTTAAGTTTGCAAAGGCCAAACTAAAAGGCCATGCCAAAATCTGGTGGCAAGAGGTTCAACTAGAAAGACTTAGAAGAGGAAAGGAGAAGATCAGAAGATGGGATCGCATGGTGGACAAATTGAAGAAGCAGTTCATTCCTGTGGACTACGAGCTTGATCTGTTTAAGAAGATGCATGGGTTAAAGCAAGCAAGAAGATCAGTCCAAGAATATACAGAGGAGTTTTATCGACTCCTGATTAGAGCAGGGCATGCAGAAGCAAATAAGGAGAAGGTTGCTCGTTATATCAGTGGGTTACGACCTAGCATCCAGGAGGAATTAAGTCTGGTAAGAATGACCAGCGTTGAAGAAGCATACCAGTTTGCCCTACGAGTTGAAGAGAAGCTGAGTAAAAGGTTTGAAGGAAGACAAAGAGGGCACAGTCAAGGAGGAAGGGGAAGTGGTAGATCATCTGGAGGCCAGAATGAAACTCAAAAGAAAAATGAAGATGAGGGTACTAGCAGGAACCAGAAGAATTAGGGTTTCAACCGCTTCCGTGATCAAGATTTTGGAAATCAAAGAGGAAGAGGTAGAGGACGTGGGCAAGGAAGAGCAGGCTTCTGTGGTACATGTTTCCATTGCAATGAAGAAGGTCATCGTGCCTTTGAATGCCCTCAACAATAAGGAAGGACAGATAGGAGAGCTGAGGTCCAAGCTAGGGTTGCTCATGTGGATGAGGATGCACAATCATCACATTCAGAGGATGCAGAAAGAGGAGAGGCCTTGGTAAATGAAAGAGTCCTACTAAGTGGTGAGAATGAACCAGGGCAACGAAGGAGTTTGTTTCGTACTAGATGCAAGTGTGAGGATAAATGTTGTGATGTGATCATTGATGGTGGTAGCACTGATAACCTGGTATCAGAAGAGATGGTCTCTAAGCTGAAGCTCAAGAGGGAGAAACATCCCCAGCCCTATCGGATTTCTTGGGTAAAAGATGATCATAAGGTCCTGATAAGTGAACAATGTTTAGTAAAATTCAAAATTGGGGGTTACCATGATGAAGTTCTTTTTGATGTTATTTCGATGGATGTTTGCCATCTATTGTTGGGTAGACCATGGCAGTTTGATAGACATGTAATACATGATGGACATGCAAACACATACTCTCTGACAAAGGATGGAGTTCGCCACAAATTGAAGCCCATGAAAAAGGAAGGTGAAAAGGTATGTAGCAGTGCTAGGATTTGTCTTGTTGATGGAAGGAAGTTTTTAGATGGCATGAAACATCAGCATATGTGCTATGCTTTGATTCCTAGGAAAGATAAAGAAGGTAGTAGTGAAATACCATTTGAAGTTTTAGATTTACTAGGAGAATTTGGAGATATTATCTTTGATAATGTTCCAGATGGATTGCCACCAGTAAGGCAAATCAGTCATCAAATAGATCTGATTCCAGGAGCTAGTTTTCCTAACAGGGCTGCTCACAGGATGACTCCTACTGAAACAGAGGAGCTAAATAGACAGGTTCAAGAGCTCTTGAGGAAGGGCTTGATTCGAGAGAGCCTGAGTCCATGTGCAGTACCTGTAGTACTTGCACCAAAGAAGGATGGAGAGTGGAGGATGTGTACAGATTCTTGAGCTATAAATAGGATAACCATCAAGTACCGATTTCCTTTACCAAGGATGGATGATCTTATGGACTACTTGAGCAGAGCTCAGTACTTCACAAAGATAGATCTGAAGAGTGGCTATCATCAGATATGGATTCGAGAAGGAGATGAGTGGAAAATAGCCTTCAAGACCAAGGAGGGTCTTTATGAGTGGTTAGTCATGCCCTTTGGATTGACGAACGCCCCAAGCACCTTCATGCGGCTCATGAATGAGGTACTTAAGAAGTTCTTGGGAAAATTTGTTATTGTCTATTTGGATGATATTTTAATTTTCAGCAAGAATTTGGAAGAACATTTACTACATATTCGTAGTGTCCTTGAAAGGCTAAGGGAAGAGAAACTGTTAATTAATCTAAAGAAGTGTGTCTTTGCAAAAAAGGAGTTAGTCTATTTGGGATTTGTTATATCACCTGAAGGTCTCAAAATGGATCCAGAGAAGGTAAAAGTCATCTTGGAATGGCCTACTCCAAGGTCTGCTACTGAGGTAAGATCATTTCATGGTCTGGTTAGTTTTTACAAGAAGTTTATTAAGAATTTCAGTGGCATATGTGCACCTCTAACTGATACAATAAGAGGGGATAGAAAAGAGTTCAAATGGACTGCAGCAGCTGCGAAAAGTTTTGAATTGCTGAAGAAGAAGGTGACTGAACAGCCTGTGTTGGCACTTCCAAATTTCAAAAAAGTATTCCAGGTGGATTGTGATGCTAGTGGTAGTGCTATTGGGGCTGTATTAAGCCAAGAAGGTAAGCCTATTGCATATTTTAGTGAAAAATTGAATGATGCAAAGAAGAATTATTCTGTTTATGATCAAGAGTTCTATGCAATAGTTCAGGCCTTAAAGAAATGGAGGCATTATTTATTGCCAAAGGAATTTGTTTTGTATACTGATCATCAGGCATTACAGTACCTAAATAGCCAAGGTAAATTGAATCAGAGGCATATGAAGTGGGTATAATTCTTGCAGAGTTATACATTTGTGTTGAAGCATAGAAGTGGAAAATCTAATAGGGTTGCAGATGCATTAAGTAGGAGACAGTTGTTGCTTACAACAATGCAGGTTGAAGTAGTTGGGTTTGATGAACTCAAGAATTTGTACCCCGAGGATCTTGATTTTGCTGAAGCATGGAAAGCTTGTAAAGAACCTATTGCTGTAGATAGAACCAAGTGGTTAGACTATTTGATTCAGGATGGCATGTTGTTCAAAGGTAGTCAATTGTGCATTCCAAGGAGTTCCATGAGGGAGAATCTGATTAAGGAGAAACACAGTGGAGGGATGGCAGGACATTTTGGTCGAGATAAGACCATTTCCATTCTTAGAGAACATTATTTTTGGCCTCAAATTACATAGGATGTGAAGAAGTTTGTACAGAGTTGCCAGGTTTGTCAAGTTGCCAAGGGGTTTAGTCACAATACTGGCCTATATCAGCCATTGCCTGTTCCATCAAGGCCCTGGGAGGACATAAGTATGGATTTTGTTCTTGGATTGCCAAGGACACAAAGGGGTAATGACTCAGTATTCATGGTGGTTGATAGGTTCTCCAAAATGGCACATTTCATTCCATGCCACAAAACTCATGATGATGTCCATATTGCAGACTTGTTTTTCAAAGAGGTGGTAAGACTACATGGTCTTCCAAGGAGTATAGTTTCTGACCAAGATACTAAATTTGTGGGGTATTTCTGGAGGACATTGTGGGAGAAGTTGAGAACAGACTTGAAATTCAGTTCCACGCATCACCCACAGACTGATGGCCAAACAGAAGTGGTAAATAGAAGTCTGGGCAATTTGCTGAGATGTTTAGTTGGAGATAAGCCCAAGGGATGGGATTTGATTCTACCACAGGCAGAGTTTGCTTATAATAACTCTGTAAATAGGAGTACTGGAAAATCACCATTTCAAATTGTATATGGAAATAGCCCAAGGACTGCACCAGAATTCAGGAAGATAGAACAAGGGGAGAGAACAAGTGTTGAAGCTGAGGAATTTGCTGAACACATCAAGCGTCTACATGAGGAGGTTCAAGCACACATTATCAAGATGAATCAAGAGTATAAAGCTAGGGCTGATCAAAGGAGAAGACATAAGGAATTCCAAGTAGGGGATCTTGTCATGGTGCACTTACAAAAAGAAAGATTTCTAGTTGGTACTTACAACAAGCTGAAAATGAAGAAATTTGGCCCCTGCAAAGTTTTGAAGAAACATAACTTAGGAAATGCATATGAGGTGGAGCTGCCAGATGGTATTCACATTTCTCCCATTTTCAACATTGCAGATTTAACAGAGTATCATGATGATGGTGCAGATGAGGAGCTGGTTTTAGAGCTATGCCCAATTCCTACTTCTAAGAAGGAGGAGATAGAAGACATTCTAGATCATCGTGTGGGTAGGAGTACCAAAAATAGGCAGTATGAAGATTATTTGGTCAAATGGAAAGGACGATCGATCGAAGACTCAACTTGGATTTCAGCAGCTGAGGTTTCCCATTTGGGATTTCCTCTACCATCCATAAAGTGACAGGGTCACTTTTCAATCTACCCTGGGTGTCTGATGCAGGAGCATCCAGAGGTATAAGGGCAATCCTGTGTCACCCAAAAAAATGTACTTAGACTTAGTTTTTGTTTTATGTCTTTACATTTTTGGATACCCATTTGGCTCAAATAAAGGTTCCAACTCTCATAGTTCAACTATCAGTGCATTTGAAAATCTCAAAAAAATAGGAGCATGCAATTTAACCATCATTTTGGTGACCTAGAAGGTGCGACTTGCCCAGATGAATGTAATTGAGATTTAGAGCATTCCAAAAAAAGAATCAGGTCAAAAGGCCCCACGATTTGAAAGTTATTGCAGTTTTTCGAGTTTTGGAGACCTCCTAAGAATGCTTCAAAGTCAGGTTTGGGGCACTAAATGACCTCAAAAAGGGTCAAAAAATGGGGGATGAGTGAAGCTGGTCCATAGGGCTATAGAGCACTTTGAGAGCTTTCTGAAAATGTAAACGGTTCGTCAATCGGAGCTACGGTTCAAAAGTTATGCCTCCCGAAAGTTCGACTACCGTTTCTGGATTCTTCTAAATTTGCACTGACTTCTAACGTGGCTTCTGGAACCTTCTATTTTGTCGGTGGATGCCTACTAGCACTTTCTAGAATGTACTCCTAGTCCTTAACCCTTTGGGGTCTATTTAAGGAGATTTTGGCATTGTAAAAGGCAGTTCGGATTGGAGCTTGAGAGGAGGTGCTAAAAGGAGAAATATTCTCCAGAGTTATGCTATTGTAAGCCCGTAGGGCATGTTTTGAAGTTTATTTTCTCTGCACTGTTTTTACTAGCTTATTTTCTCAGTTAATATAATTCTCCTTTTCTATTGTGTCCATTCTGTTGTTGGGTTGTGTCCCCATCATTTTGCTACTACAAGGGAACCCTTTGAAACCTTCCAATTTTTATCATTAAAAGTAACTACACAACCCTCATCACTGAGTTGCCTCACTGAAATTAAATTCCTACTTAGCCTTGGAACATGTCTTACCTCATGTAGTAGCCAATGATTCTCATTCTGTACCTTAATCTTAATTTTTCCCTTTCCAACAATTTGACAGGGTTCATTATCCCCCAAATAAACAAGCCCAAAATCCCCTTGGACATAATCAATGAAATAACCTCTATGAGGTGTAGCATGAAATGAATCACCAGAATCTAAAACCCATGAATCATCAAGACTTTCTAAAGATAGAAGCAAAGCATCCTCATCAGATTTGTTACTTACCAAATTTGCCTCCTTGTCTCCATCTGATTTATCTCCTTCAATTTTCTTTCGATTCTAGCAATCTTTCTTTTTATGACCTAGTTTCCCACAGTACCAATAGTCATTCAATCCTTTCGATTGAGACCCCTTTGACTTTCCTCTTGATTTCTCATGATTTCCAGAGTTACTTCCTCTCTTAGTCATTTTGCCCCTACTTTCTGCATTCAAAGGACTTCCTGATGTAGATCCACCTGAGGATTTCCTACGAGTTTTCTCACTCAAAAAAAACCAATCACATCATCGTATTTTAGGGTACTAGATCCAGGAACATAATTACTCATAGCCATTACCAAGCCATTCTAGCTTTCAGGCAAAGAACACAAAATCAAGAGAGCCCTAATTTCTTCATCAAAATTGATACCCATAGAAGATAACTGACTAGTAATAATATTAAACTCATTTAAATGATTTGCAACAGATCCACCTTCTGCCATTTTCATATTAAATAAATGCTTCATGAGAAATACCTTGTTTGAAGAAGAGGGCTTTTCATACAATGTTGATAGGGTTTTTATCAAATCTTTTGTTGTCTTTGCTTTTGTAATATTAAATGCCACTAATGGTGCCAAGCATAATTGAATGCTTCCAAGTTCCTTTCTATCCAAAAGATCCCATTCAACCTCTGACATAGTTCTTTGATTCTTGGCTTTGCCATCCAATGGCTTCCATAAATCTTTTTGATATAGATAGTCTTCCATTTGCATCTTCCATAACTGGAAGTTCTGCCCATTAAACCTATCAACCCTCAGCTTACCCTCATCTGCCATTGCTCCCACTCAACCATGAGACTCCCACTTAATCATGAGACTTTCTTGCAGAGGATAACTGAAAGAAAACCTCGCTCTAATACCACTTGTTAGGATAAACCACAGACAAAAATAAAAAGCTACATGCAAATATAACCAATAATAGAAAATAATAGAACACATAGAAATAAACACAAGGCACCAAGATTTAATATGGTTCACCCAATCCCTGGGCTATGTCCACCAAATAGCAAGTCCAATCTTATTACAATCCAGTGATTACAACCTGATTACAATTCGTAATCCCTTACAACTCAATACTGCTGCAAGAACAAATTTTGCATCACAACATCATTCTAAAAAATACCCAACCCTAAACTCTTTTATACAAGTATTTTATGCTGTTTTAGGGTTACAACATGTCAGCCATACGCCAGCCATAACTTTAGTGGCGAATCTATGAATGGCGAATAGTACCAAAAAATTTTCTACGAATGGTGAATTGTACCAAATTTTTTTTTGAGGCGATGCCCTGAACCCCACTAATTATGAAGTATGTACAGTACTTTCCTAATTAGTCACCATAATCTAACATTACCTACCCCTAGGTGTGTCTTGTTCTCATTTGGGTAATTTTAAACTGGTAGCATTTTCAAACACCAACAAAATGGTGACTCTACTGGGGATTGTATTGAATTTGAATGATAGACAAACCTTGAGAATTTAAAAAGGAGATTCAATACAACAGGAGAAGTGCATGAAAAACTTGCAAAAGTAAGTTCTCTGATGTGTTTTTCTAGTTTTCTTATTCAAAATGTCGTGCACCCAAGTGATGCTTTGTTCAAGATAGGAGTAGCTTTGAACGGTTGAATGCAGATTGTGTTATTAATAAATTTTATTTCTAGTCAATTCAACTGATTGTGGTTTTTAAACTGCTATAAATTTAGAGTAATAATTGTTTATGAAGTATATTCTTTTTTCAAGATGTTGATGATCTACAAGTTTCTCCTATACTAGAAGTTTGGTTCATAATTTACAAGTGGTAAATTGTTTCAAATCTTTTCTCACTAAGTGTGAGTGGCAACTTTGATCTAAATCTCTATACCAGTGCATGGTTTATTTCAATATTAGAGGCTTTCAATATTTGTGGGCAGATTTACCTAATTGGAAAAGAGAGGTGCATTTCAAATCTATAGTGTTGTGTGAATCTGCTGCAAGTGCAATTATTTGAAGAATTAATCATTGTTGTGATTTAATTTTCCTCATCAAGGAGGTGGCGGCTCTATAATGGTTTCATATGTGGTGTGAGGAAGTTCATGTCAGCTCTAGTGCCAAGCTAGCAGATCAATGGTTTTAGCATCAAAACTTGAGGTATTTTATTTTCATGTTGTTATTCTTTTCATGAAATAAAGTGGCATACGTATATGTTCTCCATCAAGAAATTTTCAGCACTAGAAGGAGGAGAATAGTGTAATAGTTTTATACACTTGATGGGAATAAGTTTTATCTTGTAAAGCTTTGTGAAGTGTTTGAAGTGATTCATTGGTAGAAGGTTATAAGCCTACTACACATAACAAATCAAAATTATTGTTGATGAGTTTCAAGATTTTGAAGAATGACAAGTCTCCTTTCATCAAGTATGCAGCTAGTTAGTGATGTTTACAGATCTTTTTCTACCAAGAGATACATGCCATTATGCTTTGATGGTATCTATGGTTTCCCAAATGTCATTCCTAATGATATTAGAAAAAGTTTGCCTAAATTTAATGAGAAACATGTTGTTTCAGCTAGTCATCATGTTCAAGTTTTCAGTGATTTGATAGGTGACTATGAGATTTCTCATGAAGACATTTACATGAAGTTATTTGTTCAAACTTTGGAATGTGATGCTAGAGGTTGGTTTTCTTTTCTATCAGCATGTCCTTTTTCATCTTGGAATGAGTTGCATTCCACTTTCATGGAGCAATTTGGAGAAAGGGTAAGCATATCTGATTCTTATAATAAATTTTTAAGGATTCACATTGAGGATGGTAAGCTTGTTCTAATATTAGATTTGCAAGAGTTTTGAATGAGATTCCTAAGAGCTATAGACCCAATGATAAAATATGTGTAGCTACTTACTTTGATGCATTTGAAAAGGAAATGAACTATCTACTAAGGGATACAAAATCACAAGCATTATATCAGGCTTTTATGACCTCTAGGGATATTGAAAATAATTTGAAGTATGGATTGATTAGAGGTATTTTTTCTATGAGTGATTGCTGGTATAATGGTTATGAAATAAAAGTGGAGCATATTGTTGACACTTTAATCCCAAATTATAATATCAATACCCTTGCTATAATGTATAATCAGATTTGAATTTCAAATCAGGGTGTGTGTATAGAGAAGAATGAGTCTATTGCAAATGAAGACGCATATGTTCATGGTGTTGTAGTAGTAAGATGTATTTTAGAATTTGATAGCAATGAGCAATGTGATGATATTATAGATCAAGGATTAAATACAATAGTGAGTTCTTGTAATGCTGATTATGTACATGATGATGCTACTAATTTTTCTAGACCTAAGGTTGCTACACCTAGATCTCAATCTTGTACAAGTGAGGAGGTTGAGAGTTATCTCTCTGATCATGAGTTTGATGTTGCTGATCTGACATGGCATAGAGAGGTAACACAAGATGAAGAGTGTGAATCACATTTATCTCAATCACAATTAGAAGAATAGAGTGCACATGTTTTTAATGTTTCAGTAGTAAATGGTAAGGTGGATTCACTTGATCAGTCATATATGCAAGAAATGATTTCTCTTATTCACATGAGAATGTTATTAAATCTAAAGTGGAAATACATTCATCTCAATATGAGAATGAAGAAGCTGAAAGTCATGTTTCAAGTGATGACAAATATAGTTGCTAATCTGACATATTATGAAGAAGCATCATGTGAAGATAGTGGCGAGAGTTGTTTCTCGAGTTAAGAAGATGACAGTGGTAGTATATGTTCATCTTCATGTGATTCTGATGCAAATTGGGAAGAAGAAAGCATTTCTAGAAGTCAGTGCTCTTATGCAAGTAAAGGTATGAATACTATTTCTAAATCTAAAAGTGAAATTCCATTTCAGAATTGTGTCAATCAGTTTGAGGTTGAAAGTTGTGAAGAAGATTTGTCTACACCATATGAGGACAACAAGATTATCTATAAGGATGGATTACCTAATTGTGTAGATGAATGTCTTGAGGATGTGTGTAGGGATATTTAACATACAAATAATTTTGAGGTTAATGCATCAACACTTAAAGATAATTGGTGTACAAGACATTTGAATCACCTTTGTAAAGACAATGCAACTAATATTGATCTAATTTCTACATGCTTCATTGATGGAGTGGATGGTGAGTCCTCACATATTTTTGATTTTTATTCACATGATGAAAATCCCCATGAAGATGAAGTGGGTAATGATTTTAAAGTGTATATTAATTCTTTATATGATGAGATTATGATGACAATCAACCCAATCTTTTTCGAAGTGTTTAAAAGGGATCTTTGCATGGAGTTATCAATCCATTGTTTGAAGAGCACATGGAAGTTTTATATTTAGTGTACAATAATTTTAATGATGATACCTTGTCTTACTACTATAGGAGATCAAATTGTTCTTCTTCTAGATGTGATAGTGAAAATGATAATTATGTTGCATCCCATGAGATTGAAAAAAAGGTGTTTGATGAGGTTGTTATTGAAGATCAACATGCACCCTGTACTAAGTTTTATGATGACTGATCCATTTCTTGATTTGAAAAGATCATATGAAGATTCTAGATTAGTTTTAGATGCTGACATTGATGACATGTGTGAGTAAAAATCTGATTGCTCATGTGAATACTCTTCGGTTATGCATAAGGATACACAATTTCAAGGTATGTGTGATCCCTTTCCCCATGTTGAGTATGAAGCTTTTGTATTCAAGATTGATAGCATGCAATTTTAATTTGATGAAGAGGATTTTTAGTTTGAGTCTGATATTTGTGAGCATTTTGATCAGAACTTTCATAATGAGCGAGTTGTAGAAAGTGAATCTAGTTTTTATATGCATTATGAAAGTCAAGGTGTAGATTTAGTTCTACCAAGTGAGTTGATTCATGATGCTAATCTGATTGGTGAGACTGATATGAGTAATATTTCTAGCTTACCTCATGCACATGTAGATGAAAATTATGTTTATGACATAGGTAAAGGTTTTTGTTGAAGGTCGGTGGCTCGGGGCCATCATTTGTACATAGTAGTTGTAGTTGTTTCTTGCTTTCAATAAAGCTATTCAAGAGAGAAGTTATTGTGAATCGTATGCTTCTTCCATATATTTTAATCCTTTCCATTCCCACAAGGGACGTGCATCCCCAAATAGAGCCACTATTGGGACTCAAAATTGAATCCCCGATTTTGAGTACCATTAAGAAAATTAAGCCCTATAAGTGCTCTTTAATGCATATGCACCCAATTGTAATTTTGAGCCCTATGATGTGTTTAATGTTTCTAACACCTTGTATTTAGTGTGTCTATCCATCCCATGAAGATAAATTCCATTCCGAGTCATTTCATGAAGTCCTATTTTGAGCAAATTCCAAATCTACATTTTTGCTTAAGTGTCAAACAATGACAGGAGGCTGTGTTTTCAATTGAATATCTCGCACCCAGTAATGTTTCATGACTTGCCACTTTGGGAATGTTTAGTGTCTATATTAGAGAACCTATATTTCATATTTTGAGTCATTTCAAATCCATTTGACTAGGTTTTGAATCCCTCAAATTTGGTCATTTATTGATGTCATGTTGATGCAATTTGTTCTAAATTCTGGGAAGCCCTGTTTGACTTGTTATAACTTTGATCCAGTTGAACAAAATACTAAATTTCCTTTTGTGTTACATTTTAGAGGTTAGAGAAATGTTACATTTCAAATATGAGCTTAGGAAGAATCCATTTGATTAGTATCCTTGTTCATGATGTTATATCTCAAAATTCATGATAGGTGAGATTGAATGGATTGTACCACTATATTATACTATGAAAATAATTTAAGTGTGCCAATTTTCAAGTCTTGACGGATCCATCTGTGCACTTTTCCAGGTCAATTCCATTTGCAAAAATTGCTTTTCTATCAGGTGTTTCCAGTTTGCAAATTTGAGTAATCCACTTTGACCGCTTACCAAATGCATCTTGTTATTCATTATGAGCTCAAATCCCAAATTTATAATTTCCTCATGATAATGAACCAATGTCCCAGTTTTCATTTTCCCAAGTGTTAGTTTACCCAGTTTTTGAAGCCGAATCCAAATGTATTTTATGTTTTTCTGACTTGTTTTCTTGCAAACAATTTTAAAGGGGTAACTTTGAAAATCAATATCTTTTGACTGGGATTTCATCATAGATGATATTTGACATGGTAAGAGTATGTGAAACAAAGAATCGGTGTGTCTAATTTTAGAGCTCGGTCAATTGTTTGGGTTAATTTTTAAGGGCAATCAAAGGATCTGATGACGTAAAAATCACAGTCATAGAAAGAGTTGAAATAAGTTTTAAAAAGTTAAAAAAGTGATGCAAATTGATTTATTCTTTATCAAATTATTATTAGATGTTATATGGATCAGTTGGATAGTTCGGGTGTTTGAAAATATTTTTTTTTTAGCCAGACCCACTTTGGGGCCTGACTAATCCCGTCAGACTGATATGGTGTTTAGAGATGAGGATACTATGATATGAGGGAATAATTGCAAGTCAAATTGGAACAAAAGGATTTATCAAGCAACACTAGCACCTAGAAAATGATTCTCCAAGTCAAATGATAGGATGGATGTTAACCTCATTTTTCTCTAAACCACAAGGATGGAACTTTGTTGGTAACTCCAAAGACTCTTTAATACAAGGGAAAGGATTTTTCCCCTTTTTGATAGACATCAAGATTTTAGGTACAATGCAAGACATGGATAAGGAAAATGCAAACAAAGAAGCACAAAATTGTGAAAAGAATGGGATCACAAAAAGAAACTAATAAGAGAGATGACATTGATTCCTCTGGCCATGGAAGCAACCATCTAGGAACCCATGTGGGGAAACAATGTGGAGTAAAAGATGCAAGACAACTTGATCCCATAGACACATACACAATTATTTTCTCAAAAATTAAGGCAAATTCCATCTGACAAACATAAATAACTTTAAGTAAAGGAATGCCATTTTCAATACTCTAAAAGTCCTTTGAGTGAAATAATGATGACTATAGTTTTCATTTAAAAAGTTCAATCATTAAGTACATACTCATAAAGTGAAAATTTTGTGTAGATATTAGCAAAATCTATGCCGAGACTTTGCTCAATAGATATCGCAGTGACTTCTAGCACCCATGTTGCTAGATTGTATCCTTCTATAATTGGTTGAACACCTTCCACAGATTAATCAATGAAAGAAGAAACAATATTATAACTTTTTGCTATTTTTTGACAATGGAATGTGCGATGTATGAATCAGTAGCTATAAACCATAAGTGAATAGAAAAGGAAAAGTAGTTCCCACACCTATTGGAGGATATTTGTCATGTCCCTTTTTCAAATAATTAAAAAATAATAACTTTTGCTAAGGTTGGCAGGCTCAAAAAGTGAAGCCTCAAGAAAGGGGGTTAATCTTTGGAAAAACCAATGGATTAATAAATGAAAATTACTATTAAAATATGTATTATTGACCCTTCTTGGTCATGATTTAAGGTTATGCCCTCTTTTAAAGAGGTTTGGAGGCATTTCAGGCTAATTCTAGAACTTGGTTTTTGCTCATTGCTTTGTTGTTCTTTAGAGGTTGCCAAACCTGTGGAGAAGGAGACCCAAGGATGGGAGTTTGTACATTTTTAGGAAGGATAAGGATGGGAGTTTGAGGCCATTCCATGTGCAAGCTCATGCAGAGTTTTCCTTTGGGCTGAATAGTGCAAATTTGTGAGTTTTCGAATGTGTTTCTTACAAGAGTTTGGTGTTTCTAGTTGAGTATTTTGTATTAGTTTGGTTTGCTGCTGTATTATAGATATTTAGATGTTAAATTAGAGATAGATACATATATTGTGTCATGGTTATGTTGGAATTATGATTATTTTTGTCATTAGTGACAACACTTACTCAATTCTGAATGCTTACCGAGCATCTAGTGGTTATCTTGTAAGCTTAGTAGTTCAACAGTTTACACCAAGTAGACAGTGGCTACCAACCAAATATAGAAAATGTGAAGTCTAGCAGTGTATACCGAGCTTCTCAGTATCTACCATGCTTTATAGTTTCTACCGAGTAGTAAGTTTGTGTCATGAAGATTAAGTGCGAACCGAGCAATAGAAGATTTAGTGTTTACCGAGTGAAGCAAGGTAAACTTAGTATGCAGTATCTACCGAGTGACACTACATCTACTGAGTCACTAGTGGTTACCAAGTTTAGAACTAAATCAAGTGATTATTATGAACTAAGCCTTCACTTCTACCAAGTGCATGATGATTTTGACTAATACAATGGATGCCATGTATCAGAAGGTCACTGCGTCAGTTCAGTGGACCCAAGTTATTTACTATTGGGCCGAATCTATAATGTATTTGTTTACTTGTATTTTGGCCAACCTTGTGATTTTGTAAATTTGAAAGGTATATATGTAAGATGTATTTTAAGGTATGATATATGATGAAATGAATGAAAAAGGAATAGTGAAGTAATGTGAAGTATATGCAAAATATTATTAGTAGCAGTTCAAGGAGCATAGCAAGGTCAATTCAGAGACTGAAAAGTTATATCCATCACATGAAGTGATAAATGCATAAAGGATCTTATCAACAATCAATTTCAAGTAGATCCACTACTTCATCCTAATAGTTGAATTAGTTTTCTAAATTCTTTAACAAGGTAAACTTAACAGTCTTTGTACAAATCTCCTAATAGAGTGCATACTTCATTGTATGTTTGCAAATCCTTTAATAAGGTGGACCTAGCATTCCTTTATGCTCCTAATAGGGCAGATCACCAAAAGTGGTCAATGTAAGCCTTAACAGGCCAACTTTATACTGCAGTATTGAAGTTTTGTGGGTATCATCCCCACCCTAGTTTTACTTTCTATTTGGAAGGTTTCTAGGTCACCAAAATATTGTGTTATCTTATGTAATGATTGTTTTATGTTTCAGAACTAATGCATGTAGTAGCATAGATGGATGTGTGGCAAATTAATAAAAAGTTTTAAGGTTACTGATTCACCCCTCCCCTCTCAGTAACTTGTCATATCTTGAATATTTCCAACAATTGGTATCAGAGCTTTGTGGTTCTCAGGATAAAATTTTGGTAGCTTGAGCAAAGATTTAAAAGACAAATGGAGATATTCAGAATTGACAAAGCAATTGAGAATGAAAAGCTAGATCTAGAGATGGCCATGGCTCAACTCAAAGAAGCAAAGGAGCATCTTTCTCAACCCCTAAAAAGAAGGAAAGAGCTTGCAAGACAAATGAATGACCATCAATATGTTGTAGAAAATATTGAAGACCTTTTACCATCAAGCAGCTCAGATGAAGCTAGTGAGGCAATCAAGGAACTCCTAGCAAAGAATGGCTCTCTATAGTAAGAAGTAAGAAAACTTAAAAGAGAATAAGAAATCCAATCAATTAGGCTATGTAAAATTTTGGAACAAAGAAACAAGGAAAATGAAGACTTGGAGGCAAGAAATAATCAATCCAATCAGCATGAAGACCTCATTGATCAAATCTCTAGAGCAAATGAAGAAATTAGGATTCTCAAAGCATAGAATGAAAGAATAAGAAGTGATCTAAATTGTGAAAGGGAAATTAATGAAAGAATATTGAGAGAATTGAGATGTGAAAAACAAATTGTTGAAAAATTAAAGAGTGACCTAAACACTAAAAAACAAATCAACAAAAGAATGATGAAGTCCCAAGAAGACATGAATCAACTGATTCAATAAAATGAGCAGAATCTTCATAGACAAAAGGGTAAAGTAGGACTTGGATATAATGAAGAAGGTGAGTCTTCCAAACAAGGTGCCCAAAGGAATCAAAGAGCTACTTGTAATCACTATGGTAAGTTAGGTCATACATCAAACAAATGTTGGAGCAATGGGAAAGAAAAATTCAATGGAAAATGCTACAACTACAATCAGCATGGTCACAATGCTAATGAATGCAAGGAGAAACAAAAATTTGAAGGTAATTGTCACAAATTCAAGAAGCATGGTCATAAGGCATCTCAATGCAGATCCAAAACATTCAATCCAACTGAACAACTTGTAAAGGCAATATTTGGATGGGACTACAATACCTAGTGTAGATGTCATTATTGTGGAGAATATGGACACATTGGTATAAATTGGGCAAGGAATCACCTAAGGAAGAAGGACACTACTATAAGGTGTTATACATGCACTGAACTCAGTCATATAGCTAAAAATTGCATGAACATAGGTAAAATTGAAGATGAAAAGAAAGCAAGGGCTAACAACATAAGGAAACAAATGAGGCAACAATGGATTCCTAAATCCACTAAAGATACAAGCTCAAATCATGGAAGTAAAGTCACTCAAGAAGTGGGTGACTCCATCCCCTCAAACTAAATTCCTAAGAATGTGTTGGAGCTGTACTCAACAAGGAAATCATAAGTAGTTCCAAGAAATGTGAGGAATGTAAATGATCCAATTAGTATTGCAGATACATCAGGATCATAGAAAGGTTATCTTTCACTGAGTGCATCAGACTCTACCGAGGAAAGTGGTTAAAGACCTTACTAAGCAAGGTTAGGAGTAGAAGAATTTTTTTTTCTATCAAGTTAATACTTTTGCCAAGTTAGGTTAGTGGATGATAGTCTGTCATGCATTATGACAATATGGTAGCTAGCATTAATGGCAAAATTTTCATCAAAATGGGTGAAATTTAACTTCATTTTTCATCATATCCTTAGAGAAAAAAGATTTCCATGTGCATTCAAGAAACTTCAAGTGATTTTGAGAAAATTTGCAGTTAAGGAATTTGTTCAAAGATTTTCATCACTTACTGAGCAACAATGGCTTTTACAAGCATAAGCACCAGCAAGGTGAAACATGGATCAAAAATTTTGATTAAGGGTGTAGAATGGAAAGCACTGAACTTCAAGTTGGTTCCCATAATAGCAGAGGCACTCGACCCTAATGGCACATAGTCACAAATTCCACCGAAGGTACTTCTGATCAATGATATCTAAACTCATTTCAAATGTTCAATTCAAGAAATAGGAACCCTAGAAGTGGATAGTGCATTAGAATAAATGTGTGTTGATGGCTCATTGAAACTCAAACATAAACATTTCGAAACAAAAGGGTTGACCCACATATCTCATCTGCCAAGAAGCTTCCAGGTAAAATGGATTAGATATATTCTCAACTATGTTCACAATGGTTAGTTATGGTTGGAGAAACTTGTATTAATCACCAAGAAGATGATTCACAAGATTAATGGCCTTTTGGAACCCTAGAAATGGATAGTGTGTTAGAATAAATGTGTGTCGATGGCTCACTGAAACCCAAGCATAAACATTTGGAAACAAAAGGGTTGACCCACATATCTCATCTGCCAAGAAGCTTCCAAATAAAATTGATTAGATATATTCTCAGCCATGTTCACAATGGTCAGTTATGGTTGGAGAAACCTATATTAATCACCAAGAAGATGATTCCCAAGATTACTAGCCTTCCCAATCTCAACAAAGCTAAAACTACCAAAACCCTAGGTCGAGATGAACTTTAGAAGAAAATCCTAGCCTAGTGGGATGACAAAGGCTTAAAGATTAGCATTATTACCAATGTAGAATTGAGATATGGAATTCATGTAATTGCTCACAAGATTTATAATTCTAGTCATTTGAATAGTGTGTCGTGTGAGGCCGTAGACCTGGCATTTAAGGTTGTAAAGAAGAATTTGGAATATGACTTGTCTGAGCTATTGCTAAGGCAACTAAACAAGAACATGGATAGCATTAGATCATCCAAGAATGACCCCTATAAATTTGGTTCTTTGTTAACATGTTTATTCTTTAATGTACAAAAATTCTTTCCCTCCAAAGGTTCTATTGTATGGAGAAAGGATGTTCCCATTCTATATTAGATTAATGATTTTATAGCAGAAATGGGTTTAAATTTTGATAGTATAGTGGATAACTATTTTGAAGGCTTCAAGGAAAGGATGAACAATAGGTTTAGGATTCCTCCTAAACTTGTTAAGGACTACAAAGATGATGTCTGTTTCATGGTAGACTATGACAAAGTATACATTTAAGTAGTCAGGCCCCAAGTTCCATGGGTGAAACCTCTACCTTATGAGGTAAACATTGATGAAACTAGGGATATCATTGAAGCACTGGTTAATGAGCTAGTAGATCCCAAGAAACCAATTTTTGGTACCTATGATGAGGCAAAAGCTAGAATAGAATTAGAGATTAAACTTTCCTAAGCAATCAACAAAGGTAAAAGAAAGGTTGCTAAGATGAAGACTGCTACTAAGCCTTTAATGATTACCGAGGGAAAAGGTGAGGATGAAGAAGAGGAGCAGGAATTAGAAAATGAAAATGAATCTAAGAAAGAGGCAAAGCTAGTCAAGAAGAAGGGCAAGGTAATCATTACCAAGCCACCTAAGGCCTCCACAACTATTTTCACTAGGAGAGGGAAAGGTAAGAATAAAGATGAAGTACTATTTAATAAGCCCCAACTTACATTCCAAGAAAGATTGAAATAGATGGAAGAGGGATCTGGCATCACAAATTTCAAAGCTTTAAAATTTGAAACTAGAATTAATGCAAAGAAGATGCAGATTGAGGAACTGGTACTTACCAAGATGGGAAAATGGAAGTACTCCCCAGACTAGATTGCCCCTCATATCTCAAAAGAACTATTGGTAAGACTGCAACCAAGGTGGGAGTTAGCCACTCAAACATCAAAGGACATATATGTACAATCCTTGAAGAATATTTTACAAAATCTTATTGAGGCAGGAATAAAGGCAGCCATGAAGAACAATGAAGGAAGAATGATGATTAGATTCCATACATGTTTGATTTTAATCAAAGATATTGAACATGTTGTTAATGATGCAACAAACATGTGGAAGGGCATCTATCATCTATATAAGCCCAGTGATGATCTTGTAGAAATAAAGGATGAGGAAGATGATAATACTCCCTCAATCACAGTAACTAATGAAGATATGGAAGAATTGATAAAGGAGAAGGAAGAAGAGGAGAAGGAGGAAGAAGCAGTGGAGGAAGAAAAGGATGAAGATGATCTAGTTAGGATAGCAATAGAAGCAATTGCATCTCTTCCTCACACTCCAACAAATACTGTGGAGATAGCTTCTACTAGTGAGATTGTGAGCACAAAAATAACATCAATTGCTCAATCTTCACCAATCTCCTCCCAACTCTAGGTATCTACAATAGAAGTGTCAAGCACTTTATCTATCGAGCTATCTATTACCTCTTTAGCTACCAAGTTAGCTCCCTCTTCTCCTACATCATTAGTATGTTCTACAATCATTTCTTCTGTAGCTCCAATTGCATCAATTTTTGTTCTAGTTAGTTCTTCAATTGTAAGTATTCTAGCATGTACATTACCTATTGGTACATCATTTTTGGGAATCACACCAATTTTGGGCACAGATGGTACTTCTCTTAGCTTTCCTCCAGTTGCACCAATTCAAGTTTTTTCTACTTGTCCAACCTCATCAACTATTGTTTCTATTTCCAAATCCAAGGAAGTAAGCACTGGAGTAAAACCTAAGACTCCTCTAAAACTTCTACTTACTTGGAATAAAATTGATGAAGACATAGCCTTGGATGAAGAAATAGTTATTCCAAAGATAGATTTGGACACTACCTCAGCTAGTGAAATGAGAATGGTTAGTCAGCTTTTAGAGAAAAAGGCACGGCAGAAGAAACTCATAGAAGAAAGGGACAAAGAGTATACTATAATTGAAAATGCAAAAAACATAATTATTGAAGCCATTGGTGTTGATGTTGATCCATCTCAACACATTTTGTTTCAATTAGAAGAGGCTATAAATAAGTTCAATGAGGACACCTCTGGGCAAGAGAAACTCATTGAAAAGGTAGAAAAGAAATTTGACAATAAGGTGCTTGAGCACATTGCTCAGCACATTGCAATAAAGCAGGTTGAATTATCCTCAATTTTGAGCAACCTTGAGCAAGCTTTTACAAATGTAACATCACTTTTTGGAAAGCTCTTTGATTTTACTGAGTACACCAAGGAGGTCAAAGAAAAATTAAATTAGATTGATGTGAAAATGAAGACAAGTGCTCAAAAGTTGTAGCTTGACCATAGTTCAAGCTCATCACATCACATGAAGGTAAAATTTTTGTCTAAAATGTAGGTAGAGTTACTTAGAGAAGAAGCCAACATAAGGTCTACACTGATTGACATTTAGAATATGATTCTTGTAGTCATGGACCAAATGCAGAGACATATTTCCTATTCAAAAACATTGATTCATGACAACAATTTTTCAATAGCTGATCATATGATTGAACTTTCTACAAAAGTTCAAGTGGCTCTATCCACCTACAAAATTTTGCAAGATAATTGGGATAAGATGTTATCTCTTATTCTCAAGGTACACTCTAAATTTCTATCATATTTTGGTGTCTCTATTTAAATTTATTGTATATACATTCTTTGGCATTATTGTCAAGAAGGGGGAGATAAGATTGTTGGCATTAGGAGTATGAATTGTATAGGAAAAGAAAGCAAAAGGAGTAAGAGAGACATTGTACAGATAAAAGCTATGCATACCATATGTATGGGGGAGATATGTAAGATATGTAAATAGATGAGTAAATCAGAATGTTAGTTAACATAAGTTTTGGTTCTTAAGTGTTTTTGTCACTAATGCAAAAGGTGAAGATTGTTGGCATTGTGATTATTGTTTTCATTAGTGACAACACTTACTCAATTTTGAATGCTTACTGAGCATCCAATGGTTATCTTGTAAGCTTAGCAGTTTAGCAGTTTACACTGAGTAGATAGTGGGTACCAAGAAAATATAAATAATGTGAAGTCCAACGGTGTCTATTGAGCAGTAAGTTTGTGTCATGAAGATTTAGTGCAAACTGAGCAATGGAAGATTCAATGTTTACCGAGTGAAGCAAGGTAAACTTAGTATGCAGTATCTACCGAGTGACACTACATCTACCGAGTCACTAGTGGTTACTGAGTTTAGAATTGCATTGAGTGATTAGTATGAACTAAGCCTTCACTTCTATTGAGTGCATGACAGTGCTGAGTAATACAATGGATGCCGTGTATCAGAAGGTCACTGAGTCAATTTAGTGGACTTGAGTTATTTACTATTGGGCTGACTTTGTAATGTATTTTTTTACTTGTATTTTGGCCGACCTTATGATTTTGTAAATTTGAAAGGTATATATGTAAGATGTATTGTAAGATATGATATATGATGAAATGAATGAAAAAGGAATAGTGAAGTAATGTGAAGTATATGCAAAAGATTATCAACAACAGTTCGAGGAACACAACAAGGTCAATTCAGAGACTAAAAAGTTATATCCATCACATGAGGTGATCAATGCATAAAGGATCTTATTAGAAATTAGTTGCAAGAAGATCCAATGCTTCATCCTAATAGGTGAATCTGTTTTCTAAATCCTTTAACAAGGTAGAATTAACAATCTTTGTACAAATCTCCTAACAGAGTGCATACTTCATTGTATGTTTGCAAATCCTCTAACAAGGTGGACCTAGCAGTCCTTTGTGCTCCTAATAGGGTAGATCACTAGAAGTGGTCAATGTAAGCCTTAATAGGCCAAATTTATATTGTAGTATTGAAGTTTTGTGGGTATCATCCCCAGCCTAGTTTTACTTTCTATTTGGAAGGTTTCCGAGTAACCAAAATATTGTGTTCTCTTATGTAATGATTGTTTTATGTTTCAGAACCAATGCATGCAGTAGCATAGATGGATGTGTGGTAAATTAATATAAAGTTTTAAGGTTACTAATTCAGCCCTCCCCTCTCAATAACCTATCATATCTTGAATATTTCCAACAGGTTATACCTTTGTGATAGATTATTAGGATATTGTGGTGTTTTTAGACTAGTTTGTGTTATTTTTGGGAGTCTGATGGGCATTGTTTTTTTCCTCCATTTGGTAGCTATTGTGTGAACTCTATATAGATTTGGAAATTTTATTTTGTGGGACATTATGCTGAAAAATTTTCTATAAGAAAATTCTACTTTCAGATTTATTAATAATATGTGAAGCTATGAAGTTTTTGGCACTATTATGGGCATACCCAATTTAGGGTTTTATTGAGAAATTGATTGATCTTTGAAATATTGGTTTTTTGATTTTAAAATCTGATCAGAGGCTTTAAATATCATATAAAATTAGAAAGGGGACATTTCAATGGTATTAGATCTATGATCTTGCTAGCTTGAGGGTTTATAGAAGTTTGTATGCAACCAAGTGAAAGAGAAAAGAGATATTTGCAACAAGGAAAGAATTAAAAAAATTGATCAAACCTCTAGTTAAAAATAAAAATACAAAATAATAGGAAGGAGCAAGTATGGATGAATTAGATGAGATGGCAAAGAAATTCTTCTAAGACATCTAGAATACTCAGAAGAAAATAATGGATAGTTTGGTAGAAACTAGAGAGGCTTTGCAGATATTGACAAAAAAATTGCAAAGAGTTGTATCTACTAATGAGAAAGGGAGCACTTCAGAGGAGTCAATAAATGTGAAAGCTACACCCTCTAAATCACCAAAAACTATTTTAATGCCTACAAATGAGCCACCAGTACCAAATATATCCCTTAGTCTTGTGGAAGAGTGTACAAGTAACTTGATTGCATTAAGAGCTACTTACAATGGCTTAGATGATGACTTTCACAATTTGCTTCCTTTTAGAGAATATGTAGATATGATGAACACTTTGATGCCCAAGAAAGAGTACAAGAGGGAGCATGAAATGAGTGGAAGAGAGCTCAAAAATAAAATAAGCAAATTTAAAACACCTACTTTTGATGGAACAAATAAAATTTCAGCTAGAGCATGGCTACAAAAATTATAGACTTTCTTCACACTTAACCCCATGAAGGAGAGTGATGTCATTAAATTTGCAAGTCTACACTTGCAAGATGTAGCCTATGATGGTGGTATCTTGGAATGACTACTCAAGGTCATGATCATGTAACTACGTTTGATGATTTCAGTCAAAGAGTGATAGATAGATTTGACTTAAAGGATGATGAAGAGTATTTTAAAGAATTCTCAAAGTTGAAGCTAACTAAATCAATGAATGAGTATATAGAAGAGTTTTAAAAAGTCACTATTATGGTACCAATATGAGGATTGTTTATCTTTTCCTTGATGGGTTGGAAGATTCTATTAAGGGTTTGGTTAAGGCTTTCTCACCATCAACCTTATAAGAAGCTATCAAAAGAAGCCTGCAACTTGAAACTTGTGTGCCTATGAAACCAACCTCAAATCAAAAACCCCCAAATCTTTGGCAACATAAGGAGAATTTTCAAAAAAAGACTTTTCCAACACTACCACCAAAGAATGTGATAAATATAGCAAAAAGAAGGTAGATGAAGAGACTAGGAGTTAATTACAAAGGAAAAATCTTTTTTTCACTTGTAGAGAACCATGGGGTCCAGGACCTAGATGTTTGGGGAAAGGTTAAGTGCACTATATTGAAGTTTCTTTAGAATTTTATTTAGATGAGCATGAGGAATTTCAGGATACTAAGGAGGAGGAAGAAGAAGAGAAAGAAAAATTAATTAGCAAGGATGACACTTTAGCAGCATTATCAAGAGTCCCAAGATACCATCCTTTTCAAATTCGAGGGGTACAAGTAGGGCAAAGGTTGATAGTTCTTCTTGATAGTGGGACAACTCAAAATTTTATAGATGTGGGAATTGTCATGAAAAGAGGGCTTAAAGTAGAATATTTTGAGGGATTCAAGTTACTATAGCTAAAGGATTCACTATGCCTTGCACATGGGTGGTGAAATAACTCAAGATGACCTTAGGAGATTATGAGTTATGTGATGACTTCTATGTTGTTGGCATTAGGGAGATAGATCTTGTATTGGGTGTTCAATGGTTGTACTCTATTGGAGGCTATTACATGAACCATCAAACTATGAAGTTCAAATTTAATTCCAATGGGAAAGAAGTCATATTGAGAGGCTTATTGAATGGATCACCTAAGGTAGTCTCTACAAAGAGGATGGAGGAATTTTCAAAGAGGATAGGTAGCATGGGCAGTAGGAGTCATAATTCATCCAAAAAGCTCTCCAAAGAATCAAGGTAATTTCCATTTTGAAATTCAAAATATTCTTGATAAGCATAGTATAGTTTTCAATGATTTGCCTCTGGGATTACCACCAGATAGAGGTTTTGAGCATGTTATAGAGCTAGAATAGGGTGTCAGACTAGTTATAACAACTCCATATTGCCATCCAAGAGGTAATAAGGAAGAAATAGAAAAAAACTATTATGGAACTACTAGACATGGGATTCATAAGGCCTAGGTCTAGTCCATTTTCATCATCTATGGTACTTGTTAAGAAAAAAGATGGTACAATGAGAATATGTATAGATGGCTCTAAATAAGAAGACCATAAAAAATAGGTATCCCATGCCACACATAGATGAACTCATTGATGAGTTACATAGTGTTGTATATTTCTCAAAAATTTACTTAAGATCAAGGTATCATCAAATCTACATGAGGAGGGAAGATGTGGAAAAGACTACTTTCATATGTCACTATGGGCACTTTGAATTTCTTATTATGCCATTTAGCCTTACTAATACACCGAGAAAATTCCAATATTGTATGAATAAGGCATTCAGCCAGTATCTTCAAAAATTTGTTTTGGTATTTTTTGATGATATCCTAATTTACAGTAAATCATGGGAGGAGCATCTAAAGCACATCGACACTATTTTGGGAATCTTGGAGTAGAAATTCTTCTATGTTAAACTATCTAAATGTGAGTTTGGTTTAACAAAGTTCCTATATTTGGGACATATTATAAGTTCTAAAGGAGTATAGGTTGATCAGATAAAAATCTAGGCAATTTTGGATTGGCCTCCACCCACTAATCTTACACAGTTGAGAGGTTTCTTCAGGTTGTGCATCTACTATAGGAGATTTGAAAAGGGATTTTCTCATATTTCTATCCCCTTGACTGATTTGAAAAAGAAAGGAGCTTTTATTTGGATAGAAGAGGCACAAAAAATATTTGATAAGCTTAAGGAGGTAATGTGTTCATGCTCTATGCTTGCAATTCCACATTTCTCTTTACCTTTTGTTGTTGAATGTGATGCTTCTAGAGAAGGTATAGGGGCTGTCCTAACTCAAAGGATAAATCTAATATCATTTTAGAGTATAAAATTAAATCAATTAGAGAAAAATTACTCCATCTATGATAAGGAAATGTTGGCAATCATGCATGCTCTTCATAAGTTTAGACAATATTTGGTATGTGGGAGATTCATTGTAAAGACATACCATAATAGCCTTAGTTTCTTCTTGAACCAAAGGGATTTGAATTATCATCAACAAAAATGGGTGAGAAAATTACAAGATTATGCTTTTGATATTGAATACATGAAAGGAAAGAATAATATGGTTGCTGATGCTCTCTCAAGATAGCCCGCTTTGTGTTCCTTAACATTTATTTTTTCTGATTGGAAAGTCTCCATAATTTTAGAGTATGCCAAAGATTCCTTTTACACCAAGATTTTGGATAAGTAAGTGGATGATAATAGGTACAAGGTTGTTGATGAATTGATTTCTTACAAGAATAGGATCTTCTTAGTGCTAGGATCAAAAATTAAGGAGAGAATATTAAGAGCCTTTCATGACACACCTTTGGCTGGTCATCAAGGATACTTCAAGACATACAAGCAACTTCAAGATTGGTTTGCATGGAAGGGTATGAAGGAGGATGTCCTTAAACACATTAAGGAATGTGTGGTATTCCAACAAAGCAAGAGTGAGTAAATGTTTCCTATAGGGTTGCTACATTCACTTTCTATTCCTGAACAAAAATGGGAAAGTATTTCCATAGACTTCATCACTAGGTTGCCCAAGGTTCAAGGTAAGGATTGCATATATGTGGTGGTAGATATAATAACTAAGTATGCACATTTCTTTCCCATCACATCTAATTTCAAGGCATCACAAGTGGCCAATTTATTTTTTAATGAAAATTTTAGGTTACATTGCTTGCCTATGAACATTGTCAGTGATTGGGATAGTAGATTCCTTAGCTCTTTCTAGAAGGAGCTCTTTCATTTTATAGAAACAAAACTCACTACCAATACTAGTTATTGTTAGGATTAAACCACAAACAGAAAGTAAAAATTACATGCAAATATAACCAATAATAGAAAATAATAGATTACACAAAAAAGAACACAAGGCACCAAGATTTAATGTGGTTCACCCAATCTCTAGGCTATGTCCACCAAATAGTAAGTCTAATATTATTACAATCTAATGATTATAACTTTATTATAATCTATAATCCCTTACAACTCAATGCCAAAGCAATAACCAATTTAGCATCACAACTATGAAACAACCCCTAACCCTAAGCCCTTTTATACAAGTATTAAATCACTTTAGGGTTACAACATGTCTCCCACTAACAATCTCCTAGTTGGGGACTGATCAAGCTCCACACTAAACAAAAATCTCCCACTTGGAGACTGATCTTGTAGCTAGACCGCTACTCCATGGTGCTCCCATTGGATCAAACCACCCTAGGCTCTGCTACTCTTGTATTCATGTTTAGTCTAGAAGACCAACTAAAATTGAAGAGGAATTTAGATTCTCCCTTTTTACTACCTTTGTCAACATATCTACAGGATTTTCATTTGTATGTATCTTCTCTAGCTTTAACCGTCCATCCTCCAAAACTAATCGAATGAAATGGTACCATAATTGTATGTGTTTGGTCTTTGAATGCAAAGCTGAATTCTTTGCAAGATGAATGACACTCTGACTATCTATGAACAAATAATTATCCTTCTAAAGATGTCCCAATTCTTCTAAGAAGAACTAAAGCCATATCATCTCTTTGGTTACCTTTGTAGCAGCAACATACTCTACATCTATAGTGGATAGAGCATTAATCTTTTGTAACCTAGAAACCTAACTCATGCCTGCCCCACCAACAATAAAGACATAACCTATAGTAATCCACTTATTATCAATATCTCCTACCAAATTTGAGTCAACATAGCCCTGTAAATTAGTAGTAGAGCCCCAACAATGTAGACACGTATAGGATGTTCCTCTCAAATATTTGAGAATCCATTTGACTACATTCCAATGCTTAATTCTTGGATGACTCATATAGCTACTAATGACTCCCACTATATGTGCAATATCTGTCCTAGTATATACCATTGCATATATCAAGGTTCTTACAGTTGAAGCATAGGATACCTTTGACATCTTATCCTCCTCTTCTTGTGTCTTGGGAAAAATCTCCTTAGTCAACTTTAAATGACTAGGTAAAGGTGTGCTAACAGCTTTAGAATTCTCCATAGAGAAATGATGCAACACCTTCTCTACATAATTAGCCTACAATAAAGTCAATGTTCTATTCTTCCTATCTCTACAAATCTTCATACCAAGGATTTGTTTGTCTGCCCCCAAATCCTTCATAGAAAATGCTTAATATGATCCATGTTAGACCTAGCTACAATCATATCATCAACATATAAACATAAAATAATGTAGATATCATCATCCAACCTCTTAAAATAAACACAATAATCTAAGTGACACCTTTTATAGCCATGCTCATGCATAAATCTATCAAATTTTAGATACCATTGCCAAGGTGTTTGCTTCAAGCCATATAAACTTTTCTTCAATTTGCACACTAAGTTCTCCTTACCTTTGACTTCAAATCCCTGTGGCTGAGCCATATATATTTCTTCATCCAAATCACCATGAAGGAAGGCTATTTTAACATGCAACTACTCTAAATGGAAATGTTTAATAGCCACAAGGCTTAAAACAATATGGATAGAAGTCATCTTAACAACAGGAGAAAATATCTCATCAAAATCAATTTCTTTTTTTGTGTAAATCCTTTCACAACTAACCTGGCTTTAAATCTTTTCTTACCTCCTTCCTCTTGTTTCAACCTATAAACCCACTTATTCTATAAACCCTTTTACCTATAGGCAACTTGCACAAATCCCATGTCTTATTCTTCAACAAAAAGTCTATTTCATCTTTCATTGCAAACTCCCACTGAATCTTAGTATCCACCTGCACAGCTTCATCATAGCACTTAGGTTCACTAGCATCAATAAGTAAAATTGAATATAAAGAGGGAGAAATTTTTTTTGGAGGTCTAATTTTTCTTGTTGACCATCTAACATTCACTAGTGTGTGTTATTTTTGTTTCTATTGTTGCACATCATGAGGAATGGCTGGAACATCATCTTTTGGAGTATCATCCAACACTACAAAATCATCTTCTTTCTTCTCATGTTGCTGCAATAGATCTTTGTGCAAAACTTTCTCATTGAATATGACATCCTTTCTTCTTACAATTTTATGATTTTCAAAATCTCAAATCCTACAACCAAATTCATTAATACCATATCTAAAAAATACACATTTCATTGACGTAGCTTCTAGCTTGGTTCTATTTTTAGAATCTATGTGAGAAAGAGATTCACAACCAAAGGTCTTGAAAAAAGAATAACTCACCTTCTTACCAGTCCATGCTTCCTCTAGAATACCACAACCTAAAGGAGTAGAGGGACCTCTATTAATCAAATATATAGTAGTACGGATAGCTTCTTCCCAAATGTATAAGGGCAACACAACATGCAACCTTATGCTCCTTGCACACTCCATTATAGTCATGCTTATGTGTTCAGCCACTCCATTTTCTTGTGGAGTCCTTAGAATAGTTTTTTATCTATGAATACCATTAGTGGAGCAATAATCTTAAAATTCATTATTGTAATACTCACCACCATTATCAGATTTGAGACATTTTAATTTCTTACCAGTCTCATTTTCAACCAACCATTTTTAGTTCTCAAAAGTTTCGAATACATTAGATTTCTATCTAAGGAAATAAATTCATACTTTTCTAGTTTCTTCATCAATAAATGTAACATAATAATGAGAGCCTCCAAGGGAAGATACCTGAGCCAATCCCCATACATCAGTATGCACAAGATTTAATTTCTCCTTTTTGTTTTCCTTCCCAGTCTTTACAAAACTCACTGTCTTTTGTTTTCCATACATGAAACTTTCACACAAATCCATATTAATGCATTTTAGGCCTAGTAGAACTTTCTTTGAATGGATTATTTTCATACCTTTCTCACTCATGTGCACAAGTCTATTTTGCCACAACACTATATCAGAATCTACAATAGTTATTTGTTCTCCATGCTCAATTGTAGCAATTGTTCCTAAACATTCATTTTCCTCTGAAATAATTAAAGTAGAAGGAACAATATGACTTGTACAAAGATATAAGGTGACTACTTTCACACCTTTTGCTACTACAAGGGAATGTTTTGAAACTTTCCAATTTTTATCGATAAAATTAACTACACAACCCTCATCACCAAGTTACCTTGTTGAAATTAAATTCCTACTTAGCCTTGGAACATGTCTTACCTCATGTAGTAGCCAATGATTCCCATTTTGCAACTTAATGTTAATTTTTCCCTTTCCAAAAATCTAACAATGTTCATTATCCCCCAAATAAACAAGCCCAAAATCCCTATGGACATAATCAATAAAATAACCCCTATGAGGTGTAGCATGGAATAAAGCACCAAAATCTAAAATCCATGAGTCATCAACACTTTTTAAAGATAGAAGCAAAGCATTCTCATCAAATTTGTTATTTACCACATTTGCCTCATTGTCTCCATTTGGTTTATCTCTTTCATTTTTCTTTTGATTTCAACAATCTTTCCTTTTGTACCCTAGTTTCCCACAGTACTAGTAGTCGTTTGGTCCTCTTGATTGAGACCTCCTCTCTTTTGACTTTCCTCTTGATTTCCCATGATTTCTAGAATTAATTCCTCTCTTAGTCATTTTGCCCCTACTTTGTGCATTCAAAGCACTCTTGATGTAGATCCACCTGAGGATTTCCTACAAGTTTCCTCACTTAAAATAACACTGATCACATCATCATATTTTAGGGTACTAGATCCAAGAACAAAATTACTCACAGCCATTACTAAGCTATTTCAACTTTCAGGCAAAGAACACAAAATTAAGAGAGCCCTAATTTCTTTGTCAAATTGACACCCATAGAAGATAACTGAATAGTAATAATATTAAAATCATTTAAATGATTTGTAATAGATCCACCTTTTTCTATTTTCATATTAAATAAATGCTTCATGAGAAGTACATCATTTGAAGTGGAGGGCTTTTCATCAAATCTTCTGTTGTCTTCACTTTTGTAATATTAAATGCCACGATGGTGCTAGGCATAATCAAATTCTTCCAAAAGTCTTTCTATCCAAAAGATCCCATTCATCATTTGACATAGATCCCTGATTCTTGGCTTTTCCTTCTAATAGCTTCCATAAATCCTTCTGATAAAGATAGTCTTCCATTTTCATCTTTCATAACTAGTAGTTGTACCCATTAAAATTGTCAACCCTCAGTTTACCCTTGCTTGCCATCGCTCTCACTTGACCGTGAGACTCCCACTCAACCATGAGACTCCCACTCAACCATGAGACTTTCCTGTAGAGGATAATTGAAAAAAAACCTCACTCTGATACCACTTTTCAATATTAAACCATAGATAGAAAATAATAATTACATGCAAATATAACCAATAACAGAAAATAATAGATCACATAGAAAATAAAACAAGGCACCAAGATTTAACATAGTTCACCCAATCCCTAGGCTACATCCACCAAACAACAAGTCTAATATTATTATGATCTAGTGATTATAACTTGATTACAAGCTATAATCCCTTATAGCTCAATACTACCACAAGAACCAATTTTGCATCACAACTATGAAACAACCCCTAATCCTAAGCCCTTTTATACAAGTATTAAACCACTTTAGGGTTACAACATGTGGGCCCAAAATTCTGATAAAATAGGGCCCAAAAAATAGGACCCAAAGAATTTATGAAATATGTATAGTACTTTCTTGATTAGTCACCATAAACTAACAATTATCACCCTCAAATAAATGGACAAACAAAGATAGTTAATAAATGGATAAAGGGATATTTGAGGAACTATGTTTCAAATCAACAACATGCTTGGGTGAAATGGTTGCCCCTAGAGGAGTATTGTTACAATACATCTTATCACATGTCTATTGGTATGCCTCCTTTTTTTTATCTTTATGGTTAAGATGCCCTTTCCTTTGTTGATCTAGTACTTTCAGATAGTAGAGTACCTATAGCAAGTGATTTTGTCAAGCAAAGCCAAGGCATAATAAGATCCCTCAAGGATAATCTACAACATGCACACAACCAAAAAAAGTTGTATGCTGATAGGAAAAGGTATAAAAGATCTTTTGAGGTGGGAGATAGGTTGCAACCATATAAATAAAGCACCTTGAAGAGGAGTGGGGTAGAGAAGCTCAAGCAAAGGTTCTATGGGCCTTATAAGGTCATCAAGAAGGTAGGATAGGTAGCTTATGAATTGGAGCTCCCACCAAATAGTAAAATACATAATTTTTTCCATGTCTCTTGCTTGAAGAATGTTCTAGGCAAAAAAATCATAGTATCTATAGAATTACCACCTCCTGATGATGAAGAAAAATTAGTTTTGATACCAAAAGAGGTTGTGTATACAAGAGAGAAAATATTGAGAAATAGGAGCATCGTAGAGCATTTGGTCAAATGGAAAGGATTACCATTGGAAGATGCATCCCAGGAGGAACACATATTCTTGAGCATCTCAACATTCATTGCTTAAGGAAAAGAAATATTTGGGATGGAGGACTTGTCATGTCCCCTTTTCAAATAATTAAAAAATAATAACTTTTGCTAAGGTTGGTAGGCTGAAAAAGTGAAGCCTCAGGAAAGGGGGTTAATCTTTGGAAAAACCAATGGATTAATAAATTAAAATTAATATTAAAATATGTATTATTGAACCCTATTTATCATGAGTTAGGATCATGCCCTCTTTTAAATAGGTTTGGAGGCATTTTGGGCTCATTCTAAAACTTGATTTTTGCTCATTATTTTATTGTTCTTCAGAGGCTGCCAAACCTATGGAGAAGGAGACCCAAGGATGAGAAGTTTTAGGTTTTCAAGAAGGTTAAGGATGGGATATTGAGGTAATTCAATGTGCAAGCTCATGCAGAGTTTGCCTTTGGGTTGAACAGTGCAAATTTGTGAGTTGTTGGGTGTGTTTCTTATAAGAGTTTGGTGTTTTTGGTTGAGTATTTTGTACCAGTTTGGTTTGTTTCTATATTATAGACATTTAGATGTTAAATTAGAGCTAGATTCATGTATTGGATCATGGTTATACTTATGTGATATATTATTAGGGTATTATACTTATGTGATATATTATTAGGGTGTTTTTGGGCTATTTTGTGTTATTTTTGGGAGTTTGATGGGCGTTCTTTTTGTCCTCCATTTGGAAGCTATTGTGTGAACTCTATATAGATTTGGAAATGTCATTTTGTGGGAAATTATTTTGGTTTTTTTTTTTTAAAACTCTACTTTCATATTTATTAATAATATGTGAAGTTATGAAGTTTTTGGCATTATTACGTGCATACTCGATTTAGGGTTTTATTGAGAAATTGGTTGATCTTTGAAATATTGGTTGTTTGATTTTAAAATATGATCAAAGGATTTAAATATCATATAAAATCAAAAAGGGGACATTTCAATATCCCACACATTGACTTAGAGGAAGCTGCCATGAAAAGGCAGGGCAACATATAAAAATAGAGCAGACCCACGCATAATGAGGAACAAGCCCTATAGACACCTAAAAACTGTTAGAAAATAAAGTATTTTTATTTTCTGAAAAATTCCTAATGACATCATCATTTATTAATTAATTAATTATTTAATTAATTAATTTATTTTTATGCCATTAAATCCCTTTATCTTAATTAAAAATATTTAATTAAGGAATCCCTCCCAAAAATGTTTAAATCTTATTTAAACATTATTTCCTTATTAATTATTTAATTAATAAATTGATCAAAAAACCCAAAATAAATATAAAATTTATTTTTTGCCCAAAACTTGGTCAATTTCCTTAAGACCACTAACCTCTTCTAAATTCTTCTAATCCTTCTTTAATTTTGATTAAAGGCTAATCCCATCATTTCCTACCCCTAATCCCAACTCAAAATATTTAATTAAGATTAAATATTAATCCTCATGTTTATTAAAAAAGTTTTAATAAATATCTCCTCAACCCAAACCCTTGAAATAAATAAAATTTTATTTATTTCCTAAAAATCTAATTTATCCTCATCCTAAGAAGTTCTAGACTCTTCTAGAAAGTCTTCATCCTCATCCTAGGAAATTCTAGACTATTCTAGAAAGTCTTTATCCTCATCCAAAGTCTAGACTCTTCTAGAAGATGTCTTTAAACCTAATCCTAATCCCCTCCTAACCTTGTCACATTCTCTAAACATGGGTTAAGACTTACTAACCCAAGACAAAGTTAACAAATATCTCCTCCTTCACCCACCCTCATTAAATGCCATCCACTTGCCTATCCCTAAGCTAATCCTAAACCATCCTAATCCATCCTCTAATCATTTGCACAATGCTAAGCAAGCTTAAAACCCTCCTAATCAAGCCCAAGTCAAAATTGCTCTCATCTCCCTCAAAATATCTCAACCATAAAACTTTATGAAGCCCACAAGGTCATAAATGACTCTTCCAAGCCCTTTTATTGCTCTTACAAGCCATTATGAGGGTCTTTGTGAAGATTTTATCCCTTGAGCCTCCTTTGTTGACTCATCCTTCCCCTTTCCTCCATCCTCTCACCCTGTGACATGTGTCACTCTCTGATTGGCTGTAAGGAAGCACAATCCATGTGCTCTCTTCTCATGCAATCTGAGCCCTCCATGAGCTTTTTCCCATCCTTGCATCTTAGCCCTCAATCCCTCAAGCCTCTTGCCTATAAATTGGATCCTTCCCCTTTGTAAAATAACACAATCCATGAAGTAAAGTCATAATTCCATTTTAAGAAGCCATTTTACATCAAAACCATACACTCACACCCAAATTCCAACTCCATTTAAAGCCCTCTTTGAAGCATAAAGCTTGAGCATACATCCTATTTATTTAGACAAAGCTACTCAATAAGAGAGCTTCTCATTGAAAGAGCCCATTAATGACTCATATTCTCAATTGAGAGCTCATCTTAGTCTATCTTGAAGTTTATGAATTTTATTTAGTTTGTAGAAGCTTTATTTAAATTTGGTTTCTATTAGCATAATAACATTGCTCATATACAAGCCCCACCTCTGTAGCAAAGGGTCCATTGAAGAGTATTATCCTCCTAGGAAGAAAATTTTTAATGATGGCATTAATCATAATAAAACAAATAGTCCCCTATGCACAAGCAATAGTTTGAGAGCTAGGCAACAAAGGAGGTCACATCAACCACTCTATGTTTTGGAAGAATCTTGCTCCTATGAGAGGAGGACCACACTAAAGTGAAAGCCCACACCAAAGAAACAAAAAAAAAAAAAACAATGGGAGGAAGCCTCTAACTGAAGGAAAGCCAACCTATTTCAATGTGAAAGTTTATATTAGCTTTATCAAGCCAGATCAAGCAATGTGGTATCATTCTTGCAAGACTTGCAATCGTAAAGTGATTGAAGAGATTGGTTCAGAATACTAGTGTGAAGGTTGTCAAAAAAATTAGAATAAGTCTAGTTTGAGGTACATAATGGTGGTTTCTCTAATCCTAGTGGTGAGGCTTGGCTCTTAGTTTTTAATAAATATGCAGAAAGAATCACTGCAGTGGCACTTGAACCTCGTTAGTCTGACCCTCTTCTCACATGGAAAACATCTATTTTTCTTTGTCTACATCACCTTAGCTTGAAAGGATGTCACCAAAACCATGCTCAAAGAAGGAACCAAAAAATCAACTACCAAGAGTAAATAAAAATAAAGGAGGAGTCACCAAGTGCTACTAGGAAAAATGGTTAGTAGTTTTACAAGTCTTGATGAAATTTATGATGAGCAACTAGAGGATTGGATCCATAGGTAACAGAGTAGAGGAAGTTGCGAAAATATTTGTCCCACATTGCCCATATGGGGATTTTTAGTTCTTTAAATACTATTCAACATGCCTCATAACATGACTTAAAGAAAAGGCACATTTTGGAAGGTAGCTACATGCATGGTGGGGCCAAAAATTAAATTTTGAAAGAAAACATGCAACACAAAGATTGCTGATGTCATCATCAAAAAACTTAAAAAATTTGACAAGGCACTATGTCGCCACTCAAAAATGATAAGGTTATTTGGTACTGTAGACACCTAAAAACCTTTAGAAAATAAAGTATTTTTATTTTCTGAAAAGTCCCTGATGACATCATCATTTATTAATTAATTAATTTATTTTTATGCCATTAAATCTCTTTATCTTAATTAAAAATATTTAATTAAGGAATCCCTCCCAAAAATGTTTAAATATTATTTAAACATTATTTCCTTATTTATTAATTATTTAATTAATAAATTGACCAAAAATCCCAAAATAAATTAAAAATTTATTTTTTGCCCAAAACTTGGCCAATTTCCTTAAGACCACTAACCTCTTCCAAAATCTTCTAATCCTTATTTAATTTTGATTAAAGGCTAATCCCATCATTTCCTACCCCTAATCCCAACTCAAAATATTTAATTAAGATTAAATATTAATCCTCATGTTTATTAAAAAAGTTTTAATAAATATCTCCTCAACCCAAATCCTTGAAATAAATAAAACTTTATTTATTTCTTAAAAATCTCATTTATCCTCATCCTAAGAAGATCTAGACTCTTCTAGAAAGTCTTCATCCTCATCCTAGGAAGTTCTAGACTATTCTAGAAAGTCTTTATCCTCATCCAAAGTCTAGACTCTTCTAGAAGATGTCTTTAAACCTAATCCTAATCCCCTCCTAATCTTGTCACATTCCCTAAAAATGGGTTAAGACTTACTAACCCAAGCCAAAGTTAACAAATATCTCCTCCTTCACCCACCCTCATTAAATGCCATCCACTTGCCTATCCCTAAGCTAATCCTAAACCATCCTAATCCATCCTCTAATCATTTGCACAATCCTAAGCAAGCTTAAAACCCTCCTAATCAAGCCCAAGTCGAAATTGCTCTCATCTCCCTCAAAATATCTCAACCATAAAACTTTATGAAGCCCACAAGGTCATAAATGACTCTTCCAAGCCCTTTTATTGCTCTTACAAGCCATTATGAGGGTCTTTATGAGGATTTTATCCCTTGAGCCTCCTTTGTTGACTCATCCTTCCCCTTTCCTCCATCCTCTCACCTTGTGACATGTGTCACTCGCTGATTGGCTGTAAGGAAGCACAATCCATGTGCTCTCCTCTCATGCAATCTGAGCCCTCCATGAGCTTTTTCCCATCCTTGCATCTTAGCCCTCAGTCCCTCAAGCCTCTTGCCTATAAATTGGATCCTTCACCTTTGCAAAATAACACAATCCATGAAGTAAAGTCATAATGCCATTTTACATCAAAACCATACACTCACACCCAAATTCCAACTCCATTTGAAGGCCTTTTTGAAGCATAAGCTTGAGCATACATCCTATCTATTTAGACAAAGCCACTCAACAAGAGAGCTTCTTATTGAGAGAGTCCATTAATGGCTCATATTCTCAATTGAGAGTTCATCTTAGTCTATCTTGAAGTTTATGAATTTTGTTTAGTTTGTAGAAGCTTTATTTAAATTTAGTTTCTATTAGCATACTAACATTGCTCATATACATTTTGGCACGCCCGGTGGGACCCCGCATGGGTCATCTTCATTAGCTTTTTTAGTCAAGTTTTGTATGTCATTTGCTAATTTTGGCTAATTTTTCTTGTTTTTGTGATTGGTAGGATTGTATAAATTGGTTTTGTAGGTCCACATGAGCATGAAAAAGACAAAGGAACTCATAATCTATCTCATAGTGTTTGCAGATTTTTCAAGCTTATAGGTGGACAAAGAACTTGGAATTCTTCTTCCTCTTCTTGTCTATATTCTTCTTATTCCATCTACTTCTTCTTCTTCTTCTTGTGGGAGATCTTGGCCATTTTTTTTTAAGGAAGCAAAATCATAAACACTTGTTTTTAGTGCTTAAAATGAACCCCCAAATCATACTTAAATCCATTAAAAAATTAAAAAATTTGCAAAAAAAAAAAAATCTTTTAACAAGTGAAACTAAACCAATCCAATCATTTTTATCCTTGCAACATCAAGGTTTTAGATGCATTCATGCAAAGTTAGGAACACTTCATTTTTGAGAATTTAAAAAGAACTTCAAGTTTCCATTTCAAAAGGTTCAAAATCAACACTAAGTGCACACTAAAATCTAAATCAAACTCAAAGCATCAATCAAGGATAAAATGAACCTCATTTGCAAATATTTTAAAGTTCTTTTAAAAATATCATGAAAACTAATAGTCCTAAATGGTTGCCAAAAATTGTCCTAAAAGCTTTGTTATTTGTTCCAAACAAATGTCTTGTTGCAAAATCTTGAATGTTTCTTAGGTTTTTCATGCATCAAAACAATCTAGGAATATCATTTTTGGGCTTAAAATATGCAAAGTAGAACACAAAATCTTGAATGAAAACCAAAGTCCAAAGAGTCATTTTCACTTTTGAGTCCAAAACAATCTTGAATGATCTAAGGTTAAAACAAAGCACTTCAAAGTTCTTAAAACAACACACAAAATCTCAATCTTGAATGCTCAAAGGAAAAAACTTGAATGTTTAATCACTTGTCTTTGAATGCATGTTGCTAAAATCACTCTTGAGTGCCATGGATTAAAATCAAGTTTGTTTTTTTTATGAATGCATGATTAAAACAACAAATCCAATCTTGAATGCAAAAGGTCAATTAATCATTACAATATCTCACACTTCATCTTTTGGGGCATAAAAAGAATTTACATTCTAGGAACTTCCTAAATTATAAAAACCAAATAAAGACACTTTAAGTGAGTTTGTAGTTGGACTCACCCTCTTTAATCACCCATCAATTTAACCATTGGTTGCAGTCTCAGTGCCATCTATGGGGATGGGTCCACCTAAGAGGGTGTTAAGTGCTCCACAAAGATCAAACTTCACTTACTTGTGTTTTTATTAGTTTTTCTAAGTTAGAAAACTCCTTGAATGTGCATTAATCTTGCTCACACTTCATTTGGGCATAAAAAATGGACAAGTCTTGATGTGGAGGGCCTCTGGGCACATACTTGGCAATCGAGTTTCACACATCTTTGTTTTGGGCTTAAAACAAACTCACACTCAATCTTGAATGCCTAACAATCAATGAACATTGCATGGTTTGGACGCATTTTCAATGATGCTCACATTTCTTATGTTGACGATCTCTCGACTTTCATTATGCTGACAATGCTGTCAAATTGGAATGAACATTGTATGCCATAATCACAAGTGTCTTCAATCATAGCTTACAAAATCTAAATCTTCAATTGGAATAAATGTGTGTCTTTTAAAGTCCAAGATCACGTATGTGGTCTTGTTTTACACTTTTTAGGAGGCCTGCTTGGGGATTTCATCATCCCTCGGGATGACCTCAACTCCAGTGTTTCGGCGGAGTATAAAAATTGGGAGGTGAATCCAAAGACACCTCTCTTGGAATCAAGATTTTGTCACTCAGGCTAAGCCTCAAGGAACTTTATACCCTTGAGAAGTGAAAGAGGAGAAGTGGGTTACCGCTCCCCTCGGTTGTGTGACATCTTTTTGGTTTCATCTATGAATTTGGGCCTCACGTACCTTGCATATATCAAGGACTCCCTAGCTATAATAAATTTCATCCTTGTAGAAAGATTCCTATGATGTTGGTGTGTTTGACGTGCTTGCTCCAAAATTTTGTCTGCTTGTTTGTTCATAGCTTTTGAATGAATGTTTGCAAACTTTGGTCAAAATTCCAAAAAAGAAGAAATCTCCCAGCTCAAGGCATACTTAACATAGTCACTGCCTCATCAGAAAATCATCCAACCTCCCCTGTTGCAACCGAATCTATCTAGTTCCTTGCTTTAGAACAATCCAAAATCCAAAGTCTCTCCAAATCATCCCCCCCAGCCAACTAGCAACCGAAGCCTTTAGAGATTTGTTGTCATTCTACTAGAATTTGCTATCCAATCAATTCGACCAATCCACCAGCCTCACCAAGGTTATCCCTTTGATAGAGCTTTGTCTAGGGTAATCTAGATTTGTCACTTGTTATCCCTCGTCACCTTGAGCTAAAGGTTGGGATCCACAAGTGGTCAATCTCATGTCATGCCCATAGGATCATTAGTCTATCCTTAATTTGACATAATCTCCACCAATCCAGTGCATAGGAAAGAAAAACTCTCACTTTTTGACAACATGCCCTTGAAGTCTTCCATCCACAGGAAAGCCAAAAATCTCCAACCAATCCTCCTTAGGTCTGTCATACAGCTTTGACTCTCCCTAAGAAATCTTTCATCAGCCAATCCAAAATCTGTGCTTAATCCAAATCCAACCATGAGCTTCCGTGTTCATCCATATGCAAGACCCCATCCCCATCCGACTCATCATCAAAACATGAAATCCCAAACCTATCATGATGTGTTCAGCTGTATTGTCCTTGCTCCTGCCACCTCCTATTCCAATGATGATGAAAATATTGTTGACTATGATGGGTATCTTGAGAGCCTTAGAGGCCTTCCACCAACCATCCCCCAAAATCCAAGAGTTATTCCAAACTATCTAGTCATGCCATCTGATATCCTAGCTTCTCCTCCATCACCCAATCAACCAAGCTTCCAATCTTCAACCCTCATCACACCAGCTATTCCTATCAATCCACCACCTCCACCTCTGACACACAAGTCTCCAAGGAATCTCCTAGAGGAAATAAAAGAAAAGCCACCTCCAACAATCGATAAGCCATGTCATATAATCCAACCATGTGAAGTAGTCAGTGATGAAGCTTCCCCATCTATAATATCACCCCAATCTTCCATAGCTATCATCCCCATACCATCCATCAAATTGCTTAAAATCCTTCCACTTCCTGCAAGAATCAAATTCCCACCACCCATCGAATCACTCCAAATCCCATCCACATCTCCTCCTCCAAGCATTATCCAAATCCCATATAATGAACCTCATGCATCCACTCCCATCCATTCCTGTCAAGATCTTGTCCAAAAGCAGGTTGAAATATCCTCTGATAGAATAACAGATCTTGCCATCCCACTTATTCCCCTACATGATCCACTTTTACCATCCCCTCCATATCTAAATCCTACCATCTTACTTACTCCATCTCAAGATCCCTTTCCCTCAGCCCACCCAACTCAAGATCCTATCCTCCCATCTCCTCTACTTCATGATCATACATCTCCCATAATCCATGATGATAGATCCATCGAAAAAGAACTAATTATCATATTCGAAGCTCCAACTCCTTTAGCTAGTAATGGACTCACATCTTGTGTTCCAAATAATGAACATCATATTGAAAAAAGAAATGAAAATGTATTTCTAGATGTTGGTATCCCCGCTATTCTTGCATTGTCCCAAGTCCTTCCATCTCCACCCCAAAGTTCCCATCCATCTTATTCCGCATCTATTTTGGGCCCTCATCCTATTCCTTATCTCCAACCCTCCATTTTGGGTCCATATATCCCTTATCTAAATCCCACACCCTTTCCATCCATTTTGGGTCCTTACATACCTAATATGAATCCTTTATCCCCTCCATCTATTTTGGGACCTACACCTTCCCCATTTTCATCTATTTTGGGCCCATATTCTTCCTTCCCTCCATCCATTTTAGGTAATTATATCCATCCATATCCTATGTTCCAATCTATCCTTCCATCCCCTCAAATCCACTAGCTAGATCATCGAAGGCACTCACCCTTGAATACCTTCCAACCTTTAAACCCTATCACTCCATCAATTATCCCTCCATCTCCTCCATGCTCTTGTTCCCATCCCATGGCTAATAGAAGCATATTGGATGCCAAAATACAAAAGCATAAATCCAAAAATCCACAAAAATCCAAGTCTCAACATGTCCTTTCTAAAATACATGTTCAAAACAAGAAACATTTAATCCCAATCAAAGAAAAAGTCAAGAGGCCACAAAAGCCCAAGCTAAAAAAGTCAAAAATCATGTTGCTCATAAAAGAAATGCATCTCAAAGAAAAATCTCAATTGGCATCCATTCATGCTACTCAAAAAGCCTCATCCATCCATCGTTCATCCAAATCCCCATATAAGCATCCTTCATCCCCCCAATCCACTTTTAGTCCATATGCTTCCTATCCTAAATTTCCCATCCTCCATCTTCCAACTCTACTTTTAGTCCTTATCTTTCTCTTCCTCCATTTTCTCCTCAACCTCGCTCAAAACTATATTTCCCACTACTTTATCACCTCTCAAGGTGTGTGACAATGATGATCTTTCCATTTTCCTCATCCACTTACCCACATGCCTTATGTCTTCGCATCCATTATCTGTCAAACTCCCACCCACCATTCCACTTGTTCAATCCAATCCTTTTTCATCCATCCTACCAACATCTATGAGCCAAAAATAGCTGAAGAAAGCCAAAATCATTCTAGCTAAGTCCAAAGTCAAAAAGTCAAAAAAAAAGTAAAGAAAAATAAAGCATCCACTGGTGAAAACTTGGCAATTCAAGCACCTTGGACAAGTACCATGATGAAAACTTGGCAAACAAGCGTCATGCATAATCCTGCCATCCCCAGCTTAGCCTATCACCCTCATGCTTTTGGTCATCTCTTGACATCAAACTCCATCTTTCAATCTATCCATCTATCCTCCACCCTCCATCTTCCATCTCACACCATCCACTTATCTCCTGCAGCTTCAGCCAACCATCCTAGCTATCACCCATCTCCCTAGCCCCTTCAGCTTTTTCCATCCTAGCTTCAATCCTATCACATCCATCATAAGACCTCCTTCCACATGTTATCTTTTGATTGGGGGCACTATATTCCTTGGAGATCTTGTCTTGTCCATCCTTCCTTGTCATTGGTATCTAGCTCTAGGCTATTCTCATGCAAACCCAATGTCATCTCTTTATATCCATCATAATCCTAGCTATCTACCATCCTATCCAGCCATCTCATCCTGCTCCTCTAGCTATCCTTGGTCACAAAATCTCTCATCATCATTGGATGCATCCTGCCAAATCCACATCTTTTGCTATCACCCCACCCTTAGCTTTTTCATCTTGCACAACATCGAACCATCCCGCTATCCTCTCATCCTGAGCTTTTTATCCATCTGTATCATACCTATCATTGGTCCGTTAGCTTGTACCATATCTTGATTAGCCTACTTGTAAATATCTTGGTCTGTTAGCTTGTACGTCCTCTTTAGCTTAGTACCATTGTATCTATCCAACTTTCGTGTCAGTTCCTCCTTGATTAGCATCTTGCACACATTGCACATCTTGGTTAGCTATTCCAATGCATCCTTTAGCTAGATCTCCTGTCACCAAAGTGTTATCCTTCTTAGTTCAGCTTGCCAGACGCATCACTCATCCAAATCCACTAGCTTAGGTGCTCTTCGATAGGTCCTTGTAGGATATAGCTTTCCTCATGTCTGATCTTGGTCCGTTAGTGCCTCGTCCTACCCATCTCGTTGGCAAATAGTTCTCTTTTGGATTTTTGCTTTCTTTTGATTTGGACTCTTCCCTGTTGGGTCTTCAAATATCTTTTCCAAGCAATCTCCTTGTTCCCTCCTCAAGGTTGACACGATCTTCCATATCATGATATACTGCGAATGGGGCAATCAGAGTGTAAGGTCTTGATCATGTCTTTTGCTTGTTTTCTTTTCTGCTTGTGGGTTACCCAGTGTCGTTTCCACACTGCTTCCTCTGGGATTCCTGTGTGATACTGGGGCAATCCTTGCGTGTTTGTTTTGAGTCAGTTCATCAATCCTCTAGACAGTTGGTGACATGGCCTTGATGTTCTTGGTAACCTTGGCAATTAACCAACAGTCCTTTAGCAAATCTAGTGCTCAACTACATGGTGGTACTTCTCTTTGAAGTATCCCCCCGCTCAAAAAGCTTCAATGGTTTTCCTTCATCTCCATTATCCCCCATCCATATCCAACATCCGTCTCTCCTACCCTAGCTTATGCATTAGTATCTCTTTGAATCACTCCTCACCTTTAGCTTTAGGGATCCACAATCCTAGTCTTAGGGATCCACCAATCCAAATCAATCCACCAAGCCTCATCTTTCGAGATCCACAATCCTAGTCCTAGGGATCTCTGAAACCCATCTTCTGCCAATCTGAATCTTTGAAATCCTATTGCATCAGCTTTATAATCCCCTCATCCATCTCCTTATCCTGGATTCCTTTTTATAGCGCTCCGCTCCTTCATCCTCCACCTTCCCTAAAGTCTTAAGCTTGCTTCCTCTTATGCATCTGATTCTCCTTTATCATTCTCCCATAGTGAGAGTTTGAGCTAATTCAACCCCTTCTCTTTGCCAATTTAAGTTTCCTTGCTCATCCAAAATTCTTGTACTTTTCAAGAAGCCATCAACCCTCACTTTCTCTCCCTGCTGCCTTCTTGAGGGGGCATCTTATAGTCCATTCTCTCCTCTTCTGCTCTAGCCTTGGGCATCTTATTTTCTTATCTTTGATGCCATGCCACTTGCGGCATCACATCAAAGAGGGGCAAAATGTAGACACCTAAAAACCTTTAGAAAATAAAATATTTTTATTTTCTGAAAAGTCCCTGATGACATCATCATTAATTAATTAATTAATTAATTTATTTATTTTTATGCCATTAAATCCCTTTATCTTAATTAAAAATATTTAATTAAGGAATCCCTCCCAAAAATGTTTAAATCTTATTTAAACATTATTTCCTTATTTATTAATTATTTAATTAATAAATTGACCAAAAATCCCAAAATAAATTAAAAATTTATTTTTTGCCCAAAACTTGGCCAATTTCCTTAAGACCACTAACCTCTTCCAAAATCTTCTAATCCTTCTTTAATTTTGATTAAAGGCTAATCCCATCATTTCCTACCCCTAATCCCAACTCAAAATATTTAATTAAGATTAAATATTAATCCTCATGTTTATTAAAAAATTTTTAATAAATATCTCCTCAACCCAAACCCTTGAAATAAATAAAACTTTATTTATTTCCTAAAAATCTAATTTATCCTCATCCTAAGAAGTTCTAGACTCTTCTAGAAAGTCTTCATCCTCATCCTAGGAAGTTCTAGACTATTCTAGAAAGTCTTTATCCTCATCCAAAGTCTAGACTCTTCTAGAAGATGTCTTTAAACCTAATCCTAATCCCCTCCTAACCTTGTCACATTCCCTAAAAATGGGTTAAGACTTACTAACCCAAGCCAAAGTTAACAAATATCTCCTCCTTCACCCACCCTCATTAAATGCCATCCACTTGCCTATGCCTAAGCTAATCTTAAACCATCCTAATCCATCCTCTAATCATTTGCACAATCCTAAGCAAGCTTAAAACCCTCCTAATCAAGCCCAAGTCGAAATTACTCTCATCTCCCTCAAAATATCTCAACCATAAAACTTTATGAAGCCCACAAGGTCATAAATGACTCTTCCAAGCCCCTTTATTGCTCTTACAAGCCATTATGAGGGTCTTTGTGAAGATTTTATCCCTTGAGCCTCCTTTGTTGACTCATCCTTCCCCTTTCCTCCATCCTCTCACCCTGTGACATGTGTCACTCTCTGATTGGCTGTAAGGAAGCACAATCCATGTGCTCTCCTCTCATGCAATCTGAGCCCTCCATGAGCTTTTTCCCATCCTTGCATCTTAGCCCTCAATCCCTCAAGCCTCTTGCCTATAAATTGGATCCTTCCCCTTTGCAAAATAACACAATCCATGAAGTAAAGTCATAATGCCATTTTACATCAAAACCATACACTCACACCCAAATTCCAACTCCATTTGAAGCCCTTTTTGAAGCATAAGCTTGAGAAAACATCCTATCTATTTAGACAAAGCCACTCAACAAGAGAGCTTCTTATTGAGAGAGTCCATTAATGGCTCATATTCTCAATTGAGAGTTCATCTTAGTCTATCTTGAAGTTTATGATTTTTGTTTAGTTTGTAGAAGCTTTATTTAAATTTAGTTTCTATTAGCATACTAATATTGCTCATATACAGGTACCACCATAGTGACCTACCAGAAAACCATAGAAATCTAGCAAGAAGGTCATGGGTCCCACTAGATGTATAAAATGAACCAAAATCTAACATGTGGTGGCATGTGGTGAGTAGACAATGACCAGAGGTGATGTGGTGATCGAGATTTCAATAATGCATCAAATCATGCCACATGGTAGATCTTACGGAGGTCATTATGTTGCTAAGGTGAAGTTGTGAGGAAGTTAACCATGTGACATGGTGACCAACTAGCTAGTAGCGATGTGGCACTAATGTGGCATGATGACATGGACCAATGACTAAGTGCTAACATCAAAAAGATCACATGCGTTGCTCTATCACTATGTCATTGATGACATGGAAAAATGTTGATTAGGATAGTGACATAGTGATCGACAACATGGTAGAATGGAGGATGAATCAAATGATGCCATGTTGTGTCTAGGTGGTAGGGGTCTGATGATGAAGTAATAATGTGCCAATCCAGTGTTGACATGTGTCAAGGGTGGTCAAACTAGGTTTGACCCAGATTGAAAAGTGAGGGAAAATTTAGAGGTTTTAAATAAAAAAATTATTTTTTATTCCTTATAAGAGAAATCATGTGCAGGTTCCGTTTTAAAATAAATTTTGCATTATGATATAGTTCAAACTATAGAAAAAGCTTAAATTTTTGCAAAGAGCTGTGAAAGTCATAAATGAAAGCTTGAATTTCAAAGGGGCATAATAGGGGTGTTTTTTCATAGAAATAGGAACTCTAATATACTGTTGGAACTGGGAAGAGACAAGCTATCCATTTCTAAGGTTAGGTTTTGCATAAGTATTCACTAGTTTAGTCTATAAGAAAATTTTTTAATTCTAGGGTATTCTTAGCAGAATGGGTAGTTTTCACCATTGAGCATCAAAATTGGTTAGAGGGTAGATGTAAAGGCTTATTGAAATTTGAATATGGAGAAAATTGACTTTAAATGATTTCTTGCATTCGAAAGGCCATTTAACTAATTTTTGCCTTTGTGGTTTGATTTGAGATCTAGCATCAAAAGTGGTTATTTGTCCATCAAGTTTTTGAATCACTTTATGCTTTTAGGAGGCAAAATGATCAAGGATTTGATTCACCAGTTGCAGAGAGAGGTTAGAGAGAGTCTTTTCACTGCTAGGAGAGGTTTTTCAAGTGGACACATGTCGTCTTCACAATAGATCCAAGAATTCCTTCCTCTTATATCATTCTCTTTCTTTCTCATTATAAGGGTTCTAGTTTTTGGATAAAAACCACTCACTACTGTGATACCATGTTCTGGTTCAAGTTTTGATGTTTTTCCATTATTGTGACACCATTCTTTCAGCAAATTTTCTTGTATGAAAAATAGTAGGAAAGATAATAAAACAAGTTTAGATCTATTAGGTGTTTCTATGTTTTGACTCCATGCATATGAATGTATTATTTCAAGGAAATCAATACAAAGAAAAAAAGGTGTTGAGTTTCATTTTAAATCTTGTCTCCTTTACCAGTAATTTTCAATTTTTTATGATCTTTGAATAAAGAGCCTAGGTCATAGTTGCAGCCCCTTAAGGCTATATGTTGTTTCATTGTTACTTATAATTCAAAAAGTTATGTAAATGCTTTAGGGAAATCAATAGGGTTGAAAGTTTATTGAGGAGGATATTAGGTAAGAATGAGATTTAGATTGAACACATATGTTTATTTACAAGGTGAATGGATAGATCAAATATCTAAATATATGAATAGGTATCAAGTATCCATATGTATATATTTGTATATATTTTATTCATGGAATTGCCTAGTAGATAAGGCACTGATCAGCTATATGATCATTAGTTCTTATTGCTACATGTTAGGGGTTTTGTTGAATTCAACATTATTAATCAAATGCTTTTCCCCCTTTCATGTTGAAGAGATGAAAAGTCTAACCCTCGCTCAACTTGTGAATTTTATAGAGTTGCATTTAGCTACCATAGATCTATGTTATTACATGATTTATTATGAGAAATAAGGGTTTTATCTACTTTATTATATTTAGGAATATGTTTTTATCACTGGTATCATATCAATTGAATTTGAGGTCCACCTACCTAGGTTTTGCAGAGCTTGAAGTAGAAGAAGGGTCTAGTCTTATAGTTGGCTTGGTGTCTAAAAAGATGTGTTAAGGATGTGACTTAGCTTCCCCTAGGTGTGTCTTTTTCTCATTGAGGTAATTTTAAATCGATAATGTTTTCAAACACCAACACAACCAACCTCTTTTAAACCATGCTCTTCTTCGATTCTTTGACCTATAACTTCTTATGTAGAAGTTTAGAATGTTTTTCCCACTCAATTCTTCCCACTCTTGGGTTTGAACTGATTTGATAAGATATGATGTATCTTTCCCTCCATTTTTTCTCTTCTAGAAACATCATGTGGGATCCACCTATATTCGCCTAAAAATATTTGAGATAGAATCCTATGCGACCAACTTAACTTTCTTATCTTCCACTTGGTTCACAAAATTTCAAGGTAGCAATATTATCAACTCATATCTGGTGAATCTTTGAATTTTCAATAAATGTAGTAGCTCAACATTATTGAAATACTAGTGCTCAGCACATACTGTGGTACTCAACACATTCTATGAATTCTCTAAGCATCTATTAGAATTTATTGATGTTTGACACCTATTACATTTTCACTACTCGGCACCTGAACTTTGCTTGGCACCTATTGTTTGATTGGCACATGAACACTTTGACTTGGCACACATTAGATTTCACTTTTTCTCGACAATAACTGAAAAAATTTGTTCGGCATGAACTAACTTGCTCGACACCCACTAATGAATTTAGTCAAGCTTTGTAGACAACCTTGTTGCAACTTATTCTTATAATGTTTCTAAGTGTGACCAACCTCAGTATTTTTAAGTAAGTGAACAATACATCATTTTATCATTATCTTAATTGATCCTTATACTTCATTACAACATATGAACTCAATTACCTTTTCTTTAGGTTATTTTGTTACATCTTATTGATTAACTCCTCCTCATCAATCAACTAGGTGGTAGTACTTGGATCTTATAAGAAAATAGCAAGTTTGACATCAGTGAAAAAAAAAAATTTGACATCAATGAAAAAATAATGATTGAAAATATTCTTTATCAACAATCTTCTTTTTTCAATTTCTTCAACAATGATATTTTCAATCATATTTCAACAATATCCATCTTTAGCATTGATGGCAAACCAAACTGATCAACCAACCAAGTTGATCAATTAAGTTACCACAATATTAATATGCCAAAGAGAAAAAATTCTTCTCATTTCACATCTGCCTCTTTTTCATATCTCCCTCTTTTCTAGTACATACTAACTTCTCCATTCTTCTTCCTCTTAGATTTTTCATTCTTTTCTTATGTTCTCCCTCTTAGCTACTATTTCCTTTCTCCTTTCTCCCTTTGTACATCTAATCCTCTAGATTTTATATTTCTCCTTTTACATGCCTATTTTTCTATTTCTCCCTCTGACTGATCAATTTTTTCTATTTGATGCTATTTGATCAGTTTCATATCTCCCTCTAATCTTCTACTATTGATTAGTTTTTGCTATTTCTCCCTCTTTGACAACAATGCAACAAATTTTGCATCTTTGATTATGTAGATGTGGACTTTGCAACTTCCAACTTCTCCCTCTGTTACCATGATTGTGACTAATTTGGAATTTCAACACTTTGGTATCTTTTGCGTCCATTTATATTGTTTCAACAATCAACATTTTTGATGTAGGGAGATTCTGCTATTGCTCAAACAACCTGCGATAGGGGCTTTACCCCTAGCTTACTTCTAAGATACTCAAATGCATCTTTAGGTAATGGTTTGTAAAGATATCAACAATTTGTTCCTTTGAAATGATATATTCCATCTTCACTTGTTTGTCTTCCACCAGTTCTCTTACATAGTGATACTTAATTGCAATGTACTTAGTTTTTGCATGCATCACAAGATTCTTAGATATATTGATAGCACTTGTGTGTAATACACTAGCTTAGTTATCTCCTACTTCATTCCTTTCAATAGGTTCTTGATCCATACAATATTGGTACAATTGATGGCAACTAAAAAATACGCAGCTTCAGTTGTGGATTGTGAGGTACAACTTTGCTTCTTGCTAGTCTAAGTGACTAGTCTTTTTCGTAAAACGAGTGCTCCTCCACTGGTGTTTTTCTATCATCAATGTTTTCTCTCTAATCTACATCAGTGTAGAAATTCAAATCAAACTTTCACTCCTCTTATAGTATAAGCCAAATTCATTTGTTCCATTTAGATACCTCATTATTCTTTTCACTACCATAAGGTGATTTTCTCTTGGATTTACATAAAATATTACTACTATCCCAAAAGCTAATGCAATGTCTAATCTGCTATGAAAAACATACTATAACTTTCCAATAATAGACCTATACATTGTCTAATTTACTTCAATAGACTCATCATTCTTGGATAACTTGTGTCCTATTATCATTGGTGTATTGATAGGGTTGGAATCCTCTAAGCCAAATGTCTTGAGTAGCTCCTTGATATATTTTGATTGGGTCACAAATATTCTGTGTTTCAATTGATGTACTTGTAATCAAACAAAAATTTTTATTTCCCCAAACATTGACATTTCAAACTCATATATCATTTGATTAGAAAAATCTTTGCATAGTATATCTTTCCCTCAAAAGATTATATCATCCACAAAGATTTCTGATATTAGGATATCCTTACCCTTTTTACACTTGATGTACAAGTTATTGTTGTCATCAATCCTTTCAAATCCAATCTTTACTAGATATTTATGAAGTCTCTCATACCAAGCTCTAGAGGCTTGTTTCAAACCATAGAGAGCTTTATGTAGTTTGCAGACCATATCCTTGTTGTTCTCATGAACAAAACCCTCTGGTTATTCTATGTAGACTTCCTCTTCTAGTATACCATTAAGAAAAGATGACTTTACATCCATTTGGTAGACCTTGAAAACTTTATAGGTATGCAAGAAGAGTCCTAACTCCTCCCATTCTTGTAAAAAGTGGAAAATGTTTCCCCATAATCCAGTCCTTCTTGTACATAACCTTTGCAAACTAATCTAGCCTTATTTCTTATGAACTCATCATTTTCATCTAACTTGTTCCTAAACACCCACTTGGTTCCAATCACATTCTTATATGTTGGTCTTGGAACTAAAGTCCAAGTCTTATTCTTCTCAATCTTCTTTATCTCTTCTTCCATTGCTTTGCACCAATCATCATCTTGTAGTACATTATTTACTATTTTGGGTCCAATCTTTCTCAACAAACATGTTTCACTCCTTAGTCTATTCCATGTCATTGGTCTAGCCTCCTTGTCACCAATGATCTATTCTGTAGGGTGATGCCTTCTCACATACTTTGATAGCCTAGGTTTTATCCTTATTTCTATGCTTGGTCTTTCAACATCAGAGTCACCATGCACATTTCTATTAGGTAGCTTAGCATCTCTTTTGTGTTTATTAATTTTAGAATTAAAATGTGCATTGCCTTCATTTTTCAACTTGACATCTGAATGCAACTTGGCATTCAATGGCTGTGACTTGGAAAATACTAAAACTTGTTGCTAATTTCCAATTTGATTGGTAGCTTCTTCTTCATTAGTCATTCCTTCATAGAAGTACACAAAGGATTTGTATTCTTCTAGTTTCTTGATGGATTCATTATCTTGAACTTCTACATGCTCATCAAAGTTTACATTTTCACTCTCCACAACTTTGTTAGTGCTAGCATTTAAACACTTATAAGCTTTACTTCTAGTGGAGTATACAAGGAATATGCCTTGATCACTTTTTGCATCAAAATTTCCATTCCTAGGCTTTTTATGAATATAGCACTTACAACCAAATATTTTGGAATGCTTAACATTAGGTGAGTGACCATGTCGTAGTTCAAAATGTGTTGCATTAATACCTTTCTTGATTTGAACTTGATTGAGGGTATAGACTATTGTACTTACAACTTCTCTCCTATACTTTAGTGTAACATTCTTCTCCATCATTAAAGTTTTGGCACAGTCAATCACTGATCTATTTCTCCTTTCTACAATACCATTCTATGGGGGAGTTCTAGGTGCTGATGTTTTTCTTTTAATTCCTTTATAATTGTAGAACACCTCAAATACTTTTGATGTGAACTCACCTCCTCTATCTGATCTAAGGCATTTCAAGCTCTTTCCTGTTTCTTTCTCAACCCTAGCCAAGTACCACTTAAACATTTGGAATGCATTAGACTTTTTCTTTAAGAACATGACAATCATTCATTCTAGAGTAGTCATACACAAATAAAATTATGTATCTATCTCCTTTATAACTCTACACTTCTATTGGACCACACAAGTTAGTATGGGCTAACTCTAGTACTTCTTTGGAAGTATAAGTTTTGCTCTTGAAACTAGAATTTTTCATCTTCCCTAGCTGACATAGTTTGCACATTGTATTGTTAGGCATTTTTAGTTTTGGAAATCCTCTGACTTTCTTCATCTTAGAGCTATCAGATTTCCAAAATCCATCAGTGTTGTGCATTTGATTTTTGGATTTGATTGTGTGAACAAATTTTTTACATCAACATTTCTTCATCTTTTTGATGCCAATTAGATTATCAAGACACAAACTATTTGATGCAGGAGCATCTAGAGGTATAAGGGCAATCCTGTGTCACCCAAAAAAATGTAGTTAGACTTAGTTTCTATTTCATGTGTTTTCATTTATGGATACCTATTTGGGTCAAATAAAGGTTCCAACTCTCACAGTTCCACTATTAGTGTTCTAGGATAGAGTATTTGAACACCTTGGGATACATTTAAATGCCAAAAAAATTAGGAGTATGTAATTGGGCCATCACTTTGGTAAACTAGAAGGTGTAAATTGGCCATATGAATGTAATTGTAATTTAGAGCATTCCTAAAAAAGAATCAGGTCAAAAGGCCCCACGGTTTGAAAGTTATTGCAGTTTTTCGAGTTTTGGAGACCTCCTAAGAATGCTTCAAAGTCAGGTTAGGGGCATTAAATGACCTTGAAAAGGGCTGAAAAATGGGGGATGAGTGAAGCTGGTCCATAGGGCTATAGAGCACTTTTAGATCTTTCCAAAAATGTAAACGGTTCATCAATCGGAGCTACGGTTCAAAAGTTATGCCTCTCGAAAGTTCGGTTACCATTTCTGGATTCTTCTAGATTTGTGTCAACTTCTAACGTAGCTTCTGGAGCCTTCTATTTGGTCAATGGATTCCTACTAGCACTTTCTAGAATGTATTCCTAGTCCTTAACCCTCCAGCGTCTATTTAAGGACATTTCTGGCATTATAAAAGGCAGTTCAGAGTGGAGTTTGAGAGGAGGTACTAAAACGAAAAATTATCTCTAGTTTATTACTGTTGTAAGCCCTTAGGGCATGTTTTGAAGTCTATTTTCTTTGTACTGAATGTAATAGCATATTTAGATAGTTAATACAATATTCCCTTTCCTATTGTGTCCATTTTGTGCTTGGGTTCTATGCCCATCAAGTGGTATTAGAGCTGGTTTTCCCGAGTGTGTAGACAGAGTGCCGACTATGAGGCAGTTTCCACCAAGACTGTTTGGTTGTGGGTTCGAGTTAGGAGATGCCTCCATGAAGAGAGTGTGGTGGAAGGTCCAAAGCTATTAATCCTAAGGAGGTTAGAGCCCTCCAAAGGTAGGTACATGCATTGCAAGAGGAGCTCCGTAGAGGAACAAATGTTGCCGTAGGTAACGATAGTGAGGATGACAATGAAGAAGAAGAGATTGGACTAGAAGGGGAATTTGACAGAGAAGTTCTGAATTAGGTTGAGGAAAGGATTTTTAGGGCCATTACTAAGTTTGGGAAAAGACCTACAATCGAAGTGGGTGTATTTTCAAGAAATCTGAAACCAAATGAGTTGATTGATTGGATCAATGAACTAGAAGAATACTTTGAGTATGAGGATATAAGGGACCTAGATAGGGTTAAGTTTACAAAGGCCAAACTTAAAGGCCATGCCAAAATCTAGTGGCAAGAGGTTCAATTGGAAAGAAATAGAAGAGGAAAGGAGAAGATCACAAGGTGGGATCACATGGTGGACAAATTGAAGAAGCAGTTCATTCTTGTGGACTACGAGCTTGATTTGTTTAAGAAGATGCATGGGTTAAAGAAAACAGGAAGATTAGTCCAAGAATATACAGAGGATTTTTATCGACTCTTGATTAGAGCAGGGCATGTAGAAGCAAATAAGGAGAAGGTTGCTCATTATATCAGTGGGTTGCGACCTAGCATCCAGGAGGAATTAAGTCTGGTAAGAATGACCAGCGTTGAAGGGGCATACCAGTTTGCCCTACAAGTTGAAGAGAAGCTAAATAAGAGGTTTGAAGGGAGGTAAAGAGGGGGTGGTCAAGGAGGAAGGGGTAGTGGTAGGTCATCTAGAGGCCGTAATGAAACCCAAAAGAAAAATGAATATGTGGGTACTAGCAGGAACCAGAGGAATGAGGGTTTCAACCGCTCTCATGATCAAGACTTTGGAAATTAGAGAAGAAGAAGAAGAGGAAGTGGACAAGGAAGAGGAGGCTTCCATTGTACATATTTCCATTGTAATGAAGAAGGTCATCGTGACTTTGAATGCACTCAACGACAAGGAATGATAGATAGGAGAGCTAAGGGACAAGCTAGGGTTGCTCATGTGGATGAGGATGCATAATCATCACATTCAGAAGATGCAGAAAGAGGAGAGACCTTGGTAAATGAAAGGGTCCTACTAAGTGGTGAGATTGAACTAGGACAAAGGAGGATTTTGTTCTGTACCAAGTGCAAGTGTGAGGATAAATGTTGTGATGTGATCATTAATGGTGGTAGCACTGATAACTTGGTATCAAAGGAGATGGTCTCTAAGTTGAAGCTCAAGAGGGAGAAACACCCCCATCCCTATCGAATTGCTTGAGTGAAAGATGTAAGATCCTGGTAAGTGAAATTTTTTTAGTGAAATTCAAAATTGGGAGTTACCATGATGAAGTTCTCTGTGATGTTATTCCAATGGATGTTTGCCATCTATTGTTGGGTAGACTGTGGTAGTTTGATAGGCATGCAATACATGATGGTCATGCAAACACATACTCTCTAACAAAGGATGGAATTTGCCACAAACTGAAGCCCATGAAAAAGGAAGGCAAAAAGGTATGTAGCAGTGCTAGGATTTTTCTTGTTGATGGAAGAAAGTTTTTAGATGGCATGAAACATCAATGTATGCACTATGCTTTGATTCCTAGGAAAGATAAAGAAGGTAGTAGTGAAATACCACTTGAAGTTTCAGATTTACTAGGGGAGTTTGGAGATATTATCTTTGATAATGTTCTAAAAGGATTGCCACCAGTAAGGAAAATCAGTTATTAGATAGATTTAATCCTAGGAGCTAGTTTTCCTAACAAGGTTGCTCACAGGATGACTCCTACTGAAACATATGAGCTAAATAGATAGGTTTAGGAGCTATTGAGGAAGGGCTTGATTTGGGAGAGCCTAAGTCCATGTGTAGTACCTGCAGTACTCACACCAAAGAAGGATGGAGAGTGGAGGATGTGTACAAACTCTCGAGCTATAAATAGGATAACCATCAAGTACCGGTTTCCTTTGCCAAGGATGAATGATCTTATGGATTGCTTGAGTGGAGCTCAGTACTTCACAAAGATAGATCTCAAGAGTGGCTATCATCAGATATGGATATGAGAAGGAGATGAGTGGAAAACAACCTTCAAGACCAAGGAGGGTCTTTATGAGTGGTTATTCATGCCCTTTGGATTGACGAACGCTCCAAGCACCTTCATGCGGCTTATGAATGAGGTACTTAAGAAGTTCTTGGGAAAAACTTTTATTGTCTATTTGGATGATATTTTAATTTTCAGCAAGACTTAGGAAGAACATTTATTGCATATTCATAGTGTCTTTGAAAGGTTAAGGGAAGAGAAACTGTTAATTAATTTGAAGAAGTGTATTTTTACAAAAAGGGAGTTAGTTTATTTGGGGTTTTCTATATCACCTGATGGTGTAAAAATGGATTTAGAGAAGGTAAAAGCCATCTTGGAATGGCCTACTCCAAGGTTTGCTACTGAGGTAAGATCATTTCATGGTCTAGTTAGTTTTTACAGGAAGTTCATTAAGAATTTCAGTGGCATGTATGCACCCCTGACTGACACAATAAGAGGGGATAGAAAAGAATTCAAATGGACCGTGACAGCCGTAAGAAGTTTTGAATTACTGAAGAAGAAGGTGACAGAACAACTTGTGTTGGCACTTCCAATTTTTAGAAAGGTGTTCTAGGTGGATTGTGATGCTAGTGATAGCGCTATTGGGGCTGTATTAAGCCAAGAAGGTAAGCCTATTGCATATTTTAGTGAAAAATTGAATGATGCAAAGAAGACGTATTCTATTTATGATCAAGAGTTCCATGCAATAGTTCAGGCCTTAAAGAAATGGAGGCATTATTTGTTCCCAAAGGAATTTGTTTTGTATACTGATCACCAGGCATTACAGTACCTAAATAGCGAAGGTAAATTGAATCAGAGGCATATGAAGTGGGTAGAGTTCTTGCAAAGCTATACATTTGTGTTGAAGCATAGAAGTGGAAAATCTAATAGGGTTGTAGATGCACTAAGTAGGAGACAATTGTTTCTTACAGTAATGCAAGTTGAAGTAGTTGGGTTTGATGAACTCAAGAATCTATACCCCGATGATCCTAATTTTGCTAAAGCATGGAAAGCTTGTAAAGAGATTGTTGCTATAGACAGAACTAAGTGGTTGGACTGTTTGATTCAGGATGGCATGTTGTTTAGGGGTAGTCAATTATGCATTCCAAGGAGTTCCATGAGGGAAAATTTGATTAAGGAGAAACACAGTGGAGGGATGGCAGGACATTTTGGTCAAGATAAAACCATTGCCATTCTTAGAGAACATTATTTTTGACCTCAGATTTCATAGGATGTGAAGAAGTTTGTACAGAATTGTCAGATTTTTCAAGTGGCTAAGGGGTTTAGTCACAATATTGGACTATATTAGCCATTGCCTGTTCCATCAAAGCCATGGGAGGACATAAGTATGGATTTTTTTCTTGGATTGCCAAGGACACAAAGGGGTAATGACTCATTATTTGTGGTGGTTGATAGGTTCTCCAAAATGGCACATTTCATTCCATGCCACAAAACTCATGATGCTATCCATATTGCAAACTTATCTTTTAGAGAGGTGGTGAGACTACATGGTCTCCCAAGGAGTATAGTTTCTAACAGAGACACTAAATTTGTGGGGTATTTCTGGAGGACATTGTGGAAGAAATTGAAAATAGACTTGAAATTTAGTTCCACACATCACCCGTAGACTGACGAACAAACAGAAGTGGTAAACAGGAGTCTGGGAAATTTCTTGAGATGTTTAGTTGGGGATAAGCCCAAGGGATGGGATTTGATTCTACAAAAAGTAGAGTTTTCTTACAATAACTCTATAAATAGGAGTACAAGTAATCACCATTCCAAATTGTATATGGAAGTAGCCCAAGGACTGCACCAGAATTGAGGAAGATAGAACAAGGGGAGAGGACAAGTGCTAAAGCTGAGGAATTTGCTGAACATATCAAGCATCTACATAAGGAGGTTCAAGAACACATTACCAAGATGAATCAAGAGTACAAAGCTAGGGCTGATCAAAGGAGAAGACATAAGGAATTCCAAGTAGGGGATCTAGTCATGCTGCACTTACGAAAAGAAAGATTTCCTACCGGTACTTACAACAAGCTGAAAATAAAGAAATTTGGCCCCTGTAAAATTCTAAAGAAACATGACTCAGGAAATGCATATGAGGTGGAGCTACCAGATGGTATTCACATTTCTCCTATTTTCAACATTGAAAACTTAATAGAGTATCATCATGATGATGCAGATGAGGAGCTGGTGTTAGAGCCATGTTCGATTCCTACTTCTAAGAAGGAGGAGATAGAAGACATTCTAGATCATCGTGTGGGTAGGAGTACTAGAAATAGGCAGCATGAAGAGTATTTGGTCAAGTGTAAAGGACGGTTGATAGAGGACTCAACTTGGATTTCAGCAGCTAAGGTTTCCCATTTGGGATTTCATCTACCATTCATAAAGTGACAGGGTCACTTTTCAATCTACCTTGGGTGTCTGATGTAGGAGCATCTAGAGGTATAAGGGCAATCCTATGTTGCCCAAAAAAATGTACTTAGACTTAGTTTTTGTTTCATGTGTTTTCATTTTTGGATACCCATTTGGGTCAAATAAAAGTTCCAACTCTCATAGTTCCACTATCAGTGTTCTAGGATAGAGTATTTGAACACCTTGGGATATGTGTAAATATAAAAAAAAAGGAGTATGTAATTGGGCCATCATTTTGGTAAACTAGAAGGTGTAAATTGGCTAGATGAATGTAATTGTAATTTAGAGCATTCCAGAAAAAGAATCAGGTCAAAAGGCCCCACGGTTTTAAAGTTATCGCAGTTTTTCAAGTTTTGGAGACCTCCTAAGAATGCTTCAAAGTCAAGTTAGGGGCATTAAATGACCTTGAAAAGGGCCAAAAAATTTGGGATGAGCAAAGATGGTCCATAGGGCTATAGAGTGCTTTGAGAGCTTTTTGAAAATGTAAACGGTTCGTCAATCAGAGCTACGGTTCAAAAGTTATGCCTCTCAAAAGTTCGATTACTGTTTCTAGATTCTTCTAGATTTGCGTCAACTTCTAACATAGCTTATGGAGCCTTCTATTTGGTTAGTGGATGCCTACTAGCACTTTGTAGAATGTATTCCTAGTCCTTAACCCTTCGAGGTCTATTTAAGGACATTTCTGGCATTGTAAAAGGCAGTTCGGAGTGGAGTTTGAGAGGAGGTACTAAAAGGAGAAATTATCTCCAGTTTATTACTGTTGTAAGCCCTTAGGGCATGTTTTGAAGTCTATTTTCTTTGTACTGAATGTAATAGCATATTTATATAGTTAATACAATATTCCCTTTCCTATTGTGTCCATTCTGTGCTTGGGTTCTGTTCTTATCACTATTATGCCATAGTTACACATCATCAAATATTATAACAAAATAAGCATAATCTTCCACATCTAGGTAAATCAAGTTACTCCTAGTCTAGTCACCCTTTCCTATCAGATTTCGATCAATGTCATAGATTTTGGTAGCTTTGTTTCCAAATTCTACTTTGCATCCTACATTGCCTAATTGTGACACACTCAATAGATTGCAGTTTAGACCTTCAACATAATATGCATTATCACATGATATTTTCTCTGTAAATTTAATTTTACTTTTCATTTGATTAGACATGGAGCATCATTTCCAAATCTAACACTATTACCATCATATTGAGTAAAGGTAAGAAACTTACTTTTGTCTCTAGTCATGTGATGAGAGCATCCACTATCTATGGTCCACTTGTCATTCCTATTTACATAGGTTACCACTACTGTTGCCTCATCTTCATTTGATTCATCTTTCATGGATACATAGACTACTTCATCATCATTTTCATCAAAGTCATCTTCTTCAATAATGTAGCATTCTTTGCCTTTGTCCTTGTAATCTTTGCTATCATGTTCTCTTCTATTCTTGTACTTGTTTCCTTCTTTGTAGTTCTTTTGTGGACATCTTGCAAGAATTTGACCTACTTCATTGCAATTGAAACAAATGATAGGAAGCTTACATTTGAATTTACCTTTTCCTCTATGAAATCTTCTAGCAAGTAATGCTTCCAATTGTTCTACATCCTCCTCATCTATGTTGCTATCATTGGATGCATATTTGATCTTTCTTTTCTTCTTCTTTGGCTTCACTTCTTTTGTATCCTTCAACAATAGCTTGGCCTTGAAAGTATATTCAATGTTCTTAGGTCTACATTTATCAAAGTTAGATAACTCAAATGTAGTAAGCCTACCCACTATACCTTCAAGAGTGAGTTTGGTTCCTGGTATGCATCTTAGTTCTTGGATGGTAGATATTCTAATAGCATAAATGGAGAGCAAGGTTCTTTAAACTTTGCTATTAATAGTTTCATCATCTAGAACACCATTAGCACTTCTTATTGCACTTACTACTTATTTTATCCTAGATGCATAATAGGCAATGTTCTCACCTTCCTCCATTCTCGTTTCATCAAAATTTTCTCTAAGTCTTTCTCTTTTTTCTCTTTGGACATTCTAATCTCATTCATAGATATTTGACAAGGCTTCCCACATCTAGAATGCAGATGTATATCCTTTGATGTCATCAAACTCAGCATAATTGAGAGCACAGGCAATCTCCAACATAGCTTGATTATGTGCCTTCTTTTTCTTCATGGCTTCTATAGTGAGGACACCAGCTAGATCAACATGTTCTAACATGATTATTGTTTGTGCATGATCACCTATAGATCCAAGGTGTAGCTTTATCAAACTTTACCATGTTGCAAAGTTATCCTTGTTGAGCTTGGGAACTTCTCTCTTAGGCATCTTGATCTTTCCTTCTTCTAGTACCTTTAAACTAAATCAGCAGATGGCTCTAATACCAATTTTTAGAAATGCTTTAGAATAACTGAGAGGGGGGTGAATTAGTTATTCAATGTCTAAAAGTATAGTGATCCCATTCAAACTAACCATGCATACAAGATAAACTTTCTTCTAAGAAAGTTACTGATAAATCAACATGCAGAAATCAAACACATGAAATCAACACATAACACAGTGATTTACATGGAAATTAAATTTGGGAAAACTATCAGTAACATGCTACCTTGTTTCTCACCCTTTTGAAGTGATGCCTCATGAAAGGCCTACTCTGTTAAAAGCTACAACACACTATTAAATGTGACCTTGTTAGGAGTGTGCCTGGTTAAAGGACTTTAGAAAATTTAACTTGGAATGTCACCCTGTTAAAGGACTTTAGAACATTCAACTTGGAATGTCACCCTATTAAAGGATTTTGCAATGGCTGTTAGGCCAACCTAAGTCCACAAGATTTTTCCTCAACTTGATACAATTGCAAGAGAGTTCCAACTAAGGGCTTTTGACTTGATATAATTCACAACTTAACTTGCAAAATTTAGATCACAATTCAGCTCAATATTTGCCTGGCCTTCAATCTTTGCAACTTTGACAACTTTTCCTCCTTTCAAGCTCTTTCTCCTTGAGTCTTCTTTCTCATTATGCCAATGCAATCTCCTCTCTGTGGTCACTTATCAAAATAGAGTCTCTATGCTCTATTCTTTCTTCTCTGTGCCTTCTTCTTGACACTTCACATTACAACCAACCTCTTTCTAACCATACTCTTCTTCGATTCTCTAACATGTGACTTCTTATGTAGAAGTTTAGAATGATTCCACTTTATTCTTCCCACTCTTGGGTTTGAATTTGTTTGATAAGATATAATGTATCTTTCCCTCCATTTTGTTTCTTCTAAAAATATCATGTGGAATCCACCTATATTTATCTAAAAATAGTTAACATAAAATTTTGTGCCTCTAATTTAACCTTCTTATCTTCCACTTGGTTCACAAAATTCAAGGTAACAACCTTATTGACTCAGATATAGAAAATTTTTAACTTTTCAAATAATGCAGTAGCTCAACATTATTAAAATATTGGTGCTTGGCACATACTGTGTTACTTGACACCTTCTATAGATTCAATCAAAATCCACTAGATTTTACTGATGCTTGGCACCTATTATATTTTCACTATTTGACACTTGAACTTTTCTTGGCATCTAATATTTGCTCAATACTTGAACACTTTTCCTTGGCACACACTAGATTTTACTTTTTCTTGGCACTAATTGAAAAAATCTGCTTTGGACAAACTAACTTGCTCGACACCCAATAATGAATTTAGTTAAGCTTTGCAGACAACCTTGTTGCAACTTATTCTTCTAATGTTTCTAAGTGTGAACAACCTCCGTATCTTTAACTATGCTAACAATACATCATTTTACCATTGTCTTAACTTATCCTTGTACTTCATTACAACATCATAACTCAACCTTTCCCTTAGGTTCTTTTGTTACTTCTTATGGATTAACTCCTCCTCATCAATCAATTAGTTGGTAGTACTTAGATCTTATAAGCAATTATCATTCTAGCAAATAGTAGGTTTGACATCAGTGACAAAAAAATGATTGAAAATATTTTTTATCAACAGTCTCCTTTTTTCAATATCTTCAACAATGATCTTTTCAACCATATTTCAACAATATATACATAATTTTTAGTTAATAGAGGATGAATGATATTATTCCTCCTAGGAGACAATATAGTTTTTTTTTGAGACCTTTAGACATTGGCATCCCCCATACAATATGCACTTTGAATTACACTGTAAATAATGTACATGAGAGCTCAAATTTAATAACATGTGCTCATATATTATTTTTATTCAATTTTGTAGAGATTGCCATCTATTACTGTAGATGCTTAAAATCATCCCAAAATACTATATTAATTTATTTAATATTGCCTGTGACATTGTAATTAATTATTAATTAATTAATTATATTTTTCACATTCTTCTACTTATTTAATTAAATTAATTTAATTAAATAAGTTCATTCTCCTAAGTATTTAAATTTAATTTAAATACTTCTAGCGTTAATATGTTAAATATATTTAACACATGATCCTCCATGATCCCCTTTTTAATTAAATCTTATTTATTTAAATCCCCACATCTCAAAAATTCTTCTAAACCTATGATTAAATTAAATTCTATTTAATTTAGTCTTAAGCCTAGCCTACACCCATCATTTTCATCCTTCTAAGTCTATTCCTCACTTAAATGTCTTAATCACCTTGCTAATCCCCCTCATTAGCCTAAGTGTGTGCTCACACATGTGTGAGAAGGCATGCTTCCACACTCCTCTTGCACTCTTGTCTCTAACTCTTCTTCTCAAATTTTCTCACACATGTGTGAGAAAACATTGAATATTTGACCACTTGCATGGCTTGCATGTCACCTATGTGGCACCTACATGGATGCCACCTCACCAAGCCCTCCCTCAATCCTATAAATAGAGGCCTTGTCTCAAGCATTTCACATCTCCCATATTTGCATTTTTATCAAGACATTTTGAGTTTTGAGTTTTCATGCTAGAGGTTTTATAGTGATTTCTAGGTTTCATGCTAACTCTTGGTAGCTAGTTTTTAGATGGTATTTGCATTATTAGTCTAGTTTGATTATGTATTTGCATCTCGATTTCACTTGCATGTTAGTGTAGCTTGCACATTTAGTGTAGTTTCTTTTGTTGCATTTCACATCTTCACCTTGAATGCTTTTGAACATGGCTTTTTTCGATAGCCATTATTTAAGGTGTTCTCCATTTCATATATCTTAGGTTCATAGTTTCATTATCACTCACATTTGCACATCCACCTTCAAGAGATTCAAAATTTAGTTGTGTTTGGGAGACCACACCAAACATACCTCCAATCTTAGCACACCAACAAGGCCTCTCATGGGTGCCTTTGTCGGTTGCTGTGAGTTGCAAAACTCAAGCAAGCATTAGTTAAGTTTATTTTATTTTGATGAGTATTTGATGCATGTTTGATTTAAAACTAATATTTCTTGTTGATTCATGCTCCCTATAGGTCACTTCTTTTAATATACATTTAAGCATGGCTAATGGGACCCATGTCCCTGATTTCATCTAAAAATCTACAAGAAAAACCTCACTTAGTCACCAAAAAACTACACATTGTCATCTATGTCAGCCACAACATCATCTACATTTGTCGTCTACGCAAACCATTGTCTACGCAAACCATTGTCTATGCAACACTAGCATCTACAAGAACTAGTGTCTCCACTATAGTTAAAAAAATGCTTATTCTAATCACTAGAAAATCCTATTTTAGTATCTGGTTAGGTATCCATTCTATCATCTAAGTTTTCCACATTGTCATCTATGAATATTATTCTGTCATCTACATGTATCGAATAGTCATATACATTTTTAAACTGTCATTTGCATATTTGGCATCTCTATAATTTAGTCTATCATCTATGTTTGACAAACAAAAAAATCTGACCGTGAAACCATACCCTATAGTCCTTTGTCATTTGTGTTTAGTGTTTTTGTGTTTTAGTGTCTATGCATTTTATCGTCCACATGGATTGGCATCTACACCTGTTGGCAGAGTTGTGAAACTTTTTCAATTATATTTTGCTAACTGGTGGTTTGCAAAATTTTTCTAATGATTTTTCATGCAGAGGATTAACCTTAAAAAACTTAATACAAACCAATAGTGATTTTCATCACTAAGGAAAATTTGTACTAATTTTTATCACTTTAGATTTAGGAGTTAATGAACTTGTATGACTAATCACTTTCTTTTGAATGTATGATGCAAATTAATCAACAAACCCTAAACACACTCTTGAGTGCCTAAAGGAAAACTTTTTTGAATGCTCACACTTTTGTTCGAATGCATGTTTAGGGTAGTGAACATTTGGACTTGGTGCTTAAAAAGAACTCACACTCTCTTGAATTCCTTAAGGGATAATGAACATGTATGCATAAGGTAGCAAACATTTGGACTTGGTGCTTAAAAAGAATTCATACCCGCTTGAATGCCTTAAATGATAATTGACATGTATGCCTAGGCTAGAAAACCTTTGTAATTGGTGCTTAAAATGAAGTCACAAACTCTTGAATGACTTAAAGGAAATTGATTTCATTTTTAGCATTTTGTTTACGCATGCTCAATTTACTTTCTTGTTGACAAATCCACATTTTTGTTTATGTTGGCAACATTTCAAGTTGGAAAGAACCTTGTATACTTTAATCTCGAGTGTCTTCAAAGTAGATAGAAAACTTAAAGCTTCATTAGGAAAATAAAAAGTGTCTTTTAAACCCCAAGGCCACTTACATATTCTATCTCCTTGCACCTTTTGGTGATCTTGGTTGCACAAGAAATAAGTGGTCTTACTTTTTTTTTTTAGGAGGCCTGCTTGGAAATTTTATCACTCCTAGGGATGGCGTCAATTTTAGTATTCTGGCAAAGTATAAATAGTGGGAGGTGAATTGAAAGACACCTCTCTTAGAAGTAAAATATTGTCACTCTTGGCTAAGCCCCAAAGAACTTTATACTTTTGAGAAGTGGAGGAGGAGATTTCGGTTACCATCTCCCCCGGCTGTGTGGCAATATTTTCTTTCATTTACAAATTTGGGCCTCATGTACCTTGAGTATATCGAGGATGCCCCTTTAGATAAGCCTTGTTCATCCTAGTGACAACCTTATTAGGATTGTTAGCATGTTTAGTGTGCTTGTTCAAACATTCAAAACCAAAGCCAAACATCAAACAAGTTCTAAAATGAGTGAAATTATGAGGTAACCTTTTATGAAGTGAAATAGTGGTAAGTGAGGTTTTCTTGACTCACAATCATTTTTAGTGGTCCTACATTGAGTCTACATTTGAAATTGGTTGAGTCTAGTTACAACTTGTTGCAAAGTTTTTGGTGCTTGAAATTTGGGTCTTGTTTTATTCCTGCCATGACTGATAAAGTCAAACAAGTCAAACATAAGAAAGTGAAATTGTCCAAACCACCCATCTACAAGGAAAGGAAGAACCTAACACATGATGACAAAAAATTCTGATACACTATCAAAGACATCCAAAAGGAAGAAGCTAGACAAGACTGTTATGATAGAATTGAATATAATAGAAAACTATGAAATTGGTCTACCTTCCTAGGAGTGAACCCAAGGTTTTTGTTTCTAGTGGATAAGGATTGAGTTACTGAATAAGTGACCATAATATCTTCCATTTTCCATATCTACCTCCATTTTCCAAATTTCTAGTATTCCATTCTCAAATTTTCTTCTAAAGAGCTTGAACCTTAAAACATCTTTTGAAATTGCAACACTACACCTTTTATCCATAAGTAAATATTTATCCTAATTACACTTACTTATTTGGGATCACAAGTGCATCTCCAAATAGTGAGTAATTAGTTTAGTGTCCTATCTTTCCTTGACTATCTTTGGTAGGAGAAATATACTCTTATCCTCTAATCACACTTTGTTTGCTAAATCAAGGTCTTTTGTTCACATTGGATAGTTGGCCCTTTTATGACATAAGGATTAATAGCTCTCATCCCCGTTTTATCTTTCTTCCATAATTTTCCACCCATTGATTTGGTCACTATTGTATGGTACACACACAATCAGATAGGTTCACATTTAATCCCATGTCATGTTTGTTAGAATCATTGAGGCAATCCAAGATAGAGAATCCTTTTCCTCCACACACAACTTCATTAGGTGGCACACTTCCCTCTAGTTTTAATCTTGGCATGCCCAACTTAACATCCATGCAAGAACTAGAAGATCCCTTCTGTAACACAACTTTGGGAGGTAATGATGAAGAAGTATACCAAGATGAAGATCCTATTGACCCTAACAATATCCCTAATGATGTTAGGTAATTCCTTATGGATCCTTATAATTTGGAAATAATGGAGAAATCCATTAGGGAAAACAAGACTTAGATATTCATAAATTTGATCAAAGATGGTGTTAATGTTCCCATGAGCTTTGATGAGAGTGTTTAGATAAATTACAAAAGGTGGTGCTCCCGTATTGCCAACTTCAAACATAGCTCCAACAGCTAGCAAAGGGAAGGAAACCATGGTAACAACTAGTGCTATGCCTACATCTAGAACTTCAACACAATCAACATTACAATTGAGTGTAGAACATATTCAACAAATCATTAGTGCTATACCCAATGTTACCATACAGGTAAATATTCCACAATCCACCTTGACAGGTCCAACTGTGGGTTGCTTCAACATTGGGCAAGTGCCTACTCAACCAATGGCAATTCCAACACAACCAATGTACTCATCTTATTTGCAAGTGCCAACAAGTATGGTAAAGACATCCATGCCAATTCCAACAATTGCATATCCATACATTGGCCAAAGTGGAGTGTTTCCACCATCTCAAACTACATTTGGAACTCCCTACAATTTAAGAAGTGGATTTATGAACTCCCAACAATCACAGGAGAAACCAAACCAATATTTGGCCCAATAATTCTAAGAATTGCAAAATTTGGTCCTCAACATGAACAATAAGGGGGTGAAGGATTTCTTTTTTGAGGAAATTTGTCCTTTTCCATTTGATAAATCCATCCATATTGTGCCATTTCAACCAAGTTTTGAAATTCCTAAATTGGAAAAGTATATGGGAAAGACATGCCCCATCACACATCTCAAGGAATTTTCCATTTTGTGTCAAGAAGTAGCCTATAGTGACAATCATCTTAAGAGGCTCTTTGCATGAATTCTTGGAGGCCCCGTACTAGAGTGGTTAATGAATTTACCTAAGGGCTCCTTTACTTCATCCAATGATTTAACAAGAAATTTTATAGCACAATATTCTTACAACATTGAAAATCATGCCTCATTGAGTGATTTGTGCAACACCAAGAAACGAAATGGTGAAACATGCCAACTTCCTACAATGATGGAGACATCTTTCTAATCGTATGACATATAAAATTGAGGATTCCCATCTTGTTGATATATTTATCAAGAACTTGATACTAGAGATGTCTTTCCACATGAAGATGGCTAGCCCCAAAGACTTTGCCACCTTAGTCAAGAAGGGTAAGAACAGTGAAAGTGGACTTTTGGAAAAAGGTACCAATAAGCATTATAGTTCATCATCCTCACACAATGAGGCAAACAACAATAGCAAACCCAAATTCTGGTCCAAGAACAAAGGTGTCACACATGATGGTGTCACTAATGTCAAAAATCTTCAAGGAAGAAACAACAAAAACTATCACAATCAAAGCAACAACAATTTGAATCATGACAATCAAGGCAATCAACAATCTTGTAATCAAACACAATTTTTTTCATGCAACAACAACAATGCCAATTACAATCATGACTATGATCAAATTAGGAAGTTCACTAACTTTCATGAATCCTTGGATGCCATCTTTCAAAAATTAGTGGATCACAATTTGATGGTATTTCTTAACACACTTCTTTTTGATGAAAATTAGCCAAAATCCAAGTGGTATAGGGAAAATGAATATTGCAAATACCACTGCATCAAAGGACATGACACCAACAAGTGTATCACGCTCAAAGTATTTATTCAAAATCTTGTTGATGATGGGGAAATTGAGGTAGAAGGAGGTCTAACCTCTAAAAATGATAAATTGAAGATATTCCAAAAGCCATTTCCTAATCACAACAATGATAACAACAATACCAATAGTGTGAATCAAGCTTCCACATCAAATGCATTACCTTATGATTATTCTACTAGCCACATATTAGGATTTGACTCCTTGTGTGGTAAAATAGAAATGAATGATATATGTGGTTCTGACTCCATGTGTGGTCGCATTGAAGAGGTAGATTCTCATGTGAATACCCTTGTCCTACAAGTAGCTGATTGTGATACAACCACTCGATGAGGAAGAATCATTTTGCAAGCTACCACTCCCAACAACACTAATCCATCAATTCCACATGTGCCTGCTATGCCATCCACCTCATAAAGGCCTAATTTTAATTATGATGTATTATCCCAGCTAGGTGAGACTCCTGCACAAATATCCATTCTCAAGCTCCTTACCACATGACCCAACCATAAAGAGATCTTGGAGAAGGCTCTTTTAGAATCTCATGTTCCTAAAAATATTAATGCCTCTCAATTCACTACCATGATTGGAAACCTTGCCACCCAACAACACCTTGTCTCCATAGATAAAGATTTCCACGGTCCTAATCCACACCATAATATGTTGCTCCACATTGAAGTCCTTATATAGTGACATAAAATAAAAAGAGTCCTTATAGATAATGGATCTAGTTTGAACCTTTGTACATTGAAAATGATTTGTTTCTTGGGACTTCCAGAGGACTTCCTAGATGTCTATAAAAGGATCACAATAAAAGCATATGATGAAAGGGAAAGAGAATCAAAATGAGTTATCATGTTACCTCTAAAGGTTGGGCCAGCCATCATAAATACTGAATGCCATGTCCTAGACTTGGATTTTCCATATAACATCTTGCTTGGTAGACCATGGATACATACACTAAAAGTGATACCATCTACATATCATTAATGCTTGAAATTTCCTCACCAAGGAAGAGAGGTCACAATCCCAAGAGATCCTAAATCTTTTACATTTTGTAAAAGATTGGAAGGTGCACCAGAAATTTTTTGTCTAATCAATGAATTTGCTAAGGTTTTTGATAAGATAAACATGTTTTAAGGGGTCCTGAAACCCATAAGTTTTACAAAAAAAAGGCTGATAATAAGCCAAAGAAGCCCAGCCAAAATAAAGGTCCAACAGCTAAGAAAAAGCCCAAAGGTCTAGCCCAAAACAAAGGCCCACAGAAAGGCCAGAAAACAAACAAACTAAAATAGACTAGAGAAAGCTTGTCCAAAAGCCAAAAGCCAGGAAGATGAAAAGACAAAAGACAAAAACTAGTCTTCAGTTATCTTCTCCATTTCTTGCATAGTCTGAGCTGCCTCGACTATCTTTTGCCGCTCCTTTGCCATTTGATCCTGGACCTTCTCCATGCCCTGATCCATACTGGTGAGTGTACTATTTGTGGCCTTGTCATTATCTGGCCTGGCCTTATCCCTGTTCTATCCTCCCTCCTCCACCAGCAAGCCCCTATCCTTAAGTTTACTAAGAAGGGATTGGATGTTGTCATTCATCAAACTTAGGAGAGAAATCATCTGACTTGCCAGGTTGTGGTTGCAGTTTTCAAGATTTCTTAATCTCCTTTCATTTAAGCTTTCTCTGTTATCCTGGTCCTCCTGGCTATCATTACCTATCTTATTCTTAATAATTTCCATCTGGGAAACCCTTTCTCTAACTTCCTCCAGCTCATGGAAGAACCATTTGATTGATCTAAAGTTGTCAATCATACTACTGCGGGCATTATTTAGAAGGTTCATTCTAGTCTCCCTTGCATTGTCTAAGATAGCCAGGATAGCAGGGTCTATGAGCTCGTTGAGCCTAGGCTGCTCCAGGTTGTCCACCAAGATCTGAGGGTTCATAACTTCCCTAAAAATCCCCATAGTAGTAGTCCTCACATTGAAATTTTTCCATGCCTTTATCCTATTTTGACCTGCACTTCCCCCTCGTTCTCACCAGTGATGACATTCACCTTTTCCTCTGAAGGAGGCTGTGACTGGACAGGGGAGAGGGGAAGAGGAGTAGCATCCATCCTCTGATTTCTAGTCTCCTCAACTCTCACTACCTCCCTCTTCCATTTTTTCCCTGGTTTCTCCTCTTCCAACTCCTCCTTCGATACTTTGTCAAAATCTTTCGTATCCATTTCCTCCTCCTCCTCAGCATAACCCTCTTTAGCTTGAGCTTGGCCATGATCCGTAGGGCTTTTCGTGCTGGGAGTTGTAGTTGTGGATAGTTTCTTGGCTTGACCTTTTTTCTTCTTTCCTAAGGAAACATTCTCCTCCTCCGAGCTAATGCTCTCAATGTCATCAGAGTCAGAAGAAAAGCTAGAGCTGCCTTTGTCAACATCCTCAACTTGAGCAAAATTTTTGCATATAGACTGAGCTTTGAAATGCTCATGGATGAGGAGCAATAATCCCTCATGCAAAGCATGGTTAACAATGGCTTTCTTCTTAAAACTAGAGATTTCCTTGTTCATAGAAGTGAGAAGGTAAAAGGGAATGGAAATTCTTTTCTTATGACAAAAATGATTTAAATTCACAAAATGGTGAGTTTTGACCCAATCAAACCTAGGGTCTAGGGTAACATAATCAATGAGGGCAAATAAAACATACCTCTAGAACTTCTTTATAGTCTCCATCACATAGAAAGACTCTTTCTTTTCTAGCTTGTTCATCTCTTCAGAATTTTTCATGAACTCCTTGATTGCATTGGACGAAAGTTTCTTGTCCCTATAGAATTTGAAACCCTCCATTGGGATACTAGTGACCTCCGCAACCACGTCCTCAGTGATTTGGAATGAAACCCCATTCACCTTGACCTTTCCATTGTTCCATGAGTTTACCATGCTGTTGGTGACCCCAGCATCAAAACCATGGAGTTTCTCAAAAAAATTCGCAACCCCACCCTTTTCCAATTTTTTCCAGACTTTGCCCATATTCTTCCACTTCTCCACATCACCCGTTGGCTCCTTGCTGCTCTATTCTCCAGTCATGATGTCCACTTTTTCTTCAACAATTCTCATGAGCCTCAATCTCTAAAAAAATTTTCTAGCCAAGATTTTGGCTCTATTTCTATTATTGGGTTCATGATCATTTGCCTCTCTGATACAATAGTGAGTGAAAATGATAACGATTCTCCAAATGTGTTGAAACGATGGAGAAAATCCCTTGAGATTATGAGAACCAAGAAACTTATTATTGCTCATACCAACATTCATTCTTTCTTTATTAAAAATGATTACAGTTAGATTGACCTGTACTTCTGTGGATTTTCTCCAGCTCGATTAGTGACTTAGCCTCCATCGGAATATCTTTTCCAGAATGCCAGATCATCTCTTTGTCTGCTCCCACCCCTTTGTTAGAAAACCAGTCAACAACTGGGTTTGCCTCTCTAAACGCATGAGTGACGTGGACCTTCTCAAATTTTGTGAGGGTGGCACGTGTCTCATCAATTATATTTGAAATCGACCACAAGGGAGGGGAGATACCTTTAATATTGTTAATTATGTTTTTGGAGTCCCCTTCAAGCCAAAGTTTGGAAACTCTAGCTTCAAAAGCCAGCTTTACCACCCTGCACGCAGCTCTGGCTTTGGCCAAATGGTTGGTTTGGGTTCCAAGTGGGAGAGAAAAGGCCACAATCGCCTCCCCAAAACTATTTCTTATAATTCCACCAATTCTAGAGGGGCCAGGGTTTCCCTTAGAAGTGCCATTGAAGTTGGCTTTTGACCATCCTTCCGAGGGTAGATTCCATCTGGCATCCTATCTTTTGGGATCCCTGTCTTTTTCTTTAACTGTCTTCTTGTCCCCTATATCAACTTCCCCCTCCTTCATCACTTAAAGGTTTTCTTTTATGTTTTTTAAAATCTTCCTTCCTAGAATTATTGCCAGCTCCTCTCTATCCCTGAAAATTCTATTGTTCCTTTCCTTCCAGATGCTCCAACAGAAGTGAGGCAAAAACTAGACATAATTATCCTATCGGTCTGCAATTTTATAGAGGCTTTTCTAATGACTAAAAAAGTTGATAAGGTTATCTAGCCAGCACCAGAGAATCTCCAATTCTTGATTAAGAGAATTTCACACCTCCCTAGCAAAGTCACATTGAATGAAGATATGATTTCCTAACTTAGACTAGTTTTTACAGAGCAAGCATCTGCTGGGCATAACATGGCCTCTCTTCATGAGATTATCTTGTATTAGGATTTTTTCTGAAGGGCCAGCCAATAAAATATGTTGATCTTAGGAGTGAGGCCCATGAGCCAAGAATCCGCCCAAGGGGGTTTCTCCTTTAAATCCTAGAGAGAGCTGTAGCCAGAAGCAACGAAATAACTTCCATTGGGATTATCCCTCCAAACCAGCTTATCCTTATTATTACTAGGGATCAAAGTGTTAAGCATAGTCATTATTGATTTCAAGTCTTCAAAAATGAGGGAAAGGTCTCTCCATTCCTAACCAACCCTATAATTGCTTACTTTAAACCCATAAAGCTCCATGCATTCTTGCATCCATCTCTCAAAAACTGGGTTGCTAGAAAGTGGGCCTTAACATAACCACCTGTCAGACCAAAACTAAATATCCTCCCCATTGCCTAGTTCCCAAGAGACCCTTGCCTTAGCCAGGTCCCTGGCCTTCAGGATACCATACCAAATAGTCAACCCTTTAGGGATGTCCTCATTGAATAAAGTAAAATGAAGAGAGGGTCTTCTGAGGTATTTATTTTCCAAAACGTCTCTCCATTCACCAGATTTTTTTTGCAAGAAGCGCCTTATTGAGATGGGTAAGATTTCTGATGCCCAGACCTCTATACCTCTTGGGGAGGTAGACCTTCTCCTAGGCAACAAGAGGGTACCTTTTCTTTCCTTCAAGTCCAGTCCATAGAAAGTCTCTTTGGATTTTCTCTGTTTTCTTTGCAAATTTCACAAGAATTCCAAAAAGGCTCAGAGCATAAATGGGGAGGTTTTGAAGAGTGGATTTGACCAGTAGACATTTCCTAGCCTGGCTGAGAGAGGCACCTTTCCATCCAACCATCTTCTTGTTGAATCTGTCCAGTATACCATTCTAGAAAGAGTCAAGGGGAGAGGAGCCCAAGGGGAGCCCTAGATAGGATGAAGGGAGAGAGCCCACCCCACAACCAAGGATTCTGGAAATTTTTCTTTGTCTTACATCAAGGGTGTTAACAAAGAAGGTCGAGCTTTTTTTCTAGTTAATCAACTGACCAGTCCCTCTGGAGTAAGTATCAAGAACCTCTTTCAAAGTCTTAGCTTCTTTCATAGAAGCTTCCCCCCCATAATAGTGTCATCCACAAATTGCTGGTGAGTGAAGGGGAGATTTATTAAAGAAAGCTTTATCCCTATAAGACTTCCATCATACTTTTTATGTTCAATAAGCCTCCCAATGCAATCAGCTAAAATAATGAAGAGGATAGGTGATAGGAGGTCTCCCTGCCTGAGACCTCTAGAAGGTTTAAATAAATCAGAGGGGGCTCCATTAATCAGAACAGCAAGAGAGGAGGTAGACACCAATTGAGAAATGAGTTTACATGAGTTTTCTAAGATTATACCTAAGCCTCTCACCATAATAGAATCACCTTCCACAATAGTACCAGAGATGATGCAATGCAAGCACTTTGGAAACACCAAAAAATTCCAATCATCTTTGAGGCACCAAGAAAATAAAACTACCATCCAAATTCTCTATACTCCATAAGGTCACTCAAGGCTAAACTCACTTTCAAAAAGACTACAATGAGATTTACAACTATTCAATTCATTACACAAACCCAACTCTTCATATAAGATTGAATTCCAACTTCTTCTCCCATGTATCAATAAAGATTTCATACACCCAACCTTGGCACAGCATGGTATTAACAACTCTAACTTTCCAAACATTAATAGGGACCTAAAACCATCCCAACATAATCCAAACAAAACCAAAATAGTGATTAGATTCACTATTATCAATCACAGACCAAAATGCAACACTCAATCCTTATTCCACATAAAATAACCAAGAGTGGAATTTGAGGCTCTAAGGCTTCTCAACACCAAAGAAGGTTAAAGGAAACTCCAATATGACAAAAATAAGGTGTATCAATGATTGGAACCCCTGCACACAACATATAATGCAAATTGACACAATAGACCTAGGAGACAATTAGGTCTCTCAACACAGTTTTTCACCAACAACTTAAATTTGTTACAAAGGACTTGGCAATCTAAGATTAGTTTTGGACACGCTTTTCCAAGTACTACAAGACTCCAAAGTTTCAACACTCCACTCCACTCCAACATACCCTAACCCCTACCTTGCACATAGGACTAATTAGCAAATTTAGGCATGGTTCACAAAGAAAAGACCAAGAAATGGGTTCATGGATTCCATTTTTCAACTCCAAAGTGTTCTTCCAAGTTAGATACATATTTTTTTCTAATTTACCAAGCCCTCAACTCCACTTTTTTTCATTAGTCAACCAAAACACTCAATCTAGGTCTAATACATGGGTCTTATTAGACCTAGGGCTTGGTCCCATTAATTCCTACTACAACCTCCTATCCCCTAACCTTTAAAATCTGAAAAGCATTGCCCTAGCTTACCACATGCAAGTTTGGAAGAATTTCTAACTATGGGAATTTAAACTAGGGCCATTTCTTTGGCCAAACCCTAGGTTCAAGGGTTTCATAGGGCAATGAGAAAGAAAATTTGATAACTTTCCAATGAAAACTGATCTCTCCTTCAAACCACCTCCAAAATTCTAAAAAATGGATACTCTGAAAACAACAACCTTTCAACTTGAAAAATCTATACTGTACGGCCAAAAATAGTCACATAATGCTGGAATAGTAGGTTTTTTATTAGATCCTGGAAGCAAAAAACATGTGAGACTCCTTCTATGCCTCTAGTTCAAGTGAATAGGGCCTATAAAGGCTATAACAATCAGTTTTATCTGACCAAAAGTGGTTTTTGTAGTTATTTGCAAAAGTTGTCATATTGTTGCAAGAGTTGCTAATGCAACTTTGCAATTTTTTGCACTTTTTGATATTTCAACTAACTTTAAACCTAAACAAATTCCAATCATTCCAAATGGTTATTCTAAGACTCAAAATCTCTAAACCAACCTTAAAAACAAAAAAAAATCAAGATTCCACCTTTGGACCAATTGATGCCCAAGTTCATATTATCACCTTGGGGTCTTGTGTCCATTACAATGGTGGATGGCCTTGGGGAGGTTTTTTTATCAATCCTAAGGCCTTATTACATTTCTTAAAACAAACTATTTGATTAAGTGCTCTGACCGTTCTCGTCTGCATAAAAGAAACTCCAGTCTTTGGTGTATTGTGAAGTGAGGGATCAAAACCATATGCCTTGAGGTCCTTTTCTGACATCCATGCCACATCTACTATTGGTTGTCATTTCCATTTTACAATGTACTCATAGTAAGTCCTTCTCCTGGTCTACTTGCTAATCCTTTTATCTTAAATGGCTTTTGCAATGGTTTTAGGCTTTGATGGAATGTTCCTTTCCAATTCTTCCTTGAGATATGCTATAGTACCTACATCAACATCATCTACAATAACACCCTTAAAAGCATATAGGTCAAATACATTAAAGATAGGTGAAAAATTAGTATCACAAGTCAAATTAGTTTGATAGACATTATTACCACACTTTTTCACTATTTTAAAAGGACCAGTTTTCTTCATCTACATTTTGGTATGCAATTTCTTTGGAAGTCTGGTCTTATTGAGGTGAATCATCACCATATCCCCCACCTTAAATTGGAGTTCTCTTCTTTTTTTATCTACTTGTTATTTATACTTTTTGGAAACATCTTGCAATATGTCTTGTACCTGTTGGTGGACTTCTCTCATTACCTCTACAAAATCCTCAACTTGTGCACTTCTTCTTTCCATGTCCTTGAATTCCCTAAGTTCCAAAGTGCCCCTTGGATGAGTGCCATAAAAAATCTAAAATGGTGTTAAACTGGTACTTCTATTGATGGAATCATTGAAGGCAAATTCTGCTTGAGGTAAGACACAATCCTAAGAAGCACCGTGTTTTTTAGAAAGACACCTTAGCATATTTTCCAATGATCTATTGACTTCCTCAGTTTGCCCATCTAATTGAGGGTGATAGGTAGATGAAAAACACAAGCTAGTGCCTAGTTTTCTCCATAATGTCCTCCAAAAAGCCCCAAAAACTTAGGGTCTCTATTTGATATGATGGATAAAGGAAAACCATGAAGCCTAACAACTTCCTTGAAGAACAAGCCTACTACATGGGAGGCATCATGAGTGGTTTTACAAGCCATGAAATGAGCCATTTTGGAAAAACTATCCACAACTACAAAAATACTATTATAACCTAATTTGGTTCTTGGTAGACCAACAATAAAAGTCCATACTCACTGAGTCCCAAGGTTTATGAGGTATTGGGAGTGGGGTGTAAAGTCCCACATTTGATGAGTCTCCTTTTGCTTGTTGGAAAATTAGACACTCCTCAACATATCTCCTAATATCAGTTTGCAACCTTGGCCAATAATAAAACCTTCTAACCTACTCCAAAGTTTTATCTACCTCAAAATGTCTTGTTAAACTACCACAATGCTTTTCTTTTATGATATTCTCCTTAATGGATCCCTTGGGAACACAAAGCTGACTCCCCTTAAACAAAAGATCTTGTTGCAAGATATACTCACCAAAATCAGTATGGTACCTTTCACCCATGGATTTACAAACTTGGTAGGCTTCCTTGAAGTCTTCATCTTGCTCATACATGTCATTCATTACATGGATTCCAATGCTTTCCAACTAGATTTCCTAAATGGTTAGATTTCTCCTGCTAAGTGCATCAATAGTTTTATTAGTTTCTCCTATTTTATGCTTAATAGTAAAGGTATAGGCTTGTAGAAATTCAATCCATTTCATATGCCTATGATTCAACTTTTCCTGTCTATTCAAGAAACTCAAAGCATGATTATCAGTATATATAACAAATTCTTTAGGCAACAAGTAATGTCTCCATTTTCTAAGGGACTACACCATAACATAGAGGTCAAGATCATAGGTTGAATATTTTTTCTTAGCTTCATTAAGATTCTCACTGAAAAAGGCCATAGGCCTAACCTCCTAACTTAAAACTCATCCAATTGCCTTATTGCTTGCATCATATTATATTTTAAACAATTTATAGAAGTCAGTGAGCACCAAGACTGGTTGGTCTACAATTTTTCTTTTCAAACATTCAAAGGAATCATTTGCCTCCTTAGTCCAAGAAAATAAACATTTCTTTCCTCCTTTAATTGTATCTATCATTGGGGCACACACAACACTGAAGTTTCTTATATTTTTTTTATAGAAACTACACATGCCATGAAATTTTTTTTACCTCTGATAGAGTGGTGGGTGGTGGCCAGTTAAGGATGGCTTCTACCTTGGAAGGATCCATCTTTAGTTCTCCTCCTGATATCACAAAGCCCAAAAAGATTAGTTCATGCTGCAAAAAAAGAACATTTTCCCAAATTTATCATCAATTTCTCTTCATGAAGCTTATTGAAAACCAAATCAATGTGCCTTAAGTGCTCATCTCTATCCTTGCTAAATATTAAAATTTCATCTAAGTACACCACAACAAACTTGTTCAAGAAAGGTTTCAAGACTTCATTCATTAGCCTCATAAAGCTACTAGGTGCATTTGACAAGCCAAAAGGCATTACAAGCCATTCATGCAATCCTTCTAAGGTTTTGAATGCTATTTTCCATTCATCTCCACCCTTGATTCTAATTTGATGGTATCCACTTTTAAGGTCCACCTTTGAATAGACAGTTGCCTTCCCCAAATAGTCCAAAAGATCCTCTATTCTTGGCATATCAAACCTATATCTAATGGTTATCCTATTGATTTCCCTTGAATCCATACATAACCTCCAAGTACCATCTTTTTTTGGAGCTAGGATAGTAGGGATTTCACATGGGCTTATACTTTTCCTAATGAACCCCTTGGCTAGTGGATCTTCAATTTGCCTTGCTACCTCTTCATTCTGCTTCGGGATCATCTTATAGGCTGCCTTATTTGGAAGTGTAGCCCCTAGGATGAAGTCAATATAGTGGCTAATATCTCTTTGAGGAGGTAAAGTCTCTAGTTGGCTACCTACAACTATTCCCTTGTATTTGTCTAATAAATCCCTTACCTCCTTAAGCCCAAGATTGTTGATCTTGGGTGGATCTTGTGATGGTTTAATGGAATGCTTTTGAGGTCTAAAAACCAATGCATAGTAGGGTGTATCCTTCTCCTTAGTGACTCTCATAAATTATTTTTCTCCCACTAACATTACTCCATTTGTAATTAGGCTTCCATTATCAGGAAATGGTGGCATGGTGTATTCAATCCCATCCTTGGTTATGGTGTAGATGTTTGTTTCACCATCATGTTTTGCACATACATCATATTTCCATGGCCTTCCAAGAAGCAAATGGAATGCATCAATCTCTACCACATCACATAAGACCTTGTCATGATACTCTCCTATCTTAAATTCTACCCACACCTACTCATTGATGAGGGTTTGCTTATCTTTTGTTAGCCATGACACCTTGTAGGGGCAAGGATGAGGGTTTGTTGTGAGTTTCAAATTTTCTACCATTTACCTATAGGCCACATTATCTGAGGATCCAAAATCTACTATAACTCTGTAGACCTTGTTGTTCACTTTGCATAAAGTTTTTAACAAATTTTTCCTTTGTGGGGATTCTGCAGTTGTAGGGGCTTTAATCAACATTCTTCACATCATCAAGGATTCTCCATGCTTTGGAATTGCATGCCTTGAAGTGGCTGATTGGTAAGAAGAGATACTTTGACTATCCTCTTCTTTTGTCAACTAAATTCTCCTATCCCCTTGCTTGTTTTTTTTAGGGCATCTAAAGGATTGATGTCCTACCTGATTACAAGTGAAGCATTTTCCTGTAAACACACTAAGCCCCCTTCCACTATATCTTCCTGTACCATTGGCTCTCCTACCCCTAAAAAACCCTCTATTGGTGGACTCCCCATCAACATTTGATCCATTAGACTCTTCCTAATTTTTGTTGATGGATCCCCTTCCATTGAACCTACCACTACCCCTATTACTATTGCCTCTACTCCTACTGCTTGTTTCACCTTTCCTCTTATGCTTTTCTTCAATTTTTAAACCCATGTTAAAGAATTGATGTACTAAACCCAAAGTAATCAAAGTTAGTTCATCTTGAATACTATATTTTAAACCATTCACATACCTTTCAAGTTTTTGCTTCTCTATCTTAGACACCTTGGCTCTATGGGTAAGATTGTGAAATTCTTGAGTGTAAGATTTTACAACTTTTTGTGTGCCAACACCTCATAATCCTCTAGTATGAATTGATTTCTTATCTCTTCCTTCATCTTCTTCCATGTAGAAATCTACTCCTTGCCCTTATTCAATCTTTCATTTTGCAAAAAAATCCACCAACTCAAGGCAGGGACTTTGAGTTTTTCCTTGGCAATCCTAACCGTTTGATTTTCATGGGTCTTATCACATTCAAAGTGATTATCTAAGGCTTCAATCTAGTCCATGCATATATTAGAATCCAACTTACCATAAAAAGTGGGTAAGTCTCCTCCTTTCTTTCCAACCCTCTCCAATGTAGCAAGGAAATGCCTTTGATCTGTAGGGATGTTCTCTTGCTCCTCATTCCCTCCTATTTCCTTAGGCTCTGATTCATCATCACTCCCTTTTCTCATCTTGTTCTTGAGTCTATCCAACTCCCTCTTTATGGTCCTATTCTCTTCCCTGACCACCCTACTCTTTGCCATTTGTTCCTTGACTAGCTTGGCTAGTTCTATATTTTTGATCCTCAACGAGATCTTCCTCTCAAGATCCTCACCTTTAGACATTGTGTCTTCAACAAATAAAAGTGGCTTTGATACCACTTGATGTAGAGTAAGCACTTTGGAAGCACCAAACAATTCCAAGCACCTTTGAGGCACCAAGCAAATCAAACTACCATCCAAATTCTCTATACTCCACAAGCTCACTCAAGGCTTGACTCACTTTCAGAAGGAGTACACTGAAATTTACAACTATTCAATTGGTTACAAAAAATCAACTCTTCATATAAGACTGAATTCCAACTTCTTCTCCTTTGTATCAATCAAGATCTCATACACCCAACCTTGGCACATCGTGGTATTAGAAACTCCAACTTTCCTAACATCAATAGAGACCTAAAACCATCCCAACACAATCCAAAAAAAAATCAAAATAGTGATCAGATTCACTATTATCAATCATAGACCAGAATGTAGCACTCAATCCTTATTCCACACAAAATAACCAAGAGTGGAATTTGAGGCTTTAAGGCTTCTCAGCACCAAAGAAGGTTAAAGAAAACTCCACTATGACCAAAATAAGGTGTATCAATGATTGGAACCCACGCACACAACCTATAATGCAAACTAACACAATAGACCTAGGAGGCAATTAGGTCTCTCAACAAATTTTTTCACCAACAACTTAAATTTTTTACAAAGAACTTGGCAATACAAGACTAGTTTTGGACACCCTTTCCCAAGTACTATAAGACTCCAAAGTTTCAAATCTTCTCTCCACTCTAGCATACCCTAACCCCTACCTTGCACAAAGGCCTAATTAGTAAATTTAGGCATGGTTCACAAAGAAAAGACCAAAAAATGGGTTCATGGATTCCATTCTTCAACTACAAAGTGTTTTCTAGGTTACATAAAGATGTTTTTCTAATTTACCAAGGCCTCAACTCCTCTTCTTTTCATTAATCAACCAAAACATTCAATCTAGGTCTAATACATGGGTCTTATTAGATCTAGGGCTTGCTCCCATTAATTTCTACTACAACCTCTTGTCCCCAAATCTTCAAAATCTAAAAATGCATTACCCTAGCTTTCCCCATGCAAGTTTGGAAGAATTTTCAACTATGGGAATTCAAACTAGGGCCATTTCTTTGGCCAAACCCTAGGTTCAAGGGTTTCATAGGGCAGCGAGAAAGAAAATTTGATAACTTTCCAATGAAAACTGATCTCTCCTTCAAACCACCTCCAAAACTCTTAAAAATGGATACTCTAACTAAACAATTCAAAAAAACAACCTTTCAACTTGAAAAATCTGTACTGTATAGCCAAAAATAGTCATAGAATTTTGGAACAATAGGTTTTCTATTAGATCTTGGGAGAAAAAATATGTGAGACTCCTTCTATGCCTCTAATTAGAGTGCATAGGGCCTATAAAGGCTATTACAATCAGTTTTAACTAGCTAGAAGTGGTTTTTGCAGTTATTTGCAAAAATGCAACTTTGCAATTTTTTGCACTTTTTGATATTTCAACTAACTTCAAACCTAAATGAATTCCAATCATTCCAAACAGTTATTCTAAGACTCAAAATCTCTAAACCAACCTAAAAAAAGAAAAATAAATCAAGATTCCACCTTTGGAACAATTGATGCCCAAGTTCATATTATCATCTTGGTGTCTTGTGTCCATTACAATGGTGGATGGCCTTGAGGAGATTTTTTATCAATCCTTAGGCCTTATTACATTGACTAAAAAAAACTATTTGATTAGGTTCTCTGCACCAAGAGACAGCCAATAATGATTCCAATTCCCACAAAAGAAAAGAGAAGGTTGATGATACTAAAGTTAACACTGTAGGATAGAAGGTTACTTTTGTTGATTTAGGAATGGGAGAGGATAAGTTTGAAAATTCCTTGTGTGTTGGACAACTACCACTCACGCTATGTTCCTTTCGAAAACCTTCATAGTTAGCACCTTCTAGAAATAAGGATACTATGCAAGTTAGCAAGAAAACATTTAAACATTGGGGTTCACTTAGTGATGAGCACATGAAATCTAATATACTAGATTGGCTATATTTTGATGAAAAAGATGAACCTGTGGAGTTCCCCAAGGATAAATATGTTAAGGCCCCTCCCATTGTCAAAAAATGGGATATCATGTTACCAGCCTTGGACCAAAAGAAAATGGAATTAGACAACCTCTTGAGACTAATAGCTATTCTAAAGGATGTGGTTTGGGTTCCCTCAAACCTAAGGTGACCTTTGCTGACAACTATTTGGTTGAACTTGATTTTGAGACTAAAGAGGAGGAATTCTTTGAAGTGCCCTTCCAATACATTGAGGATGACCCAGATAACTATGTCCATGCCATTGCCATAGCTGACCTTTCATCCACTGACCTACTCTCACCATCCCCGACATGATAGACTAGGACCTTCAAGATACACCACTAGTTCTCGATATCTATAAGTCTAATGAGGTAGTGATGGAACTCTTTGGCCTCAAGAATCTCCAAGATTACAAACATGAGATCCAATACAATGAGGAAGCCTACTTTGGTATCCAAGTCAAATCTCTTAGTTGCAAAAGTGAAAAAGAAAATAAAAATGGAAAATTAAAAGAAACATCCTCTAGTGAAAACTCTTTTTAGTTGCAAGAGTGAAAAAGAAAATTAAAATGGAAAAATAAAAGAAACATCCTCTAGTGAAAAATCTTTTAGGGAACTTTTGGATGAAGAAAAAGATAAAATAAAGGATGCATCTATTGGTGAAAACCTCTTAGAGGTGCCAGAAGAGGGAGAGCTTGACTTTCCATTTAGATCTTTGCCACCAAAAAAGTAATCTATTTTGAATGAGGACATGATTCTAGTCAATTTGTGAATAAAGAATAATCTACAAATCACCTACATTGCCGCTACCTTAAGTCTTGAAGAACAAAAAGAAATCACTGAATTCTTGAAAAAGGGTAAAATCAATTTTGCATCGACATACAAAGACATGCTTGGTTTAGACACAGATTTGGTTGCACATCATTTGATAGTAGATCCCAAGATTAAACCAGTAAAGCAAAAGTTGCACAAGATGCATCCTAAGGTAGCACTTTTAGTCAAAGAAAAATTGTAGAAAATGTTAGAGGCAAAGTTCATCCACCCAATTGATTATCCTGAGTGGGTCTCCAATAATTTTCCTATAGGGAAAGCATCCGGGGGCATCCATGTTTGTTTAGATTTTTGAGATTTAAATCTCGCATGTCCTAAGGATGATTTTTCACTTTCTAAAATAGACATCATAGTGGATTTGACTATTGGACATGAGATGTTGTCTTTGATGGATGGATTTTTTGGTTACAACCAAATCAAAATTGTAGAAGAAGATCAACATAAAACAATATTTACCACCCTATGGGGAAACTTTTGTTATCATGTCATGCCTTTTGGCTTGAAAATTTCTGGCACCACTTATCAACGTGCAATGACTACCATATTCCATGATTTTCTACATGTCATAATGGAGGACTATGTTGATGACATCCTAGGAAAATCAAAGACAAGAGAGTCTCACATTGATGTTCTCACCACCATTTTTGAAAGGTTGGAGAAATATAAAGTGTGTCTTAATCCAAAGAAGTGTATTTTTGGGGTCAAATTAGGAAAATTGCTATGCTACATTGTGTCAAGAAGAGGTATTGAGATAGATCCCGCAAAGTGAAAGCTATCATTGATATGCCTCGACCTACCACATTGAAACAACTCTGCAATTTTTAAGGAAAGTTACAATCCATTAGGATATTTGTGTCACAATTAGTAGATAAAGTCCATCCACTTCAGCATTTTCTTTGCAAGGGAAACAAGTTTTAATGGGATTGTCTATGCCAAAAAGCATTTGAACAAATTAAGACATATTTGGCTAATCCTCCAATTTTAGTCCCTCCAGTTGTAAGACGACCATTGATTCTATACATTTCAGCTACTTTATTTTCCCTAGGAGCACTTTTGGCATAATTAGATGACAATGGGAATGAGCGAGCTATATACTACCTCAATTGAACACTAGTTGGCTATGAGTTGAACTACATTTCCATTGAGCGAGCATGTTTGGTTGTAGTCTTTTGTACGTAGAAGCTACACAATTATATGCTTAATTATACTATACACCTCATTGCCAAGATAGATCCACTCAAATATTTGCTATCAAAAGCCTCCCTCACTAGTCGAGCAACAAAATGGGTCTTAATTTTAAGTGAATTCGACATTGTTTACAAGGATCGTAAGGCCATTAAAGGACAAGTAATTGTAGACTAGCTTGTTGAAGCTCCTCTTCAAGGTGACCAGCCCATTGTAGAAGATTTTCTATATTACACCATTATGACTATGTGATCTATAAATGGATCTAGACTAATTACAATATTGAATGCTTAAACAATAATCAAATTAGTAGAAGTCTTAATACATTTACACATAGATGAATTTAAGCACTAAAACTTTCAAGTGAGAAACAAAATTGAGATAGAAGAAGATAGAAAGTGCAAACAAAGTTTGATTATGGAGTTTGCCACAAATGTGACTCTGTCTCTGGGTTGGCTCCAATAGAGTATGAACGATCTGATTAATCTCCAAAAATAAATTACAATTATGCACCAAGACAATTTCTTCTAGCTCTTTGACAACATAACAATTCTTTGAAGTACAAAAATGGCTCCAAAATATCTCCTAGAAAAATCTCCCTAATCCTTCAAAACTTCACCACCTGGATCAATTGAATGCCTATCAAGACCTTTTTCCATTTTGTGTTTTTGAAAATGACCTACCCCCCTCTTTTTATAGATAAAATTGGCCCAAATTGGCCCAAAACCAATTAATTCAATAATAGGCCATAAAAAAACTACTACATTTTGTAATTAACCCCCTTGCCAAATTACATTTTTAGCATTATATAGATTTTAGGGGTTAAAACATTTAACAAATTACAAAAAACCTATTTTAAGGGTGGCTCGGCATTTAGTCAAAGCTTAAATATCAAATAAGCCATAAACATATCAAACTATGCACATAGTGCAATGGTGCTCCTGATTTTAGCTTGGCCGATCGGTCGGGGGTTCTAACCCTGAAGGGGACCTTTTACCAAGGATAGTGGTAGTGCTTAAACTTAAATAGGAAATTTGTTATATGTTTCTTAAAAATAGTGTGTGGTCTAGTGGTATAGAGGAAAAGTAGGAAATGGGAGATCAAGGTTCAAACCTCCTCAACCAATTTTTAAAACAACCAATATCACATGAAGGAGCCATGTGGCACTATTTTATTTGCACACATCTTTAACACATGTCATCACCTGAGTTGCTGATATCATGATGATGTCATCACTATTACATTTTGCCTTCAAAATTTAAATTGTCATAACTTCTTCATACGAGCTTTCTTTTTGAAGAAATGAACACCATTGGAAAGCTTTCATTGAGCTCTTCATTTTGAAATCCATTGTTGACCACTTTTGAGAAGGTCTAATTTTGCCTCTTATCTAGCCCTCTAGTCTACCTATTGACTAGAACTTTGACTGAGTGTAACTTCTACATTCAAACTCCAATTTTGTCCATTGAAATTGTGTTGGAATCAGGACGTTGAGATCTTTTTGATAGTGCAAATTCAGGAGAGAAATAAAACACTTCAATTTTCACTAAAAATATCCACTGGATCACTATGGCCCCTAGTACACCATGGAAATTATTTTTTGATGGATCTTTTACACAAAAGGGATTGGGGGTAGGAATTTTGTTTGTAACACCACAAGGGGATCTCATTCCTAAGTCTTATAAAGTCTCATTCTCTTGCACAAACAACATAGCTAAGTATGAAGGCTTAGTCATAGGGCTGCGTCAAGCTATTAGATGGAATATCAAAAGTGTTCTTGTCTTTGGAGACTCCAAATATGAGAAATTTTTTCCCTACCATAGGATAGTTGAGGATCTTAAGCAACACTTTGCAGAGATTGTTTTTTAGCATATTCCAAGGGCTAATAATAAAGTAGTAGATTCCATGGCTACTATTGCCTCCATGATCGCCATGCCTAAGTATAGTCCTAAATGTGAGTTTCTTGTTGAGAATCTTTTTACTCCTATTTATGAGCAAACTGATTTAGAGTCGGTGTGTGAGATTGTTGGTCCTGAGTCTCCATGGTATGTCAACATTTTTGCCTATTTCTATCACAAAAGAATTCCCATAGCCCTCACAACAAGTCAAAGCAAAACCTTCATCTGTCGCACTGCCCAATATACCATTCTAGGTGACACTTTGATGCAACCCACCTCCGATGTCTCAATTTAGATGAAGCCCAAACGGTGTTAGAAGAGGTTCACCAAGGGATTTGTGGTGCCCACTCTAGTGGCCTTACATTAGCAAAAAAGCTTCTTAGGACAAGTTACTATTGGCCAACAATGGAAGAAGATACATATTGTTTTGTGAAGAGATGTGTTTCTTGTTAGTAGCATGGTGATTTGATACATGCTCCTACCCAAGACCTTCAACCCACCATTACCCCATGGCCCTTTTCCTAATAGAGATTAGATCTTGTTGGTTGAGTATACCCTAATTTTGCAAACGGACACAAGTACATTATTTCTACCATTGAGTATTTCACAAAGTGGGTTGAGGCCATTCCATTAACCTATACAACTGAAAAATAGATTTTGAAGTTCACCTTGAACTACATCATTTGTCATTTTAGTATAGCTCAAGATATTATGACTAATAATGGAACCCCTTTCAAAAATCAAGAGGTTGCCACATTGTGTAGGAAATTCAAAATTATCTAGCATTTTTCCACCAAATACTACCCCTAAGGCAATGCCCAAGCTGAAGCTACCAATAAAACCATTTTGAAAATCCTAAAGAAAACTATTGATGTAGCTGGCCATGATTGACACCTCCAAATTGCTCCTGCCCTTTGGGCCTATCACACCTCCATCTGTACCCCCATAGGAGCCACCTTATTTTCCCTTGTTTATGGTTCTAAAGCCATCTTACCCATCAAAATTGAGCTTCCTTCCCTCAGAATCTCTCTCAAGAATCTGATGTCCAAAGAAGAATACCGAGTTGCTCATTTGCAAGAGCTGCAACTCCTCGATGAGAGATGCTTCAATGCCCTAAACCACCTCCTTATGTATCAAAATTTCCTTCAGCTTCAATCACAAGAAAGTCAAACCACAAGAATTTGAAGTGGGTGACTTAGTTTTACAACATAATATGAGGAATTTCTAGAACCATGAAAAGAAATGAAAATTTGAGGCTAATTGGGTAGGTCCATTATCATTATAGCCAAATATGGTTTTGGGGCATATTAAATTGCTACTCTAGAGGGAGATCCACTCCCTGAGCCTATAAATATCTAGCATCACAAGTGGTTCTATGCTTGAGCCTTGTAGTTCCTGTATAGTGCTTATATAGTATTGCAAAAATCCAAAAAAATTCAAAAATCAAAAAATCAAAAAAATCTAGAAACAATTCATAAAATGTTCCTAAAGAAAAGCCTAAAAAGAAGAAAATGTTCTTGAAAAAAGTATTGTTTGATACATTGTCTATAAGGCTCATTTCGCTTCACCTCATTCCACCATTCCATTTCCCTTTATGCAAAGTTGCATCTAGCTTTTTGCTTGCCATACATCCAATAAAAGACCTCTTGTCCATGAGGCTCCACTTCACTTCCATCTTTTGAAAGACCTCTAGTCTACCAAGCATTTTTCTATCAAGTGTTTGTTCCAATCCCATTACATTGAGATTTTTCACAATAGTGAGCACACTAGGACTTACACAAAATCACCATTTGAGACTTAATGATTCAAGAAAATTATTCACTTTAGAGCCCTTGCCAAAAACACACAATTTTATGATCATTGACATTAAACTTGACACATTATTATAGGATGAATCCTTCCTACATGTGACATTGTGGCATTCACTTCTAGACCTAAGGTTCTTGGCAGGAACTATGGACTGAATGACTACTTGGTCATGAGGTCTCTTTTTGGTTGATTTCATTTTGTATATTAGTGGAAGCCTTTTATGGTGCACCTTGATCTTCCATATTTTAGTCATACCTGAATGGCTGTCATTGACTACATGTGTTTTTGTGGTATGATCTTTTTTTTGAGGCTTTATTTCATATGTTTTAGTTTTAGGTTATGTTAATGCATTATGCAATGGGGGCAACGGGTTAGCTCACTTTCCACCAAAGATCGCTAAAAAGACTTTGGGTGTGCCCAGACCTCTCCATCATGTATACAACATTTGATCCATCATGACTATGCAATCTATACCTATTGTCCTAAAGTCTCTCTATTTTTGTGCATCTAGTCCATGCAAAAGAGCCTTGACATTTATGCTTCTATAGCATATAATGCATAAACTCTTTTGAAAAATCAAAATAAGGTGTGCTCTCCATAAAAACAAAACTAAATCTCTTGATATCATGTAGCATAGGGTTTCATTTGAGTCATGCTTGAGACAAGGGTCCTATTTATTCCCCCCCCCCCCCTCTTATGCTACGCTACTAGGTTTCTATGAGTGATAGTTTTGATAGATATTCATCCATTAGTTCATCTTCATTAGGTTGCATTCATTAGTTCATCTTCATTAGGTTGCATTTATTTTCATTTTAGGTTGCATTCATTAGTGTTTATTAGGCATTTTTGTTCATTTTATTAAGTTTCATCATTAGTTCATTACATTAGTTACATGCATCCATTTTAGTCATCATATCTAGTGGCATATATATCATAATCACATTGCATAATATATATAGTGCATCCATACATGTAAAATAAAACAATGCATACATCTAATAATTTCCAGCAAAACTATATCACACACATGTTAGGCATCATATATGTATCATAAAGAACATCACATCACATCACATCCTACATCACAAGTGTTAGTATCCACATCACAGATATCATATGCATCACATAATCCATACACATATAGGGCCATTGAATCATGTCATGTATATATCAAAAAAAATGTCTATATAGTTTGTATACAAAAAATCATGTAGTGTCATGTAATACAAATGCATCATCAAAAACTTGTTGTATCTATACATATCTGTCAAAAATTGATCACTATACAAAATTTGGTAGTTGGCTATGAAGGCCTTGCCCCCCTTGTGTCACCTCCTCGAGGAGGTTGTCTCTGACCCACAAACTACTCAGATCTAGCTCTGCCTCCAGTGGTCCATGAGCTGGAACCCCTCTCAAAATCTAGCCATTGCTGATCAACAAGCACAACATCATGATATAATGACCTATAGTAAGCCACCTCCTATACCATCTATGTCTTTTACCAACTGGCTGAGATGGTCTCTTGCATGACCGCAATGCTGGCCTCAAGCTATACCATCTATCTAGCTATGTCTCACTGTCGACAGTACTCATCGATCTGTGCTTGATGGGTCTCTCGCTTAGCGTGCAGTGAGGCCACCTCCCCTTGGAATCTCTCTAGCTTTACTAGCTCCTTTGCATCTGCATGGACCTCCATGTAAGAAAACTCTCTAACATCCACCTATGCTTGTAAGGTTGCTAGAGCCTCCTGCGCACTATTCTCTTTGGTGCTCTATACCTACAACTCTTCCTGTATGACTGTCAAGGCTTGTTGTATGCTCTCTTCTTAGGCCTTCTCTATCTAGGCTACACCTTGGAGGTGGGCTACCTCTACTCAAAGACTATCCCTCTTAGTCCTAACCATGTTTGAGTCCTTTTCTAGTGCCTATCCTTGTATCTATGCCTACATTTGTGGAGGTGCCTATGGTGCTACCCATTTGGTGGTGTTTGTATTAGCAATGGCCTTGTACCCCTCCTCACACTAGCTTTGCACCCATGTGGTCCCTACTATGCCCCATGTTCTAAAGGTGGCATCATAGCCATCTATCCACCATCCCCTGCACTATCATCATCACCCCATGCTTTCTTTACCAATGGAGATGCCCCATGCATTGTAAGTCTAACCCACTGGTGTGCTGCCCACCACTATGTGTATGTCAGTATGACTCCTGCATCCCCTCGGTCCTGCCCATGCACCTAGGGCACTGCTGCCATCCCTAGCCAAGAACCCCATGCTAGTTGTAGTGTAGTCCTATGATCCCATAAGCGGCCTACTCCTGAGAGATAATAGGATATGGAACTCTATCCAACACTGTATCTTGGATGCTCCCAAACTATCACCACATTCGAGAAGGCATCTAGCACATGATGACATGCATAGAGTGTCCAATAATCTAGTAGTCTTTCTATGTGAAGGGAAGGTACATATGATCCTCCATGTCATCCTCCCCGCCTGCTATGAGCACTGCACCCCATTTCTCTACCCCATCATATAATGTCCATTCAAACATTATGATCTTGTCTAAGTAGCATTGCTAGAATCCCATAGACTCTATAAAGGTGTACTAGATGGGAGGCTAGTATCTGCAAGAAAATGGCTTGTCAAACTACTTAGTCTCCTACCTGATGATGGGACGTATCACCCCAATGTGCTCCCAGGAAAAAACCATCAGAAAAGTCAATCCAGGTCCCATAATCTATCGTGTTTGATATGCACACATGTGCAAATTGTGGTACAACTCTGCTAGGATAGTTTGACCTAAGCAGTAGACCTCGTCATCATTTTGTAAAAGGATGCTTAACACCTATGCCCAATTAATAGGAAAGTTGTGTCCAATGTGATCTGGTAGCATCTGCTAGATCACAGAGGCTATATATACTGCTAGGCTTGGTAGTCTCTACTCCAACACTCCTCTCCATTATAGCCATGATCTCTAGATATGCAACCTCTGCTATCATTTTCTGAAGTACTCTCTCAAGAAAGGGTCTGATCACTCCAACACATATTTCGGGTATGCTCCTCAAATCAACACTCACAAAATTTTCCACACATTTAGTAGTGTGACTATAGCCTCTCATGTTGGCAAATAGAAGCTCCTCATGGGTGTGTACTAATGTTCATTGAGTGTCGATAGTTGTGCTGAGAAGTCCCTCAGGTTGAGCCACTCATGTATGTGCTCCAAATCACATAGTTGCACATGTCCCCAATCTGTGTCAGTTAGCCACTCCTATAGCACCATGGTCAGTAGGTAGTGCTCCTTTGACCTAAACATCGCTATGTCCTCCTATAGCATAGACATGTAGAGAGTCAGTCCTTTTAGCCTATGGCATCCCTAGAATGGGGCATCTTCCCTTATCCTCTACTAATTTGTCCCAATCAATAGAGCCGCTAATTGGTGTAGACACCAATATGCAGGGATGTTGATCAACACAGACGCTGATCTACAAAGACACAAATTAGTGCAGATGTTGATCAGCATAGATGACATGTCCTTTGTCATCTATGGAGATGACAACCCATAGATCATCATCTCTGCTACCCTTATCCCACCTTATCTATCCATGTAGATGATAGGTTGAACCCTATCATCTCTATGGAGCCCCTTTCCCTTGTTTGGCATTTACGTAGATGACAAGATCAACCTTGTTGTCTCCACGGACATCATGGTCATTGATTTTTCATCTATGCAAACAATAGGGTGGAGACTGTTGTCTCTACCCCAACCACATTTTCATCATATTTATTTCATAATAAATGCAACTAGCCTAACCTAACCTACCAAATGATGAAGAGGATCAGATGACTTACTGGTGTGCCCATCTCAGCTGATCGCTGGTACTCCCAAATGTGCTCACAAAGCTACAATTGATCAATGGGGTCCATGCCTCCTCTTGATGCTTTGCTCTCAAGGTGTGAAAGTGTCCTTCTTTGAGCCCCTTGGAGGCTTATATAGGTCTCCTGAGGACCTTATTTAAGCCCATGTCTTCCCTGAGCCATGTCTATCTCCTGTTTGATTGTAAGTCATGCAATGTGATCATTTATTCTCTTTTTCTTCTCTTCCTAATGTACACTCAAAAGTGTCACACTCTAAACCATTCTATCCAAATGATTCCATGGGTTCAGAATGTTTGGATGCCAGCTTAGAGCTCCCTATCCATAGAGTGCAAGAAGCTAGGATTCAAATATGAAGGCTCTCAACTGAGTCTTAGAAATATGCTTCTTGCTAGTAAACCATGCAATGGAAGGTTCTTTTAGAGACAAGATGCAAGAGTGCAAATGTCTACTAAATATGCCTCAATGATGTAATGCAAGATGGAAACTAAGCTAAGATGAGAATGTAAAATGTAGCTACTCTAAGCATGGATGAGAGTTTTACAATCTAATATATTAAACTATGCGAGATGGATTATTGTGAAATAGAAGCTACAACTAACATGCAACATGAATCTAAGCTAAAATGCTATGGTCTGAGAGAATGTAGACAAGAAATAGAAGTTCTCCACAAAGCTCCAAAGAAACTTATTAGAAAACCTACAACATAACAATACTCAAAAGATGGATGGATTTGGGAAGGAGAGAGCTCTCTCTTTTAAAGCTGTACAGATGGTGGAGATCAACATGAAGATGGTGAATGATCAATGATGTAATTTGAAAAGAGGAGTGATCCATGTGCACACACAAGTCAATTAATAGAATATAAGTTGACTTGTTATATAAGATAAAATTCACAAAGCCTTTTCTTTTAATTGCAAAGTAGAAAAAAAACTTTATGTGTGCACTTTAAGTGGGTTAGAAGAAAGGGGTGCTTTATTTAATTAAAAGGGGACATGTTCTTTTAATCAAATAATGAACTTAGGATAGCATAGTCAAACTATAGGTTATAATCAAATAAATTTATTATTAGCAATTTGGTCTAGGTAAATGATTTAATTAATTTAGCCAAAATGCTGAGATAGGGGCTAATAGTTTAGATGACCATTTTTTAGGTAATTACATTTGCCCCTCTTTGACTAATGCATGATCAATTTGGGAACACATTATGTCAAAGAAAATAGAAGTCAAGTAGGTAGTGATAGGTATAGATATCTAATTCTAAAGAATGAAACGCAGAAAGAGATAGCAAGTCCTAAATGTACAACTTGATAGTGGTAGTATTGAACACTAGGAGAAGACGATGTTAGAATTCAAGAAGAATTATAACACCTAGCAAAGCAGATAGATCGAGAGAAAATGAGAAGATCAAATAAATGCTCCTAAGTAGTGATAGAGTAATCACCTATAAATGATCATCTAGACTATTAGCCCCCTTCTCAGCATTTTGGGTAAATTAATTTAATCATTTACCCAGACCAAATTGCTTATAATCAATTAATTTGATTATAACCTATAGTTTGACTATGCTATCCTAAGTTCATTATTTAATTAAAATAACATGTCCCCTTTTAATCAAATAAAAGACGCCATTCTTCTAACCCACTAAAAGTGCACACATAGAGTCCCTTTTCTACTTTGTAATTAAAAGAAAAGGCTTTGTGAGTTGTGTCTTATATGACAAGTCAACTCATATTCTATTGGTTGACTTGTGTGTGCACATGGATCACTCCTCTTTTTAAATTCCACTGTTGATCATCCACCATCTTCATCTTGATCTCTACCACCCATATGGCTTTAAAAGAGAGAGCTCTCTCCTTCCCAAAGCCATCCATCTTTTGAGTATTTTTATGCTACATGTTTTCTAATAGGTTTCTTTGGAGCTTTGTGGAGAACTTCTATTTCTTGTCTACATTCTCTCATACCATAGCATTTTAGCTTAACTTCATGTTGCATGTTAGTTGTAGCTTGTATTTTGCATTTTTCTATCTCACATAGGTTAATATTTGGATTCTAAAACTCTCATCCATGCTTAGAGTAGCTGCATTTTGCATTCTCATCTTAGCTTAGTTTCCATCTTGCATTGCATCATTGAGGCATATTTGGTGGACATTTACACTCTTGCATCTTGTCTCTAAAAGAACCTCTCATTGCATGGTTTGCTAGCAAGAAGCATATTTATAAGGCTTAGCTGAGAGCCTTCATATTTGAATCCTAGTTTCTTGCACTTTGTGGATAGGGAGCTCTAAGATGGCATCCAAGAATTCCAAACTCATGGAATTGTTTGGATAGAAGGGTTTAGAGTAAGACACTTTCAACTGTACATTCTTTGCGCCCACCATGGGGCTTGAATCAAGTTTCTATCTCTATTTGCTTTTATTTTTCATCTTGGTTTTTTATAGCAGCATATTCGATCTAATCAAGTGGTTTTGTAGAATTCTCACTTTGGTTTTAAGGCCAACCCATATGTAGATTGGTTTGAAGGCCAAAACTTAATTGTTTTAAAGATTTGATCATATCTTTAAATTGCTTAGACTTTGGTTCTAAATTTTTTTTTGCAGGTTGAGTATGTGTCTAAGATGTCTTAGTTTGATTTTCAAAGCATTTTGACATGAGTTGTGAGATTTATGAATTTTTCTTTATTTTTCATAAAAAGTCATTTTTGGTTGCAAATCAGTGTCTTTTTTGGAAAAACTTACATTTTTAAAAAGGTTATTGAATTCTAAGGGAGGTACTTTCTTTGTTTTTTGAATTTTGAGGTCATATTAAGGATCACAAATTAATTTAATAAATCTAGTCTATTTTAACAAAATGGGTCCCTAGGGCACAAATGAAGATATGTTTTTGAAATTCTTGCATTTTTGGAAATCTCTCTATTTTTTAGTAGGGTTCTCTTCTTTTCATTTCTATTTTTGGATCCGAAATCATAGCAAAATAGTCTAATCTTGTTGACTAGGTCAAAAGCAAAGAGTAAAAATGAGAGCATTTGTGATTAGCTTGCACTTTCTTTGCATACACTTGGTTGGAAGATAACTTGGATCTTTGAGGAAACTAACCACTTTTTGTTGCAGGTTTTACTTGGTTTTTATGCCCTAACCTTGGTTTCTTTGCAGGAAGTTTCTCATTTCATTGCTAAAAAGAATGCATGTCAAAGCTTCAAATGCACAAGGGTTGCTAACACTTGTTAATAGGGCTGTCCAAAGAATAAAAACCCAAACTTGCTTGATTTTTTATTTTCATCTCCATAATTGACTAATTGTTTATTTTTAATAGGCATATTAAACTTGTTTTTGGATTTCTTTGGTAATAGAAGAGTATGCTCTTCACCCTTGTAGTGAATCTGAAATCTTGACTTACTTTTGGATTTCAAAAACAAGTGGATAATTGAATCTTTTTTGCATGTTTGGTAGAAGAAAATTTCATAGGAGAGTATTCTCTTCACCCTTTTGGTGAATCAAAAATCTTGACTTCCAAAAGTTGATCCACTTCTTGTTTAGTCTAGAATGCTTTAGCGGGCCTGCTCTCAGACAACCTGAGAGGAACAACCCAAGTGGGGACAAGCAAATTACTTGGCTATTCCAAGTCACTATAATCTCAAGGCTATAGAGGATACAAAACCTTGGTATACATAGCACTTATCTTACCTAGTGTGATTGCTTGTGGGATTGCAACATGAGGAGATCACTAGGATGCTTAGGGTACTCTTGTGGTCGTGAGACCTATTACTCACTACAAGGTGAGGTGTCCTATCTCAAGAGCAAGAGGAGTTCTATGAATGGAAATCCTTTCTAAACACCCAAAAAGTCAATATCTCTTGTGGGCAACCACTTGGTGTGAGGCAAAGGAGCATCAAGCATGGGACAAGTTGTTGAGTAATGAACTATGACTTTTAGGTGGATATTGCTTGATGTGTTCTCAAATGTGCTAGACCTATGAAAATATTTTTAACATACACATGATGATAGTTCTATGGATTTCTTTTGAGACCTCACATATTCTTGTATCATGCAAGGTTTCTTTGTCCCTTGCTTGATTTTTTGATGCTTACTCCATGTGTCACTGTCTTGCTTGGAAAGAAATTGCTTTTGAACATCAAACTTGCTATGACACCAACTATTGTCAAACTTTGTCAACCAAGTCAAAACATCAAGTGCAAACATTTTCTTGTGTTTCTTACTAAGGGGAGTTTCATCATTTGGATTTAATTTGTTATGTATCTAGTGATTAAACATGCTTAAAGTGGCTCTTTGGGCTTAGTGCTCTTGGCATTTCTATCTTCATGTTCTATGTCTGCTTGCTAGTTATCTTTTTGCTGAAATGGTGGTCTTGATTTCTTGACTACACTCTTGGGTTGGGAAAGTTGTTCACTTGTCACCCCACTTGCTCTATCTATTTGGCTATTTGGGCTTCTTGCCTTGCTCTTGACTTGAGGCATTGGTGTCTTGAGTTTTTGGACACTTTTCTTGACAAGCCACTTTACTCTATCTTTACTATATTGACAAGTGAATACTCCACCTCTCTAGTTTGGACATCAAGCTATCTTGTGTCATCTTCTTAGCTTCCTCTAGTCTCCTTATGCTTGATTGTCTATCTACCACTATGACATTCAAGGCTTTTGCTTCCAAACCTCAACCAAATCTAGATGATCATGATATCCTCCATGCCACTAAAGACTTTCTAGATCTATATGCTCAATACAAAGAGCTAGAAGAGACAAATAATCTTTCTCACCTTCATCTCTCTAACTGTATGATAGAAATGGAGTCTAAAATTGAGAAAAGATTAAAGGAGAAGATTTATTTCTTAAATGAATCTCCCCTAAGACCTTTACATACACATGGTCCATCTTCTTCAAGGTACATATTCTACTTCAAGACATCATATGTCTTCATCTTCTAGATCTAAAGACCTCCTTGGAGAGAAAGAAAGTGATACCTCCTTTGAGCCTATCCAAGCTATCATGATGGACCTATCTTTGACCAAGAAAATGATGAAGGGATGGAGAAATGACAAAAGGACTCTAGGCATACTTTTGAGAGAACTTTTACTCACTTGGGAAATTCTTAAGATTTCATTTTGCAAATAATTCTTGGCATGAAGATCATCATGACACTAAGATCATCATGTTACCTAAGTCTATCTCATATGGAAACTCGTTCTTGGATATCTATTGTGCTTATCATCAACATAATGAGCACAGTACACCAAATTGCATTGAGCAATCTAAGATCTTATTGATAATGAGATTATTGATACCTCTAATGAATCATGTGATGAGGATACTTTTCTTGAGAAATATCATATTAATGAACCTATGTCTAGTGATGGTTTCCTTTATACCTCCACTTCTTTGAATGCTCAAGTGCCTTCCAACAATTCAAAACTTTCCAACATGCCTCCATCAAATAAAGAGCTAGATTCTTTTCATGTACACTATGCCTATCCTCAAGGGCTACCTGTAAATGAAACTCAAGTTAACCTTCACTTGGCTGGAAATATTTTTCATTCTAATAAACCTAAAGATCCAAGCAATACTCCAAGCACCACTTCAGTCACTCTTCATTCTCCCTTGTTATTAGAAGTGGCTCCATGTCAAGAGGAATCTCAAAAAGAAAAAGCTATGAATGTCAAGAAAGATCAAGATCAAGCGACCTTTCATCTCCTTCAAAATTTCACCCCTCTATATCCTATGTCTTTTCCATCCCCCAAGTATGATGAAGATATCACTTCTACTATATTCCTTGAGCTTACTAAGAATTATGAGAAAAATTCTCTTCCTATGCTATTCAAAGCTACTTGTTAAGATCAAAGCATCGCCTCATGTTCTACTTCTCCATATCCACTTCAAAATTGTGCTCAAGCTTCAAGTGCTCCTATTAAAAATGTTGCTCCTATCAAAGCTACCCATGAGTCTATTGATGGCTTTGACCATGTTGCTCACTCTAAAGATGTTGATATCCCTTTCTACTATCCATATGCATCTCCTAAGTCTATCTTTTGTCCTCATCCATCAAAGCTAAAGTGTTCAAATCTTCCATCTATATTGGGACCTTATGTTCCTTTATCTCCTACATTTTCCACTTCTATCTCTCCCATCATACCTCAAGATCAACAAAGATGCTCATCCTTGATGAATTTTCACCCATATATCCATCTAAAATAGTCATATCAGCCTTATTCATCCACAAATCCCAAGTCCTTTGGAAGTGAGAACAAACATAAGAATCCATTGAAAAATGAAGATCACTATGTCCCATCTAAATGGCATGTGAATGCTAAGATGGAAAATGCACAAAAGAGACCAGAAAGGTCCACTATTAAGAGAGCTAAACCAAAGAAAATATGGGTTCCTAAATCCATCATTAAAGAAATGCACTCTCAAGCATCCAAAGAAAAAGAAGAATCTAAAGCTATATGGATTCCCAAGTCTCTTTTGAAAGACTTGAATATTGAAAATACTTCAAAGTTGAAATTCAAGCTTCCAAAGGCTTCCACTCCATCTTCTTCAAAAATTTCTCTACTACCTCATACATTTAAACCTCAAGCTATTTCATCCATGCTTCTTCCATCATTCCAACACCGTCCATGCTTGTTCAGTTCTTTGAAGACATGAACTCTTATCCTTCATATACTCCTACTATCATCTCCCTTCCATCACCCTATCAACATCTTTGAGCATACCTTTCTATGGTCTTGGTTTATCATGACTTATCTTTCCTATAGGAGCACTATCCAAAGTCAAAAATCTTGAGCTCTTTCTAAAATTCTAAAATTCTAAAAAGAAAAAAATAAAAAGAAAAAAATGTGTCTTGGTGAAAACCACTTCTTGCAGCACCTTGGTAGAAAAAGTGAAGATAACTAAATTTGTCCTATGGTGAAATCTACTTCTTTTGGCACCTTGGATAAGTACCATAATGAAAACCTGACAAATAGGCGTCATGCCTAATTCTTTCACCATCCATATATCCCCTCTTCTCTCTTTGATCTTGAAAATGTTAAGCTATCTTTGTATATTAGCAATCTTATCCACAAGATTCTCTATTTGTTCTTTCTCATTCACTCATGGTCTCCATCTTGAGCTTTATTCTTAATGCTCTATCCCATTGCTATCCTATCTAGTTGACCCCTTGGTCTTGATCACAATAAATGAGACATGGTTCTCATAGGTCTCTTGATATGGCTACTCTTTTGGACTACACACTTCATGCTATCTCACTTGTTGGATGCACTACTTATCATACATGCTATCTTGCTCATTACTTCCATTGCTTATCCATAACATGCTTCATATGACTATTTCACCTCTTTTTCTAGCTTAGGTACTCTTGACCAGTGAGTCCTTGAGGATTACTTTCACTTGCTTTATATTCCTTTCTTATCCATCTCTGCTTATCCACCGGTTTGTTGCTCCATCATATCCTACACCTTTGTAGAAATTGGAAAAAAATGATGTGATATTTCTTTAGAACTAGTGATCTCTAAATTATTCCAAAAATTCCAAAAAAAAAATCATATATGATGCTGAAAAAATCCTAAAAATTAGAAAAAATGATCATCCTAGTGAAAACCTAGCAATAGGCACTTTGATGTATCACCCAAAAAAAATTCAAAAATACAATTTTTTTTTTGAAAAATTCCTAAAAAAATCTGTCAAGTGGTGAAAACTTGGAAATAGATGCTACTTGAAACCCTTGCACCTATGTCTATTAGTCTCAATGATCTATTTTGCTACACATTTCCTAGCTTGGAATTGTTTCTTCTCCTCGTCTCAGGGACACTGTTGCTTAGTCTATTGAGGTATTCTTGTGCATTAGGGTTTCTTTGACAACTCATAAAATAGTGTTATTCAACACTACCCCCAACTTGAAATAAAGTGTTTCTCAACACTTTTTAGATAGTTTACCTAAAGCCTCTGATGTCGCGATATTTCTCATTATTAGGATCAAGTCTTGAAGAACTGGCCAAGTGACTTACACACACACACCTAAAACATTTAAATGACTGAGCTATGTTCACCTTTATCTACTTTTGTGTTGTCTATGATGATTTATTTGCCATGTGTTCCATCCCTAATAGTCTTTTGAGGATGTCATTGACTAGAAGACTAGGGGCATGGGGCATGTTTTCTTGATTTTTGCTTGTGGGTATAATTTTTTTTTTTTTATAGTGTTTTAATAATTCATGCTTGTCCTATTTGACACTTTGACTTATAAATGTATCATCCTTGACTATTTCACAAGACCACACTCAAGGTTTATCTTGGCACTTATGCCTTGATACAGGTGTAATCTTGCTAAATCAAACTTAGGGAATCTAATTGCATACTTATCATAACTTACATGTCTCTGATGCTTAGATTAGATTTCCACATGACTATCTAATATTGATCATATTCATATTTTCATAGTTATACTAGTGATAATTATATGATCTCAGGATGTCCCTAATAAATGCTCAATGATGAAATTAAGAGTCTACATGTTATGCACTTCTTGTTGGTAAACCAATTTGCATATTAGCTTGCATTTTAGGTTCATTTTCTAGCTTAATCTTGCATTCTTGCATATGGGGAGTTCTCTCTCTTCTTTTTTTTGTGGCCATATCAACTAACTCCTTTCATATATTTCTTTACTTTCTTCTTGTTCATGTCTTTTCACCTTCTTAACCTTTTGCTTCATATCTTTTCTATCCTATCATCACATTATATAAAATTTTGAACTCTTACATAATTTTGACATCTTGGATTCATTTTTGGATCAAAATCAAAATCAAAGTTCATCTTGGTAGTCAAAATTACATTTTAAAATTCTACCTCTTTGGTCTAATCTCTGAATCATCACTGGATGCATCTTCATTTCTTCATGTCTTCATCATTTCCATGCTTCATATCTACCCAGATTCACCTTTTCATGCTTGAAATCATCTTTCTACTCATTTTGACCTAATTTTAATGCTATATCCTTTAGGGTCAACTTTAGTCAAATTGGGGCATTTTGTCAGTCTTTAATAGTCATTCTTGGTTTCTAATCATCTATCTGACATCTTGGACATTGCTATATCTCAATTTTCTCAATTTTCTATATCTTGGACATGCAAAAATACTCTCTCACTACTTAGGAGCATTTGTTTGATCTTCTCACTTGCTCTTGATCTATCCACTTTGCTAGGTGTTAGCATTCTTCTTGAATTTTGACATCATCTTCTCCTAGTGTTTAGTACTACCACTCTCAAGCTATACATTTAGGACTTGCTATCTCTTTATGTATTTTGTTCTTTGGAATTAGATGTCTATATCTATTATTACCTACTTGGCTTCTATTTTCTTTGACATAATGTGTTCTGAGATCAATCACACATTAGTCAAAGAGGGGAAAATGTAATCACCTAAAAATGGTCATCTAGACTATTAGCCCCCTTCTCAACATTTTGGCTAAATTAATTAAATCATTTACCTAGACCAAATTGCTAATAATCAATTTATTTGATTATAACCTATAGTTTGACTATGCTATCCTAAGTTCATTATTTGATTAAAAGAACATGTCCCCTTTTAATTAAATAAAGCACCCCTTTCTTCTAACCCACTTAAAGTGCACACATAAAGTCCTTTTTCTACTTTACAATTAAAAGAAAAGGCTTTGTGACTTTTGTCTTATATGACAAGTCAACTTATATTCTATTGGATGACTTGTGTGTGCACATAGATCACTCCTCTTTTCAAATTCCACCATTGATCATCCACCATCTTCATCTTGATCTCCACTATTTGTATGACTTTAAAAGAGAGATCTCTCTCCTTCCTAGATCCATCCATCTTTTGAGTATTGTTATCCTACAGGTTTTCTAATAGGTTTCTTTGGAGCTTTGTGGAGAACTTCTATTTCTTGTCTACATTCTCTCATACAATAGTGTTTTAGCTTAGATTCATGTTGCATGTTAGTTGTAGCTTCTATTTTACAATAATCTATCTCACATAGCTTAATATTTGGATTGTAAAACTCTCATTTATGCTTAGAGTAATTGTGTTTACATTCTCATCTTAACTTGGTTTCCTTCTTGCATTGCATCATTAAGGCATATTTGGTAGACATTTGCACTCTTGCATCTTGTCTCTAAAAGAACCTCTCATTGCATGGTTTGCTAGCAAGAAGCATATTTCTAAGGCTCAGCTGAGAGCCTTCATATTTGAATCCTAGCTTCTTGCACTCCGTGGATAGGGAGCTCTAAGCCAGCATCCATACATTTTGAACTCATGGAATTATTTGGATAGAATGGTTTAGAAAGTGACACTTTCGAGTGTACACCTAAGACCTTTTCACAAAAATTGCCCAAAATTTATTTTTTGTGCTATTTTTGCGAGGGGGCACCCTCCTCCTCTATTTTCACCTTTAGGACTTCTACCTTCTTTGGGGCAATGTATATTTTTCTCTTTGATATGATGTCATCCTAACATCACATCAAAGAGGGGCAAAATGTAGATGCTTAAAATCATCCCAAAAGACTATATTAATTTATTCAAGATTACCCATAACATTGTAATTAATTATTAAATAATTAATTATACTTGTCACATTCTTCTACTGATTTAATTAAATAAGTTCATTCTCCTAAGTATTTAAATTTAATTTAAATACTTCTAGCCTTAATGTGTTAAATTTATTTAACACGTGACCCTCCATGATCCCCTTTTAAAATAAATCTTGTTTATTTAAATCCCCACATCTCATTAATTCTTCTAAACCTATGATTAAATTAAATCTTATTTAATTTAATCTTAAGCCTAGCCTCAAACCTAGCCTACACCCATCATTTTCATCCCTCTAAGCCTATTCCTCACTTAATCCCACTTAAATATCTTAATCACCTTGCTAATCCCCCTAATTAGCCTAAGTGTGTGCTCACACATGTGTGAGAAGACATGCTTCCACACTCCTCTTGCACTCTTGTCTCCCACTCTTCTTCTCAAGTTTTCTCACACATGTGTGAGCAAACTTTGAATATTTGACCACTTGCATGTCACGTATGTGGCACCTACATGAATGCCACCTCACCAAGCCCTCTCTCAAGCCTATAAATAGAGGCCTTGTCTCAATCATTTCACATCTCCCATAATTGTATTGTTATCATGCCATTTTGAGTTTTGAGTTTTAATGCTAGAGCTTTCATAATGATTTCTAGGTTGCATACAAACTCTTGGTAGCTACTTTTTAGATGGTATTTGCATTATTAGTCTAGTTTTCTTATGTATTTGCATCTCCATTTCACTTGTATGTTGGTGTAGCTAGCACATTTAGTGTAGTTTCTTTTGTTTCATTTCACATCTTCACCTTGAATACCTTTGAATATGGATTTTTTCAATAGCCATTGTTTGAGGTGTTCTCCATTTGATGTAGCTTAGGTTCATAGTTTCATTATCACTCAGATTTGCATATCCACCGTCAAGAGATTCAAAATTTAGTTGTGTTTGGGAGTACACACCAAACATACGTCCAATCTTAACACACCAACAAGGCCTCTCATGGGTGCCTTTGTTGAGTTGTTTGAGGTTGCTTGGGGATTTGGTTTGTTGGCTACTGTGAGTTGCAAAACTCAAGCAAGCATTAGTTAAGTTTCTTTTGTTTTGATGAGTATTTGATGCATGTTTGATTTAAAACTAATGTTTTCTTATTGATTCATGTTCCCTATAGGTCACTTCTTTTAGCATATAGTTGCATACTTCGATGCTTGTATAGGTCTTGATTCGTCAACCACTGAGGCACAATCTCAAATACCTATGGTATAAAATTTTGAAGACAAATAATTTGATCTATTTTTATGTACAAATTTTTATTAACTTATTTTCAACTTTGATTCATGAATAATAATGTATTTTTGTTTTGCGAACATGAGATGGATCATACTTGCCATATTGGCCTCAATATAGTCTCTTTGTAACTCCATCTTCTTGATCATCATGGTAGCATATCTATAAACACATCTATGACATTGGCTACTACTCAAGTATGATATATATGTTTTCATTTCAAAAAAGTGTAGTGTAAATTATGTACTTTTTAATTCATGTTTATATAATTTTGACTGAAGGTTTATGTATGCATGATTTTAGGACTATATCACCATGAGTGTTGTTGGGACTATAGGACTAAGAATGATGGAGGTACAAACATCATCCTTTAAGGTTAGTATTTTGATTTATACATAGTTCATTATGATCTTTATCAAATTTTTAAAATTTATGTATTCTATTACTAGACCTCACCACTACCACATTTGGTAGCTTTGAAAATGCACCTCCTCCTATTATAGAGGGGCACCTATCTCACATGGCATTATTTTAAATAAGTATTAAATATTTTAATTTATTTGCAAGCTAGATTTTTAAAACCATTTTGAGTAAGCATGTACATATTGTCTTCTTAAGATGTGACACATGATGCCCTATAGGATGTCCTCCATGATGAGACACATCATGTTATACAGGATGATCCATTTGATTACTCTTCACATAGAGTAAAGAGGAATCCAAATTAGATAGATTAGGTCTTTTGGCACCTTTGGATTGTATTTTTATGACACGTATTATTTATTCTGATACACTTTGTATTAGGGAAGTTAACTGTATTATATATATTGACTTCATAGATCATGTTATGACATGTTAGACCATGTTATATATTTTTATGACTTCTTATCATGCTAGTGTATCCAATATAGATTATTATGTCATCATGTTGTGAGTATGAACCATTTTATTTATTGTGACATATTTTATTCATGTTATGACACATTTTTTTAGTATATGGTAGATGAACAATAATTTTTTAAATATAGGAACATTAATTTAAATGTAAAAGTAATGGAAAAATATAGGAGGTCATTACCTGCATTGACAAAGAATTTAGTATCAAGTGGGCACCAACTGAACTCATATAGTATTAAAAAAAGTGAAGTCACATAAATTTAAAACAAGTGAAGTCATATATATGTAACAAAATGTGAAGGGCATGAATATAAGTAAACTCCTATTTTTAAATATTTACCACATGTTTCAATTTCAAAATAAAAATTTGGTTCAACACATTTCTTCAAATGAGGTCCTAAATTTATTTTTTTTTGAAAAAAATCACAATTTGAAATTGTAATAAAATCATAAATTAATTAGACCTATCTTTATTATGTAAATATGTGTAATGTATGTACTCACTATGTGTAATTGCACAAGATGTTGATGTTGGAACCACCTTAAACATTTAAATTTTCATAAGTTATACTTGAGACTTGAATAAGAGGTATATATAAGTTCTCTAATTTGATATTGACAACACATACATACATTTAAAATATATAAGTACATATATAAAAGAGCACAATAAATAAAAAACTCACATGTGTGTATTTTGTAGTCATTCCACTATACCATGTATGTCCTCTCTCTTTTGCAATGCATCAAAGACTATCTCAGTGTCATCCATTAAAATTTCCCATAATACCTTATTAGTGGGTTTCACTTTGTATCTTTCTAATTTTATATTCATTGCTACAACCAAATGAGAATAGTATAAAATCTTGATTTCTAATTGGTAGTCTCCAAATGTTGGTAAACTATTTGTTCTTGTTAGGTATGTACATAGCCAGGTGCCAGATACAATGAAAGACCCAACCGGATACTCAAAACCATCATCATCTACTTGATGGCATATCAATTTTTTTTAAAGGTTACACACATCTAACTAGATAATACTCAATCTATTCATTATTATCATTAGGTGCAAAAAAAACATAAACATGTCCACCAAGATCAAACAAAGTACATAAACAATGTTCAAACAAGATTGTTTTTATGGAATCTAAAACAATCATTACATTGTCAATGATGTCAAATATTCTACTTGTTGATGAGACAATTTCTTGTTTGGTTTGAATGCTATCATTTTTTTGATTGATGAAAAGGATTTGATCAAATGAGATAACAAGAGCACCTAGAGAAAAAACTAAGTTATTTGGTATATAAAAGGAATACTAAGACCAAGTGTGACATGGATGATGTTTTGTATTATTTATCTACTTAAAGTTGAAGTTAATGGATACACTAGCTAGGTCTGGAAGGACATAGGAAGAAAAATTATTTTGATAAGCTTGATTGAGTCATTAGTTGGTGCTGGGAAAAGTTAGTTCAATCCAAGCAGAAAATCAGTTAGTGCCGAGCAAAGTGAAGATCTAGTGTATGCCGAGTGAATTTAGTATGTGATGAGTAGATTCTAGTATATGTCAAGTGACAACAAAAGATAATATGTACTGAGTGAATTGTAGTGGATCTCAAGAAATGTAGTGTGTGTTGAGCATCAGAGGTTAGTTAATGTTGAATGAAAACATCATGAGTTTAATTGTCAATTCTCTAAATTTGACTCAAAAAAGTTGATTTTTGAAGAGTTTGCAAGATAAGAATGATGAGTTGGAGGCATAGAACTCTAGATAAACCATTTTGAGGAAAATCTAATAGGAATTGTGAAGGAAATTTCTAGAGGAAGAAAAATGGAAAAGAGGGAAGATTCAATGAATCAAACCTAACCCTAGAAGGGACAATTGTTATTAAGTGGAAAAAGACCTAAATTATCCTTATAAGGGGATACAAGGCTTGAAGTAATAGTTGGCATGTGCAAGAACCCAAGGAAGACATGGAGTCTAGGGAATTTCTTTATATGGTGGGTGCATTATAGAGTCTACAATTGGCATGCAAACAAAGAGGGCTTAAGAGGATGAATGCTTGAAGGGTGAACAAAGGTTGACCTAACAATTGTTTATAAATCCTTTAATCGGATGATATTCTAATGGAATGTTCTAAAGTCCTTTAACAAGGCTCACTCCTAATAGGGTGATTGAGATCCTTTAACCAAGTCACATTTTAATAATGTGTATTGTAATCTTTAATATAGTTGGCTTTTCATAGGGAATCACTTCAAAAGAGTAAGAATTAGTAGTATGTTACTAGTGGTTTTTCCCAAATTGGGTTTTCACATAAAATCATTGTGTCAAATGTGTGACTAATTTTGTTATGTTTCATATTTACATTTCTGCAAAATGATTTTGACCTAAGATGGTAACCAACAAGTTTAAGTATTTGATGATCTAATGAATGCATGCAAGATACATGATAAGGAGATATATATGTGTGAGTTTTGTTAAGAACTAAAAAGTTTTATTGGGACATTTGGAACTTGGATAACTAATTCCACCTCTAGCCCCCTCTCAGTTGTTCTAAAGTATTCCAACAATTGGTATTAGAGCACTGGTTTCTTGTGAGAGATAATTTGAGGGTACTATAAGCTAAATATAAAAATTCCTAAGAGAGAGGTACCCAAGCTTAAAAAAGATAACTTTCTTGCATGGTAAAGTTTGATGAGGCTACATCTAGGAGGACTTGGAGACTATGCACAAACTACCATTTCTATTCAACATGTTGACCCTGTTGGAGCCCCTATTGTTGAGGATCAAAAAAAGAAGAAAGAAAAAAAAATAGATAATGTTAGAGATTTCATTTTCCCTAAGTTACACTGAGCTCAATGACATCAAGGAATGTGATACTGCTAAGAAGATGTGGGATGCCATATAAAAGATCAATGGAGGAGACAAAAATATGCTTAGGGTCAAATCTGAAAGTCTTAAAGGTAAGTTTGGTGATATGAGAATGCAAGAAGGTGAGAATATTGTTCAATATTGTGCCAAAGTAAAAGAAGTTATTAATACTATTAGAGGAGCAACTAGTAAGATTGGAGATGAGACTATGATAAGAAAAGTACTGAGAATAGTGTTGTACAACTATGCTATTTTAGAGTCTCTACCATACAAGAGCTAAGATGTACACCTGGTAATGATATGACCCCTAAAGGATTGATAGGTTAATTTAATTCATTTTCACTCTCTAATTTTGATAATTTCAGAACTAAAAATGTTGAATCTTATTTCAAAGCTAAGTTGTCACTGAAAGAACCTAAGGAAAAGAAAAAGAAAAAGTGAAAACATGTTTCCAGTGATAGTGATACAGATGAAGATGATGTTGAAGAGGTGGAAGTATTGTTGGCTAGGAGATTTCATAGAGGCAATGTAAAATATAAAGGTAAGATGTCTATCATATGTGTCAATTGCAATGAATTTGGTCATATTTCTACAAGGTGTCCTAAGAGGAAGAACAATAAAAGTGGAGACATATTAAGAAGCAAAAGAGATGAGAATAGAAAAGATTACAAAGTCAAAGGAAATAAATCAATCTACACTACTAAAGAGGAATCCAATGAAAATTCTAATGATCATGAGGATGAAGTTGTCTATATCACAATGAAGGATGATTTTGATGAAGATGAGGCAACTGCACTAGTGTCTTATGTGAACAAGAGTGACAAATGGATTCTTGACAATGGTTGTTCCAATCACATTGTTGGTGTTTGAAAATGCTGGAAGGTTTTCAATTATCCCATTGAGAAAGTGACATATCTAGGAGCACCTAACTCCCATTTTCAACATGCCATTCCTGAAAATAGGCCAACTATAAGGCATGACCCTTCTTCTTCTTCAGGCTCTGCAAAACCTAAGCGGGTGGACCTATAGATTCTTTATATGGTACTAGTTGTCAAAGCATACACTGAATCTAATATGAAGCAGATAAAACCCTTATTTCTCCTATTAACTCATGAAATAACAACAATCTACAGTAGCTAAATGTAGATCTATGACATTCATAAGCTGAGTGAGGGTTCAAATTTTATAGCTCTTCAACATGAAAGGGAAAAGAGTTTGATTAATAATGTTGATGTTCAACAAATCCTCAAGCATGCAGCAAAACCTAATGATCCTGTAACTGATCAGTGCCTAATCCATTGGACAATTTCATGAATCCAAAACATACATTTGTGACATCAGGACATATTATGTATACCTAGACATCAGATCTATCTAATCACCTTGTGATTCAGACATCGATGTTCACTCAGATCTCATTATCACAAAATATCCTTCTCAGCATAACCAGTAACCCTGTCAAACACATTAAGCATTTACTTGGCACTTTGTTCCAACAGAAAAAATATATCAGACATACAACCTTAAGGGGAATCAAATTGATCTCAGCTCTTCGTTCTAGGACCACATAAGACTACAGATTACTGAGACAAGAGACGAGAACCAGAATGAAGCTAATGAAATTCTTGCTCATATGTATTCATTTCCTTGAAACAATACAATCAAATGCATGAAATTAAAACATGAGACAACCTAATGTATCGGAACTCTCTGTATTAACTTTACACTACTGCTGTTCATATGAGAAGAAATTGCTAAAGGAAAATGGTGTACAGTCATGGGAATGCAACCAGAACTGGATCCAAGACCTTGGTAGCACAATAATGTGCAAATTTTTTCCAAAGAACTGGAACTTCCCAAAAATTGGAACCCTTGAAACAATGAAAGATAGAAAGATATAGCAAAGGAAAGAATCTCAGATCTGATCTCCACATGACAAGTGTCCATTTGAAATGCAATCCTTTGTAACTGAAAAAATTCTTTCTTCCATCTCCATTCTGATCTGATCTTGTTTCATCATTATCTATAAATGATTTGCAAAATATCTCTGTTGAAATGATGAAAACCTTGCCGAGTCACCAAAATATTTGATTTACCCATTGAAATGCTTGGCAAAAATCGGGTTAAATTGAGTTAATGTGAGAAAAGTGAACTCCAACCGCATTCTTACCAAGTTTTACTAATCCCCTAACTAGATTTTTAGTTTTTTATCCATTCCATTGAAAATCCCCAAAATTCACATTTTTGGCTATAGCTCAAACCAGGAAGCACCTGTGCAAAAACTAACTTCAGAAATGGAAAATTTGGATTCTCACAATTCCAACGGTATATGATAAGGCATATCTAGCCTCTGGGAAATGCTTGAAATCTTCGTTTGAAAAATAGTCCCCTTCACTAGAAACTCATGTCTGCACATTTGATTTTTTTTTTTTAAATTGAAAAATTTAAAAAATTTCTAAGTCAAAACTTTAGAAAAAATATCTCTTGGATGACTGAACGTGCATTTTTTATAAAAATAATAATAAAATATTATTATTTTTTATTCTTTAATTTCAATTGCCTTTGAATTCGGGGTCAACTTTAAGTTTGACCAGTGCCATGTGGCATCTTTTGATTGGACCGCTCGTCGCATCTGCCACATCATTGAACACGGGACCCATTGCCACATGTCATCTTCTCGCTAACTTGCTATGCTAAACCTCGTGCATCTTTCGCTTGGCAAGTAAGCGAGGACCACTGGATGTGCCACGTGTCGCAATTCCCTTTCATCTGAACTCATGCGTCATTCGCCAGATTTTTGAACTTTTTCGGCGACTCGCTAAGTCACTAGCCAGAATTTCCAAGATTTTTTGGCTAGCGAGGTAGCGACTAGCCAGATTTCCTACCTTTTTTGATCGCTTGGGATGCTGACATCACCATTTTTGGACTGCATCTCTGTTCAAAATTTATTATTTATCACCAACTGGCTGGCTGGACCCACCTACACATGCACTTGGCTTCAAAAGCCACTGTCTTATTGACATTGAACTTATTGAGTGCATTAGTATTTAAACTATAAAATATTTCCTCACCCACCCAATGTGGGATAAAGCGTTTTGACTGGTTTCCTCTGTTAATGGCATCTTCTCTGCTGAACATGCGGATGCTTCATTGATATTGAATGCGTGGGGACTTTCTTCTGGTTAGTGCAGACCTCTATCTTTGCAACTGACTCGTCTTTGCCTTTAAACACGTGGAGAGTCAGCACTGGGTTTGTTTCAATGTGTCTAGTCTTGTATCCTTGCTACCGGCTTCAACGTGGAGGGTCTACTCTGCTTCAATTGGTGCCTTTCTCTTATGACTGGTTGCTGTCTATTTGAATGCCGACTCCCCTGGTTTAAGATGTGGTTGCCTCATTTTTCACTTAGACTGGTTGTACGTGGAGCCTCTCCTGCTGCAAGGCATCACTCACCTACAACTCCTCTTAGTTCACTGTAGGTTTTTTTTCCTCAATGTGGATTGCCTTTGTCTTCTTGCATGGCGTTGACTCTGCCCTTCTCTGTTTAAAATGCACTGATTTCTCTTTATACCTGCATGATGTCTTCTTTTCCAGCATGTAGCATCCATTTCATTGTGTGAGTGCCCTGCTTCTATGGATGCCTGATCTCAAACATGGACCTACCCTTTCCTTTTGCACAGCTTCTTTAAACTTGGGTGCTCTGCTGCTGCTTCCCATGAAAAAGTTGCTGCCTCCTCTTATTTCTGTTTTGAAAATAATGTTTTCAAAATTTTAACAGCAAAATCTTCATTTTAATTTAGTTTTTTATATTTTCATAGCTGTGGCTTCCTCCATTTCCAACATGGAGCGTTCTTCTTAACGAGCTATGAAACTTAAAAGCTAATATTTTTCAAACCCATATTTTATAAAGCTCTTGGACTCTCCCAATACATGATCCTTTATTTTATTTTATTCTTTGCACAACTCCTCATTGTGCCTTCCTTAGAAACTTATAACCTTTAATAAAGTTTCTAATTTTTTGCAAATGATACGGCAATTCCTCAATATAGAGCATAGGGATTTAATTTTTCATACTAGCTTGTAATCTTTTCCAAGCCATTCATTGATGCTCACCTATGAAGAAATGAAGATGATGTCTGAGGATATTAGAGGCTTCAAAAAACTTTCACATGTTCTTTAACATCTCATGTATCTATTTTGATTATTAAATTGAGTATCACTTCTTGCCTACAAACTATGAATTTATATCTAGAGGCCCGCCAGCTGGGCTTAAAAACTAACTCAATCAAATAGTTAGGCCACAAAAATTGTCACGAGTGTTCAATCCTACACACTCTATCATATTGCAAATTTTCAGCCCATGATGAACTCTCAGTCAAGAGATTTTAACTGCCGAACATCCATACTTCAATTACCCTGCAGGCAAACAATGTTAAAAAAAACATAAATTGGGCTTAGGTTCGGCATTATAAACTGAGTTATTGATCACTTGGGGTTCTAAAAACCAGGGTATAAGTTCTTTTCCATGGAGAGAATATAATTCCATGTTTTGGGCTCGTGACGAATCACAGGGCACATTTGGCGAATTTTCGAAAATAGGCACTTGGAAATTTTAAACTGGCAAATATGTCAAAAAGTAGTTTTTGGAAAATGTACAGAGATGTGAAAGTATGCAGATGGATTCATCATGACTTAAGAACTGGCATACTTTAAGTATTTTCAGGACACAACACACTGGTACAATTCAATTTGGCTTACCAATCAATGGGTCAAAGTTATAACATGCCGAACAGGGGTCTGAATCAATTTGAATACCTTAGCCATAACAAAACAATGTAAACTAGGTTTTTAATCATGTTAGCGAACTGACCAAATGGATTTGTCATAATCTAAAAACTGGAAAATATGAAGCATCTGACCCCTAGAACATGATGCAAAAGGAATTTTTTCATTTGGGTCAACTGGGTCAAAGATATCATTGGTCGAACAAGGCTTCCTAGAATTGTGAACAACTACACAAATGTACAAAATAGTAACTGACCAAATTTGAGGGGTTCAAAACCTAGTCAAACGAATTCAAAATGACTTGAAAACTGAAACATAGATTCTTTGTTATGGACATTAAACACTTCCAAAGTGGCTAGTCATGACACATTCCTGGGTAAAAGATATTCAAATGCAAACTGGGCCTCTGGTTGCTATTTGACACTTGGGCAAAATTGCAAATTTTGATACTAGCTCAAAATGGAACTTCACAGAATGATTCGGGATGGCAAAATAACATTGTGGATCACATGCACATGTCAAATGGAAGGTGTTAAGCCACTTAAACACCATCTAGGCCTCAAACTGACAACTAACCACATATGCATAAAAGGCACTTTAGGGCATGATTTTTTCAACAGTGCTCAAAATTAGGGCTACAATTTTGAGCATTGACACACATGATTGGAGATTATAGTAAGTTCAATTCCCTTGCACATTATTATGGTAATAAAGTTAGATTTGGAAATGATGCACCATGTCTTATCAAAGGAAAAAGGATCAATTAAGTTGATAGATAAGATCATATGTGAAAATGCTTATTATGTAGGGCTGAACCATAATTTGTCAAGAACGTCACAACTAAATAGTTTTGGATGCAAGGTTTAGTTTGGAAATAGAAAAGCCAAGATCTATGATGCTAATGGAGAGCTAACTAGAAATGGTGATCAATTTAGAGGTAATTTGTTCTACCTTGACATGAATAATGCTACTTGTCTAGTTATACAATTTGATGATGTGTGGCTATGGAAAAAAGACTATGTCATGTAAATTTTCATAATTTGGTCAGAATTAGCAAGATGAAGAGAGTTAGAGGTTTGCCAAAACTAAAGAAACTAGATAATGTAATTTGTAAGCAATGTCTTTTAGGCAAGATGACTAAGTCAATATTTAAAAGTAAGACTCACTTTTCAAAAGAAATTCTTGAATTAGTTCATACTGATTTATGTGGACCAATCAATGTGAAAAGCTAAAAAGGTGACAAGTACATTATCCTATTTATAGATGATTATTCTAGGATGATGATAGTCATATTCTTGAAGGAAAAAACTGATGCTTTCAAAATGTTTAAGTAGTACTTGGCTAGAGTGGAAAAGGAAACTAGAAAGAACTTGAAATTTTTGAGATTTGATAGAGGTGGAGAATTTACATCAAATGAATTTGAGATGTTTTGTAATGATAGAGAAATCAAAATATAGAATTCTGCACCTACAACCCCTCCACAAAATTGGATTAATGGAAGGAGGAATATATTTGAGAGGGATTCTATCAAAACACTGCTGATGGAGATGAATGTTGCTTTGAAATATTGGAGAGAAGATGTAAGTACAACTGTCTATACCCTAAACTAAGTACAAGTCAAGAGAGGTACAAATTCCATACCGTTTGAATTATCATATGGATACTCACCTAATTTAAAACACTTTAAGGTATTTGGAAGAAAGAGCTACATTCTTAAGGATAATAGGAATGGAAAAATTTCAATGCTAAAAATTTTCATAGCTTAGTGAGCCCATATCTGTAAAACATATTCATCATGCATGCATCCATTAAATCATACAATCACTTCACCTTGTAGGTTATTGTCAAATCAACTTTGCATAAATGTAAGAATGAAACATAAAAAATTCAATAACACATTTGACACAATGATTTTATGTGAAAACCCAATTTGGAAAAAAATACTAGTAACATGCTATTAATTCTCACACTTTTGAAGTAATGCTCTATGAAAGGCCAACCCTATTAAAGGTTATAATACACACTATTAAATATGACCTGGTTAGAAGATTTCAATCACCCTGTTAGAGGTGAGCCTTGTTTGAAGACTTTAGATCATTCACTTGGAATGTTACCAAGTCAAAGGATTTACAAATCTTGGTTAGGTCAACCTTAATCCAACAGATTTACCCTAGATTGGTACAATAATTAGAAAGTAATAGTAAGGCTTGATCTAATAACAACTTACAACTCACCTGTAGATTATAGATCTCTATTTTAGTCCTTCATTCTACTTGGCTTTCACACACTTCATCTTTGATAGCTTGTTCCCCCTTCAAGCATCCGTACCCTTAAGCCTTCTTTCTTTTATTTTGAATTGTAGTCTCTTCTATTAGGTCTTTGAATGAACCAATACCTTAGACATCTTGTCTTCCTTAGGTTTTTGTTCATGACAACCATTACTTTTGAGTAGCCATCTTTATAAATAAAGAAAATTAAGATATTTTGTCATTCATCTTGTATCATCCATTTTAGGGTTAGGTAAGATTAGGTAAGATTCAATGAATCTACCCATCTTTTCATTTTAGACCCTTCTTAGAAACTTCTCTTTCAATCCTCTTTAAATTTGCCTCCAAATAGTTTACCATGAATTTTGTGCCACCAACTCATCATAGTTATCTTCCACATGCTTCATAAAATTAAAGAAAATAAAATAATCAACTTAGATTTTTCAAATGTATGATTTAACATAAATACTGACACTCAGTATCAATATGCTACCACTTGGTTTCCAAACTATTGTTCTACTCGTAATTAACTAGATCACTCAACAAACACTAATATTTACTAATGTTTGACATCAACTAAAGTTTACTTGCCTTACACTATATCACTCGAACTATACTAAAATTTCACTTGGTTTGACTCCAATTGATTTTCTACTTAGCTTGCACAAAGTTTTCTTGATACCTACTATTGGCACTCAAAATTGTAGCTCGAATTTTGAGCACTGTTGAGAAAATTGAGCCCTATAAATACTTTTTGATGAGATTATACCTGATTGTACCTGTGAGGCCTCTAAGGTGTTTAAAGTTTCTAACACCCTACATTCAACCTATCTAAGTATTTCATGAAGTTAAATTGTAATTTTGAGTTGTTTCGTGAAGTCCCATTTTGAGCATTTGTCAAATCTACATTTTCACTTGAGTGTCAAACAATGACTGGAGGCTGTGTTTGTCATTGAATATCTCACACCTCGAAATGTTTTGTGATTTACTACTTTGGGAGTGTCTAGTGTCCATATCCAAGAACCTATGTTTTAGATTTTGATTCATTTTGAATCCATTTGACTAGGTTTCGAATCCCTCAAAGTTGGTCAGCTATTGTTTTCATGCATTTGCACTTTGCACACAATTTTGGGAAGCCTTGTTTGACGAGCTACAATTTTGACCTAGTTGACCCATATGTTGAAATTCCTATTGAGTTGCATTGTAAATGTCAGAGACTTGTTATGTTTCAAGTTTCAGCTCATGATGAATCCGTTTGATTAGTTTCCAAATGTGATTCCAAATGCAATTTCTATCTTTTTACTAGTGTCAGCAAGTACAGATTGATTGGAACCCTTGTTCGTGATGCTATATCCTAAAATTTGTGATAGATGAGATTGAATGGATTGTACCATTGTGTTTTCCTCCAAAAATTCTTTAAGTGTACCAGTTTTTAGGTCCTAACGAATCCATATGCACACTTTTTCATGTCAATTCCATTTGCAAAAAATGATTTTATGCCAGTGTTTCCAGTCTGCAAAATCTAAGTAGCCCACTTTGATTGCTCGTCATTTGTGCCCAATTATTCATCATGAGCCCAAATCCCAAATTTATATTCACCTCATGACAGAGAACCAATACCCCAGTTTTTGCGCCCCCAAGTGTCAGTTTGCCCAGTTTTCAAAGTCAATTCTGAACCCAATTTAATTCTTTCTGACATTTTTACATGCAGGTAGTTCTAAGATGGCAATTTTGACAGGGAGTATCTTTTGATCCCAAATTCTTCATGAGATGAGATTTGATAGGGTAAAAGTATGCAGAACAAAGAAGCAATGTGCCAGTTTTTAGAGCTTGGTCAGGTGTTTGGATCAATTTTTAAGGCCAATCAAAGGACCTTCTAGCATTAAATTGACAATTTGCATATTAATGGTAAAATGAGTTTTAATTGATGGTTCAGTGATCAAATTTTTTTCAAATCAGTAAGATGGGTCCATGGATCAATTTAAAGGTTCAGGTGTTCGAAAACAAAATTTTTTTAGTCAGACCCACTTTGGGGCCCAACTAATTGCATCAGACTGATTAGATATGGGAAAGGAAGATGTTTTTAAAAGATGTAATCATTCTTTCAATGTTGATGTTTCTGTCTGTGAACATAATTGTGAATATTTTTCAAGAAAGAATCAAAGTCATAGTCTTAAGATGCTTGAAATATTTGTCGTCACTATATCCATCAATTAGTGATCTTCCTTCGATTTTCATAACAAAAAATAATATGAAGATACATCAGGACTATTTTGGCGATGTGGATTCAATCTTCTTTTCTTATTCTATGTATAGGAGGTTACTCTTAAAAATGTTCAAATGACATTTGTTAGAGTCTGGAAAGTTTTGGAACTATGCTTCCAACTTTTGGTCATAGAAAACAAGCAACTCAAAGGGAAGTTTTTATAAGTTTCTTTTTGACTCTCCAAAGTACTTTAGTAGCCAAGTTCAAGTTAATCGTGCAATATACAATGTATTTGCATTGGTGCAATCTAGTCGCCATAGCTTTGAAATTATGGACTTCCCCACCAAATTCATTTGGAAACCTTCCACCAGATTTTGGCTGCGGCATTGAAAATAGTTGAAGAGGTTTGTAGGTAGTTCAAAAACATACTTGGTTTGATGGAAGGAACAACAAAACTAGACTACGATATTTGTGTAAAAACATCAAGAGGATGCATCCATGTTGGGGAGCCATTTTGAGCTGGGTTGGTAGTCAAAGAGATAAGAGTTCCACTTAATTTGAAGAGAGTGCTTTTGGAATCTTGAAATCAAAGAGTTTCCTTATCATGAGGATTGAAAAAAAAGGTAGCCAGCATCCAACACACTAGGAGAGATGCCACATCAGATAAAGCTCGCGGCTTGGTATGAAATCCACGCGTGAAGTAGGCAGAAGATCCATGTTTTGGCATGGAAGTCTGATATGTTGTTTTGATTATAGTAGAGATAGACCACGTTGAAGGCACATGAATTCCATCTCATGCAAGATATTGATAGCAAATCCACATTTTTTTAATAGATTAGATAGGGGCATTGACTGGCATTAACCCATGCCAAAGTGTAGAGAACACATAGTCAAAGGCAAAGAATCTGAAGATAAAGGAGAATGCAGTAGTTGAAGGGTAGAAAGAAGCTTGCAAGCAGTTAAAAAGAAGCCACCCTCTATGAAAAAAGAGCACTCCACATGGCAAGGATAGAAGGTTGAACACGTAGGTTAAACACATGTGAAAATAGAGCCTCACATGGAGTAAAAGGAGGTTTGTGCCAAGAAAGGAGGGAGGGGACGTGCTTGAGCAAAAGTCACTTCAAGAAAATCCATGTACTCAAGAGGCAAGACGCCCATGCAGGGAGTAGCATGAGGAAAACAACAACAAGCATGTCTAGGAGAAGTTTCCATAACAAAAAAGACCCCACACCATTAAAAGGAGCAAAGCCTCACGTAGTGGCAATGTTAAGAGCCTAGGCAGTCAAAGGAAGATTCATGGAAAGCGTATAGATGTGAATGAAAATGTGAAGGGGTTCGGTCTTACGCTGAGGTCGTAAGGACGTAAAGCAAGAGGCTATGCAGGAGAATGAAGACAAATTTTCAAATGCCCATGATGCTACGGGATAACTGAAGTTGATTTAAAGGATTAAATTAATTGATTAATATTAAAATATTAATTAATTAATTTTTCAAAGGTTACAGTCAATCAAGATCTGCCATATGGCATCTTCAGATTGAAAGAGAAGAGAAAAGTGGAAATTGAGAGGATCAACGCATGAATGGATTAAAACGAAAAATTGAAAAATTGTGAATTTTTATATAGTTTGGACAATGTAAATTTTTAAAAATTTCATTTTTAAAGCCAAGCCACAGTCCAGACTTAAGATTTTCAAATGGCCATATCAAGGGCGTTTTTTGTCTAAAATAGGCAGTGCAGTATAGCGTTGAAATCGAGAGAATCCAAATTTTTCATTTCTGAAGTCAAATTTTACACAGCAATCCACCGATTCAGTTTATAAGTAGATTTGTATTTTCAGGGGCATTGTCAGTAAAAGGGGCAAAATTCATCATGGGATCTGAGAATCAATTGGGAAACATATAGTGATGTTTGTTGAAGTTTAAAATGAATTTGGAAATGTTTTTACCTTTCTTGAGTTCATTTTTAACCAAATTTTGTCATTCCAGATCAAGAATCAAAATCAGTTATATTGTTCAATCAAATATGTCAGATATTTTGTGATGGTGGAGGCTAAACGATGAAGATTTGATTCACTAGTTGAGGGGAGAGAATAGAAAGTTGTTTTTAACCTATTGAGAAGGTTTTCCAAGTGGACAAATGTCATGTTCAAATCAGATCCAGGAATGAACTCTTCTCCTATATCTTTCTTTCTTTCATCTTTTGTAAGGGTTCCAGTCTTTGGAGAAAAACTAGTTACTACTAAGATACCAGGTTTTGGAACCAGTTTTGATGTGTTCCCATACTGTGATACCATATATTATTTAGCAATTTCTCTTGTATGAACAACTATAGGAAGGATTATACAAATAGTTCAGATCTGTTAGGTTTTTATGTGTTTTTATTTCATGCATATGATTGTATAGTTTCAAGGAAATAATACAAAGAGCAGCAGATGATTGAGTTTCAGTTGAATCTTGTCTCTATTTTGAGTGAGTTGTAATGTTTTATGACCTTTGAACAAAGAGCCTAGGTCATAGTTGCAGTCCCTTAAGGTTGTATGTTGTTTCATTATTGTTGATAATTCAAGGAATTGTGTAAATGCTTCATAGAAATCAATAGGGTTACAAATTTATTGAGGAGGATATCAGGTAAGCATGAGATTTAAACTTAATATAGATGTCTATTTACAAGTTGAATAGATAGATCAGATATCTAAAGATACACATATGTCTCAGATATTCATATGTATGTTTGTGATTCATGGATTTTGCGCATGGTTAAGGCACTGATCAGTTACAGGATCATTAGATCTTACTGCTGCATATCTGAGGGTTTGTTGAATTCAACATTATTGATCAAACATGTTTTACCCTTTCATGTTGAAGGACCTAAATGTAATACCCTCACTTAGTTTCTGAGATTCATAGATCTGCATTTAGCTACTATAGATTGATGTTATTTCATGAGTTATTAGGAGATATAAGGGTTTTCATCTGCTTAATAGATTCAGGGATATGTTTTTGCACTAGTACGGTATCATTTGAATTTGAGGTCTAACCGCCTAGGTTTAGTAGAGCCTGAAGTAGAAGAAGGGTCATGCCTTATAGTTGGCTTGTTGTCAGAAATGGCATGTTGAAAATGGGAGTTAGTTGCCCCTAGATATGTTGGTTTCTCAGTGGGATAATTGAAAACCTTCCAGCATTTTCAAACACCAACAAAATTGTGACTCTACTGGGAGATAAGATGGCAATACATCTTGTTAAAAGGACAATATCCTCTAGTGTAAATTGAATATTTTAGTCCTATTTTTTAGTATGGTTTTACCCATCAGAGTCACCAAAAAAATGGCGACTCCACTGAGGAATTGTGTTGAGATTCATGATAGACAAACCTTGAGAATTCAAAGGAATTCAACACAACAGAAGGAACTACATGGAAAAAGTTTTGTACAATAGTAAGTTAATGTGTTCAATCCATTTCCTTACTAAATTTTCATGTTCTCCAGTATGCTTTATTCTCTTACAGTAGTAGTTTCTGAATTGGTTATAATTTGTGCTAAGAAATGAATATACCTTCAATCAGTTCAAATTTGTGAGTTGCTGTTGTAATTTCAAAGTCGAGAAGTTGTGTTTCAACTTTGTTTAGAGATTTCAAATTTGAGATAAATCTAAAGAAGTTTCTTCTATCTGCTATTTTTTCAGATCAATTTGTAATTATTTTCAAGATATAATGCAATTCATGTCTCACTTAATTTGAGTGGCGACTCGAAGTTAATCTCTGTACCAGTGTAGTTCTATGCATGAATTGTGATTAGTTGTTGCATGAGAAGAGAAGATTTGAAGAGGTTGAAACATTTAGAAGCTTGGTAAGATTTGTGATGTGCTAGTTCAAAAGGTTTAGTATAGATTTGATAAGATTTTGGGTCTGTTATTGTAAATAGTGGATAGAGAATTTTTAGTCATCTAGATCTTAAGGTATTCTCATTTTCATGTATTTTCTTTTCATGAAAATTGATTGTTAAGAAGCGTGTTCTCCATTAGGTGATTCTTAGCACTAAGAGGAGGAGAATAGTTGATAAGTTTCATACACTTTATTGGATTGGGTTTCAATTGTCATATTTAAGTTTGTGAAGTGTATTTGCAAAAAGTTATTTAGTAGAAAGTTGTATAGATCTGCTGCAAATTGTGAATATGCAAGATTTTCCGTATTGAAAGTTTGGTTCAGAATTTACAGCTGATAGATAGTTTCAAAATCTTTCTCACTAAATGTGAGTGGTGACTCTAGTCAAAATCTCTATGCCAGTGCATGGTTTGTTTGAAATATCAAAGGTTTTCAGTATTCATGGGCAGATCTAGTGGTTTTAGAAAGAGGAAGTAAAGTTTCTTGATTAACAGTTTATGTGATTGTTTGTATCTGTTGATATAATTGATTTCAAAAGGTGAATCATTATTATGATTCCATTTTCCTCTTCAAAGAGGTGGTAGCTTTACAAAGGATTCTATCTACGGTGTGAAGGGTTTCATGCTTGCACCTATGCCAGTCAGCAGATCTGAGGTTTCAGACAACAACACATAAAGGTATTTTTAGTTTTCATGTCTTTGCATTTTGTGAAAATTGAATGATAGAAATGGTTGCCTCCATCCAGTGTTTTAGCACTAAGAAAAAGAGGTAGGAAATTTAAAGTTTAAAAAGATGGATTCTGAGTTTGGATCTCAATATGAGTTAGAGGGTCTTAGTGCCAAGATTGCTAGATTAGAAAGATAAAATCATGATCATATGGTCTTCATCTTGAGAAATGCAATTGGTTATATCAAGGATCTTGATGGATTCCAAACTTACATGAAGTTTAAACACGAAGTCATGAATCTTGATGAGCTTTGTAGACTAGAAAATTCTTCATGACCAATGTTGCTCTTAGAAATTTTTATGCCACGATCAATTGATTGGCTAGCTAAGTTAAGATTTGAAAAGATCATTAAATTCCAAGATATTATTATAGAAAGTGAAATTGCTTTAAAAGCTAATGAGTCTAATATCAATGAATGTAATGGGTCTGTTGAAAATGATATTGAAGATGAAGAGTCTCAATTTTATGAATTAGAGGATAGTAATTAGCTATTTGATAACATGCATAATGTAGATTCATCTTCTTATGATGATGAATATACAAAAGAGGAACAATGAGACAATAGTAATCATCTTCTTTTTAGTGATGAATGTGAATGTGTTACAATGCTGATTGTTGAGGTATTGTCTAAGAAGGAAGATGTATGGGGTGATCAGAGTTCTGATTTTTTAGAATGTATTACTAATGAGCCTACTATTACAAATGTGTCAAGCTATCCAGATAATGATCTTAGCCAAGGAGGAGAAACTAGTAATGAAGTCTTGTTAAGCATTGATGAGATTTCTGACTTGTTGACTCATGATTTTGAAAGGTATGCTAACCAATCTAAGGATGCTTGTGTTTTGACACGTTATGCAAATTCATGTGGTGAAGTTAGTTCTCCTAAATTTGATGTTGAAGAAGATGTAATTTTTGAATATGCTTTGTCAAATTTTGGAGGTGTATGTGATGGTGATTCATGTATCAATGCACATGATGACTTCTATGTTGAAAATGAAGATGTAGAGACTAGGTCTGTTGTTGATTCATTGTTTTCTTGTTCTCATGAAGAAAAGATAAATTCAGATAGCTCATGTGATGAGGAAAGAAATAGTAATGAAACGGTTTACCCTAGTAAGTTATTTGAGGAAGAAATTGATATGGATCAGCACATTGTTAGAATGTAGTTTCATGATAATTCTTGTGGTTTGAGATCTAATCATTTGTTGGAATGTGAAGAAAATGCAATATATATTTAGTCTAATTTATGGAGCACTGATATTGCAAATGAGGAGAAATCAAACTTTACATCTTCTTCATATACAGATGCACAAGGTGAGTTACAATTTGATAGATGTAACTCATTGAATGAAGTTGAATATGAGCACTTTATGTTTCTAGTTGAAGGAATCCATGATTCAGTTAGTAGTGATCAGTTCCAGTTTGTTCTCGGTTGCTATGATCACACTGATTCATATTTTCATAGTGAGCAAGATGAAGAAAGTATGTCTGATTTTTATATGCACTATAAAGATGATGATTGTTTTGTTTTTCCTAATGAGCTGATTGCAAATGTTGATGTGCTGGGTGAAACAAATGGAAATGAGAATTTTAGTTTACCTCAAGAGAATGTAAATGAAAATCAGGTATATGATAGAGGTAAGGAGCTCTAGAATTTTCCAGTGGCTTGGGGCCATTGTTTGTACATAGTAGTGTAGTTGTTTCCCTACTTTCAGTAAAGTTGTTTGAGAAAGTTTTTGAAGTTTAGGTGTGTGGTCTGCTTCTACTAGAGATCTAAAATCTTTCAATTCCTGCAAGGGACATGCATCCCCAGACAGAGCCACTACTGGAGCTCAAAATTGTAGCCTGAATTTTGAGCACTGTTGAGAAAATTGAGCCCTATAAACACTTTTTGATGAGATTATACCCGGCTGTACCTGTGAGGCCCCTAAGGTGTTTAATGTTTCTAACACCCTGCATTTAGCCTATTAAGTATTTCATGAAGTTAAACTGTGATTCTGAGTTGTTTTGTGAAGTCCCATTTTGAGCATTTGTCAAATCTACATTTTCACTTGTGTCAAACAACGACTGGAGGCTATGTTTGTCATTGAATATCTTGCACCCAGAAATGTTTTGTGATTTACTGCTTTGGGAGTGTCTAGTGTCCATATCTAAGAACCTATGTTTTACATTTTGAGTCATTTCAAATCCATTTGACTAGGTTTCAAATCTGTCAAAGTTGGTCAGCTACTATTTTCATGCCTTTGCACTTTGCACACAATTCTGGGAAGCCCTGTTTGACGAGCTACAATTTTGACCTAGTTGACCCATATGTTGAAATTCCTATTGAGTTTCATTATAGATGTCAAAGAATTTTTATGTTTCAAGTTTCAGCTTATGACGAATTTGTTTGATTAGTTTTCAAACAGGATTCCAAATGCAATTTCTATCTTTTTACTAGTGTCAACAAGTGCAGATTGATTGGAGCCCCTGTTCGTTATGTTATATCTTGAAATCTGTGATAGATGAGATTGAATGGATTGTACCACTATGTTGTCCTCCAAAAATTCTTTAAGTGTGCCAGTTTTTAGGTCCTGATGAATCTGTATGCACAAGTTTCCAAGTCAATTCCATTTGCAAAAAATGATTTTATGCCAGTGTTTCCAGTCTGCAAAATCTGAGTAACCCACTTTGACTGCTCGCCATTTGCGCCCAGTTATTTTTCATGAGCCCAAATCCTAGATTTATATTCACCTCATGATAGAGAACCAATACCCAAATTTTTGTACCCCCAAGTGTCAGTTTTCCCAATTTTCAAAGTCGATTCTGAACCCAATTTATTGCTTTTTGACATGTTTACATACAGGTAGTTCTGAGAGGGCAATTTTGACAGCGAGTATCTTTTGACCCCAAATTCGTCATGAGATCAGATTCAACAAGGTAAAAGTATGTAGAACAAAGAAGCAATGTGCCAGTTTTTAGAGCCTGGTCAGGTGTTTGGATCAGTTTTTAAGGCCACTCAAAGGACTTGGCATTAAATTGACAGTTTGCAGATTAATGGTAAAATGAGTTTTAATTAGTGATCTTCCTTTGGTTTTCATAACAAAAAATAATATGAAGATACATCAGGGCTGTTTTGGCAATGTGGATTCAATCTTCTTTTCTTATTCTATGTATAGGAGGTTACTCATAAAAATGTTCAAATGACATTTGTTAGAGTCTAGAAAGTTTTGGAACTATGCTTCCAAATTTTGGTTATAGAAAACAAGAAACTCAAAGGGACATTTTTATAAGTTGCTTTTTGACTCTCCAAAGTACTTTAGTAGCCAAGTTCAAGTTAATCGTGGAATACACGATGTAGTTGCATTGGTGCAATCTAGTCGCCATAGCTTTGAAATTATGGACTTCCCCACCAAATTCATTTGGAAACCTTCCACCAAATTTTGGTTGGGAAATTGAAAATAGTTGAAGAGGTTTGTAGTAGTTCAAAGACATACTTGGTCTAATGGAAGGAACAACAAAACCATACTATGCTATTTGTGTAAAAAAATCAAGAGGATGCATCCATGTTGGTGAGCCATTTTGAGTTGGGTTGGTAGTCAAAGAGATAAGAGTTCCACTTAATTTGAAGAGAGCACTTTTGGAATCTTGAAGTTGAAGAGTTTCCTTATCATGAGGATTGAAAACAAATGTAGCCAACGTCCAAAGCAATGGGAGAGATGTCACAACAGATAAAGCTCACGGCTTGGTATGAAATCCATGCAGGAAGTAGGCAGAAGATCCATATTTTGGCATGGAAGTTTGATATGTTGTTTTGATTATAGTAGAGACAGACCATGTTGAAGGAAGAGGAATTCCATCTCATGCAGGATATTGATAGTAAATCCACATTTTTTTAATAGATTAGATAGGGGCATTGACTAGCATTAACCCATGCCAAAGTGTAGAGAACACACAATCAAAGGTAAAGACTTTGAAGATAAGGGAGAATGCAACAATTGAAGGGTAGAAAGAAGCCCACAAGTAGTTAAAATGAACCTGCCCTTTATGAAAATAGAGCACTTCACACGGCAAGGATAGAAGGTTGAACATGCAAGTTAAAGACATGTGAAAAAGAGCCTCACATGGAGTAAAAGGAGGTCTGCACCAAGAAAGGAGGGAGGGGATGTGCTTGAGTAGAAGTCACTTCAAGAAAATCCATGTACTCAAGAGGCAAGATGCCCATGTAGGGAGAAACATGAGGAAAATGGCAACAACATGAGGAAAATAGCGACAAGAATGTGCAGGAGAAGTCGCCATAACAAAAAAGGCCCCACACCATGAATAGGAGCAAAGCCTCACATAGTGGCAATGTTAAGAGCCCAGGCGATCAAAGGAAGATTCAATGGCTTAAAGCTTAGTGCAAAGAAACTCCAGTCGAGTTTTAAATGCGGAGGATAATCATGATTTTTCAAAGGAAGTTTGATTCAATAAATGAGGTAGAGAATGCCATAACAAGGAACAATAAATGATTACAGAAAAGAGCAAGAATGATAAGAAGCGATGACAACATATAAAATAGAGTGATGCAATAGGTGAAGGAAATAATCCCACATTGCATGTGGGGGGAATTTTTAATGGCTTAAATATGTTTCCAACTGCTAAGCAAGTGTCTTAAAAGACATGGCCATTTTAAAGCCTAGCTATGTAGTGGTGGGGTCCGCTTGTTGTGGCTGTGGTATCCAATATCAAATGTATTTTGACTCATGAAATGCTCATGATAAAGTGTAAGATCGAGAAGTGATTAATGAAATTTCTACGGTCTTACGCCCAGCGTAAGATCATAAATCAAAATTTAAAGGCCTCCGGTGTTACGAAACATGAAGCCCAACATATGCCCGTAAGTCAAAATTCAAAGCCTTACACTGCTCTGCTCAAAAATTTGCTCACGTAAGAGCATAAACCAAATTTTTGAGACCTCTAGTGATACGAGTACTCATAAGAGCATAAAGGATAGTGTTCAGTGTATGCACGTAAGGCAAGTTCACAAAGGTTCCCAGTGTTATGCTTCATGGAAAGTGTATAGGCATGAATGGAAATGTGAAGGGGTTCAGTCTTATGCTAAGGTCGTAAGGACATAAAGCAAGAGGCTGTGTGGGAGAACAAAGATAAATTTTCAAATGCCCATGATGCTACGAGATAAGGGAAGTTGATTTAAAGGATTAAATTAATTGATTAATATTAAAATATTAATTAATTATTTTTTCAAAGGTTATAGTCAATCAATATTTGCCATATGGCATCTTTAGATTGAAAGAGAAGAGCAAAGTGGAAATTGAGAGGATCAACGCATGAATGGATTAAAATGAAAAAATGGAAAATTGTGAATTTTTATATAGTTTGGACTATGTAAATTTTTAAAATTTTCATTTTTAAAGCCAAGCCATAGTCTAGACCTGAGATTTTCAAATGGCCATATTAGGGGAATTTTTTTGTCCAAAATAGGTAGTGCAGTATACTGTTGAAACTGAGAGAATCCAAATTTTTCATTTCTGAAGTCAGATTTTACACAGTAGCCCTCCAGTTCAGTCTATAAGTAGATTTTCATTTTCAAGGGAATTCTCAATAAAAGGGGCAGAATTCATCATGGGATGTCAGAATCAATTAGGAAACATATAGTGATGTTTGTTGAAGTTTAAAATGAATCGTGGAAATGTTTTTACCTTTCTTGAGTTCATTTTTAACCAAATTTTTTCATTCCAGATCAAGAATCAAAATTAGTTATCTTGTTCAATCAAATATGTCAGGTATTTTGTGATGGTGGAGGCTAAACGATGAAGATTTGAATCACCAACTAAGGGGAGAGATTAGAAAGTTGTTTTTAACCTGTTGAGAAGGTTTTCCAAGTGTATAGATGTCATGTTCAAATCAGATCCGGGAATGAACTCTTCTCCTATATCTTTCTTTCTTTCATCTTTTGTAAGGGTTCTAGTCTTTGGAGAAAAACTAGTCACTACTGAGATACCAGGTTTTGGATCTAGTTTTGATGTGCTCCCATACTGTGATACCATATATTTTTCAGCAATTTCTCTCATATGAACAACTATAGGAAGGAATATACAGATAGTTCATATCTATTAGGTTTTTCTATGTTTTCATTTGATGCAAATGATTGTCTAATTTCAAGGAAATAATACAAAGAGCAGCAAATGATTGAGTTTCAGTTGAATCTTGTCTCCATTCTGAGTGAGTTGTAATTTTTTATGACTTTTGAACAAAGAGCCTAGGTCATAGTTGCAATCCCTTAAGGCTGTATGTTGTTTCATTATTGCTGATAATTCAAGGAATTGTATAAATGCTTCATAGAAATCAACAGGGTTACAAATTTATTGAGGAGGATATCAGGTAAGAATGAGATTTAAACTAAATATAGATGTCTATTTACAAGTTGAATAGATAGATCAGATATCTGAAGATACACATATGTCTCAGATATTCATATGTATGTTTGTGATTCATGGATTTTCCCAATGGTTAAGGCATTGATCAATTATAGGATCATTAGGTCTTGTTGCTGCATATTTGAGGGTTTGTTGAATTCAACATTATTAATCAAACATGTTTTACCCTTTCATGTTGAAGGACCTAAATGTAATACCCACACTTAGCTTCTGAGATTCATAGATTTGCATTTAGCTACTATAGATTGATGTTATTTCATGAGTTATTATGAGATAAGGGTTTCCATCTACTTAATAGATTCAAGGATATGTTTTTACACTGGTACAATATCATTTGAATCTAAGGTCTACTTGCCTAGGTTTAGCAGAGCCTGAAGTAGAAGAAGGGTCATGCCTTATAGTTGGCCTGTTGTCAGAAATGGGATGTTAAAAATGGGAGTTAGTTGCCCCTAGACATGTCAATTTCTTAGTGGGATAATTGAAAACCCTCCAGCATTTTCAAACACCAACACCTACTATCCACTTAGTCAAGCTAGGCAGACTCAATTCTTCTTACTTTTTCTTCCAAAGTTTGTTAGTGTATCCAACCTTGGTAACCTTAAGTAGATAATCAATGTACTATATCATCACTATCATAACTGATCTTTGTACTCCTTTTTCATACCATACCAGAACCTTTTCTGTAGGTGTTTTTGTTATCTCATTTGATCAAATCCTCCCTATCAATCAAAAAAATGATAGTACTCAAATAAATTAAGCTGTTGTCTTATAGACAAGTAGTAGGCTTGGCATCTGTAGTGCCTCTCCCATTTGACTTCTGTAAGTCATCTTGATGGATGCAACCTTGTTGATCTTTTGTTGTGATGGATCATGATTGTGACCATGAGTGGTCTACACCATTGAGGTGATTGGATTTATGTTTCTATATCAGTTGCTTTGATTATGCTTTTGACTAATCTATGGGATTATGATGTGATTTATGGTTCACTGAGGTTTGTGTCAATGCTTACCAAGATCGATGTGGTATCATGAGGTTGTTCCATGATTACCCTGAGATGTGTGCAGAGATTGCATTGTGTACTATTACCATTCTACACTAGACTAGGTTCCTATAGCAGTGGGTAGTCATGTTTATGACTGTGTTTGCTTATGTGTTTTTAAGTGCCTTTTTGTTTTTCTTAATCAATCATTATTAAATGCTTAAGTTATTAGAGATGGATTGTCCATGTTGGATTCTTTGGTTATGTGCTACAAACATTTATCTTGTTATTTTGATCTAAGAGATATCTGTTACTTATGTGATGATTTACATTTAAGATGACCTGAAGGTCAAAGGTTATACTTTGATTTTAGTATCATAGATGTTAGACTACTATGTTGTTCAGTTAATCATATTGCACGACGATGTCATTTTGAGATGACAGTGTCTTTTATGATTATATCTGGTTATCTAGTATTTGGACATACCTCTATTTATGTTAGGTGATGGATTTAATGCTATGGTTATTTACTTCATTCCTATTTTGTTATGCTTTATGTGAACGTGAGTGATGTAAATAGATTATTTTTAATATAATTAAAAAAATGGTTAAATTAGGTAAGTTAATACATTTATTGCCTTGGCTATGTTATTATATGCAATTGCACTTAATTGTGTTATTTAGTGTGCAGGATTTATTTTTGTGGCAGTGGCACATGGAGTTAGTGATTCAACCTTTTATATTTTACCAATGTTGTCCTTGTATGGTCAACATATCCTTAATTAAATGTTTAGTTTAAACCTTTGGGTGATTATTAAATCTGAGCTCATTTGCATTATGTGATTAGACCAGTAAGCATGTCTGTGCATTTAGAGTTTTACATTGTCGCAAAAGTTGTTAAGGAATTTCTGTGTTTTTGGGTTTCAGGCTTTTTAATTGATTTATTTTAATTTTTGGCAGCTTTTCAATAGATGAATTCCTATTGATGGGAATAGCCTATTTTTGTTTGGGTCAATTCGGGGTCTAATTAAGTTGGCTAGTTATTTTCCCTAATCAATTATTCACTCGAAAAGTGAATAAGTATCCAAAAGGGAATTTGATTCCTCACTTCTCACTTTTGAATTAAAAAGTTTGAGAGTAAAACGCAAAATCCTCTTCATGAGGATTTACTATTTTTTTGTTGCGAGAGCTATGGGCGTGAGATCGTCGCGAGGTTGAGCTTGTTGGATCTAGCTCAGGGAAACCTTGGATTGCCGCAATTTTCAGCCACTTCTACGAGCATTTTATTTTCTAGTTCAGATTCTTGTTTTGCCCTTTTGGCTATGAGGTAGGGCTTTTCTGTTTTATTGTTTCTACTTTGTTTTAGCTTTTATTTTTGGTAGCCGTTTGTTTGGGGGCTAAGAACTAGTGTTCTCCTCTATTTATGTATGCTAGTTCTACCCGGTTGGGCAAGTATGAAAATTTTCCTATTTTTTGGGATGAGGGTTTGGGATTTTGCACCATTATGCTGGATGTTTTTGCATACAGTGTCTTTTTTAAATTATTTTTGGACTTTTGGGGTTTTTGTGCCCAAAGGTCAAATGGGTTTTAATTTTGAAAGTTTTCCAAAATTTGAGATTTTCACCTCATTTTGCATACTGCCCTATTTTCTTAGGTTTTCTTGGCACAATGTGGGTCATGGACTTGGATGATCCATTTGGATATCAGTCAGACCACTTTTGCATGTTTATGTTGCATTGGGATGCATGACACACCCGTACTCTCGACTTTGTGTTTAGTTGAGTGATTTGTTACCTGTTGTTATGGTTTCTTTTGAACCTTTGATTTTGTTTCATAGACACTAGGATTTGTGTAGAGTCCACACTCTTGGATTGAGGCCGGTGGAGTGAGTTCATGACTTTTGGTCTTGTTGCATCATTGGGATTCATGTAGAATCCATACTCCTAGATTGAGGTCAGTTGAGTGATTTCATGATGTATGGTTTTGTTGGCTTTGGGATTCATGTAGAATCCATCCTTCCTATGTTGCTTTTGGTTGGGTGTTTTCTTTGCATTGTGTTCTCATCTTGTCCTTATGTTATGATCTTTGTGATGGTGGTGCACCACACACGAGTACATGCATGTATGTTTGTCATAGGACTTGTGGGTCTTGACCTTCCATGTCTTTTGTGGAAGTTTTGATCATTGGGGTTGGGATGGGAGTATGCATGCCCACGGGCACTTGTCATAGGATGAGCATGGGTAGGGTAGGGTAGCATATGGAGGGGGCTTCTATCTCATAGCTCGACATTATGGCTCTAGAGGTTGATAGAGGATAGGAAGTTTTAAGTAAGTGATAACTAGATTAAAATGTGTGAGTGTTAATAAAATTTAAGATAATGAAAAGATCCACATTCGTGTGATGGTGCCAAGGGATTCCCTTGAAAGTTTTGCCACATGTGATATGAGCTTGGGCTTATAGATGCCAAGTGACTCTCCATGATGTTAGTCCCTACATAGTAGCCTATTGAGTGTCTGACCAGGACCTTTACTCCTTGCATTGTCTTAGGTTCTTGGTTCAACCATCATATTATCTGGCATCAATGTTAGCCTTGGATATTGTGCTTTATGTGTGTTTGTGGTTGGATCTTTATGTTCATCAGCATTGTGGGTGTGGACCTATTGGTGCCACATGGTTGGGAGGCATAGCTACCTTCACCACTGCTAGGGACTATTGTACAGAGATGGTCTTTTGTCCTAGTGTGACCGTTGCTGGATGTTTCAATTGGTACTTTAGGTTTTGGAGTATGCTTTCTTGTGATTTATGCTTTCATTGGAATGCTTGGATATCATGTTTAGATGATGTTAGTTTACTTGAAGCATTCCCATATTATGATGTTTAGCATATGATTAGATGATGTGAATTGTTGTAGTAGCATATCTATTGCTTATTGATGTTTAGCATGTGATAGGTGATGTTATCTATTGTAGGTTTATCTTATGCTTCTCTACTAGCATGTTAGATTTCATTATTCTTATATTGTAGCAAGTTTTAGTAGTGACGTCCCTATTACAATAGTACCAATGATTTGTTTGGTGGCTTGGGATGTTACGCGCGAGGGATGACTAGGACCCATGATGGTCTTATGATGCTATTAACGGTTGGGAGGAACCACACACTTATTCGGTTGTTTAGTTTTGAGATGTATTTCTGTACATTGCGATGTTTCTTTTGTTCATTGCGATGTTTATTTTAGTATGTGCTTTACTGTTATGGTTTAGATGGATAGATGTTCCTCTTCTATTGTTGATTATGCACTCGAGTGTTCATTCCTCAATTTATGTGTATCTGGTACTCCTCGATGTGGAGGTTTCCATGTTTTTAAGCTTTTCATTTTCATTTTGTTGTCGCACTAATTTATTTTCTTGCGTGGAAAGTTAGTTCCTCATATGAGAGAATACACTTCCTCAAATGAGAATTCAAATCCTCGCGCGAGAATGAAAGCTCTCGCATGATGCTCAGGAGCCTTCGTGTGAAGTTGTTCACTCTCTTGCACGTAGTGGTGCACTTTCTCACGCGAAAGTTGAGATCAGTGTACTTTCTCATGCAAGAAATAGGAGCTCTCTAGGCTTGTCAGATGGAAGTTCAGAAGTTGGTTTTGGACACCCTTTTGGTTTTTACACATTCCTAGTTGAAAACAAATTTCATAAGGGGTTTAAAATATATCGTTAAAGTATAAGTTGACGTATATTTTATTCCTTATACTTAAGTTATATTTTAATATATGTGATGAATCTTTTGAGATAGGTTTCAGACCTCTAGAAGATGAGATAAAGATTCTAAGAAATTTTAGGGCTTTAGAAATCTAGACTTAGCCAATTTTTAGGGCTTTAGGATTTCAGGCTTAGCCAAATTTCAAGTTTCTATATTCTACCCCAACTTAGTGTTTTGTTGATGAGTGGTCATTTCTTGAGCCCTCATCATGTGTCTTGTAGTTGTTGGCTTTGTTTGTGTGTGTCAGTTTGGTAGTGGCATTTGGAGATTCGTTGGTTGCCGAGATTGTGGTGAAGTCTTCCATTGTGATCTTTGTGATCCCTGTATGATGTTGTCATGTGCATTCATACTAGTAAAAAAAATTAAAAAAAAAAAAATTTGGCTTGTATTTCATCCCTTTTTCCAAGGATCTCTGGGTGGGGCATTACAACATCAGTGATTAAAAAATGATTGAAAACACATTCTCATACTTGTATCAATTTTTTTTAAACAATCTCCCTCTTTTTCATTGATAGAAAAATGGCACAACTAGTATAAACAACAATAATACCAAAAAGAAAATAATTCCTTGTATTGAAATCTCTACCTCTACCAAGACCTTTCATCTTGTATATAGGTTACAAAATCAATAGACAATCAATGCATCCTTTTAACTCCCTCTTGATCACATTTTCTTCTTATGGATCCTTATATCCCCCTCAATACCATCTCCCTCTTACTAGGTAGATGTACATCTTTTAACCATTAGTTATACTATCTCGCTCTGAGTAGATATTCCATATTTCTTTCTTTCTATATTTATTTTCTGTATTTCTCCCTTTCTGTATTTTTCTCTTACTATATTTCTCCTACTTTGAAAAAAATGCCAAAGACTTGTCATCTTAATATGTAGATATGAACATATTTAGTTTCTCCCTTTTTTACCTAGTTTGTGACTATTCTACACCTATAGCACTTTGATTACTTTAGGCAACTCATAAATTAGGATACACTGCATCAATGTGCATCATATGTCAATCATCTCATTGATGCAAGGCACTTCTTATGCTTCTTAGATAGTGTTGTATAGGTTTATCACCCCTAGTTTACCTATTAGATACTCATGAGCATCCTTAGTGATGCATTAGTATCCTAGGTTTCCTTGTAATCCTGCACTTAAGTTCATGTCAAGCCTTTGGTTGCCAAGTGATCCTTTGGGTGTCAAGTGATTCCCTTTGGTAGCCAAGTGATCCTTTGGGTGTCAAGTGATTCCCTTTGGTTGCCAAGTTCCTTTGGTTTCCGAGTGACTACTTTGGATGCTAAGTCATTCCTTTGGATGCTAAGTTCCTAGTTGCTACTGAGTGATTCCTTTGGATGTCGAGTGCCAGTTTTGGAAAAGCCTTCATTTGTTGAGTATCTATGTCTAGTTCCAGTTTGTGCCGACCTTACTTGTATTTAATTTATGAATAGGTAGTTAATAACTATTGAAGGAAAACTTGTGGCTTTTCAATGGTCTAGAATTTTATATAAGCCATTTTGGCAAGTATTTAAGGAGGTCTAGGATTGAGTTTTAAGAGGGATCAATAAATAGAGGAGTAGAAACTAGAAGAATAAGAGAAGAATGCAAAGTAGGATCATTGAGGATTGTACTTGTATCTTTTCATGTCTATAACCTAGAAGGCCATACAGCTGGGCATGTATTTTGATCATTTGATGCATCTATAAGAAATATTTTATTCTCCCAATCTTGGTGCTATATTTGTGTTCTATTTTCCACTATGTTGACTCTCGCAAGTGGATTAGAGATTTGGGTGTGCCTTCAACCCTAGTTTTTTTCTTTCCCTACCTGTGTCACATGGTATAAAAGATTGAGATTTATCTATGTGTAGAACCCTAATTTGAATTTTTTTGTAGGGTGGTAGGTCTATGGATTTGACCTATAACTTGTAGAGGGTTATGATCTTACAGAAACCTAATTTGCAAAGATGGTTTATGGTAGAGGAAATGTTGATAACACTATATTGGATCCATTGAGACAAATTATAGCCTAATTAGATGCTATGGAAATAACCTAGAGGAGAGGAGCACATCTTGATGATGTAAGTCATGATGAAATAGTAGCACCAAACCCTAACCCAGAACATGAAGAAGACTGGGATGAAGAAAGGTTGTTGAGAGTGTTGTCTAGGGCTAATTCAAAGCCTACTATAGATTTTATTCCTTATGATGGAAAATTGGATACCAATGCTATGTTAGATTAGATCTTATATATGGAGAAGTTATTTGAGTATGAGAAAACTCCTAATAATAGGAAGGTGAAGATTGCAGTTACGAGGTTGAAAGATCATGCATTACTGTGGTGTGAGCATTTGCAGACTAATAGTCAAAGAAGAGGGAAGAAGAAGATTAGAACTTAACCAAAGATGGTGAATGAGATAAAGAAAAAATTCCTTCCTACTAATTACTAAGTTAGCTTGTTGACAATATACAAAATTTGAGACAAAAGGACATGACTGTAAAAGAGTATATCGAGGAATTCTATAGATTGGACATCAGATCTGGACATGTGGATGATGATGTTGAGAAAATTACAAGGTACATAAATAGATTGAGATCTATAATTCAAGATGAAATAAGTTTTGTGAAATTGGAAAGTGTGAAAGAAGCATACAAATATGCTTGAAGGCCGAGGAGATCTTGACGAAGAAGCATGAACAAAGCAAAGAGGTAGAGGTGGTAGATTCCAAAGAGGAAGAGGTAGATCTTATGGTGAAGGTGGCAGATCTAATAGTTTTATATAGGATAAAGAAAAATATAAGTGGAAGAATGATGAAAAAGGCAAGACCAAATGGAAAAGTGGTAATTCTTATCGAAGAGGTACTAATTCTTACTGGGGAAGAGGTATTTCTTATTCTAGAGGTGGATTCCATTGTAATTGTTTTAGGTGTGGTAAAGAGGGACATAGATCTTTTGAATGTAGATCCTCTAAAAGTTGGAAAGGTAATAGAAATGCTATGATTCAAGGAGATAATGAGGGTTCACCAAGTGGACCTAAGACTAGAGAAAATTTGATGGTGAGAAAAACTTTACGTAATAAGTGAAGTGATGAGGAACTTATCCTTAGAAGAAGTCTTTTCAAGACCAGATGTATGATGGCTAAAAAATATTGCAAGGTGGTCATTGATAGTGGGAGTTCAACAAATTTAGCATCAGAAGAGCTGGTTACAAAGTTGCAGTTGTAGAGGCTAAAACATCCCAAACCCTATCATGTTTCATGGATCAAAGATGAGCATAAAATATTGGTAATTGAGCAATGCCTTGTTATGTTCAAGATTGGACATTACTTTGATGAAGTTTTGCATGATATTATGCCTATGGATTGTTGTCATATTTTTTTGGGTAGACCTTAGCAATATGATAGATATGTTATGCATGATAGAAGATTGAATCAATATTCTCTTTGGGTAAATGGGAAGTAACAAAGTCTAGATGAGGTCAGTTGTACTACAATAAAAGTTTGTATGGTTAATGGAAACAAATTTGAAAATGAAAAGAAAAAGAATCAAGTCTATTTTTCTATAATCCCAAGGAGCCTGAGTTGTGTCAATAATAGTCAAATGCCAAAAAATGGTGCTAACTAAATATTAGTTAGTGGTGACTAAGTGACAAATGGTGGTACTGACTGAGTACCCAAACAAATTATAGAATTTTTGAATGAGTATAAAGAGATTGTTGTACTAGATATACCTTATGATTTTCCTCTTGTGAGAAGTATAAGTCACTATATGGATTTGATTCTTGGAGCTAGTTTTCCAAACAAAGAACCTTATAGATTGACACCTACAGAGAATGAAGAAATTAAGAGACAAGTACATGAGTTTATGTAGAAAGGTTTGATTAGAGAAAGTCAAATTCCATGTGTTGTACTTGTTGTATTAGCATTTAAAAAGAATGGAGAAATGATAATGTGTACTAATTCTAGAGCTATTAAGAAAATCATAGTGAAATATAGTTTTCCTATTCTAAGAATGGATGACATAATGGATTGTTGGAGTGGAGCAAAGTATTTCACAAAGATTGATTTGAAGAGTGGATATCATTAGATCAGAATAAGAGAAGGTGATGAAGGGAAGACTATTTTCAAGACAACAGATGGTTTGTATGAATGGTTGGTTATGCCTTTTGGTTTGACTAATGCACCTAGTACTTTCATGAGGTTGATGAATGAAGTTCTAAAAATATTTTTGGGTAAGTTTGTGAATTTTCATTTGGATGATATTCAGATATTCAATAAGACTAAGGAAGAACATTTTGAGCATACTAGACAAGTATTGTAGAGGTTGGAAAAGGAAAAGTTGCTAATTAATCTAAAAAAGTCTTCTTTTATGCAAGAGGATTTTGTATATTTGGGATTTTAGATTTTAGCTGATGGTTTGAGAATAGATCTTGAGAAAGTTAAAGAAATTTTGGAGTGGCCTATATCTAAGAATTTGGGTGAGGTAAGATCATTTCATGGTTTGGCTAGTTTTTATAGGAATTTTATAAGGAATTTAGTTGTGTTTGTAATGCTATGACTAAGACAATGAGGGGAGATAAAAAAGAATTCAAGTGGAAAAATGGAGCTGATAAGAGTTTTGAGACTTTGAAACAAAAGGTGGCTGAGATACCTATATTGGCTTTGCCTGATTCTAATAAGGTATTTCAAGTGGCAGTGCAATGGGAGCTATATTAAGTCAAGAAGGTAAACCTATAGCTTTATTTAGTGAAAAGTTGAATGATGCTAAAAGGAAGTATTTTGTGTCTAATCAAGAGTTTTATGCTATTGTTCAAGCATTAAAGAAGTGGAGACATTATTTGATTCCTAAGGAGTTTATGTTGTTTACTGATCATCAAGCTTTACAATACTTGGGAAGTCACCATAAATTAAATCATGGACATATGAAGTGGGTTGAGTATTTGCAAAAGTTTACATTTTTAACTAAGCACAAGGGTGTAGTTACTAACAAAATTGCTGATGCATTGAGTAGAAGACATTGTTTGTTGAATAAAATGAAGGTTGAAGTTCTTGGTTTTGATGAAATAAAAGAGTTGTATGATGTTGATCCTGATTTTTCTGAGGTGTGGAGAGAGTGCAGAGCACCAAATCTGATAGATCGTATAAGTAAGTATGATGAATATTTCATTTAAGAAGGTATGTTGTTCAAAGGCATTTAGTTGTGTATTCCTAGAAATTCTATGTGGTTGTATTTGGTTAAAGAGAAGAATAGTGGTGGATTGGTTGGACATTTTGGAATTAATAAGACATTGAGTTTGCTGAAAGAGAAGTATTATTGGCCACAGATGTATAAGGATGTTCAGAAATTTGTGAAGATTTGTGGAGTTTGTCAATTTGCAAAAGGAGTAAGTCAAAATACTAGTTTGTATATACCCATTAATATTCCTAAGAAAGCTTGGAGTGACATCAAATGGATTTTGTTGTTGGATTGCCTAAGAAAGTGAAAGGGTATGATTCTATATTTGTTGTAGTGGAATTTTTTTCTAAAATGGCTCAGTTCATACCATGTAAGAAGACATTAGATACTCAGCATGTTTCTGAACTTTTCTTTAAAGAGATTGTGAGATTGCATGGATTACCAAAAAGCATTATTTCTTGTTAGTCTCCGAATGGTTTTGAGATTTGAGTGCCAACACACTTAACCACTTTCTACATTGAAGCCGAGCACATTATGCATGCTGAGCCACAACATGTACCGAGTCAAAAAATCCAATAGGTGCTGAGCAAAGATCAAGTGTTGAGTGATTTTAGGTGCCAAGCATGATACAAGAGCCGAGTGATATTTAAGTGCCGAGTCACAGATGATGCTGAGCAAAATAGAAACACAATAGGAGCCAAGTAAGATAGTTTTGTTACATGTGTCGAGCATCAAAAATTAGTAAGTGCTAAGTAACAGAGAATGCACATGTGAGTTTGTAATGTCACTAATTCAGATGTAAACCATTTTTATGGCCAACATTGAAGGATCTAGAAGGATCAAATAGATAAGATCGAATATTTTATTTTTCCTATGCAAACTACATGCTGCCAATTAAAAAATGAAGAAGGCATGCAACCAATAACAAAAGAGCAAGGAATAAGTGGGAAATAGAGATTCAATATGGATTGTAGATCCACACCTAACCCTAAGTCTTCAAATGTCTTTATAAGGAAGATGAAATCACATTGTATTATGAATGGATGAAGGAGTGTATGGGGAAACTATAGTGGAGTTCAGAGTGAAGAGTAAAAAGACTTAGAGGAAGAGAGTAGTAGTTAGACATTTAGTTGATCATAAAAAAGCAAGGGATATGAAATAATATTAGATCTTAGAGGATCAAGATCAGAGAAAGCAGATCAAGTGGCTATATTCAGAAATCAAGGATTGTAAGCTATCAAGTTTATTATATCTAATACTCTCTAGCCATTGTATTGGAAAGGAAACCTTATGTTGATAGGTTAGCTTAACAACTATTTTGTAGATCCTTTGAAAAGGTGATTAAATCTTTTAACAGGGTAACACTTCATGTAAAGTGTTTGTAAATCCTTTAACCAGGTCACTATTGACATAGTGTAAAGCCTTTAATAGGGCAGACCATCAGAAGTGGTTAAACATTATTGCTGCAGTGATTTTGTGGGTATCATCTCCACCCTAGTTTTACCTTCTTATTCTTGGAGGGTTTCTGGGTTACCAAAATATCTAGTGTTATGTGGTGATGCATGTTTGTTTCTCATGATTGTTTGATATGTTTACATGCATGCAATTTACTTTTAGTTAAAAGTTTTAATGGTTAAAGTGTAATACTTCTGATTCACCACCCCCCCCCAAGAAGCATTCTTCCCATTTGAATATTCCAACATTTCTGAGAAGGATAGTAAGTTTGTTGGTTATTTTTGGAAGACTTTGTGGAAAAAGATGGGTATTGAGTTGAAGTTTAGCTCTACATTCCATCCATAGACAAATGGATAGGTAGAAGTTGTGAATAAAAGCTTGGGTAATTTGTTGAGATGTTTAGTTGGAGATAAGCCAAGTAATTTGGAAATGGTATTTGCACAAGTTGAGTTTGCATATAATAATTCTATGAATAGGAGTACATCAAAGTCGCCTTTTGAGGTTGTTACTAGAGCACAACTTAGAGGTGAGGGATGTTGTTGGTGGATACAAGAGAAGTACTACAGGAAAAGAGTTCGCTAATTTAATGGAATCCTTACACAAGGAAGTGAGGTTGAGGTTGGAACAAAGTAAATAGAAATATATGGAGTAAATAGAAGTATAAGGAGAATGCTAATAAGTCTAGAAGACATCATTATTTTGAAGTTAGAAATGAGGTGATGGTTTATTTGAAGAAAGGAAGATTTCTTATTGGAACATACAATAAGTTGAAGATAAAGAAGTTTGGACCTTGTAAAATCTTGAAGAAGTTTGATAGTGGTAATACTTATGAAATTGAGTTACCTAATGACATGGATATATCTCCTATATTCAATGTTGCTGATCTATTTAAGTATTATGAGTCAGATGAGGAAGTTATTGTACCTGATGATTATTCTAAGAAGTAGATTGAAGAAGTTGAACATATATTGAATCAGAGAGTTGGCAAGAGCATAAGAGGAAACAATTACTATGAATATTTGGTGAAGTGGAAGAATAGACCAGTTGAAGATGCTACATGGATTTCTCATTCTGAGTTGGATGTAGCTTAGGTTGTGACACTTGCATGATTCAAGAGAATCATTTCTCCAACTGTAGTTGTCTAATGCAGGAGCATCTTGGGTTTACTTGTAATCCTGCACTTTTGTTCATTCTATCAGTTGCTATCAATTTCTTAATTTGATGTCAAGCCTTTGGTTTTTGAGTGATCCTTTGGATGCGAAGTGATTCCCTTTGGTTGCCAAGTTCCTTTGGTTTTTGACTGATGTCTTTGGATGTCGAGTTCCTAGTTTCTTCCCAGTGATTCCTTTGGATGTCAAGCTTGTATCAAAACTTGTTATTGATTCAAAACTTGATTTGAAACATCTTCATTAGTAGTCACGCCTTCATAAAAGTACAAAAAATATTTTATACTCATCTAGTTTCTTCATAGGTTCAGCCTTATGTGCTTCTGTATATTAATCAAGTTTCACATTTGTACTTTCCACAACTTTATTAGTGTTAGTAATCAAACACTTCTAAGATTTACTTCTTGTGGAATAGCTAAGGAATATACCTTCTTCACCTTTTTCATCTAATTTACCATTCCTAAAATCTTTAAGAATATAAAACTTGCTTCCAAATACCTTATAATATTTTACGTTGGGTGAGTATCCATACCACAGTTCAAAAGGTGTTGAATGAGTGCTTTTCTTGACTTGCACATGGTTCGAGGTATAAAAAACTATACTTACAACCTCTCTCTAGTATTTCAATATAACATTTTTCTCCATCATGAGTGTCCTAGAATAGTCCACTATAGATTTGTTCCCCCTTTCAAAAATTCCATATTGTGGAGGGGTTCTAGGAACATATGTCTATCTTTTGATTCCTTTGTCATTGCATAACATCTCAAATTCATTTGATGTAAATTCTCCTCCTCTGTCATATCTCAAACATTTTAGGCTTTTACCTATTTCCTTCTCAACTCTTTCTATGTACCGTTTAAACATTTAGAAAACATCAATTTTATGTTTTAGAAACATAATTGACATCATCCTAGAATAATAATCAACAAATAAAATACTGTACTTATCACTTTTGTAGCTTTACAAACTAGTTGGTCCACACAAGTTAGTATGAACAATCTCCAAAATTCCTTTAGAGGTATGAGTCTTATTCAAGGTAATGAACTTACTTTTATCTACAATCATATGATGTGAACACTCACTGTCAATGATCCATCTATCATTCTTGTTTACATAAGACACTAGTGCAGTTGTCTCATTCTCATTAGAATCATACTTCATGGTAACATGCACCACTTCATAATCATAATCATCATATCCATCTTTGGTTTCCTCTTTTGCAATGTAGCAAGACTTCTTTCTTTTTTCTTTGTAATCTTTGTTGTCTTCATCTCTTCTACTTGTGTGCTTGTCTCTACCTCTATAGTTTTTTTCTCTAAACATCTAGTAGCAATATGACCAACCTCATTGAAATTAAAACATATTATGGTTAATTTACCTTTGAATTTTCCTTTACCTATGTGAAATATCCTTGCTAGTAGTGCTTCGAGTTGTTCTATGTCCTCCTCATCTTCATCACTCTCATTGGAAACATATTTTAGCTTCTTCTTCTTCTTATTCCCATTAGGTTCCTTCAATGATAGCTTAACTTTGAAAGTAGATTGGGCATTGTCAAATTTGAAGTTGTCAAAACTAGATAGCTCAAAAGTAGTGAGCCTACCTACCAGACCTTCAAAAGTTAGATTAGAACCTGGTATACATCTCAGTTCTTGTATTGCAAAAACTCTAATAGCATAGATGGGAAAAAATGTTGTCAAAAATTTTCTTAATACAATCTCATCATCTAACTTACCAGTAGATCCTCTTATAGCATTAAAAACATATTTTATCCTAGAGAAATATTGAGAAACACTCTCACCTTCTTGCATTCTCAAATCATGAAACTTACCTCTAAGACTTTCAACTTTGTCTCTTAGAACATTTGTGTCTCCTCCATAAATGGTGTCAAGAACATCCCACATTTTCTTTGCACTATTACAAACTTTGATGTCATCAAAATCAACCTAACTTAGGGTAGAGGAAAACTCCAACATTGTCTGGCTATGTTCTTTCTTCTTTTTTAGATCTTCAGTAGTTAGGGCTCCAATAGGATCAACATGCTTAGTAGCGATGACACATTGTGCATGATATCCATGACCTCCTAGGTGTAGCTTTATTAGATTTTTTCCATGCATGAATTTTATCTCTATTAAGTATGGGTACCTCTCTTTTTGATGTCTTGAACTTTTTCTTCTAATACCTTCAAAGTAGTCCTCTTAAGCAGATGGTTCTCATACCAATTATTGGAATTATTTAGAATAATTGGGGGGGGGATCAGTTATCTAAGGTCAAAATGTACAAATAATTTTTTTCATATCTTAGTGAACCCATATCCATAAAACATATTCAACATGCATGCATCCATTAAATCATACAATCACTTCATCTTGTGGGTTATTGTCAAATCAACTTTGCATAAGTGTAAGCATGACACATAATAGATTCAATAACACATTTGACACAATAATTTTACATGAAAACCCAATTTGGAAAAACCACCAGTAACATGCTACTAATTCTCACTTTTTTGAAGTGATGCCTTGTGAAAGGCCAACCCTATTAAAGGTTACAATACACATTGTTAAATGTGACCTAGTTAAAAAATTTCAATCACCCTGTTAGAAGTGAGCCTTGTCTGAGTACTTTAGATCATTCACTTGGAATGTTACTCGGTTAAAAGATTTACAAATGTCTATTAGGTCAACCTTAATTCAACAAATTTACCCTAGAATGGTACAATGATTAGAAAGTAACAATAAGACTTGATCTAATAACAACTTACAACTCACTTGCAAATCACAGATCTCTATTTCAATCCTCCATTCTACTTGGCTTTTATAGACTTCAACTTTGATAGCTTGTTCACCCTTCAAACATCTATACCCTTAAGCCTTCATGCTTTGCTTGCCAATAGAAGTCTCTTCTATTCAATCTTTGAATAAAGTAATACCTTAGACCTCTTGTCTTCCTTAGGTTTTTCTTCATGAAAACCTTTTCTTTTGACCAACCATCTCTATAAAAAAGAAAATTAAGCCATTTTTTCTGTTCATCCTATATCACCCATTTTAGGGTTAGGTAGGATTGGATAGGATTCAATAAATTTACCCATCTTTTTATTTTAGTCCCTTCTTAGAAACTTCTCCTTCAATCCTCTTTGAATTCACCTCAAAATGGTTTACCTTGAATTTTGTGCCACCAACTCATCATAGTTATCTTCCACATGCTTCTCAAAATTCAAAAAAATAAAATAGTCAGCTTAGATTAATCAAAATTATGATTTAACATGAATACTGACACTAAACATCAATATATTATCACTCAACTTCTATACTATTATTCCACTCATAATCAACTAGATCACTCGGCAAACACTAAATGTTACTGATGCTCAACATCAACTAAACTTTACTCAGCTTAAACTGTATCACTCAAAATACACTAAAATTTGACTCGGCTTGGCTGCAACTGATTTTCTATTGGACTTGTACTAACATTGGTTGGAACCTATTGTCTACTTAGTCAAGCTTGGTAGACTCAATTCTTCTTACTTTTTCTTCTAGACTTTGTAAGTGTATCCAACCTTTGCAACCTTAAGTAGATAATCAATGAACTAAATCATCATTCTCTTAACTAATCTTTGTACACCTTTTTCATACAATAACTCAACCTTTTCTCTAGGTTCTTTTGTTATCTCATTTGATAAAATCCTCCTCATCAATCAAATGAATGACAATACTCAAATAACTTAAGCAGTTGTCTTACTAGCAAGTAGCAAGTTCGACATTAATGACAAAATAATGATTGAAAACACACTCTCATTCTTGTATCAATCTTTTTTTAGTAGAACCAAGTGGGTTTATAGAAATAAACTGGATGAGAAAAGTGAAGTCACAAGAAATAAAGAAAGATTAGTTTTCAAGGGGTATTCTCAAGAAGAAGGAATAGACTATGGAGAAACATTTTCCCCTATTGCAAAATTGGAAGGAGTAAGAACTCTACTTGCTTACTCTACATACAAAGGTTTCAAAGTTTATTAGATGGATGTAAAATCTACACTTCTAAATTGTTTATTGGAAGAAGAGGTCTACTTTAAACAACCTGAAGGATTTGTTGATACAAATAACATAAACATGGTATGTAGAATACACAAAGCTTTATATGGTTTAGAGAAAGCACCTAGAGCATGGTTTGAGAGAATTCATAATTATCTTGTGAAGATTGGTTTTGAGAAAACTAATGACATTTGTAATCTATACTTTAAGAAAGAAGGTGGTAAAGGTATTTTACTAGCTTAATTTTTTGTTGATGATATCATATTTGGAGGAAAAAATACATTGTGTAAGACATTTGCTGATGAAATGAAGTAATAATTTGAGATGTGCATGTTTGGAGAGATTAAATTCTTTGTTGGTTTGCAAATGTATCAAATGTAGTATGGTATTTACATCACTCAATCCAATTATGTGAAGGAAATATTTAAAAAATTTGGTATGGAGGATTAAAAACCTATTAGAACACCTATGGTAATAGGACATAAACTATCGAAGATTGATTATTTTTGCTGAAGTGAACCAAACTTTGTACAGGTCTATGATTGAAAAATTACAATATGTAGCTCATACCAAACCTAAAATTACATTACCTATTGGGATTGTTGCAAGATTTTTTGCAAATCCTAAGGAAAATCATTTGGTTGTTGTTAAAAGGATTATGAGATATTTGAAAGGAAAAGAGGGATTTGGTCTATACTACAGGAAAAATGATAAGTTTAAATGGAGAGCCTATATAGATGTTGATTGGGCTGGAAATGTTGATGACATAAAGAGTCCAAGTAGTGAAGTATTTTTCTTGGGAAAGAGACTAGTTACATGGACTAGTAAGAAAGAAAATTGTATATCACAATCTACTATTGAAGTTGAATATGTTGCTACTACAATGTACTATACCAATATTGTATGGATCAAACAACTACTCAAAGGAATGAAGGATGAAATCACTGAACCTATTATACTTTACTGTGATAATACAAGTGCAATAAACACATCTATGAACCTTGTGATGCATATGAAGACAAAACATATAGCTATCAAGTATCATTACTTCAGAGACTTGGTTGAAGACAAAGAAGTAAATATGGAATATGTGAATATGAATGAACAACTAGCTATATTCACAAAAGCTTTACCTAAGGATGCTCATGAGTATCTAAAAGGTAAACTAGGGGTAATACCCCTATCCAAAGTTGTTTAAGAAGCATGAGAATTGCCTTGCATCAACTGAGTTGAATGACATATGTTACACATTGATGCAATGGATCTTACTTTAGAAGCTACCTAAAGTAATCCAAGACCTAAAGAAAAAGATTAGTCATAGGTAAGGTGATAGAGGGATAACCTAAATTGTTAACATTTTCATATTGAGATGACAAGTCTTTGGCATTATTGTCAAAGAGGAAGAAATAGCCAAGGGGGAGATAAAGGGAGATAGAATTGAATACCCAAAAACATGAGAGAGAAATATTTAAGAGGGAGAGTTATCTTAGAGAAAGTTAGAAAGTTAGAAATTCAGAGGGAGATAGTAAGAAAGAGATCAAAGAAACATTATGAGGGAGATATGTAAGACACATTACCTATGCAGGGGAAGGACACATACATATAAAGGGAGAGATTATAATACAAATTATTAGTTTTCTTTTTGGTATTGGTTTACCATTAATTCTAAAGAGAGAGATTGTTGAAAATAAGATTGTTTGAATAGAATATGGAAAAATCATTATATTGTCAGTGATGTCCAACTTGCTACTTGATGGTGAGAAAATTTCTTGTTTGTTCTAAATGCTATCATTTTCTTGATTGATGAAGAGGATTTGATCAAATGTGATAGAAAGAGAACCTAAAGAAAAGGTTGAGTTATTTTCTATATAAAAGGAGTACTAAGACCAAGTGAGACATGAATGATATGTTGTATTGTTTATCTACTTAAAGCTAAATTTTATGGATACACTAGCTAACTTTGGAAGAATATAGAAATAAAAATGAGTCTATTAAGTTTGACTGAGTGATCAGTTGGTGTCAAGAAAAGTTAGTTCACACCAAGAAGAAAATCAATTATTTCTAAGCAAAGTGAACATCTAGTGTATGCTAAGTGAAATTAATATTTGATGAGTAAATTATAGTGTGTGTTGAGTGATAGTAAAAGATAGTATGTGCCAAGTGAACTATAGTGGATGTTGAGCAACACAATATGTACTGAGCATAAGAAGTTATTAATGTCGAGTGACAAAATTATGAGCTTAATCATGGATTCATTGAATTTGAGCCAAAAAAGTTGATTTTTGAAGAATGTGGAAAAGAGGGAGGATTCAATGAATCAAACCTAACCCTAGAATGTATGATTATTATTGAGCAAAAAAGGACCTAAATTCTCTTTATAAGGGGATACAAGGGTTAAAGCAATAGTTGGCATGTGTGAGAACCAATGGAAGACAAGGAGTCTAGGGTGTTTCTTCATATGGTGGCTAAATTATAGAGTCTACAATTGGTGTACAAAGAAATAAAGGCTTAAGAGGATGAATTCTTGAAGAGTGAACAAGCTATTAGAGTTGAAGTGAATGAAGCCAAGCAAAATGGAGGATTAAAAAAAAGATCATCAATCTACAAGTGAGTTGTGATTTATTATCAGATCATGTCATACTCTTACTTTCTATTCATTGTATTAGTTTAAGATAAATCCTTTGTATTAAGGTTGACCTAACCATGATTTGTAAATCTTTTAATTGGGTGACATTCTAATAGAAAGTTCTAAAGTCCTCTAACAAGACCCACTCCTAACAATGTGATTAAAATCCTTTAACTAGGTCACATTTAACAATGTGTATTGTGATCTTTAATACAGTTGGCCTTTCATAGGGCATCACTTTAGAAGAGTGAGGATTATTAGCATGTTTCTAGTTGGTTTTTCCCAAATTTGGTTTCCACTTAAAATCCTTGTGTCAAATGTGTGAATGATTTTGTTATGTTTCATGCTTAAATTTTTGCAAAGTGATTTTGACTTAGAATAGTAACAAACAATTTTAAGTATTTGATGATCTAATGGATGCATGCAAGATACATGATACGGAGATATATGTATGAGTTTTGTTAAGTATTGAAAAGTTTGATTGGGACATTTGGACCTTGGATAATCGATTGTCCCTCTTAGTTATTCTAATGTATTCCAATAAACAATTTAATCACATGTATGCATAAATAAATAATATATTAATGACATCTAGTAGAATTATATTATTGAAATGTACATAAATAAATAATATAAATTGAAGCATGACCAAAAAAATTTTTTGATTGAATTGTGCATACTAGGTTGTATGAGGTCTGAAATATGAACATAGTCTTCTAATGCAAATGTAACATTTGGGCCTTCATTTACCATATCATCTTGAAAATGTGTGTTAGTAGGTGCTAATGATTTATGTTTCCAATCTTCAACCCATTCTATATTCTTACATTCTCCCCATTCACCTGCAAGCTCCCTAGTCCATATAGTCCAATTGTTAGAATCTGAACTCTTAAATGAATGCTAGTTAGTTGACTTTCTAATTGTGTTACAGTCATAGATTGAAAGGATATTCTTCTCTTCAACTAGGTAGTAAAAATGTCTAACGGTAGAGTTCTGATTTGGTCCTATGTATAAATATTTGTTACACCATTCCATAATCTTAGGTGCATTTTTTAATTTGAAATTTTCCTCAACTTTTAATTACTCTCTACAAAGGGCTCTCTTCATGCATGTACTAATACCATCATGTTCTTATTTACCATGTTCAGCCCCAAAAAATCTCCGCACATTTTGGATATTAGTTCTCTTTCGAATTATCATAAAAAACCTTGAAACAATATTGAACAAACTCAAATGAATGGAGTTTATTAGCACTCATATAGAAATGGTACTCTATCAATATTTTTTGATCCTCCTCTGTACTATCAGGTGCATACCTATAAACTATATGAACAAGAATTGCTACTTCAACTAAATTGTAATATTGTGCTTGTACCTCATCTTGCAGTGCAAGTTTGTAGTTCTCTACAAAGTTAACAACTGAAAGAATAGTACCAATTGGAAGTGTATTCTTACATATGAAAAATTTTCCATCAAGCCATCTATCATATTGAGAGTGTTTAACATATTTTGGTATGATCACACTCTTAAAATCATTCATAAATGCATGACAACTAGCTTTATCTATAACTAGACCACACCTTCTTCCAATCTTCCCATCCTTCAATGGATATTTAATAGTTTTGAATCTTTTTACATCAACTAATTGTTGTCCAAAAGTAGTCCAAGAATTTTCATGCAAGCATTCATGTGACAAGGAAAGATTGCCACACATATCACATGTACCAAAAAGACATGCAATTAAAATAAAGTATTGGTCATTAGGTGGCTTACAAATTAATATTGATATGAAATCCTTTATAGTTTGATGTGGTATTTTTATACCAATTCTTGCAAGAGTTCTTTAAAAAACATTGTACCATGTATAGATCAAAATACACCATAATGGTAATAATTTGAACATGAGGTTTACAACAACATGTTATTCTTTCCTTGTTAATCCTCATATTGTGGTTTCACAATGCATGCCTCATTTCTCCTAGAAATGGGGACCCCCTAGTATATTTTTTTAGCTTTTGAGATCCCTAGTCTAGGGTCTAAGTCTTTTTAAGGGTTCTACTTGGTATTTATGCCTAGTTTGGCTCTTTTCCTAAAAACACATTTTGCCAAGAAGTAGAGTTTTAAGGTAAAAAAAGAATTTTGGAAGTGAAAGGGTGCACTAGTGCACTTAGCATGCCTAGAACACCCCTCAAGGTTCACTGGCATAGGGGCACTTCCCTTTGGAAGTGTGCACCTTTGCACATGCACAAGTGCACTCCATCCTAGGCCAATAAATCCCAAGACCCCAGCCCTTTTTCTCACTTAATTTTATTCTCCTACACTTTGACATGTGCACCTTTGCACTTGGTGAGGTGCACCAATCTTCAAAAAACCTACACACAACACACAAAACATTATGTTAGAAGGTGCACACCTTACACACCTAGGCAATGTGTGCAAGGTGCACACCTTTTCTCATAGAACTTAACAAAACTTTAAAGAAGAAAAAACATCACCTAAGTGAAAGGTGTGCATGTGCGCACCTATCTAAGGTGAGCACATGCACACCTTTAAAAGACTAACTTTCTCCTAAGGGTAATAATGGTATGCACATAGCACACCCCATAAGGTGCACTATGTGTGCACCCATTTTTATAATACTTAAAAACCTTCCTTGCACATTTAGGGTTCGCACATGGCACACCCACAAGGTGCACTATGCGTGCACCCTTATTTTTTTGATGGTTTTTCTTAGGAATGGTGCACCTAGCACACCCTCAAGATGCACAAGGTGTACCAAGTTTGTCTATCAGAGTAAAATAATATGTTTTTAGGTGTTTTGTCATAGTTTTGCTCTCTAGGTTTGATTTTATCATAACTAGGGTCTGTTTAGGGTTTTGTTTTCAACCTTCCAAACTAATGGAATCCTGTTTTGTGTAAATAAAATGGCTTCTTCCTTGTCATCCCTCACTACAAAGATGGCTCTAATGGTGGTCTTCAAATTTCAAGGTATTCCATCAAAATCACACTTTTAGGATGCACATTTAGAGATTCAAGACATAAGTTGGGCCATATTGATTGGAACACATTCTTGGATCTATGCAACAAACCAAATTAGATGCTTGAATGGTATCTACACTTATAATATTAGGGTTAGTAAACATAACTTCACACATAGTTTTAGTACAATCTTCTGAGCTAGTTATGACATTAGTAAAGAATTATGTTTTAGAAGAAAGAGTGGTGAAAAGCATAACTAGAGAGATTGTCCTAGATCTAAGGCCCGATAAAGTCAAGAAAGTTTTCCATCATCCAAGGGTAGATCAATACATTAGGTTGACATACCATCAAGAAGAAACATGGTATAGAAAGCATGAACAAGAAGTCACATAGATTATTCAATCCTTGTATGTCATTGATTGGACTCCTTTTGAGAAAAAAGAACAGAAAGTAGATATGACAAGAGGTTATATGAAGGATGATATCAAATATTCCATAGTTCTCCTGAGAAGAATGATAGGATCACCAGTAGTGGGACACTTAAACATATGAATGGTGCACTTCATTGAAACCATTAGAATGACAAAGATGGCAATTAACTGGGCCTTAATTCTTAGTGAGAATTTAGATGAACAACTAGTGGCAATAAAAAATGAGCCAAGGTTCTATATGAAATATTAAATGGTGTATCTATTAGCAACGAGAACTACATATTACCTCGGGTTGTTTAAAAGGGGTAACTTGCAAGATGTTGATGTATGGGCTTATGTGGTATATCCCCAACTAGTGAAGAAAAAGATCTTAGATCACAACAAAGAATATAAAATAGTGAATGATGCTTTCATTTTTGTAGTCATCTAGTCCATTGAGGTAGACTATGCAAAAATCATGTCAGAAGAGGTAGTAGCAAATATTATAGAAATAGGTGCCCACTGCATCCAATTCAAGACATTCACCTATTTAAGGGTAGTAGGTAAAATTGTAAATCTAAAGAATCTCCCTAGGTATCTATGTGATAGACTCATATTGCTAGAGATTATACAACAACTCTCATCTACATATAGTAGATTAAGGAAACAACATAAGAAGACCTAGGTATGCCCCATCACTATAGGTCTATTTAGTGTCAAGAAGAAGTAGGATATTGCAAATTTTGAGTCAAAATGGGATCAATATCCTTTGGAGGATTATAATTTCCCTTGTCCATGTCTTGATAACATTGGTAGAGTTCTAGACTTGGAAGGAAAATAGTTCAAACACAAAGATGCCATAAAGGATCATTGGATGAATGTAGTAGATGAATATGAGATTTGAATAAAGGATTATTGTAGAATTACTCTTTATTTGATAGGAAGTGCCTTAAAAATGAAGGTCTCATTAAAGATTGTGCATCAAGATACTGATGAGGTCTTGGATCCCTTATATAACTGAGATAAGATATATGATCGACCTATCCTAAATGTAGAGATTGATAGAGAAGAAAATATAGATATCAATCATAGGGTGAGGCATTTCATCTAGTTTACCAAGGAATGGATTAAGAGACCATTCAAGCTACATCTAATTCCACAAAGAGTAGTTTTCCAAGCTAAAACCCATCCAGTGAAAGGTAGAGGAGTGAAAGTGACAATGCCAACATTCACAACCAAGTATCCAATAAGGATGGAAATGATGCATCAACTTGATAGATAATTTGGATACTTCAGGGCACAAAAGGGTAAGAATAAAACAAAAGTAACTTTCCCTCAACAAGCTGGTCCTAAAGAGGAGGCAACTCAAGCACCTGAGAATCAAGGGGCATAGAATGTAGAAGTTGTTTAGAATTAGGATAATTTGCTAGTGCTACTTCTAGAATGAGGGCAAGAAGCTAAAGAAGAAGCACATGAATTTCTTCCCTTACCCAAGAAGAAGAAGCCTCTCCATTACCTCACAAGAAGAAAAAGATGAAAACTCCAGTTAAAAGGACAAGGAGACAAAAGGTGATATGAAAGATTATTCCTTTTTCATTAGTCCCAGAAGTTATTCTAGAAGAAGAAGAAGATGACAGAATAAGAGGATAACCTTCCCTTGACTCAAAGGACTCATCTTGCTAGGGCTACTAAGGTAGAATGTAGAAGGAGATCCACTATAACACCGCCATCCATTCCTTCACAACCTATTTAGGTTATAACTTTAGAGGATGAGTTATAATAATGGATTGATGAGAAAGAGGATCAAGGGGCTGATGTCTTTAAGATGTCATATTTTGATTTCATGCCTATAGGCTCTAAACTTGTAGGTGATTAGATAAGGGATACATTAACAAATAAATCTCCATAAGAGGATTAGAGTCAATTTCTACCTCAGCTACAAGAAGCTTTAATTGCTTGACCATAATCAAGTCAAGATTTATCTTGCTTGGATAATGGTTAAGTTACTCCTCTCCCTCTAGATAATGAAGAATAGGTACAAGCTAAATAGGTAGAAGTGCCATAATAAATATCCATTGATGAAGTATTAGAGGAGGGGAAAATAGATGAGGAACCTCAATAGCCTTCTCAAGATACAAAGGTGAGGATTTTGGACTCAACAGACATAGATATTCTTGATGTAGATCTCTCACAAAAGGAGAAGACTCTAGAGATGAGAAATATGGGAAATGACATAGCAGTACAAGCCCCTCTTCATCTAAGAATAAGTCTCTGATATAAGATACTCTAAGATGGTCAAGAAAAGAGGTGATGGTTGAATGAAAGAATTAATTGAAGCCCTCAAGAAAATTGAGCCACCTAAGGGTGATGCGAAAACATTGGCCTTTGTTATGAGTAACCAAAATCAAGACTAGTTTTCTCATGTTTCTATCCATCCTCCACATGTAGATATTGAGGAGTTAAACCCAAAATATTATCAAATTAAAAAGCTTTCTCTTGGAAAACCCACTATAGATACTACCAAATGAATGGTCACTATGGGGATAAAAGAAGTGTTTTAGCACTTAGAACAAGATGACTTTGAAGTGTTAAAGCTCCAAAAGAAGAATAAACTCCTAAGAGATTATTTGCATGAAGTATTTGGTCTATTGGATCCTAAAAAGCCTAAGGAGAATCTATGTGTAGAACTTGATAAGAGGGACAAAAAGAATGTACAATTATATCCATTTTTGAAGGCTTGTCAGCAATGATGGGAAAGTTTTGAAGAAAAGGGTGTGGATATCATACAAGGAAATCTTAAGTTATTGCATCATATGTAGGATAATGCAAAAAAGTTGGTTGCTATATTGAACCGAGATTTTGCGTTGATGGATGAGACACATACCTAGGGTAAAGACTTGAAAGCATTACAATAAATAAAGGGCCAGATGTACCAAATACTGATATATGTATATATGGGGGAAGAGTTAGATAAAATAGATGGTCAGATTGAAAATATTGCAAATAGTAATGAAGTAATGGATAGATTACACATAGATATTCATAGGCTTAAGGATCAGACCCAAGAGAAAATTTTGGAAGTAGAGAAATATTATAGAAATTCTTGCCTTAACATATTTGAGATGTTTTAAGGGATAGACTCATGACTATACAAGTAGTTGTTGAATAATTTTAGAATACTTTTGAAGAAGTTTACACTGATGAGGATATTAGACACACATTTAAGATCAAAGGGGCATTGCTAGAATTGGATTTGAAATTGGAAGATTTTGTAGAGACTTGCATAGAGGTGGGAAACTACCGAAAAAAACTAAAGGATAAATATGATGCTTTATATTTTTTGAATACAATTCAAGTGATGGAGATCATGGAGAAATTCAAGAGAAAATATCTATGCATAGCTCTGGTATGAAGGAGAACAAAACCTAGAAGCTAAAATTTTAGTTTTGACACTTGTGAAAATTTTGCATTTTTTGGACTTGTCTCCCAAGGTGTGCAAGGTGTGCTTCTTCCAAGGTGCAATTCTCCAAAGGGGCACTAGAAGTTTTTTAGAAGAAGTCAGGGGTGCACTGATAGTTAACTGCTAGTTCCAAATTTAGAGCTTTCCATGCACCTAAAATGCATTCTAATAGTAGTTCAACTCCTACAAATCTCAAGAGAAGGTTGAGCTTCTATTTTTGGCATTTCCAAAGACTCCTACATCATCTAAAAACTTTCTTTTTCTTATATTCTCATACAATCATTATTTTTAAGACATTTGAAGGCTCATGCACCCATTAAATGATATAAAAAAAGGGTGGAGTCTTACTTAGCACCAATTAGAGAGTTAGTTTGTACATAAATAGATTTATTTTATTAGTTTAGAAGCATATATTTTCATGAAGAGATCACTCACTCTCAATAAAAATTGAGGAGATAATTTATTATAAGTTTAGGAATGTAACATGTATTCTAGGCTATCATTTTGATGCAATAATATATGCTTTTGGTGCTCTCATTCTAAGTGTAGTTATTATTGCTAGAGTGTGTTTTTTTGTGGATTCTTGTTCATGATAATAATGGAGCCAATAGTTTTGTTGTGTTGATTTGATTGTGTGATATTTTAGTTCTAGTGTTTTCCACATGTTGACAAATTCCTCTGACATACCAAGTTGGAAAGAAGATCACCCTATTGTTCCTACATAGGTTCTTGTCTCCAATGAGTGCACTTTTCATGGCCTTGTAATTTTATAAGAAGTGAAACATCATTCAGTTTTATTAAGTTTCCATTGATGATTACATTAGTGGATTTGAGGAAGTGTTGTTCCTATTAGCATTGGTTACCTACTGATGTTTTCAAAGGATTAACTCATAGATGTGTTGTTTCCATGGCTTATGTCCATTAGGGATTTACTTTTCAAGTCATTTTCTTAAAAATTTTGTTACCTTATCTTCATTATTTTCTTTTACAAACACATGATTAATTTAGGAATTCATATAGTTGCATTATTAGATTGTATTCATTATAAATAGAAAAATAAAAAAATAGAAAAATACATTTCTTTTTGTATGGTTATTCTTTTGAGATAGCAAGAAAATTCAACATCTTATCTAAAATTGGTTAGAACTAACAAAGGCCTCCTTGTGAACACTCAAATTGATCTTCTATTGAGTAGATTCTAGTAGGTTGCAAGATCACCTAGAACATTGGAATTGATCCCAGATTAGATTTTCAAGAGAGGAGTTCAAAAGGATTTCTTCCATTAAGCATCATGCAAAGTAACAACTCAATAAAAGTGGTACTAGAAGGAGGGCCTACCAATCATTTAGAATAGAAGAAAAAAACTTGCAATTTCAAAATTCTAATTTTTTTATACATTCAATTTTTTTTTGAACTATCATTGTTCCAAGGTGCACTTTTGCAAAGGTGCACTATTTTAAGAAATTGACACAAACTGGAAGATCTTGATCTATAATCTACATTTTAGAGAGCTTTGAGATCTTCACCTGGTACACACGAGTTCCTCAAACTTAGCCACTTTCACAAGCCTCATAGTGATAAATGATATTAGATAATCATTTAATACCAAAGAGGCATTGCTAGAATTGGATGTGAAATTGGGAGATTTTGCAGAGACTCACATAGAGGTGGACAAGTATCGACAAAAAGTAAAGGATAAATATTATGCTTTTGATTTTCTAGAGGTAACCCAAGTGATGGAGATCATAGAGAAATTCAAGAACAGATACCCAAATATAGCTCTGGTATGAAGGGGAAATAAATCCAGAAGCTAGAATTTCAATTTTGACAATTGGGAAAATTTTGTATTTTTGGACTTGCCTCCCAAGGTGCAGTTCTCCCAAGGTGTGTAAGGTGCAGTTCTCTAAAGGTGTACTAGAATATTTTTTGAAGAAGTCAGAGGTGCGGTGATAGTTAATTACTAGTTCCAAATTTAGAGCTTTCCATGCACCAGAAATGCATTTTGATGGTAGTTCAACTCCTAAAATTCTTTAGAGAAGTTTGAGCTTCTAATTCTGGCATCTCCAAAGACTCCTACATCATTTTAAAACTTCCTTCTTCTTATGTTCTCATTATTTCATTATTTTTAAGACATGCAAAGGATCGTGTACCCATTAAATGATATAGATAAGGTTGAAGTCTTACTTAACACTAGTTAGAGAGTAAGTTTGTACATAAATAAATTTATTTTATTATTATAGAAGCATATATTTTCATGAAGAGATATCTCACTCTCAATTCAAATTGAGGAGACAATCTCTTATAAATTGAAGAATGTAACATGTATTCTAGGCTATTATTTTGATGCAATAATATATGCTTTTGGTGCTCTCAGTATAAGTGTAGTTATTTTTGTAGATTATTGTTCATGATAATGGTGGAGCCAATAGTTTTGTTGTGTTTCTTTGATTGTGCATTATTTTAGATTTGGTGTTTGCCACATGTTGACAAATTTTGCCGATGTACCAAGTTGGAGAGAAGATCACCCTATTGTTCCTACATAGCTTCTCATCTTGCATGAGTGCATTTCTCATGGCCTTGCAATTTGATAAGAAGTGAAACATCATTCCATTTTGCTAAGTTTCCATCAACAATTGCATTAGTAGATTTGAGGAAGTGATGCTCCTATTCTCATTAGTTACCCACCAATCTTTTCAAAGGCTTAACCCATAGACGTGTTATTTTTGTGGCTTATGTCCATAAGAGATTTACTTTTCAAGTCATTTTCTTAAATTTCTTGTTACCCTAGCTTCCTTATTTTCTTTTACAAACTCTTGGTTAATTGAGGAATCCACATAGTTTCATTTTTAGATTGTATTAATTATAAACATAAAAATACAAAAATATATTTCTTTTTGTGTGGTTATTCTTTTGAGATAGCAAGCAGATTAAACATCTTCTCCAAAATTGGTCAGAATGAGCAAAGACCTCCTCATAAACACTCACATTTATCTTCTACTAAGTAGATTCTAGTAGGTCACAAGATCCCCTAGAACCTTGGGGTTGATCATAGATTAGCTTTTCTAGAGAGGAGTTTGAAAGGATTCCTACTGTTAAGCATCCTGCAAAATGACAACTCAACACTTACATAACATGGTTTAAACTTTTCAAAAGATCTTTCACTAATGGTAATAGTTAACACCTTATCATCAAAAAAATTTCTAGACAATCTTGTTTGAGTCATTTCCAAAAGGTGTTTAGGATGTGGATCACATATTTTTTATCTAACTCAGAATTTAAGAACATTTCTTGAATTAGGTGATAATCTTGTATTATTATGCCAAAAAGTTTCAACCAAACTTTTGACTTCAGTAGTAAGTTTTATATTAGATGTTGGGAGTCTACCACTAAAATTTCACAAACTATTTACTAGATCACATTTAAAATTAAGCCTTCTCTTTACAACTCTTTCTAAAGTCTTACGATTCACATTAAGATATCCACTTATTTTACTACTCAACCTTTTGTTAACTAAAGTTGTTGTTATTGCTCATTGTGTTACATTTTTATCTTTAGAGAAACTTCTCTTTTTGATAACATCAAAGGCACTTGCAATAGCGGATACAACTTATTTTTAAGACTCACTTTTATTTTGGGTTTTGCATACATTCCTAAACTTTTCATTACTTTTTGCATTTTAGAGATTTTAATTATTTTCAACATCAATTGAAATTGAAACTCAAATTTCTTATTACAAAAGAAATGTCTATATAATCTATTAGCATGTGTCCTAATCTACCTCCATGAAACCAATCCATGAAGATTATCTAGCACATCATTAGAAAAATAGAAATTATGTTCACTCACTTCAGTACCATTAATTTATTTTTGTTTAGTACTTGGTGTTTCCATGTATATATTCATACCATTGTTATTTTCAATTGGAATTTTATTTTCAACATTATCTAGACATTAAATCAAATTTTCATTTTTTCTTGGTATTTCTTTTGGGGCTTGCATTTCAATTGGAGTTTTTTGTGCATGATCAATTGAAAATCCATTTTCATAAATCATTTAAATTGTAACTAATTCTATAAAATCACCAATTTCATTATGAGAAAAAACTCAAGGGTTTGGAGACACACCTGTATTGAGTGTTTGATTAGAATGTGCACCTGAATCTCATTGTACTAGGTTTTATTCTTTAGCCTCTTATCTGTGATGGTATCTGTTGGTCTGACTTTTTGTGTAACAGAAGTCTTTTGTCCAATTGTAGAAAAGTCAGAATTTTATTTCTAAGTGAAACATAGGGTTTCTTGATAATCCATCCATTGGCTAGCCTTTGAAAAAACCTTATGAAAACCCTACGTTCTTCCTATTCGTAAATTGTCAGGCACAAAATTTTGGATTTTCAAATAAGACAAATATTTTCTCGCCTTTCATCTTCTATGCCCCCGAGATACCTTTCCTCTCATATTTCCCCAGCCATTTGATCTAAGTAGATCTACTGATGTCGTTACCTCGCTATGCAAACATGGACACTTTTTATGTATGGCGAGGTAGTGAGTGCTGAATAATTTACAAAACGGGACCGCAAAATGAAGATACGGCGGTTGGAGCTTTATTTTTTGACTGATTTATTATGCAAGTACACATTGAGATTACTGTCAAAACAGGAAAGGGGACCCAATAGAAGCAATCTAAAGTTTGAGCTGAAATAATGATTTTTCCAATACTTCGCTACCTCGCTATCAGAAAATTTTGACACTTTGTTGTTAATGAAGCAGCGAGGCCCCGTGAAATGCAGAGCTAGTGACATTGCATTTTGTCGGTACCGTGCCTACACCAGGTGGCGTAACAAGTAATAAATGCTGTTGTTAGAAGTAGTTTAATAACAAAAATAATTGTCTAATGCCCCCTTGCATTTCACGGTGCTGAAATTCATTAAAGTGTTGGAGCTCGCTACCTCGCTATCGAAAAAATCAAACACTTTAGCGTTAACGAAGTAGCGAGGCCTTGTGAAATTGAAGAGTCGGTGGGACCTTTGGTGATGTGGGATGATAATTAGGATTGAAGTAAAATCTTGAAAGATGCCAACTATGCAGAATTCTGTATTTCATCAATGCCCTTCTGATCAAATGTACAAAGAGATCCTGAGCATCAGATTGGGATGAAATCAACAGTCCTCACTACCTCACTTTGAAAAGTTGCATGCTCTTTAAGCTATGTGACATAGCGAATATCAATCAAAAGACTTCGTGTAGTTTCCTCACCCTTGATTGAATATATGATCAATGGCTGTCATCTTCTCGCTATGAAAAGTTGTGAGGGAGATATTTATAGTGACATAGCGAATAGGGCCCATTGCCTTCTTTCTAAGCAAGCCCAGTAACATATCATTTGATCGATTTCGGATCAGATCGATGGTTGTCGCTGCTTCGCTATGGCAAGGTTCTTGCTCTTTATGCATAACAAAGTAGTGACATGCTGACGTCCAGATATAAGCACCATCAAGGAAAGAGTTATGTACATGGTAAGTTCTCATTGGGTGAATTGATTAACATGTGAACTGCAACGCCTAGTTGTTCTCTTTGTATCACATGATCGTAGGATTCTTGAAGATCAACGACACAGTTTTAAACACAGAATGTGGTGCCACTCTCTGTATTAATTAGACATGAAAGCATCATCCGTAAGAAAAAATAGAGTATAATAGAGAGAGATTTCATCAGTTTCATCTTACGCGAGCAAAAATTTTAAGCCACTCTTATACAGAAGAATTTACTAAAGGAAAGTGTGTCGAAGTCTGGTAGAATTTGCAAAATTGTTTGTTCGTGGAAAGATTGTAGAAATACAGAGGAAAATAGAGACAGAATTCAAGTAAGTAGTACTACCATAATCTTTGTAGGTTTTTCCAGTTCTAAAAAATAGTCCAAGATGCCTCCAAAGAAGGGATTTTTAGGTCAAATAAACTATTTGGATAGAAATGTGCATGATGACTTGCTTGAGTTGCTTCCTGAGTCTACTGTAGAGACAGTGCAAGTTAAAAGGTTAACCTCTTTGAACCCTAGGCTAAGGATAGTTGATGGATTGTATGATAAGGGTAATTGGGTCCAAGATGCTCAAACTTCTCAAACTGGTTTGAGTTTGTTCAAAAAGTGGTTTGTGAAAAGGAAATTATATGCCCCTCATGCTAATATATGGAATTTTGATCTTGGAAAGCTAGTTGTTCCTAGTGTGTTTATGGATTATGAACTTCTTGAAGCTATAGGAACCCCCAGGAGCCTCCTGTGCCAAGTTTTTAATTAACTGTAGTAGATTTCAGAGGAAGGGAATTAGACCCTATTTTGGAACAAGCCAGTTAGCAATTTTTGTCTGATAATAGTTTTGTAAAATCTAGGGCTTTCCATCAGTTTGCATGGAGGGCAAACATGCACATTTTTTAACAAAGATGTAGGAAATGAAAATAGAGCATCCAAAAATGGATGAAGCCTCTATTCAGAATCAAATAAATGAACAAATGATACAAGAGTTCCAGAATATAACCCCTGAAGAGGGTAGACAGATGGTGAAAGATGCAAATATTTTATTATTGCCCAATTGGGATATTGTTGATGCCTTAATTTTTAATTCTGTGTCAAATAATTTAGGATTACAGGATCCAGATAAAGAGGAATTCTTGGGAACAACATTCAGTAATGATCAAGCTTCCCTTGTTATGTGGTCATTAAGAAGAGGATCTAGGACTACTCCATTATAGCCTGATGATTCAGGACTAACAGGGAGTATCATTGTGAGGAGGGTCACTGATACTTCACATGTACAGGTAGCCCACATGAATGTGGACTATTCTAAATTTGCCTTGGCCATTGCAGAAAAAGAAGAAAAGAAAATGACTAATCTGCTGAGTAAGTATGAAATAGTGGTGGATGCCTACAATAAAGAAGTAAAAAAGAGAATTGAGCTGAAAAACAAGGTATCTCAATTGTAGAAGATACTTGGGAAAAGAAAAGTGGGAGAATCTAGTACACTTAGAATTGCATATCCTTCACAGTCATTTGTTGGATCGGCCCCTATCATTGAAATACCTGAGACCCCTAAAAGGCCCCAATTCTATACTGCAGAGGACTTTGAAGCAGAAAAAATGAAATTACATGAGTTGCAGATAGAATTTAGAAATCAACAAGAAGAACAATTAAAGTAGGGTGTGTTATATTTGAGGGATAAAATACAATGGTCAACTTTTTATGATTAGTTGACAAGAATTGTAACCCTCATGGATGAGTTGAACAGAGATAAGGATAAATTGACTCTTCTTGCACAGAAATGGAGGGAGAGAAATAATGATATTACAATCATATGTATATCTGAAGTCCAAATGCCTTATCATCAAGTTGAGAAGATTTTTGATTTATTAAATAAGCTAGAGAATTTTGATGATGAAAGAGATTCTTTATAGAGAAGATTAACACTCTGTTTTTCCCAATATATGGCTGAAAAATTCACTTTATTTCCTTGTGCTTTAGAATCTATTGATAAAATAAAGGAAAAGGAAAAGTGGAAAAGGGAGTTGGATGAGTTATTTAATGAAAGAATAATAAACATCATGAGTGAGACTGGCCACTGGGTTTGGGCAAAGACAAATGAAGAGCTAGTAAAAATACAGTTATTTTATACTGCTATGAGAAAAGAATTTGATGATTTAGAAGAAAGTGAAAATTCTTTAATAAAGATACAAAGAGAAGCTCTAAGTTTTGATTGGCGTGATGATGATGCTTTTAATAAATGGAAAAATTAGTTTATGGAACACATGTTAGGAGATAATGAGGAGGAGGATGCAAAAGTAACAGTTACCTTGGTAGTTAGTAATGAAAACATGGAAGATCCCCAGGTTAAAGTAAGTTTGTAGGTAACTGAAGATGACACATCACTTTCAGACCTCATGGCTATGTACTCCGAAGATGAAGAATGATTGTAAGATAAGATCATATTTTCTTGTCTCAACAACTGAGAAGCATAACAGAAAGGGACCCACCAAAGAATTGTTTGATGTAATAAACCTTTCTGTTATTTTGTTCTTGTCTTTTTGACAGAAGTGTATGTGAGTGCCTTTTTAAAAGGACATCTTTCATTTGTCTTTAGCCTGAAGCTTGTTGCATCTTACACTATTTAAGTGAGAGCCCACGGCTAAAGAAAGGTTCAAATTCTATTTCTTCTAAGTATTGTGCTTAGTCTGGTTTTTGGTCCAAATTTTGAAAGCAAGTTTGTAATGTATTTTTCTGTCAATTCTCTAAGAATACATGAATATAGAATGAGCTATGTTTCTTTTTGAAGGCCATTCTAAGTCTATTGCAAAAGATATACCCATTTCAAAGGAAATGAATACAAATTATGAACTATCCCCATATCAGTTCTTTCTTAATTTTGTCTCCTTTTAAATACTTAGCTACCTTGATGTTGTATGAGTAAAAGGTTATGCAATTGAATGCAATCTAGTTAGGTTGTATATCCATTTATCATTTCTGTTAATTCAATGGATTAAATAAAGGCTTTGATGAATGTGATAAGATTCCTTAAGTATTGAAAAGGATTTTGAATGATAAGTTCTGATAAGAATTACTAATAGAATTTGTTGTAAGGCAACAAATTAGATCTAAGAATTTGCTATAGACTTTGAATCCCAATGGGTTAGGCACTGATCAAGTTATTTCAGCTGAAGGAGAAATATATTTTAAATGGTTATTCAAATGCATCATCAAATCAAATTTTACTTTTATTTCCTATAGATCTTCAAAGTTGGCCAGCACTTGTCTACAAGGAATGTTTTAGCTTCAGTTAGCCATTGTTGTAAAAAAAAAAAACATCTGCAGATCTATAGAAGAATTCTTGGCCATATCTATTTATGGGATGTGTTTACCAAGTTACTAAGAATTATGTCCATGTTTGAGGATCTTGAAATGAGAATCAGAATGAAACTAAGAATAATCCTCATATGGTTGTCCCAGTTTTGAACCATCCCTGGGTATACCCACGTTGGTTTTGCAGAGCCAAAAGAGTAGAAAACCATCTGTGGTTTTGTTGAAGTTGGGTCCAAATACTTTACATATGCAATTGTTAATAAGAATAGGCTAGTCTTTAGATTGTGTATGTACTATCATTTTGGTATTAAGAATTTTGTCGCTTAGTAGTTTTAGTACATTTTAAAACACCAACAATATGGCAACTCTGTTGGGGAGTTGTCCAACACATCTGTGAAAAGTACTTCAGTTTCTTTGGTCCTGCTGTGTACATGTGTGTCATGTGATCTATGTTTTTCTCGTGGTTATAAGGGAATCTTTTAGTGTCAAACCTTGAGAATTTAAAGAAGATAGAGCCCAAGTACCATTGCTACACACTGATGTATCCAACCTATCCAAGAGTCTTATCTAACAAGCAAGAGTTGCAGTCTTACGAAATCAGTGATTGGTCTGTTTGTGCCATATATTTTTGTTCCTACTTGTGTATCATTTTCCTTTAGTCAGCAAAAGTGTTATTATATAATTTCCCAAAATAGGGTGGCTACTCAGTCAAGGTTTTGAAGCTAGTGCTTATTGTAACAAAAGGTGAATATGGCTGACAAGAGAAAAAACACAAGAGCTTACATGAGAGCCAATCCTGATGTATCAATGTATACTGATTTACCCCAAGGTGGTAGGAAGAACAAAAATAAGAAAAAGACAAATCCAAATGCTACTTGGAAACCCATAGGTAATGCATCCGTCAATTCCCATTATCAACCAGTAATAGGAAGGGAGTCTTCTTCGCTTAGCTTTGAATCCGAAACTACAAGACTCTTAGGAGGCATTTTCAGTACCCCATTACCAGATGATAGAGTTTTTTAAGACAAGGACATGTCTACTATGGGAATTGCTTCATTAAGACCAAATCCTATAGCAGACATGAATTATAGGCTAAGATTTAGGAGTTCATCTGATAATCCTTTTAATCCTAGAGTAGCCCAATATGTAGAACCAAACCTTATAGATCTGGATGACCCTGCTGATTCTGAGGCAACTTCTGCAGATCCTAAAGAAATGCACTCTGAAATAGAATTTTTGAAGAAATGGATTGCTGAGGAAGAAGCTAAACACATTCATCTTGAAAAAGAGAAGGAGCAAGCCACCTTGGATGCCATAATAGAAAGAGATGCTCTGGTAAGAAGGATGGCTACTTTGAAAGAGAAAAATAAAAAGTTAGAAGAGAATACCAAAACTCTCCATAAGGATGTTTTTGGAGATGTTGATAATCTGAGAGCTAAAGTTCAAGAACAGGAGAAATGCCTAAATCAAAGGCAAGAACCAGTTATTGCTCAAATTCAAGCCTATAAACCTGTTCAAGCTGATCCTGTAGAGCCCACTGCAAAAGCTCCAGATAAAGGGAAAAGAAAGGCTATAGGAATCCAAATAAATCAGCCTCAAGCTATACCAAGCAAACTTATACAACCCTCCATGTTGAAATTAGATCTATCTTGAGAAGGCTTGAAAAGAGAGGGAAGATCTTGCAAAAGAACTTGAGAAGGTTGAGAATGAAGCTCAAGCTGCAGAGACTAGAAGGAAAATCCAATTCATAAAGTCTAATTTTGCATTGGCTTCATGGCCCAATTTTTCTATCCCACCTACAAATCCTGCACCAGTTAGTGGTCCCACAATTTTAACTCAGGAAGTACCCCAATCTGCTCCTACCTCATCTTCCACTATTGGCACCCATGTCCCATTTGTCCCACCACAACAGTCCCAAGCTACTCCCCTGAGTCAAGCTAATATAGCTAGTACCTCAAATGTTCTTGGTTTCCAAAAGAAACCTATATACCTAGAAAAGTATAGACAGATATCATTTGCTGGTATTCCTGGTGCCCCACATCCCATATCATTTGATTTAAGAGATAAAGTGGTTAAGTTTTCTGGAAATAATGTTGTTATTGGTGAAGAACATTTAAGGATTTTCATTGACATGTTGAAAGATTATGAAGTTGAACATGAAGACATGGTAATGAAATTGTTTGTGCATTCAGTAACAAAGGATGCAAGGGATTGGTTTAGGAGGTTGCCTGATGACAGTATTACCTCATGGAGTGATTTAGAGAAATTGTTCAAGGAGCAATATGGGGACAAAACTAATGTAGGATTCATGTTGAATGAGTTCAACAATATCAAGAAGAATCCAAATGAATCCACATTTGATTTCAATGTGAGATTCCAAAAAGGTATGTACAAACTTTTTCAGGCTATGAGGTTAAATGAAGACGTCTGTCTCACAACCTATTTCAATGCTTTTGATAGAAAAATGGCTTATCAATTGAGGGATAAGGATCCTAAAACTTTAAGAGATGGCTACAAAGTTGCAGCAAATATAGAGAATAATAGGAAGGCATCTGGCAAACTAGGTAGGAGGGTGAAAAAAATCCTATAGGAAAGAAGTTCGAAGAACCTACTGTAGGCTAGGTTTTAGAAATGCTCAAGAAGATGAATCCCACTAGTTTCAATAAGCCAAATGTTGCTGAAAGACCCCCTGTGAATAACAACAATTTCAATAGGCAGCCTAGGATGCAAAATTACCCTTACACCACTCAGTGGAAAGATGGTAAACCAGTTCCCAACCAGACCCAAAATGTGAAGGATAAGGGTACTCCAAATCCCCTACAAAGGAACACTGTAAATATGAATGATGATGTACCATGGTGCATTATATGCCAATCACCTCATTTTGCTGATTATTGTGCTATTGCTCAGTCATTTTCCCAAGCCCAAGGAGTGCAAGCTGAAGAAGAAACTGAAGAGAAAAGCCATGACGATATAAGCTGCAATATGGTGACTATGTGTGATGATTTGATAGATTCTGATTCAGAAGAGCCTAAAAATGATATTACTAGCCAGAGAATTGCTTACTAGCTACATCATCAGCAAGTGCTTTTAGATGATGAAGGGTATGATACAGATAAGATATGCAGTACATTTTTTGATGTAGGTCTCACAAGTTTAAGAATGCCCTCCAAGGAGGAAATTGAAAGAATTATAGCCGAAATGATTTCACAAGTCCATAGTAATTATAATTTGAGAAATAGAGCAATAAATAATGATGTAGGAAGGCCACCTAGTGTATTCATCAAATACATCACTCATAAGATGAATGATCAAGACAAGAAAGTCAATATAGATGTGCCTAAAATCAAGGAGAACAAGGGTAAGAAATGGGAACCGAAGAAGAAGGTTCAATTTTAGATAAGTGAAGCAACAAAACCAGTTGTGCAACCAAAGAAGTCAGAAATGGATGTTATCAAGCAAAATGTGGTGCCTACTACTCAAAAGACTCTAATTCTAGGTACTACTGTAAAACCTACTATGGTTGAACCTGTTGATATGATATCCATGTTATCTCAAATTACTGTAAAAGTGCCCTTTCTAAACTTTTTAGAATTAAATAGCATAAGAATAAGGCTTTGTCATGGTTGGGTGGAATAGAAAACAATAATATTATTGTAGATCAAACTATGTCCCAACAAACCCCATTAGTAATAGAGGATAGTGGTATCATATCCCAGATTCCTCAAATGTTTCTAGATGATTCCTCAGTGGCATTCATAGAAGATATTGATCCTTTTTTCCTCAGTCTAATCATAAAGGGGAAGACCTTAAAAAATTACATGATAGACTCGGGAGCTTCCAACACTATAATGCCTTTCAAAGTAATGGAAGCCTTAGGATTGAAGGTGGATACCAAGTAGGGCAGATGCAGAGGGATGGATGCTAGGGAAGTCCTAGTCATAGGTACTATAAATGCCTTACCATTCAAACTGGCTACATCTCCTGAAGTAGAATTAACCATGTCTGTCCTTGTGGTAGATATACCTCCACACTACGGAATGTTACTCTCTAAAAAATGGAGTGTTGCCATGGGGGGAAGCCTACAATGTGATCTTACTTATGCCACTTTTCATATATGGGACAAAGCTGTCAAGATAAATAGGGAACCAAGGGTTAACCACATTATAGGTGAAGAAATTGATAAAGATACCACTTGTTTCCTAGATACTGGGATTAGTGTTTTCAGGGTTGAATTAATTATTCAAGAAGTTGAAAATTTGCCTGCTATCATTGAAAATGAAGTTGAATGTTGCATGAATTCACCAAAATTATGGACAATGTTCTTTGATGGGGCTAGTTCTAAAGAGGGTGCAGGGGCAGGTGTAGTCTTTGTGTCCCCTAAAAATAACACTTTTACGTATTCATTCACCTTGAAGTTTGCCTGCACTAATAATATTGCAGAATATGAAGCATTTCTGCTAGGACTCAAAGTTGCCATACATCATAAACTTAAGAAATTATGTGTCATAGGGGATTCTGAACTAATTATCTCTCAAATCAAAGGAACCTACTCATCCAAGAATAGGAGATTGAAACAATATAGAAATGCAGTCTGGGATCAGATAGAATTCTTTGATGCATTTTGGATTTCATGGAGAGATAGGACCCAAAACAAGATGGCTGATCTATTGGAAAATGTAGCAATCAAGACAAAAGAAATATCATTTGCAGGAATCTCCTAGATTGAGGTGCAAAATAGACCTTCCATACCTGACAACATTGAAAATTGGCAGGTTTTTGAAGATGACAAAGATATTAAATTTTTTTATTAAATGAAGACAAGTACCACGATCAGGAGATGGATTGCAGTGGACTGATTGAAACCATAAATGGGAAGGAAACCATTTTTGGTCAAGAAATAATGCAATTGAAAACAAATAAGATGCCGAAGGGGTTAGTAGTCTTGGAAAATATTTTTGATAGCCAAGATAGAGTAAAATTAGGAGTTAACGACCCCAAACCCCAGGAGTTAGAAGAAATAAACTTGGGTACTGATGAAGTTCCTAAGAGGGTTTATATTGGCCAAAATCTGCCTGTTGAAATCAAGAAAACATTGATTGACCTACTTAGAAAATACAGACATGTTTTTGCTTGGTCATATGATGACCTTAAGGCTTACAGGGAGGATCTTTTCCAACATGTCATACCATTGAAGGAAAATGTAAGACCTTTTAGGCAAAAATAGAGACCAATCAATCCTACCCCGCCCCCAAAAATGCAAGAAGAACTAACAAAACTAAGAGATGGTGGGATAATTAAACCAATCAGACATTACACCTGGGTTTCAAACTTGGTTCCTGTCAGGAAGAAGAATGGAGATATTAGGCTTTGTGTTGATTTTAGAAATTTAAACATTGCATCTCTGAAAGAAAATTATGGCTTACCTAATATGAAAGCCATGTTACAGCAAGTGACTGGCTCTGAATTGATGTCAATGATGGATGGTTTCTCTGGATATAATCAAGTTCTAGTAAAAGAAAGTGAATAGTTCAAGACAGCCTTCACAACCCCATGGGGAACATATGTGTATGTGAGGATGCCTTTTGGCTTGATTAATGCAGGAGCTACTTTCCAAAGAGCCATGGATGTAGCATTTCATGAGTATATTGACAAATTTATGGTTGTGTACCAAGATGATCTTACAACATATTCTAATAAGGCTAAAGATCACTGCAAATATTTGGAAAAAATCTTTATAAAAGCCCTAGAATATGGAGTATCTTTAAACCCAAAGAAATGCACATTCGGGGTCACTGAAGGAAAATTATTAGGGCACATAGTGTCTAAGGATGGGGTAAAAATAGATCTTGAAAGGGTAGTAGCTATTGACAAAGTCTCCAAACCAAAAAATGTGAAAGGAATTCAGTCCTTTTTTGGCCAAGTCAATTTTTCGAGGAGATTTGTTACCAATTTTGCTGAAATTAGTAGACCCATCTCAAAGATGCTCAAGAAGGGAGCCGTTATAGATTGGAATGGTGAACCTTCACAAGAATTCCAGGATATAAAAACTGCAATAAAGAATGCTCCAGTGCTGAGGACCCCAGATTATGCAAAACCCATGCATATTTTTCTCTTTTGCATCATTCCATACTGTAGCTACAGTCTTATTGCAGAAGAATCAAGAAGGATATGAGTAGCCGATTGCCTTTTTCAGCAAGTCACTATAGCCTACTGAACTGAAGTATGAAATAAATGAAAAGAAAGCATATGATTTGGTAAAGGCTATAAAAGCTTTCAAATGTTATTTGGTAGGTGCTACTGTTATCACTTTTGTACCTAGTGCTGCAATCAAAGATATATTCTCTCAACAGGAAGTATTAGACAGGAGGTGTAGATGGATCAATAGAATCCAAGAATTTAACATTGATATACAAATAACAAAGTTAGTAAGAGGTCAAGGTTTGACCAAAATCATGGCTGAAACTAATCTAGAGGCTAATCAGATAAATTTGGTAAATGATGATCTCAGAGCTAACTTATGTGACATGGACCAATGTGATTGGTACACCAATGTCATATATTACTTGCAACATATGGAAGCTCCTCCCCATCTACCTAACAATGAAAAGAGAAATACTAAATCGCAAGCCATCAGGTATATAATTGTCCAAAATAACCTATGGTGGAGAAATTTTGAGGTAGTTCTATTGAAGTGTGTTGATAAAGAAAAGGAAAAAGAGGTTTTGAAAGAAATGCATGCTGGAGTGTGTGGGGGGCACTATATGGCCAAAACTACTGCACATAAGATAATGAGGGCTGGATTCTGGTGGCCTTCTCTTTTCAAGGATGCTCAAGTTATGGTTAGGAAATGTGATCCTTGTCAGAGGTTTTTTGGAAAGCTGAAGTTCTCAGGAAATACTCCATTAAAGCCAGTGGAGATTCAAGCACCTTTTCAACAATGGGGTCTGGACTTCATAGGAGAGATTTTCCCCAAGTCTAGCATTGACTATTCTTGGATTCTGGTTGCCACTGACTACTTTACAAAATGGGTAGAGGTTATCCCCACAAGAAATGCAACAAGTAAAGTGGTAAATAATTTCCTGTTGAATAATATTATTTCTAGATTTGGATGTCCACAGAGAATTGTAACAGATAATGCTATGTGCTTCAGATCTGAGGAGTTCATCAAGTTTTGTGATAAATATGGAATGAGAAGGTCATCATCTACTCCATATCATCCACAAGGGAATGGACAAGCCGAGTCCACAAATAAGAGCTTGTTGAAGGTCATTAAGAGAACCTTGGATGATAATAAAAAGGCATGGGATTCCAAGTTATAGTTGGCAATATGGGCTGATAGAGTAACTGTAAAGAAAGCAATTGGTGTAGCTCCATTTGATTTAGTGTATGGGATTCAAGCCAAAATGCCTTAGAATAACTTGATGGAACTATACAATTACATCTAATTATATGATGAAGATACTACAGATGAAATGCAAGAAAGAATGGATGAATTGGTAGGACTGACTGAAACCAGAAAAGAAGCATCTTTAAGGAACCAAAAGTTGCAATTGCAAGTCAAGACACTCTATGATAAAAGAACTGTAAGTAGAAAATTTGAAAATGGAGATTTAGTCTTAATGTGGAATGCCAGAATTGAAGATAAAGGAAAACATGGCAAATTTGATCCTATTTGGTTAGGCCCATATCTCATTGAAAATACTTGGGGTGAAGATTCTTATATACTCAAAGATATATTTGACAATATTCTTGAATTGCCAGTTCATAGACAGTTCTTGAAGAGGTATTTTTCTTGAAAAATACTTATTTTCTTCCATGAACAGTAGTTTTAGGGTTTCCTATCATTTTTTTTTCTGTAAATCCTTGTAAGTATCCTTGTGCAATCTGGTTGCTTAGTTTTGTGTGTTTCTTTGTGCTCTCTGAAGAAGTTGTCATTTTTGCACCAAGTATGTGGTCTGCTCTCCCATAGATTCTGAATTCTTGCATAGACTCAAGTAGTCTATCATCCCTAGATAGAGCCACTGTTGGTTTGACTTTTTGTGTAATAGAAGTCTTTTGTCCAATTGTAGAAAAGTCAGACTTTTATTTCTAAGTGAAACATAGGGTTTCTGGATAATCCATCCATTGGCTAGCCTTTGAAAAAACCTTATGAAAACCCTACGTTCTTCCTATTCATAAATTATCGGGCGCAAAATTTTGAATTTTCAAATAAGATGAATATTCTGTCACCTTTCATCCTCTGTGCCCCCGAGATACCTTTCCTGTCATATTTCCCTAGTCGTCCGATCTAAGTAGATCTACCGATGTCATTACCTCGGTATGCAAACGTGGACACTTTTTATGTATGGTGAGGTAGCAAGTGCTGAATAATTTACAAAATGGGACTGCAAAATGAAGATACGGTGGTCAGAGCTTTGTTTTCTGACTGATTTATTATGCAGGTACACATTGAGATTAGCATGAAAATAGGAAAGGGGTCCCAACAGAAGCAGTCTGAAGTTCGAGCCAAAATAGTGATTTTTTAGATACTTTGCTACCTCGCTATTAGAAAATTTTGACACTTCATCATTAGCAAAGTAGCGAGGCCCCATGAAATGTAGAGCCGATGACATTGCATTTTTTCAGTACCGTGACTACACCAGGTGGCATGACAAGCAATAAATGTCGTTGTCAGAAGTAGTTTAATAATAGAAATAATTATCTGATGCCCCCTTGCATTTCATGCTGCCAAAATTCATTAAAGTGCTGGAGCTTGCTACCTCACTATCGAAAAAATTAGACACTTCATTGTTAACGAAGTAGCGATGCCTCGTGAAATTGAAGAGTTGGTGGGACCTTTGGTGACATGGGATGATAATTAGGATTGAAGTAAAATCTTGAAAGATGCCAACTATGCAGAATTTTGTATTTCATCAATGCCCTTCTGATCAAATGTACAAAGAGATCCTGAGCGTCAGATTGGGATGAAATCAACAGTCCTCGCTACCTTTCTTTGAAAATTTGCATGCTCTTTAAGCTATGTGATGTAGCGAATATGAATCAAAAGACTTCGTGCAGTTTCCTCACCCTTGATTGAATATATGATCAATGGTCATCGTCTTCTCACTATGAAGAGTTGTGAGGGAGATATTTATAGCGACATAGAGAATAGGACCCACCACCTTCTTTCTAAGCAAGCCTAGTAACATATCATCTGACCAATTTCAGATCAGATCAACGGTTGTCACTGCTTCGCTATGGCAAGGTGCTCGCTCTTTATGCATAATGAAGTGGCAACATGCTGACATGTGTCCTCAGTTACCAGTGGGTCTAGATATAAGTGCCATCAAGAAAAGAGTTATGTACGTGGTAAGTTCTCATTGGGTGAATTGATTAACATGTCAAGTGCAACGCCTAGTTGTTCTCTCTGTATCACATGATCATAGGATTCTTGAAGATTGACGGTGTAGTTTTAAACACAGAATGTGGTGCCACTCTCTGTATTAATTAGACATGAAAGCATCATTCGTCAGAAAAAATAGAGTATAATACAGAGAGATTTCATCAGTTTCATCTTACGCGAGCAAAGATTTTGAACCACTCTTGTACAGAAGCAATTACTAAAGGAAAGTGTGCCGAAGTTTGGTAGAATTTGCAAAATTGTTTGTTCGCGAAAATATTGTAGAAATACAGAGAAAAATAGAGACAAAATTCAAGTAAGTAGTACTGCCATAATCTTTGTAGGTCTTTTTAGTTCTAAAAAATAGTACAAGATGCCTCCAAAGAAGAAATTTTCAGATCAAATAAACTATTTGGATAGAAATGTGCATGATGACTTGCTTGAGTTGCTTCCTGAGTCTACTGTAGAGACAGTGCAAGTTAAAAGGTTAACCTCTTTGAACCCTAGGCTAAGGATAGCTGATGGATTGTATGATAAGGGTAATTGGGTCCAGGATGCTCAAACTTTTCAAACTGGTTTGAGTTTGTTCAAAAAGTGGTTTGCAGAAAGGAAATTATATGCCCCTCAAGCCAATATATGGAATTTTGATCTTGGAAAGCTAGTTGTTCCTAGTGTGTTTATGGATTATGACCTTCTTGAAGCTATAGAAAAAAGTTATGATCAAGCTACTAAGGTAGTGAGAAGAATGGATGGTGAGGTTTTAATTACCATCAGTCCAGAAGAAATTAGGGAAGTTTTCAGTCTGGGACCTCTCACTAGGTATCATGTGCCCATTGATTTGATAGAGTTAGAAAAAGAATATATGTCCAAAAGGGATGTAGTTAGACAACGTGCACTGAAGGCCCACATAGGTAGAATTGGAAACCTAACAGCAATAACATCATGTTCTAAAGAACCTTTCAAGAAATCATGCTTTAATGCCAGAGTAGTAGAGATATACAGGACCCTATGCAGAGTCTTCAGAGAGGGTGAAGAAGATTTTATTCCTGTGAGCTTCATGTATATGATCACCCAAATCTCCTCTTTTGGTGTAGAAATAATTTTTGATTTTGCATCTTACTTGGGTAATGAGATTCACAATGGATTGGTGGGGATTGCAAAGGGCAAGGTGGAAAAGGTTTGGGGTCAATACTCCCTATTGATGCATATGTTTCTATTTAAAGGGGTTACATATTTCGGTAAAGAAATGGTTTTAAGTAGGGAACAAGAGGAGGAAGCACTACTAGTTCAGTTATGGAGTGCAAACATGACTGGGGAAGCAGAAAACGCTAGTTTTGTTAGATTTGATAGGCACTTTGCTTCTAAATTAAGATGCCTCATATTGAGTGACAATCCCAGAATTCCTAAGGCACTAATGCACCTTATTAGGCCTATGGATAGACCCCATAGTCTAAAAGTTTCACATAATTGGGGAGATATCATCCCATATCCAGTCTCAACTATCATTAGGGTTTATGGATTCAAAGGGACACCCCATGTACTACCCTATTAGGTGCCTTTAAAGGTAGGAGTAGCTGAATTTTTATGGCAGTTGGGAGGAGTGGAGGAGACCTTTTTGCACAAAAGGGGAACAGGATCAATTTTTCATACTTGCACTCTAGCACACCAATTTGTAATAACTAAAGAAGGGTGGATCTTCCTCTACAAATTTTTGGATTAGTATAAGATGGCAGTATCTCATGCTCATTTTTGTGACACAGAAGGTTTCTTTAATTTTGCTCTTAGACATAGGATCAAGCTTCGTCCAAGTCAGCATGAATTTTATTTCCCTGAAGATATAATAAGGAATGAATATTCTCTCTAGGCGCAAGAAACAAAGAAAGAGAAATGGAGAGTCTATTCAAAGGTTTTGGAGTTTATTAATTGTTTTGACAAGGATTACAGTCCTCTTAGTAATGCTGCAACTAATGCAGATAGAATAACTAAGCTCATGAGTACATTCTCGAAAATAATGGAGGTAATGAATGAGAAGAAATAACATGTTATTGATTCCTTTCTAAATAAAGCCAGAGAAGTTATGAGGAAATTGGGTTTCACCCCTAACATAGGGGCAGGTCCACTGGTTTTGCGAAAGAGGACAGGATATACTATTATTCGGGATCAGATGCCCATTGTAAACAAAGAAAAATAGATAATTGAATCTACTAGTATTGTCCTTGAAGAAAGACCCCCTGAACTTTCTCCCAAAAGAAGAAAATTAATAAGGGAAGAGGAATCCCATGATGAGGGTTACTCACCTTCCCAAACTCTAATGAGAATTGAGGAAGAGCAGCTCACCAATGAGCAAATTGAACAAATGCGGTCACAAGGAGGAGTTTTTGTTACTCAAGCAAAAATTGATTAAGAGAACCCCCAGGAGCCTCCTGTGCCGAGTTTTGAATTAACTGTAGCAGATTTCAGAGGAAGGGAATTAGACCCTATTTTGGAACAAGCCAGTCAACAATTTTTGTCTGATAACAGTTTTGTAAAATCCAGGGCTTTCCATCAGTTTGCATGGAGGGCAAACATGCACATTTTTGAACAAAGATGTAGGAATATGAAAATAGAGCATCTAGAAATGGATGAAGCCTCTATTGAGAATCAAATAAAGGAAAAAATGATACAAGAGTTCCAGAATATAACCCCTAAAGAGGGTAGACAGATGGTGAAAGATGCAAATATTTTATTATTGCCCAATTGGGATATTGCTGATGACTTAATTTTTAATTCTGTGTCAAATAATTTAGGATTATAGGATCCAAATAAAGAGGAATTCTTGGGAACAACATTCAGTAATGATCAAGCTACCCTTGTTATGTGGTCATTAAGAAGAGGATCCAGGACTACTCCATTACAGCCTGATGATTCAGGACTAACAGGGAGTATCATTGTGAGGAGGGTCGCTGATACTTCACATGTATAGGCAGCCCACATGAGTATGGACTATTCTAAATTTTCCTTGGCCATTGCAGAAAAAGAAGAAAAGAAAATGACTAATCTGCTGAGTAAGTGTGAAATAGTGGTGGATGCCTATAATAAAGAAGTAAAAAAGAGAATTGAGCTGGAAAACAAGGTATCTCAATTGGAGAAGATACTTGGGAAAAGAAAGGTGGGAGAATCCAGTACACTTAGAATTGCATATCCTTCATAGTCATTTGTTGGATCAACACCTATCATTGAAATAGCTGACACCCCTGAAAGGCCCCAATTCTATACTGCAGAGGACTTTGAAGCAGAAAAACAAAATTACATGAGTTGCAGATAGAATTTAGAAATCAACAAGAAGAAAAATTAAAGCAGGGTGTGGTATATTTGAGGGATAAAATACAATGGTCAAATTTTTATGATCAGTTGACAAGAATTGTAACCCTCATGGATGAGTTGAACAGAGATAAGGATAAATTGACTCTTCTTGCACAAAAATGGAGGGAGAGAAATAATGATATTACAATCATATATATATCTGTAGTCCAAATGCCTTATCATCAAGTTGAGAAGATTTTTGATTTATTAAATAAGCTAGAGAATGTTGATGATGAAAGAGATTCTTTATAGAGAAGATTAACACTCTATTTTTCCCAATATATGGCTGAAAAATTCACTTTATTTCCTTGTGCTTTAGAATCTGTTGATACAATAAAGGAAAAGGAAAAGTGGAAAAGGGAGTTGGACAAGTTATTTAATGAAAGAATAATAAACATCATGAGTGAGACTAGCCACTGGTTCTGGGAAAAGACAAATGAAGAGCTAGTTAAAATACAGTTATTTTATACTGCTATGAGAAAAGAATTTGATGATTTAGAAGAAAGTGCAAATTCTTTAATAAAGATACAAAGAGAAGCTCTAAGTTTTGATTGGCCAGATGATGATGCTTTTAATAAATGGAAAAATCAGTTTATGGAACAGATGTTAGGAGATGATGAGGAGGAGGATGCAAAAGTAACAGTTACCCTAGTAGTTAGTAATGAAGACATGGAAGATCCCCAGGTTAAAGTAAGTTTGCAGGTAACTGAAGATGACACATCACTTTCAGACCTCATGGCTATGTACTCCGAAGATGAAGAATGATTGTAAGATCAAATCATATTTTCTTGTCTCAACAACTGAGAAGCATAACAGAAAGGGACCCACCAAATAATTGTTTGATGTAATAAACCTTTCTGTTATTTTGTTCTTGTCTTTTTGACAGAAGTGTATGTGAGTGCCCTTTTAAAAGGGCACCTGTCATTTGTCTTTAGCCTGAAGCTTGTTGCATCTTACACTATTTAAGTGAGATCCCAAGGCTAAGGAAAGGTCCAAATTCTATTTCTTCTAAGTATTGTGCTTAGTCTGGTTTTTGGTCCAAATTTTGAAAGCAAGTTTGTAATGTATTTTTCTATCGATTCTCTGAGAATACATGAATATAGAATGAGGTGTGTTTCTTTCTGAAGGCCATTCTGAGTCTACTGTAAAAGATATACCCATTTCAAAGGAAATGAATACAAATTATGAACTGTCCCCATATCAGTTCTTTCTAAATTTTCTCTCCTTTTAAATACTTAGCTACCTTGATGTTGTATGAGTAAAAGCTTGTGCAATTGAATGCAATCTAGTTAGGTTGTATATCCATTTATCATTGCTGTTAATTCAATGGATTAAATAAAGGCTTTGATGAATGTGATTAGATTCCTTAAGTATTGAAAAGGATTTTGAATGATAAGTTCTGATAAGAATTGCTGATAGAATTTGTTGTAAGGCAACAAATTAGATCTAAGAATTTGCTATAGACTCTGAACCCCAATGGATTAGGCATTGATCAAGTTATTTCAGCTGAAGGAGAAATATATTATAAATGGTTATTCAAATGCATCATCAAATCAAATTTTAATTTTATTTCCTATAGATCTTCAAAGTTGGCCAGCACTTGTCTACAAGGAATGTTTTAGCTTCAGTTAGCCATTATTGTAAAAAAAAAGCATCTGCAGATCTATAGAAGAATTCTTGGCCATATCTGTTTATGGGATGTGTTTACCAAGTTAGTAAGAATTATGTATATGTTTGAGGATCTTGAAATGAGAATCAGAATGAAACTAAGAATAATCCTCATACAATTGTTCCAGTTTTGAACCATCCCTGGGTATACCCACCCTAGTTTTGCAAAGCCAAAAGAGTAGAAAACCATCTGTGGTTTTGTTGAAGTTGGATCCAAATACCTTACATATGCAATTGTTAATAAGAATAGGCTAGTCTTTAGATTGTGTATGTACAGTCATTCTGGTATTAAGCATTTTGTCACTTAGTAGTTTTAGTACATTTTAAAACACCAACAGTATCTTTAATGTCTTTCTCTTCTAACATATTGCTAAACTCTCTAATTCTTTGTCTTCTCTCTTGTTGGAATCATGGTTCATTCTCTTCGTTCGTTGCAATCTCCTTATTTGTCAGAAATTTCATTTTCTTCTTTGTTATTTTGATCACATGTTTGCACCAATTTTGAATTCACATAAATAGCTTGCAAACTATAGAAGATGACAAGAAAATATAATAATTGTGATAGTGTTAGCATGAATGTTGATGCTATGGGGGACTAGTGCAGAATAATGTTATGACTTTTTTTGTCATTGATGACAATATAGGAAGACTGACAGAGCAACAGATTGAAATCTATGTATTAAGGACACCACATTATGTATCTACCCATGCATATTTAACAAAATGTACTACAACATGTATTTGACATGTAGTCAAGTGCACAAAACCTAAATAGACAACATACAGAAGATATTAATTATTTACTAAGAACTACAAAAAAATAGAGTATTGGGAAAATAGTTTTTTTTGTATGATCAATATAACATATTGTGCTTGGAATGAAGGGCTACATAGTTACCTGAAGGAAGTATACTGACCACTGCTAATGTTAGAAAGTGTGTAGGTATGAAAGTCACAAGTGTGAAAGTTATGAAACAAATGTTAGCCAACAACATTAATAAAATGTGTATTTCATTTAATTAAATATGGAACTGACTCTAATGATTGTTTTTGATAAGAAAAATAGGTTTTGAAGGGAGCCTAAAACCCTTTACAAATCAATAAATTTTCAAAGAAGCCCAATCCAAAGAAAACTACAAACCTAAGGTGAAACAAGTCACCCAATAAGACATAGTGACTAGAGTGGCATCCCAGATAACATAGTACTCATCAACAACAAAAATAGGTTTTGAATGAGAACTTAAAACCCCAAATAGGTTTTCAAGGGTACCTAAAAACCTATACAGAACAACCACTAAAGATGAAATGAGTCACCAAACAAAAGGTGACCAAGGTGGCAACACAATATAGCCACAAAAAAAGGTTTTGACTAGGTTCTTGAAACCCCATGATGAGACATACTTCAAAGAACTAAAGGCAAAAAAATAGAACAAGGACCAATAAACCAAAAGCTAGAAGAGCCAAAGAAATAGTCACATTAGACTTTTCCTTTAGAATCCTTCTTATTAGACCATAATGCCATATCAAAAGAGAAATTGGATGGCTTGACCTTTTTTCCCTCTACTATAGTCCATCCATCCTCCACCAAATCAATAGCCTTCTACTACTTAAAATTTGCACCATCATAGCCTATTCCAAATATTAGGAAAACAAATGCAAAAGAGGAAGTGATAGCAGAAGCCTAGGATGGAACAACATCACCCAGAAAAGGTACCACATGAGGAACTATCTCAAAAAAACTAAAAACTGGAATGACAAAATCGAATGGACTAGCAACCACCATAGAAAGAGCCAATTGCAAATCCACCATCAAGTTACTAGGAGTAGATAGACAAATAGAGGTACCAGAAGAGTCCATACTGAAAATTGGGACAACAATATCTAGAGATGGACCAGCTACCACCACAAATGGAGCCAAAGAAGGGGACATACTAAAAGAGATAACAATAGAATCCATACTAGAAAATGGGATAGTAGAATCCAGGGATAGACTAGCTTCCACCACAAAAGGGGCCAAAGGAAGATCCTTCATTAAGCAGCCAGGAGAAGATGGTTTATGAGAAATAGTAGTTGAATCCACCACTAAATTTTCTTGCAAAGATTCACCATTCCTCATAGAAGGGGCCTTATGGAACTTGTAATGGTCGTTTGAGACCCCCTTCCACCAAGAAGCAGACATTTTCGGTCTAGATTTACCAGAAGAGCACCTAGTGGCTAGGTGACTAGTCCAATGAAAATTCCTATAATGGAAATGGATGCCCTCATAGTAAAGAAGAATATCGCAAGAACCAAGAGGAGAGTCCAATGAAATCATTTTTGGGAGTCCCTTAGAAATGTTGATCTCAACTAGCATGCAAGCATACGTTGACCTATACACTTTAGAAGCATCCATATTAGTCATCACAAAGTCTCCAAGGGTATTCCCCACCTCCTTTAGGATAGAGCATCACCAAAGGTGAAGGGGGATATTCAACAACCCTACCCATAGAGGGAACTTATTAAAAGATTTTGTCAATGGGTTGAAATCCTTGTGCCAAATTTTAGCCATTAAGGGAAACTTCTCTTCCCAAGTGAAGATATTGCTGAAAGTAACATTTCTTTCTTCAATAGTATCAAATTTCACAACAAAAAACCCCTTGCCAAAGGGTAAATATGGGCAATCTCCGAGATGAAGGGCTCCCAAACACATGAAATGCATGCATGCAAATATGAAAGAGAAGGCCAGAAACCCTTAAAATGAAAGATAGTAGCAATGTCCTAAAAATATTTTATATTGATAGAGATCTTATCAACTATAGGAGAATTTAAAACAAGCCTTTTCAGGTTACATACCACAACTAACAAAGTGTCGCAGAGCCCCAAACACATAGTATCACAAAACCTTGGATGCATCATTTGACCACCAATGCTAGCCTCATAGTCTACCACATCAACATAAGACATGGATGAACCACCCACAACACTTGGTGAACAAGTATTCCATCCAAGATCAAGAGCAACCCTAGCCTAACAAGCTAGAGCTAAAGTGATCACCATAAAAATGGACACAAGAGTAGAAGCCAAAGAAACCATCAAAAGGATAGATAGAAAAAACCAAATCTAGACGTGAGAGATGGAACAAGACTTAGGTGCCAAAGTCAAAGTCAGGCATAGAAGTTGAATCCAAAGCTGAAGTTAATGAATGTTAACTATATGGAGCTAACTCAAATGATTAACAATTGAATATGGTATAGAGGAAAGATGTTTTCTAGGTTCTAGTAAAAAAAAAAGATGTTTGATTGAGGAGTAGAGAAGACTTGCAAATTGTGAAGAGTAGAGCAATTTGCTAATTTGTGTAAGTGACATTAAGGGTTACTAATGAGTTCTAGATCTGTTTGCATGGTCTAAAGGTGAAGAAGTCTAATATACTAGATAGAGGAAGAGAAAAGAGATTATTCTACATCTATTGTTCTAAAAGGAATAGTATCAAGATCAATTGGATAGTGGGTTCATTGATCTAATCCTAAAGCTATTTGGACAATGGGTTTAGTTGCCTTCTTCAACTCCTAATAGGGTTGGAATCTCCTAATAGGGATTCAAGGTCTCCTAACAGGGACTCTTTGTACTAATCATTGTAACAAACTTCTAACAGGGTCTATCCTCTAACAAGGAACATTTAGATTAGTACATTATTCTATGGGCATCATTCCATTGAGGTTTTCCCTTTGATCAAGGGTTTCCCTAGTCAACATATCTAGTGTATGTGTGTATGCACATTTCTTTATGATTGCTATTTACTTTGGTTGATAAAGTAAAATTTTTTAAAGATTGATATGTAATTGATTCACCCTCCCATCTCGATTGTATTGGTGAACTATTATTTCTAACAACTGGTATCAGAGCATTAGGTCCTTGAAAGAAAGTTTAACAACTTTGGGAGATCCATGGTGAATATGTTCAGAAAAGAGAGTCCTAGATTTGATGGCACAAACTATGACAACTGGAAGGATAAAATAAAGACTCATCTCTTGTGCATGGGTCCAAGTTATTGGCTTGTGACCAAGACATCCAAAAACATTGTAGAAGAAGACAATCTTGAGGCCTACACCAAAGAATAGAGAGAAGCATTTATGTGCAACATAAGGGCAAGAGAGAAATATTGTCAGCATTACCTAAAAGTAAGTACAATCAAGTAAAACTACTTAAAACATCTAATGAAATTTGGAAAACCTTAGAGGATCATTATGAAGGTGATACACATGCAAAAAGAGTTAGATTGCAAAATTTGTATTGCATATTTCAAGATTCTAGAATGATGGAAGATGAATTTGTGAGAAGCTATATTCGGAGAATATTTGAAATTAGTGTAGGAATCACTTCTCTTGATGGAAAGAAATATAATAATGAAGTGATATGGAAGATCTTGAAAAGTTTGACACTACCTTTCAATATTGTAGAACAAATGATTCAACTGATGATACCTTGTACTACTAACTTCACCAAAGAGACATTGCTTGGTAGATTGGAAGCTATAGAATTTGATTTAAAACAATCTAGAGAATTGGCAAAATTTGAGACTGCATTTAATGCACTAAACATCAAACCTAGTTTAACAAGGAGCACAAAAACATGGGGAGACATTGCTAGTAGTAGCAAATCCATTGAAGAAAAGATCCAAGGAGGAGTGGATCTTGTTGTGGAAAGAGAAAAAGATGGTAAGAATATCTTTAAATGTTGGACTTGTAATGAATATGGTCATTATGCATCTAAATGTCCTAAGAGAGAAATAAATTTTAAGGGTAGATACAAATCTAGAAGACCTAGAAATTTTTTATATGCTAAGGAAGAAGAAGATGAAGAAGAATCTAATCAAAGCAAAAGTGAAGATTAACTAGGTTTTGTAGCCATAAAAAGAGGATGATCTTAATAGAGAGATCAAAGAAGAAAGTGTGCTGATTTCACAAGTTGAAAAGAATGATTGGATTATTGATGGTGACTATTCACACCACATGACTCATGATATGAGAAAATTTTTCAAATTCAAAAGCCATGATGGAGGAATTTTCAGAGTAGGGAACAATGCAGCCTATCATATTACATGAATTGGATCCATAACACTTGATGGTAAAACATATATTGTTGATGTTTATTTTGTTGATAGACTCAAGCATAACTTGTTGAGTGTTTGACATCTTATGGACAAAGGCTATCAACTACAATTTGGTAATGATACATGCATTATCAAGCACATGGAAGGAAAACTACTTGGTACTGGCACAAAAAATAGAGGTGATGTATTTCTGTTAAACTCCACTGAGATAACATGTTAGTAGCAAAAATTGACAATAACTGGTTATGGCACAAAAGATTTTGTCACATTAACTTTGATAACATTGTGAAGGTTAGTAATACACTTGCTATGAGAGATTTTCTCAAAATCTCCAAGCCTACTAACACTATTTCTAAGGAATGCATTTTGGCTAAACAAAAGAGATTCTCATTTCCTAGCAAGCAGTTTTGCACTACAAAAAAGTTGGAATTGGTACATACTAATCTAAGTGGTCCTAAAAGAACAAGAGGATTCTATGGAGAAAGGTACTTTATGATTTTTGTTGATGATTTCACTAGAATGATGTGGGACAGCTTTTCTTAAATAGAAATTAGAAGCATTTGAGAAATTCAAGATATTTAAGAACAAAGTTGAGAATGAATCTGGACTTAAGATCAAACGCTTAATATAAGACATAGGAGGAGAATTCACCTCTAGAGAATTTAATATCTATTGTGAAGAACATGGCATTAGGAGGCAAATTTCCTCACCCCATACACCTGAGTAGAATGAGATTGCTAAAAGGAGAAATAAATCAATTTCTAAAGCAATAAGACCTATGCTATTTGAGAATGATGTACCAAAGACCTTTTGGATAGAATCCGTTAATAAAATAGTATACACACTGAACAAAGTGTAGATTAGAAAAGGTATGGATGAAACACCCTATGAATTATGGTTTGTTCATTCACCACCAATCAAGTACTTTAGGATATTTGGAAGAAAATGTTGCATTAGAAGAGATGATGATATTGGTAAATTTGATCCAAGGAGTGATGAAGGTATGTTTCTTGGTTATTCATTGAAAAGTGAAGATTATAGATGTTTCAACTATAGAACAAAAACCATAGTAGAGTGCACAAATATTAAAGTTGATGAAATGTTTGGTACCATGAAAAAGATAGTGGACTATAACTCTGATGGAGATGATTACTCTAGAATGGCTAACAAAAGTAATGAATTATTTTTCAAGACCAATAATGACTTGCAGAATAGTGTGCAAATTGAAGATGTGAGAGAAGAATAGAGCATAGTACTAGAGATAAGAATTGAAGCAACAACTCCTACTCCAAATAGGAACTTGATAAAGAATAATCCTACAAATTAGATAATAGGTAGTAAGGAAAAGGGGGTAATCACAAGGAGTAGAATTAATGAAGAACTATGTCTGATATCTCAAGTAGAACCAAGAACTGCAAATGAAGCAATAAAAGATAATTATTGGAAAGAAGTAATGAAGGGAGAACTCTAGCAGATAATTAAAAATAACACATGGGAATTAGTCACTAGACCCAAGGACAAAAATGTGATTGGCACTAAATGGATATTCAGAAATAAAATGAATGAATAGGGAGAAGTAATAAGAAACAAGGCAAGACTTGTATGCAAAGGTTACTCTCAGCAAGAAGGAACTAATTATGAAGAGACACATGCACCTATAGCAAGAATGGAAGTAGTTAGAATGTTCTTAGCATATGCAGAAAATAAGAATTTCAAAGTATATTAGATGGATGTTAAGTTAGCATTCTTAAATGGAGAACTTGAAGAAGAAGTTTACATTGAGCAACTAGAGTTTTTTTTCCTTTAATAGAAGAAAAGGACCTGGTTTGCAAACTAAAGAAAGAATTGTATAGACTAAAATAAGCACCAAGAACTTGGTATGCAAGATTGGACAAATCCTTAGAAAAGCTTGGATTTGCTAAAGGAACAATAGATGGTAACTTGTACTTAAAGAAAATAGAAGATGGTTTTTTGATAATTATTGTATTTGTTGATGACATCATTTTTGGTGGAAATGATGAAGCCAATAACAAATTCTTAAAAGACATGAAGAATGAGTTTGAAATGAGCATGATAGGTGAAATGGAATTTTTCTTGTGATTGCAAATTGTTTAGAACAAAGAAGGTATCTTTATTTCTCAAACCAAGTATTTAAAAGATTTATTGAAAAGATTTGGTTTAGAAAGTTGTAAACTTGTTGGAACTCCTACGGTAACTTGTCATAAATTATCTATCAAAGATGAGACATCTATTGTTGAACAAAAGAAGTATAGATCTATGATTGGAGGATTGTAGTATTTGAGTCATAGTAGACTAGATATAGCCAATGCATTTAGAATTGTAGCATGATTTCAAATTGATCCTAAGGAATATCACTATGCAATAGTGAAAAGAATATTTAGATATCTGAAAGGAACATCAGATTAAGGCATTTGGTATCACATAAATAGTGACTTTACACTTTGCACTTTATAGATGCTGATTGGGTAGGAGATAGGGATGATAGTAAAAGCACTAGTAGAGGAGCATTTTTCCTTGGATGAAGATTAATTTCTTGGCATAGTAAGAAGCAAGATTGTACCTCACAAAGTACTATAGAGGCAGAGTATGTTGTAGTAGAAAACAACTGTAATCAAGTCATATGGATGAAGTAGATAATGAAGGATATTGGAATCACATTCATAGAACATGTTATCATTTACTATGATAACACAAGTACATTCAACATGTCTAAGAATCCTATTTAGGGATTACTTTAGCAGCGAATATTTTCCTTTTGGCAATCCCATCTGATGGGTCAATCATCATTTGGCAAATATTTATCATATTTGGGTCCAAAGGTGTTGCCAAATATTTATCATATTTGGGTCCAAAGGTGTTGCCAAATATTTATCATATTTGGGTCCAACGCCTGGGGTAGTTGCCCATTAATTATCACATGATTGGTTAAAAATATTGGTGCAATCGCCAATGCAATATATAGTTTGGATACATTTATTTTAAACATATCGCCAGCCTTTGCATGCTATTTCTTATTGGTCAACATTCTTTCACCATTACTACAACCATGTAAATTTTCCCTTGTGTTGGGTGTTGCCAACCATTTTATTGACATGTATCGATCACTTGCCTCATTTAGCCAACTATTTCCTACTATGGGCTTGCATAGGAAGATACATTTCGCCTGCATTTGACATTCCTGCTTGTTAATCCCAATTAATTTGCCAATCTAGATTGGACTATAAGAAATTATTATTCTACATAGTTTTCTATTTTCTAGTCTAGAGACTAGCATTTCTTATTACTGGCAAACTTTCAGAGTGTTGAGTGCATTGGCCATTGACTCGTGGACCCTAGTTGTTGTAAAAGGCAAGTAATTTTTAAATTATTTTGTAAGTGGTACTGGTTATTTTTTTAGTTTCACTTTCCAGTGTCCACTGGTGACTGGACATCTCACATGCTAAGATAGCCTATAAGTATTGGGTTTACGAATTATAAAAGGTTGTACCATAGATTGTAGTAGTGTAGCAGTAGTACCATTTTTTTGAGAATGAATCATATTATTGTTATTATATGTAGTCTAAGTAGTTAAGTCTTTTGTTCAACAACTAAGTTGATATTTTTTTGCAGCCTTTATTGGTTTTCCATGTCAAACAAGAGGGGTAGGATCCCTGAAAGCCAAGAGAGGCCACCATTACCAAAATTTAGAACCATAGTGGCATATTTTAGTGGTGGAAATGTTAGATCTCCAGTGGTTACTGAAAAAGAAGATTCATCACAAGTTGGGCCCTTAGAAAGTATTGAAGTTCAAGTTGGTGACCCTGATATCTTAGTCAAGGATGAACTTGAACAAGATTTGGAGGAAGTTCCCTTGAGTAGGGAGTCACAAACTGAGATTATAGAGTTAGAGTCATTCTTGTACCATTCGAGTGAGAAAACCAAAACTAATTCCATAAATTAGGTTCATGCACAAAAGGGGAAAAGAAAACTAGAATCAAAGAAAGATCGATCTCGCTGGGATTTGTCCGAAAGAAATTTTTAGTTAGAATGAGTGGAAAAGTACAAGTTCATGCAGAATGCAGATGTAAGATTTGCATAGAGATAAAACAAAAAGAGAAGAGGCTGTAGCTTAAAATTGATACCATAGAAAAGCATGTCAGTAAAGTTTACAAAAAGGAAATTATAGATGGAGTCAAAAAATACTTGCTAACTTGGAAAACAAAGAAGAACTGTTTACATATCAGGATTGCTGAAATATACGAGTTACACTAGCAAATATGGGAGAAGTGTTCTGTAGTAAAAGGTTCCATTGCAAATTTCATTGGGAAAGCAACAGAAGTGCAAAATATGGAAAAAGTAGTTTAATTAAGTGTGGTCTTCAATATATTGAGTCAAGGATGCCCTATGATGGACTACCCTTCAAAGACTACGTTATTGCACTTTTTGAAAACTCAAAACTATCCTAACAGTCACTAGTGAGTAAACAATAGGTGGGAATGGGCTAAATGTCTTGCACAAGTTGAAATAGAAGATATGAAGGAATCTATAAAAAACTCAAATTTCATTGCATTTTCTCTAGATGAAGTTACAACAATTGATAATACTTCTTGGGTGTGCATGCATGTTTATACTGTAAACAATCTTTGTCATCAACCATTTCTACTATCTGTTGCTAAATTGAATTGTAGTACGATAGCTGAAAACTTATATGAATTATTAAAGACTACTCCAATTGAATCTAGAGGTTTGGATAGCATGGAGATTGCCAAAAAGTTGGTGTGTCTTGGAGCAGATGGTGCTTTAGTTATGCAAGGTCATAAAGGCGATCTTTGCAAAAAGATCAAGAATGATTTGGCACCCTACGCTATTCCCATTCATTGCATGGCCCATCGAATGAATCTAGTTTTTGGAATTGTTAGCGATTTTGGTTGTGTAAGTAAAGTGGAATCTCTGACCAAAGAGATTTACCAAGACTTCTATCAAAGTCCAAAATGAGTTTGGGAATTTCAACACTTTGCTGCAGGACTTATTGATGGGAGGAAGCTTCTTAAAGACAATGATACGAGATGGATCTCTTTGGATGGACCAATGCATCGAGTAATGTATGAATACCCGTCATTGCTTGGACTAATCCACTCTATGCAAGACAAATTCCCTTAGCTATATTCAAGCCTAACTAATGTTAAGGTACTCTTAACTTTAGTAGCTATTCTCCCCATGCTATAGGACATGAGAAATATTATAAAAAAAGGTTCAAAAAAGAACTATGTACATTGCAAAATATAATAAGCTGCATAAAATGACATGTAGTAGCCTAGACACTTTGTATTGATTAATACCATTAGATGAAACAAAGTCTGCAAAGTGGTTAGAAATCTTAGATTTGAACAATCATGGGAAATTTTTAAATATTGGTGCAAATGATGAGGTATATGCCAGGGTACATGGAGTTGACCTACCAATATAGTACTATGCCTGCGTCGACCCTGACTCCAACCCCAATAAAGTAGGAAGTGAACTTGAATTAGAACTAGAGAAGGTACTTTCACATGTTACAAGTGAAGCCTTCAAGAAGATCAAAGAATTTGTGCTTGACTCTATCAAGAGAGTTTGCTACAATTTGTCATCAGAAATTAGATTCAGATTCCCTCCAGAGGAACTGTTGGAAGCAATGTCAATTGTTTTTCCATAATATTGGTCTCTAAACTGTCCAACTAATTTTTGAAGAAGGATGATGACTCTGATTCAACAATTTTTCACACCTAAAGTAATCAATGGAGTCACCATAAATGGAATTTTAGACGAAACTCGACTAAGAGATCAATCATACTCTTTTGCAAACATAATGAGGGAACAATATGCTCTTATGGAGAACCCAAATGAAGAGGGAGAGGTAAAAAAGCTTTGATAAAACCTTGGTGAGAGCAATTAGTTGAGAGAGGAAATACTAGAATATTTCAATCTTACCAATTTATGTTTGACAATGATATTGGGTTCAGTGGAGGATGAGAGAGTTTTCAGTACTTTCGGCTTTCTTAAGTCAAAGGTTAGAAACAAATTAGAATTTTTTTTGGATAATTGTCTGAGGCCCTATAATTCTAGGTATGAGGTAGAAAGTTTCCCTTATGATAGGGTTGTTAGCATTTGGAGAAAGTGATGTCATAGAAGATGGATTGCCAAAATTTCAAACCCAAGTGGCAGTGGCAGTGGTTCATATCCTAGAATATTGAAAGTCAAAGAAATGAAGATAATGTTGAATTTGGCATGCATAGTGAGTTTAACAGTGATAGTGAATCTAAAGAAAACACAACAAAAAATGAAATTTTATATGCAATAAATGAGGAGGATTCTGATGATAGTGATGCTAAGCCAGTTCAGGGAGAATGGCAACTATAACAGGTTCTCAACCTCAAGTTCTAACTTCTACATGAGTCAAGTAGTAGGCTAGTAGCTCTAATCTAAGACTCTACCTACTAATTAATTATGTAAAATGTTTATAGAGGTTAATTTATAGCCTTCATTCATTGTCCCCTTATAGATTCTTAAGTTTTTAATTTTTTTTGAACGTGTTGATATTACAAACTTAGTACTTACATGTGGAGATTTTCATTGATTCTAGCTTCTTTAAAAAATTCTAATATAATGCATTTAATAGAGCAAGCTCCATTTTAAAAATAAAATATTATAATTTATAATTACAAATCAGCTTGTAACATAATACATTTAACAATTGTCAATTACAAACAATTACAACCCTTTGCAAATGACTCAATGTCAAATTGCAATGACCATGAATTCCCTTTTGTAGATACAAGGGAGAAACAATAGCTATAGGTTGGTTTGTAATTTTATGTATAATCAGATATGCTAGCTCTTGATTCCTGATATGCCATAGTATGACAGTGCCTAGCTGCCCAACTATCCTGATATGCTGGCTCTTGATTCTTGTAACAATTAACATTAAACAAAGTTGAAATTAAATCCAAAATTTGAAATTAAAGAGAAAAAAGTAGCAAAATGATTATAGTTCTATCACTTACTAAGTTTTGATTGTGTTACTACTTAGTGCTATTAGCTATGACTGCCACTGATAGCAATAGTAACAATTTGAGAAGATGACCCAGCTTCATTGAATTTCTTTAGAGCACTCCATTATGCATCATTTGGAAGCCCCATTTGTTTGAGGTTGTAGCTAATTAGTTGTACTCTCATAAAAAAAAAAAACTTCTAAGAGATAGAATTATATGATAGGAGGAATCTATCTATAACTTCACTCATTATTGATAGTGGTTTGATGCAACTTGTAATTCTCTTTGTAATGAATTCCTCAGGCAAGTTCCCTAAATCAAAATTCATCTTGCGTTGCAACTTTTTCATGTAATTTTTGTTTCAAATGAATATGCCTTTTGAGTTAGCTAGATTTGGTAATCTAACATTCAACAAGTTCACTATGGTGTTATTCATCTTCATCAACTCTTTGGAAGTAGAATTGAGCAATTCACCAATTTGCGTTACTTTTTCACAATGTTGAGAGACATTAATGGCCATTACATAGGCATCCAAGTGGTTTTTTATTCCATGGTTTTCCAAATCCCTATCACTATATCTCTTTAGTTTATTGAGAATTTGGTTGGAAAGATCTTTTAAGGAACTGGTGAAGATTTTTCTTTTAGCCTAAAAAATATTTTTTACATTTTCAAAGACAACTCGAAGATTGCCATTTAAATCAAGCCATTCAAGAAAACCATCACTGATCGTCATTATTTTGCCTCATATTTCTTGTTTGATAAGCTTAACCATGTTTATTATAATATCCTTCACATGATGGTCTTTGGAAGAGGTTGTCCTATTTTTTGCCATTACATTCTCCACCTTTTTCTTCATTTTAGACATCTCTCTTTCACTCTTTTTCTGTATTTCCTCTAGTTGCCTTTTTCCAATTAGTTGCTCTCTTCCTCTCATCCTCCAATTTCTTCTTCAAATCTTGGATATTATTTGTCTTAGGAATAAGGTGTCTCAACCTTGTATAATTCTTATTCTTATTATTATTTTTTTTGTAAAATGTATTTTTGCAAATAATATGTAAATGTGAGTGTACATGTCTAGTTGGCATGTTGATCACTTACATGTGTCGGCATCTTGAAGTGTGTGAAGGAGATCATGGCTAAAATGGTTATGATGGATTCCTATGATGCATAAGAGCTATTTTAGGAATGAGCTATGACAAGTGTAAGAGCATCTTATGACATGAGGCCTATTTGGGTGCCCAAGAATGAGTGGTTGGTGTGTGTAAGAGAATATGCAAAAAATAGGTTGGTATGATAGATTCCCTTACACTTCTCTTGTGACCGCTATTTTTGGCAGATTCTATGACAAGCTATCATTGCCTATTCAAGGGATGGACACCCTTTTCTTGGTATTGGATGTACATGTGGCATTGTGCATGGTTCTTGGTGGTTGAGCCATGAAAAATGCCCAACTCTTTTGTGGGCATTTTGTTGGGTTTTAAGATTTTCATAAAAGATGTATTGCATGTTGTAATGCAATAGTGTGATAGAGGAGAGTATGCAGGTACTGAGGTGTTGCTGGAGTCTTCTATTGTTGCTATTGAACTTGTATTGCAAGTGTATTATAATCTTGTGTTGAAGATAATACATTGTGTAGGTTCTGGAGGGGTGGAGCTGTTTTACCAAAAGGTTTTTCCCTAGTAGAAAATCTTTGTGTTATGTGTTCTTTCTCTATCTATTTTCTATATGCATGGTTGGCTACAATATTGTTGTTTACATGATATTGAATCTATAAGTGTAGAAGATTTTTAAAAGGATTTGCACCATACTTTCCTTATGAGATTAGTGTAGGAAGCTGTTTCTGCACCTGAGTTTCCTTACAAGTGGTATCAGAGCTTGATCAACTTTTGATCCTAGTTGTTGGGTAGGATTTTTTGAGTTAATATTAAGTTGAGTGGGAGTCTTGTGCAGAGCATCCTGAATCTTATTTTCAGATTGAGATGGTAAGTTCATCATATGGAAGAATGGAGGTGGAGAAATTTAATGGCACTAATTTTGAGTTGTGGAAACTCAAGATGGAAGACATGTTGGAAGATCGTGACCTATGGGAAGTGAATACAACTGCTACAAGACCAGCAACTATAGCTCAAGCAGATTGGAATATCAAAGACCGTAAAGCTAAGGGTCTCATAAGACTCTATTTAACCGATGTAATCCTTCTGAATGTCCTAGATGAGAAAACCACATATAGTTTGTGGGAGAGACTTGGGGCCGTGTATCGGGCCAAATCTTTGGTGAAAAATTTGTTCCCGAGGAAGAAGTTATATTCTCTATGAATGGAGGAAGGTGGATCCTTAACGGATCATTTAAATGCATTTAATCTACTGGCTGCATAGTTGACATCTGCTAGTGTCAAGTTAGAGGAGGAGGATCATTGCTACACACTTTTGTGTTCTTTACCGGATTCATGGGACCATCTTGTGATGGCTCTCAGAAGCACATTAGTCACCTTCAAAATGGATGATGTGGTGACTTTGCTGCTATCAGAGGAGATGTGGAGAAAGGCTTTTGTTTCAGAAAAAGAAGCCCTTGCTATTCATGGGAGATCCACAGAAAGAGGAAATAAAAATGACAATAAGGGTAGATCCAAATCCTGTGGGAATTCAAAGACTTCCAATAAGTCCAAGGCAAAATGTTGGAACTGTAATAAGACTAGGCACTTTCGTAAAGACTGTACAGAGCCTAAGAAGAAGAAAGCCTCAGATTCTGATTCTAAAAAATCTCAAGAAGATGGTGATGCATTCATCGTAGCTTTGGTAGCCCATGCATCTGATGATGTGTGGTTGGTTGACTCGAGTGCATCTTTTCACATGACTTCTTATCGAAATTGGTTCTCAAAATATAAAGAGTTTGATGGTGGAAAGGTGTACTTGGGTGATGATTCTCACCTGAAGATAGTTGGACGAGGAAGGGTCACTATCAAATTTCTTGATGGATGAGTAAAGGGAATCTATGGAGTTATGCACATTCCAGGTTTGGCACGAAACCTATTATCTGTAAGTATGCTAAACGATGTAGGTGTGCAAGCTATTTTTTCAAAAGAAGGATGTAAGATTATTAGAGGATCGATGGTGCTTGCTAAGGGCACTAGGAGAGGTACTTTGTTTTAGCTAGATGCATGTATTCCTCTATGTAATAGTTCTTCATCCTCACCATCTGAACGACCAGTGAAGAATTTTGTGGTTATTGGTTCTGATGGAAATGCAAACACTTTGGAAGGAAAGCTTCTTGCAAAAAAGACAATGTTGTGGCATATGAGATCTGGCCACATTGGTGAGAAGGGTCTCAAAACCCTGAAAAAGAAAAATCTTGTCGAGGAGTTAAATGATTGCAATCTCGAGTTTGACTTATGTGAACACTGTGTATATGGTAAACAAAATTGTGTTCAATTTTACTCTAGTTCTCACAAATCTTCTGATGTTTTGGATCTTATTCATTCTGATGTATTTGGTCCTGTAAAAGTTCCTTTGATCTCCAAGTCTATATTTTTTGTATCTTTCATAAATGATTATAGTAGAAGGACATGGATTTATTTCCTTAAAAGTAAGACACAATTCTTTAGTTGATTCAATGAATTTAAAGCCCTTGTAGAGAATTAGACTAGTAAGAAGATTAAGTGTGTGAGAACTGACAATGGTAGTGAGTTTTGCTCAGCAGAGTTTGAACAGTTCTGTAAAGAACAAGGTATCGAGAGGCATAAGACAACTCATTATACCCCAGAGCAAAATGGAGTTATAGAGAGAATGAATAGGACACTGATGGAGAAGGCTTGGAGTATGCTCAATGGAGCTAGTTTAGAACAAAGGTTTTGGGTCGAAGCTGTGGCCACTGCTTGCTATCTAGTTAACAGATCTCCTACATCAGCTCTTGTTGGTAAGACACCTATGGAGGTGTGGTCTGGTAAGAAGCCTTCAATTAGACATCTTCATGTTTTTGGTTGTGAAGCTTATGCATATGTTCCAAAGGAGAAAAGATCTAAGTTGGAAAAAAAAGCTGTTAAATGTATTTTCATCAGGTACAGTGCTGGTGTGAAAGGATACAAGCTTTGGGATCCTGTGACTAGTAAGGTGTTGTTTAGCAAAAATGTTATTTTTAGAGAGCTAACATCTTCTCCTATTGTGCTACAACCAGATGAAAAAGAAAAGGAAAAAGATGTTGTTTAGTTGCCTCCTACCCTTGAGAAGATTGAACAAAGAGACCATGTTGGGTCTAATGATGAGGAGAGCTCTAGAAGCTCTGACAGTTCAAAAGAAGAGGAAGAACAACCTCAACCTTAGCCCTTGAGGAGATCCATGAGAGAAAGAAAGCAACCAGAAAGGTTTGGTTATTCTATGTTAGATTCCAGTTGTTCTTTTGCTTTGATTACTAACACTAATGAGCCTAGATCTATGAAAGAGGCTTTGGGAATGGAAGATGCAGGTTCTTGGATTGAGGCTATGGATGATGAGATGGCTTCATTAGAGAAAAACAAAACTTGGGACCTTGTACCTTTTCCTAAAGGGAGAAAATCTGTTGGTTGTAAATGGGTGTTCAAGAAGAAATTTTGTGTAGATGGCAGTGTTGAAAGGTACAAAGCTAGATTGGTTGCAAAGTGGTATTCACAGGTAGAGGGAATAGATTATGGTGAAATATTCTCTCCTATTGTAAATTTGACATCCATTAGATTTTTGTTATCTCTTGCTACATCATATGATTTAGAGATAGAATAGATGGATGTGAAGACAACTTTCCTTCATGGTGATTTGGAGGAAGAGATTTATATGTCGCAGCCTGAGCACTACATTGTTAAAGGTAAAGAATCCTTTATTTGCAGATTGAAGAAATCTCTATATGGTTTGAAGAAATCTCCTAGGATGTGGTACCTTAAGTTTTATGCCTTTGTGTTGTCAATTGGATTTGTAAGATCGAAATCAGATCATTGTGTTTATTTCAGAGTTGAAAATGATTGCCTTCTTATTGTTGCTTTATATGTTGATGATATGTTGCTGTTTGGGAAGGGTAAGGGTATGATTTCTGATTTTAAATCTCAGTTGTCAACATAGTTTGAGATGAAAGATCTTGGGGCAGCTAGGTACATCTTGGGTATGGAAATCAGTAGAGACAGGTCTAACAGAAAGCTTTGGTTGAGTCAGAGTAAGTATGTGAAGTTTGTGTTGGACAGGTTCAACATGGCAGATTGTAGACCACTATGTGTTCCTATTCTTGTGGGAACAAAGTTATCTATAGATGATTGTCCAAAATCTCCTAGTGAGGTGGAGGACATGAGTAGAGTACATTATGATAGTGCAGTTGGCAGTCTTATGTATGCTATGGTCTATACTAGACTAAACATTGCCCAAGCAGTGGGAGTCCTAAGTCAATTTATGGCTAATCCTAGATGGGTACATTGGGATGCAGTTAAGCGAGTATTCAGATATTTGAGGGGTACATCAGATTACTCCATATGTTATCATGGTAACTCTTCTGGATCTCTGCATTTAGTTTGTATTCATGGGTTTGTGGATTCAGATTGGGTAGGTGATATTGACTGCAGGAGATCCACCAATGCTTATGTGTTCACTATGTTTGGTGGTGCCATCAGTTGGATGAGTAAGCGACAACCTATGGTTGCTTTTTCCACTATAGAAGTTGAGTACATGGCTGCTACTCATGCTTTTAAGGAAGCCATTTGGCTTAAGAGATTGTGTTTTGATGTTGGTGTTGATGCATAATAGATTACTATTTGGTGTGACAGTTAGAGTGCTATTTGCCTTGTGAAGAATCCAAACTTTCCATGCTAGAACGAAGCACATTGATGTGTAGTTTCACTTTGTGAGAGATATGGTGGAAGATGGAAAGGTAAATTTGGAGAAGGTAGATATTGTGAAGAATGTTGCAGATGTATTAATGAAACCAGTGGGCACTAAGAAGTTCAGATGGTGTTCGGAGTCTATGGGCCTTTTGGCCTATAGCGGTTAGTTCCTATTATGTTCCTGTTGCTCTTACAAGGTGTTCGACAAGTGGGAGAATGTTAGGAATAAGGTGTCTCAACCTTGTATAATTCCTATTCTTAATATTATTTGTTTTGTAAAATGTATTTTTGCAAATAATATGTAAATGTGAGTGTACATGTCTAGTTGGCATGTTGATCACTTACATGTGTCGACATCTTGAAGTGTGTGAAGGAGATCATGGCTGAAATGGTTATGACAGATTCCTATGACGCGTAAGAGCTATTTAAGAAATGAGCTATGATAGGTGTAAGAGCATCTTATGACATGAGGCCTATTTGGGCGTTCAAGAATGAGTAGTTGGTGTGTGTAAGAGAATATGCAAAAAATAGGTTGGTATGACGGATTCCCTTACACTTCTCTTGTGACTGCTATTTTTGGTGGATTCTATGACAAGATTTCATTGCCTATTCAAGGGATGGACACCCTTTTCTTGGTATTGGATGTACATGTGGCATTGTGCATGGTTCTTGGTGGTTGAGCCATGAAAAATGCCCAACTCTTTTGTAGGCATTTTGTTGGGTTTTAAGATGTTCATAAAAGATGTATTGCATGTTGTAATGCAATAGTGTGATAGAGGAGAGTATGCAAGTACTGAGGTGTTGCTGGAGTCTTCTATTGTTGATATTAAACTTGCATTGCAAGTGTATTATAATCTTGTGTTGAAGATAATACATTGTGTAGGTTCTGAAGGGGTGGGGTTGTTTTACTGAAAGGTTTTTCCCCACTGGAAAATCTTTGTGTTATGTGTTCTTTCTCTATCTACTTTCTATATGCATGGTTGGCTACAATATTGTTATTTACATGATATTGAATCTATAATTGTAGAAGATTTTTAAAAGGATTTGCACCATACTTTCCTTATGAGATTAGTGTAGGAAGCTATTTCCACACCTGAGTTTCCTTACAATTTGTAGTAGTTACCTCTTTTTTCTTCTTTTCCTTGAGTTCCCTTTTCAAATCATAGATTTTCTTTGAAGTGGACTCCTCCTTTTTCTTTGCACTATCCAATTCCTTCTTCAAATCATGTAGACTTTGAGTAGACTCTTCTTTCTTTGCGTTCTCCAATTCCTTTCTCAAATCAAGGTTTTGCTTTGCAACTGACTCCTCTTTTTTCGTTGCATTCTCCAATTCCCTCAATTTGTGGATTGTGTTAGTGCTTGTAGTAACACTAGACTCCGTTTTCTTTGCATTCTCCAATTCCTCCTTCAAATAATTGATAGTTTTTGCAGTTGACAACTCTTTTTGTTTCATATTCTCCAATTTCTTATTCAAATTGTGGATTGTGTCTACACTAGACTCCTCTTTTTTCTTCTCATTCCCCAATTCCTTTTGCAAATTAAAAATCATACTTGCCCTAGACTCCATTTTTTTTTTTTCCTTCTCCCATTCATTCTTCAAAATTTTATTTTCCTTGGTAGTAGATTCTAGGTTAGTTTTCAATTGACTGATGGCCTGTGCACTACTCTCTATAGACTTGAACAACTATGTAGTAGATGCTTGTTCATTCTGAAGTCTTTTTTGGCACTCATCCAATTCTTTAGTTAAATGTTGCACTTGTTCATTCATCTTTTCTTGCTAGATAATTGCCTTTGTAGGAGAAGATTTCCTTATCTTGTTTTGCAATTCTTTGAACCTATTGTCTGCTACTTTCTCCTTCGCCTTCACATTATCAAGGTCTGCATATAACTTTTCTATTTTCTTTGTAAGCCTTTTGTTTTCCCTCTTCACTTTCAGAAGTGTAGAGTAGACCATTTTGTTTCTCTCTTTGATATATTGATTTTGTCAATATTTTTCACTTTTGACAATCCATTTGAAGATTAGTAACTTGTATATTGTTACAATTTATTATATTTTGTGGTGGATTATTATCTCTACCTAGGAGCATAACAACCGTGAAGTTCATCATTTCATTGTTTGGATCATATGTTGGAAATATTTTGTTAGTAGATCCTTGACATTCGAAAACTGCATCACTTTTCAAAGTCTTGATAATTTGCCTATTTCTTTCACTTGTCTGTTCAAACTTTGATGCAAACTTGTTCAAACTAAAATCTAGGTTTTCTAATACAATTGAGTGTTTAAAAGGTGAATTATCAACTGTATCATTGATTGTTGATGCTCCTCCATCTCTAGTAAAACTTACTCTACCTACAATTGATTTTGAGGATTGCCAACATACTGAAGATGGCCCATTCCAAATCCTGGCATTTTAGGACCATTTTTAGGGTTTTGTATAGAAGCCACTAGTGCATACATTGCTAAAGTAACTATTGACATTTCTTGTAGTGTAATTGTCATAAGTTTTTGCTTTTTTGCACAAAGTTAATCCATGCTAGTGCCAGTGTCAGTGCTAGTACTAGTGGGATCAACTACGACTAGATTTGAAGATTTAACAAATAATGTGTTGGGATGACCTTCAGAAGAAGAATTATAATGTTTTTTTCCCTTTTTAGATGAATCATCTTCAATCTCAGAGCTTCTAATGATTGGTTTACTTCCTTTTTTGAGTGGATCTGGTACTAGAACTGGATTCCAAATCCCTTCACCACTTGCACCAATGAGCCCTATACCTGCATAACCTATTTTTTGTATCATAGTTGCTCCTTTACCATACGTTTCTTTAGTAGAATCACTCATTTGAAGTTTGATAATATCTCTACCCCAAAATCCTCAATACCTTGAATGTCAACATCAGACTAGAGGTCCTTCTATCTTTGAATATCATTGTCACTACAATGGCCAAGTTGATATAGTTGGATGCTCTTTATCCTAATAAGTGCTAAAAAGTTCATCCTCATCAATTATCTCAAAATCTACTGATGTCTTTGGTTCACACAAATTTTGCCTCATTTTCCAAAATTTAGTTATCTTGGTTTGACACCACATTTCAAATATGTGTGCTTCTTTAATTACTTTTGACATAGACTTCTTTGAAGGTTCAAATGCTTTCTTGTAGAAATTTAAGTATGTTAGATGCGCTGATTTGTATGACTCTAATATGTGCAACATCATAATTTGGGATGGTAGTTCTTCCATTGAAATATTATTATCTATTGCATGTTTCTCCATCTCTTTCTTAACCTCATCCCACGAATCCTTGTTTTTTAACTTTTCTATCAATGGCATCTCCTAGTGTTGATATTTCCTCACAAAGTTCCCATTGGCAATAAGTCTTATTTTTATTATGTTCAGTGGATCATAATTCCAGTGACTAACATAATGAAAGCCAAAAAAAGTTACCAATTCATTTGCCACTTTGAAAGCCTTTCTCTCAAATGTGAGGCCTCTAATTGCGAAAGTCAAGGAAGGAAATATTGTTTTCTTTTGTTGTCCACTAAAAAGTTCATTTGTGCTCTCCATCTGCCTTACATATTCCAGTGCAAAAACCCTTTCTATAACATGCATTGGAAGTTTGCAAGGTTCAACTACTGAACCATAAAACCTTAAAACAATGTACTCTTCCATGAAGAACAAGTCAACCAATTGAATCTGACTTCCTAGTTGAATGCAATCTTTACAAGACACAGGTAATCTAAAGATTGTAGTACTTGTGATTTTTTGGTAAATAGGTGCCAAAAAGAAGTCTACAAAATGGTTGTAGTTTTTATTGTTAGCAATCATCCTCATCTTATGTGTCCACTCATATACTGGACTTGGTGTCTTTGATTTCTTTTGGGTTTTCTCATCAAACTTATAGACCTCAATATCAAGTTTGTTGTTCTTTGTCTCAAATATTGGGTGATGCTTTGCTAAAAGAAGGTAGCACAAGTAACTTGTGAACTGAAATGTCTTCATCTTTCTTGTAGTTGTACTTAATTTAATCATTATTAATTGTTGTTGCATAGATTCATCAATGTACCAAAAAAAATTATATCTTACCTCTACATTGTCAACTGACTGACCTTGACAATGGATATTATAAATTATTTCAAGAACACTGACCCCTATTTCCTTGTTACTATCCAATCCTAGGAAAAATGATAACAAAGAATTAGTATTCTAAACCCATGGCACAAAAATATCATACTAATAAGGAGGCTTATGGTCTTTTTCTAGTGTAACACTAGTAGTGAACTTTGATGGTATTAAACCCTTAATTTATGAATCTTGAAAACTTCTTTCTAGCTTTTCATAAGCCTAAGCTAGTTTATCCAAGTCAATGTGCTCATTAGAGCTTTCTGTTCTAAACCCTAACCCTAGGTCTAACAGAGTGAAAAATACACTAAATTTCATCCTGAGTGTTTTGGTTAACAATTGCCTTTCTATTTTTATCATAATTTTGAGTGCATAGCATTACAATTTTAGGGCAAGGGAGTACTTCGAGTATAGCAAGGTTTGCTAATCCAGTAACCAAAGTAGCTAGTTTATTTTAATATGCACCAATACTATTGTTATATTTGTAAAAAAATCTCCCCTTCTATGGATCTTTCCACTTACTAAACAATGAATGTCTAATTCCCATGATTCCAGAATCTCCATGGATAAAAAATATCATGACATTCATCGAAGAAACCTGGGGTTTGTATCACTTGTCTAAGTTCTATAATGGTGTTCTTTTCCTTTATGATTGCACTCGTTTGGGAGGTTTTTGACTTTTTTTTGCCCATGCCTGATTGCTAGTGGTTATTAGACTTCAAGCCCTATTCAAAATAATTGTAAAGTGTAAACTTAAGACAATTAAAATCAAGATTTCTATTGCTGCAAATTGCAATGAATTTTTTTTTTTTTTAAAATTAAATACCTGGAATCAAGATTGGACAATTGGTGTTGTTGTTTGATACCCAAGTTTCACACTTTCAGTCTTCAGAAATCAAAACACAAAATGGAATTCTACTAGTCTTTGAAAATTTGAAATTTGAAAACCCTATCATATCAGACTCTCATCTTAGAAGTTACAGTTCCAGAACTTTCAACTTCATACTCTAAAAGGTAACACTTGGAAGTTTAATAGTTAAAACAAAAGTACTAAGCAATCAATGGTTTTAACTTTTATGTTCAATGTACATCTAACCATAATAAATTTTCAAGAATCAATATTAAATAATGTAGTGATGTACATAAGTTACACATCTCACAATTCTAAATGAATCTTGGCAGATGGGAAAGCATTCCCCAAATCGGCTTGAAATTCATCTTGGGCCATCGATCTATAGACTATCAAATGGTTATTAAATTTATTATTATTATATTATATTACATGGTTATAATTATATTATATTATATGATATGGTTAATAGTTATGATTATATCCATATAACCAATTAACCATATGATATAATCATAACCATATAATATAATATAATATAATGATAACCATATAATATTTATATAATATAATATAATAATAATAGTAATAATAATAATGGCCATCTGATAGATCGATGACTCGGGATGAATTTCGAGCCGATTTGGGGAATCTTTTCCCATCTGCCTAGATTCATCTAGAATTGTGACACATGTCTTTTAAGACATGTGTCACAATTCTGGATGAATCTAGGAAGATGGGAAAAGATTTCCCAAATTGGCTCAAAATTCATCCCGGGTCGTCGATCTATCAGATGGTCATTATTATTATTATATTATATGATTATAATTATATTATATGGTTATATCATATCGTTATGAATATAAATATATTATATTATATGGTTATGATTATATCAGATGGTTATAATTATAATTTAAAAATATAATTGCAAATGCTCTATTTTTATTCATATTTATTATTTATTTTTGAAATTAAAATATAATATAGTTATAATATCTATAAATTATTAAAATTTACCATATATTGAAAATTGTGATAATTGTTTATAAACTATTCTTCATTATTTAAAAGATTTCATAATGAAAAAAAAGTTAGGAATAGGTGACAAGATAAGTATGAAATAAAAATTTGACACATAAATTATCAAAATTCTATTTAACTATGTTAAGGTTATAATCTATTAATCTTTAGTTTTCTTTGAAGCTCCATTTGTTAACGTTTAACCAATCAAATAAAAGAAAAATAGTTAATTATTAACAGTTAACTATGTTTAACAAAGTTGTAGACTAACAATAACATTTCAACAGTGCATAATTTGAGAAACAAGATGCCAAAAATAAACTTACAAAGTCGTAGACTAAGAAGAACAATGATTTGAGAAGCCAAAAACTATTGTTTTCATTGATAACATTTTAGACTGTATAATGTACATAATACTGATTCATAGCTTACATATTCAAAATAGCTGATTAAATTAGTAATCACCCTAGTTTTTCTATTTCGTAATTTACAAAAAAGGGTAGGGCCCAATCCAAAGAAAAATATAGATATCTTGAAAACATTTTTTGGCAAATTTTTTCCCTAATCAAAACTTTTTTTTGTCCTAAGGGGCCAAGGGAATAGAGAACACTAAACAGGGAAATAGAAAGGCTAGAAGCATGAGTAGGCTGAGGGGCCGAGGGCTTGAAGCATTTAATCAGAAAGGTCTTCAATTCCATCCGCAAGGAATCTATTGGAGAAGATGATGTCACTGAACTCGTCCAACTATGTGAAGTTAATCTTGCTGACATCATCATCCAACAACAACCATTTCCATATAAAATCCCTTTCAATCCATGCCCACTTCTGATGGCAAGTCAATTGTCATTCATTCATGCCAAGTAAGAAAGGATGCTTATGTATAATGCACCCTATGCCTTCCTCCCAACACTTGTCTACTACATCTACAAAAAGGATTCCAATACTTGGCCTTGGTACTTATTTGGCCAATACAATAATTTTTCCATCATCTTCTAAAAATTTTTCCTTAAAAATGTTATGTAAAAGCATCAATATGTCTATTTTCCTACCTTCATGGTCGAGAAGATACACGAGGAAGTGGGAGGTAATATCCATGGACACATAGTACCTCTTATAATTTCTCAAAAATTCATGGCTAAGTACCAATCATATAGCATGGCAGATAATAGGACTTTGGTTATCTACCTTGCAAACCATGGCAAGGACATCATCAAGAATTCTTCCCAGAAAGGGCTTTTGCAGAGCCATATTAGTGCATTTCAGGTGAATTGGTGTATCCATGACTACGATTCAAGAAACTAAAAACTCTACAAAGTGCAACTACAAACCCAATTTAGATTGTAGAAATTAGTATATGAGAATTTAGAAATGATTTTGAAAGAGGAATTGAAGAGTCTATTTAATGGAAATTGTAACTTGCATCTAATTCTTTGGCGTTCATGATCTTCCATATCTTTTTTTTTTGTATTCCTATTAATTTTCAAGTGTGTGAAACACCAAATTGTGCTAACATTAATGTCAGATAGTTGATAGTGCCTGACAGGACTAATGATTTCCATGCAAACTTTTCCACATGTCTCCATTCAAAGAATTACGTGCGACTCCAAGTCTTTTCAAGTGAGTGGCCCCAAGATGCATCTGCTATCATTGATCTCTAACTAATCAATGGTTAATAAAACTATTGTATTTACTATTAACAATATAAAAATAGTGACACTAGCATAATGATGTTATGAAATTATTAATAACACACCTAAGATAGTACACAAGTTGAAACTTGAAAGTGACTACTTAGCAGTCAGTACAGTCACTAGCCAATACATGCGCAAATTTCACTTTCAGATTAAAAAAAAATTCAATTTACCATTGACGATTAGCCAAGACCATTATTATTCATTTTCCTACAAAACAAGTAATTTGCCTCTAACGTTATTAATTCATTTTTGGCAAGGGAAAAAATAGCCATGATTTATATATCTGTCAGCAAAAAAATCATTAATTTGCCACATTTAAAATGATTTTTGTTAGGGAAAGAGAAAAATTTCCAACATATAATATTTTATTTCATTATATGGAAAAAAAAATCACCCTCGACATTAAAATTTTCCTACCCACAAGATGTTAGATTCGCCAACATTTTAGGATTTTTTTTCACGAGGGGTTTCTTAAAGTTATCCTTGATCCTATTTTGAATTCTAAAACTAAGCACGTTGCTATAAAATATCATGTGCTAAAAGAAAAAGTTGTAGAGAAAGAAATTAGATTGGAATACATCAGCACTAAGGAACATATTGCAGACATTTTCACAAAGGCCTACCAAAGGATACATTTGAGTACCTGAGAGGTGTGCTTGGGGTTATGCCCCTACCTAGCTTAGAATAGAAGATGCAAAAGTGCATCAGTCTAGGATACACAACACCACTGTTAGACTAGACTAAATGTTGATGCTTCCTTAATCGGGGGGTATCTGTGATGAGTAGAGTCGGTTAAGGACTTTTTGTAATAGGTAATTGGTTGACAACAATATCTTTAGATACTTTTATTGTTTATAAAATTATATGAAAAGATTGTAAAGTAATAGACCAAATTGTGGTTGTGTTAATAGGGTGTCATATGTTCAATTTTTGTACTATCTTTGACATTGATGTCAGTGGGGGAGAGAGAATGATATGAGAAAATATTACATTAGAAAGGGAAAGAGAACTTGCACTATGGGGAGAAGTGTTGAAGGATTTGATTTAATTTGATTGATTAGTATTCTTGGAACTAGATTTTTTTCATCTATGTTTCGATCAATGTCAAAGGGGAAGATTATTAGCATCAATGTTGATGCTATGGGGGAGCAGTCTAGAATAATGTTATGACTGTGTTTGTCATTGATGACAACATAGTAAGACTGATAGAGCAACAGATTGAAATCTATGTATTGAGGACACCACATTATGTATCTTCCCATGTGTAGTTAAAAAAATGTACTACAATATTTATTTGACATGTGGTCAAGTGTGCAGAACCTAAATTGATAACATATGGAAGAATTAATGATTTACTAAGAACCACAAGAAAATAGAGTATTAGGAAAACAATTTCCATTATATGATCAATATAACATATTATTTTTGGAATGAAGGGTTGTGTAGTTAACTAGAGGAATTACACTAACCACTAATGATGTTAGAAAATGCACAAGTACAAAAGTCTCACGTGTGAAAGTTTGGAAACAAATATGGGCTGACAACATTAATGAAATGTGTATTTCATTTAATTAAATATGGATCCAACTCTAATGAATGTTAAGTATATGAAGCCAAATCAAATGATTAACACTTGAATATGGTATAAAGGAAAGATGTTTTCCAAGTTCTAGTAAAAAAAGGTATGTGTGATCAAGGAACAAAAAAGACTTGCAAACTACAAAGAGCAGAGCAATTTGCTAATGTGTGTAAGTGACCTTAAGGGTTACTAATGAGTTCCAGATCTTCATACATGGTCTAAAGCTGAAGGAGTTTGACATACTAAATAGAGGAAGAGAAAATAGACTATTCCACATCTATTGTTCTGAAAGGAATAGTACTAAGATCAATTTGAAAGTGGGTTCATTGATCTGATCTTAAAGTTGTTTGGACAGTGGGTTCAGCTTCCTTCTTCAACTCCTAACATAGTTGGAATCTCCTAACAGGGATTCAAGGTCTCCTAATAGGGAATCTTTGTACTAAACATTGTAATAGACTCCTAATAGGGTCTATCCTCTAACAAAGAACATTCATATTAGTACATTATTCTATGGGCATCATTTCCACTAGGGTTTTCCCTTTGATCAAGGGTTTTCCTAGTCAGCGTATTTGGTGCATGTTTGTATGTGCATTTTTTTATGATTGTTGTTTACTTTGGTTGACAAAACAAGAATTATTTAAGACTGATATATAACTAATTCACCCCCCTTCTTAGTTATATTGGTGATCTATTATCTCCAATAGATAGAAATTTGTTGTAGCATCTTGAAACTATCAATCCATCATTGCAATGATTGACAAGTTGTTTGTGGGGCATCTTTTGGGGCCCAATGGGTAATTAAGAATTAGGTACCCAATTTTTAGGCAATTGAGTACCTAATTTAAATTAAACACTCAATATTTAAATAATCAAGTACTCAATTCTCAATTGGGTACTTGAATTTTAAATAATTGGGTATCCGATTATTTAGAAATCAAGTGCCCAATTTGTAAAATGACTATATTAGAATCGACACCTAATTCTCTTGCCATGGGTGAGAATTTCCCTTTGGCATTACATTTTTTCCTAGGGAAAGATATGGTATAGGCTTGTTCGGACCAAGCTTGTGCCTTTATGTATCAAATTTTGGCTAAGGAAATTAATCGACAATTTGAGGAATTGCAGTAATTTTTATATGGTCTTCCCTATTGAATTTTTTGAAAAAACAAAAACCCATTCTAGGTCTTACTGTTCTAATTTCAAAAATGTAAATTTTATAGTGTTATGGGTTCATTAGCTATTTTTTCATTATTTATTAATTAAAAATGTCTCTTAAACATAAAATAGTGAGATTCACTAAAACTTTAATATCTTTTTTAAACTTTCATATTTCTTAAATTAATTTACATGTCATAAATCTTCTCACAATCTTTTGAAGTTAAAAAATCCAAAAAAAGTTAAATTTTGATTAAATTATGGCATTCCTACATGAGAGGTTTCGAATATTAGCTTAATCATCAATTAAAAATTAATAAAAAATTCATTAAATAATTAAAGAAAAATATTCTCATCAATCTTTGGTGTGTTAGATAACTTTCTTTAAAAGGATTCACAAAAAATCATTTAGTTGTGCCAAATTATGGTGCTTGACATGAGCGTGGTATGGTCCAGAAACATACATTTTGAAAAAGTTATTTTTAAAGATCCATACCAAAAAAAATCTACCATATGGATATACAAATAAATTACATATTCAAAAAGGAGATTCCATGCACTTCAATTTTTATTTTTCAAGTTTTTTTAATATTAAATCTCTAAATACCTCAAATTTTGGCATTAATTGACAATATATTCCAAAAATAAATTAAAAAAATTCCATTTTTGGCTAAAAGTGAGGTCCAACTTCTTGCACTGACCCTGATACCATTAACATACATCATTCAATCACATCATCTTATCTCATCACTAGCTATAAAAACCCTTTATTTGAATAATATCTTCAGAGTTCCATAAGGTAGACTGGTTGCATCAAGAAATGCTAAAGAAAACCTACCAACGATAATGGAATTGTGTAGTAGACAGTATCAAGAATACACTAGTATTAGTAAAATATAGTATAACATCAAAAAAGAATATTCATATCTTGATTATTATTGCAGTATCATATCTACAATGTAATGATGACTTATCCAATATGATAATACAAAAATTTTCATGTATACTCGTCATAGATACCTATTGGCTATGTATGATATGTCAATATCATAGCAATAAGACACACTCACACTAGAGTACTTTATAAGTAGATTAAAAATATAAACAAAAGTCAATTGACTAGTCAATTATTAACAATAATAGAAAACATAATTTCCTTTAATTTATAACTTATTGCACTCAACCAAAGAGACCTTAAATTGTCCCATAAGGTATTTCCCAATGCAATTTATTTAACAAATTCTAATTTCACTTGAATAAGTTGTATCATCTACTTTGTGGTTTCAATCATTCTAATTTCCTTGTAAATTGTAGAGTTTTAAGTCAATCAATCTATTTAAACATGAGTTCTAGCACATAAATTAATAAGTTCTCTCTTCTTTTATCTCATGTCAATGACTTGTCTTATGTCCACATGATGCCATTTTTTTGTAGGGATATAAAAGATTGATTTATCATAGTTATTGGGAATTAGTTTGATTAGTGTGAATCTATTTGATCCCTTCGCACAGGCTTGAACATATCAATGTTTTGTCAAAATCATTACTTGGATAACCAAAGGATTAGATATGTTTAAATTCTGGGTTTTAATTATCATGATGTACAAAAGGTCCCATAGAATTTGGTTGAGTGTTAAGCTCAAATACGCAAAATTTAATAGAACAATTGATAAGCTCAGTATCATATGTAAAGGATATAGTATGGTAAGGAGATTAGTTGGTCTTCTAAGTGTTATCATGTTCCAAGCTCCTTGTTTTCTTAGATTCTTTCTTTAAGCTAATTTCCCTTTGTTCTTGGAATGGATAGTTTTCAACACAAAAATTAGAGAGGTATTTCAAGTTCTAGCCAAAATTGAGATAATAATGACTCTTATTGGTTATTCTACATAGGAAAAATGTTTGTACATTCATGGAATTCTAATTTCAATGGTTTCTTGTATCATTCAAATCAATGAAGGCATTCATAAAATGGTTCTTTCCTACACAAGGAATGTGCTCTTGTGGATTCCAAATAAAAACAAAGAAAAAAGACACATACATTGTATCATGCAGTCCCATTAACAAGTAAAGTCTATCGTGACTATCAAATTTTCTTGTTTTCAATTTATATCTATTGATTCAAATGAGAAACAAAAACTTGAATTAAATAAAAAGGGAACCTGGTTGTTCTCATTGTAATTGCACATTAGTGATTCTCCAACCAACTCCCTTGATCTCCAGCTCCACATCCTTAGCCTACTTCAAGATTCCAATTTTTTTTATAAGTTTCCCCCTTTTTTCTTTCCTAATAGTTTGTTACAATCAAGATTCAATACCATAGAAAGATGGACACCAATTTGTTACTCAACTTTGTACTCATGAAGGATTGTTGAATATCTCATGTTATCTATTTTCCATTATTACATCTCATAACTGTAGATCTTTCTTGTAGATGGTCTGCAACAAATTTTCATCTTTTAGAACTATACAGTTGTGAAAGATCTCACAAATTTTCCTCTTCCCATGTATGCCTTATTAAATGTGAATACATGCCTATTATAGCAATTTGAGAGTTCTAAAAAATTGTAACTATTTTTTGTTTAAAAATCCTATCATTGGTTAAAATGAATATGTTATTAATTTTATTAGATTGTAATTCAAGAACTTAATTGATATGTTTAGTCCAAGTGGAAGTTCAATATCAAGTTATTCAATATGTGATGGAGTGGCTAATTACAATGGGGAATAAAAATTGTGAAAGTTTTGTTCAAAGTGTTCAACATGAGGCATAAAAATTATGAAATTGGGATTTGTTCTCTTTTGAATTAACAACTTTTGAATAACCTAGTGATAAGAAGGCATACACCTAGGGGTAGCTAATTCCCATGGTCAATGTACCAATTCAGACACTAGGACCAACTATAAGGCTATACTCTCCTTCTTCTTCTTCAAGCTTTCCATGACCTAGGTAGGTGGACCTTAGATTCTTTATATGGTACCAGTGTGAAGGCATATAACTAAATTTATATAATAGATAAAGACCTTTGAATCTTCTATGTTTATCCAAACATTCGTGGACACAAAATGATAAACTAAGTGAGTGAAACTATTGGAATATTCAAATGGGAAGAGTACTTCTAAGAGGTGGGGGGGTGAATTAGAAGTAACTAAGTTTTAATCTTTTCAAATCCTTTAGAACACATAACTAAAAGTAAACTACATGCATGTAAACATATAAATAAACATAAAGTAAAAGCATGCATCAACACATAACACCATAATTTGGTAACCCAGAAACCCTCAAGGAATAAGAAGGTAAAACTCGGGTGGGGATGATACCCAGAAAATCACTGCAACAATAATTGTTTGATCACATCTGATGGTCTACCCTGTTAAAGGCTTTACACTGTGTCAATGGTGACCTGGTTAAAGGATTTACAAATACTTTATATTAAGTGTCACCCTGTTAAAGGATTTAAAAAAGATTGTTAGGCCCACCTAATTTCATAGGACTTTCAATCACCTTCTCAAAGGTTCTCCTACCTAGCTATTAAGCTAACCTATCAATATAGGATTTCCTTTTCTAATACAATGGCTAGAAAGTATTAGAATCATTAACCTGTTAGTTTGCAATCTTCAATTACTTGATTCAGACTCTTAATTTTCTCTCTTTGATGTGATCCTTGCTTGATCCAATCTCTATTCATAGCCCTTGTACTATTCTGATCAATTGAATGTGTATTTGCTGCTCAATTTACTAAGTCCTTGACACCCCTGCTACTAGCCCTATTCTTACAATATGCTATCTTCTTAGCAACTTCCTTAATAACACCTTAGAAACTCAAAATTATGGGGTTTAAGTCTTCTTATAAAGACTTCATAGACTTAGGGTTTGCAATGGAATCACAAATTTAATATTCCTGCTCAATTCCTTAGACTTAGCCTATTGGTTGTATGTTGTCTCTAGTTTTCTAATTGGTTGCATGCTGATAACATAGGTAAATGGAAAGATTTGGTCTTATGTTCTTATCCCTTCATGAATCATCCAAAAAATGGTTTTGCATCTAAGTTTATAAAGACACAAAATTATATGCTAATTGTATGCTAGTCAACACATACTAAATTACTAGCGTTCGACACATATACTATCCTGGTTTGCTTGGCACCTATTACACTCTATCTTGCTTGGTACATGTATGTTTTTATCTCACTGGGCACATGTTGCATTCTAACTTGCTTGACATCAACTGTGACTCAACACCTATATATCACTCGACATCTATTGTTTACTCAACACCTAAAGTCACTCAGTACCTATTGAGATTTTGGCTTGGCACGTATTGTAGTTCAACATGTATAGTGTACTCAACATGTATAGGAAAATTGGTTAAGTGTGTTGACACTCAAATGTCAAAACCATTCTGAGACCAACAATCTCCCCCTTTGACATGAGTGTCAAAAACACTTAACTATGCATTATTATTCTGATCTCATGAGTACATTATCTAATCTACATGGCATATATACAAAATTTCAAAAATTTGTCCAAAAATTTGTAATGAGAAATATACCTTATAACTCCCCCTGAGCTGATTGTGCCATTTCATCCTTTGAATCCAAAATTCCTATGCTGATGTATCTGATACACTTTTCCTTTTCCCTATTTCTATATTTTGTATTTGTGCTTTGTATTCTTATATCAGAGCTATGGAATTCCTATATTCTGTATCAAATCTATCTTTCATATAATTCCCAAAATTTTGTATCTCCCCCACACTTTGTCTTATTTTTTATTTCCCCCTTTTTGGCTATCTACAATCTTTCCCCTTTATTCTCCAAAAGAATGAATGAAAGAATGTTATCAAAATACATAGTATTCTCCCCTTAGTTATATCTATATCAAAACATTATATCTCCTCCTATTATTAATTCTCCCCCTTTTTGACACTTATGTCAAAGGGTTCTAAGGTGTAACACCATATTTAGCCAAAAAAGTACTATTTACCTCCATGATCATTTTTAGAGCTGCATCCCAATTCTCCAAAGCAATTTCAAGTGACTCATGCTGGATGGTAGTCTCTATGGCAAGAAGTACTAGTCCATCAAGTGTAGAAATATTTGGATCTTTCCTTATAATAGTTTTAGCATAGACTTTTTCTTTATGGAGGACCTCCAGATGTGAGGTGATGGAGGATTGAATATACATTAATTTAGCCTTTATATTGGCCCCATCTTCTCTGAGTACAACTAACTCTCTTTGAGTGTGAATCATCTGAGAAAAATGCTTCTCACTTTGAGCTAGATTGGTTTATAGTTGCATGCTAGAAATCTTAAGATTTCTCTCCAAGCTCAATATTCATTGGTTGATCTCTTGTGTGAAATTAGAAAAATTACATAGCTTTTTGTACAGTGAGAAAATGTTCTCAAGTACAGTTTTAACTTTCTCAAATTTCTTAGCCAACTCTACCTATGCTAGTGCTATATCACTTGATATGTTCTCATTTAACTTTCCTTGAAACTTTCTTTTTGACCACTCCATGAGTTTAACATTTGTGTCTTGGCCTTCACTTGTCACCTGGTCAAATATATCTAATAGTTGCTCCATTATTTTCTTTGACTCATCTGGTGACTGCAAGTGGAAGGCATCCATAGAGATGTCCTTAATCTCATTCAATGCTTTCTTATGCTTATACTTGTTTCTGAGTATTTCTTGTCTTTTTCTTCTATCCAATGCATTTTGGATTTCAGTGATCTACTCAATAGTTATAGTCTTGGAGTCATAAGGAGGTATACCAATCTCTTCACCTAGCTCAGGGTCTCCATAATGAAGCACCCTAGAAACCTTTGTAGAGCTTGAGCCAGGTGTAGAGATTTGCAAAGATACCATCTCAATGCTCAACTTTTGATGAGTTTGTATAAGAGTGCCTATTTTGGGTAATTCTATCAATGTTTGAATTATGACTTGCTCCTCATCTTTTTTTGTATCCTTCTTTTCATCATCTGACTTCTCTTGATCAATCATAATTATTGGGGGTGTACCTATTACTTTTACTATAGGATTAGATGTAGAAGTCTATCATGTTAACCCTATGTCTTTCCCTTTTTCTGCAATCGACATCTAAATAGTATCACCTGATGTGTCACTTGTTGTAATCGGTGGAGATGATGGTGGAAGTAGTATTTTTTTTGTGCTAGTAGCTTTAGAGATAGAAGGTGGTTCTTGTGGATTCACCTTGACTCTAGTTGTGATAGCTACTACCTTTTATATCTCATCAACACTGACCAATATAGGATTTGTGCATAACTTGGCTTGTTGGGTAGGTTGATCAAGGATCTTGGAGAGATCCTTTGCAGTTAGGGGATTGATGTTTTGACATGATTTTTTAGTAACATCCTTGATAGTTATGGTTTTTTTAGGTGTGATGGATACATGTGGATGGCTAGGAAGTGGCATTTGTGTATCTTGCACACCTTGTTCTTCTTCCTGCTTAGATCTTGCCATGTCTTCTCCTTTTTGTGTTTCCTCCTCTCCTTTTTCCATATCCTCTTCCTCTCCTTTCTTCTCTTTTTCACCTTTATCTTCCTTCACTTTTTTCCTTTCTTCTTTCTTCCCTTCTTGTTGTTTCTCTTCTTTCTCCTTTGTACTAGCTTCTACCTTATTTTCCTCTTCATCCTTATAATCAGTCAACTTGTAGATTGACTTCCACAATAATGTGGACTTATTTACTACATTCTTAATCTTGTTTTGTAGGATGCTGAAGGCTCTATACTTAGTTGCAAGTTTGCCACCATATTTCTTATTGGCCTTTGTTAGTTAACCTCTTGTTAGATTAGGAATCACTTGAGCTAAGGTAGATTCTTTGATCTCTTTCTCCATTTTCAGAAAATAATGCCATTTATTTTCAACTATCTCATATAATTCTCTAGGCATGGTTTGTCTAGCTCTAAAGGTGTGTTCTTAAATTTTTCCATCATGGCATACATAGATTCCTCTACTTTATTCTATTCTTCTCTATTGAGCTTATTGAAATCAAGACTCTTCAAATCATTCAAATCTTCATTCTTAATATTTTCACAAAGTTTATCTATAGTAGATTTAGGAGGATGGCTTACCACTCAGAATTGGTTTTTATCCTCTAATTTAGTCTTCTCCTCATCAGAATCTAGCTGTGCTACATATTTTCTTATTTTTCTTTGTACTTCACTAATCTATTCAATGGCCTTATTTTTCTCTTTTGTTTCCTCCTTGGCATTTTGTGTTGATGCTCTTGTGGTAGCCCTTGTTGTACGTTTCTTTGGTTTGGATTGTGTAGGATTGACAACCTTCTTGGGTTTGGACTGAGCTACAGGCTGAGTTTTAGCCTTTCTTTTCTTTTACTTAGCTTGTGTAGGTGCTTCCTCAACTTCTTCTTCCTTAGCACCTTCCTCCTTGTCTTCTCCTAGGCCTTGTGTCAGTTCCATATGGCCTTGGCCTTGTTCTTCTTCTTCCTCACTGTCATCTTCTTCTTCTTGTTCCTCCTCTACTGCACCTGCTACCTCAATACATGCTCTAGACTTCTTGATTTTCCTCACCAGTTTTTCCTTCCTCTTTACTACAAAGGCTATCTTGAGTTCCATCTCTACCTTGGACTTGAATACATCATAAGTACCAAACAGTTTTGTAGCTTTATCTATGTCTTCTGTAAGTAGTGTAGTGATTGTTGTTGATGCTTGGTCCACATCCAACTCATAACCTAATGGACTAAGCTATCTTACCCTTGGAATTGCTGCTTGAATATATGTGTAGTCAATGTCAACCAAAAAGAATATGTCATTGACATGTTCTTCTACCAAGGAAAATGGCATTTTCATTCTGTGCTTCATGGACTTCTTAAGGTCCTTAAAATAGCTAGTTATTTGGGCCTCAAAGTTATCACCCATCTACTCTATGTACTCACTAATTTGTGTTATTGCAGACTTGTTTGAATTCCAATTTACCTTCCTAATTGAAAGAAATTCTTCCATGACATAGAAAAATATGCAGACAAGTACCAATCCAAACCTACATTGAGCTCCCTTGGATCTTCTGATAGCTCTCAAGTCTTCATTGATCTACTAAAGCATCAATTCTGCTAAATAATAAGTATGATCTTTCTTCACCAACTTATAGGATACATGTTAGAGTGATTATTTGTTTGCACTTATTAATTAAATCAATTTGATTTAATTAAATAAGTTGCCTATTACTTTAGTTTTCTTAAGCTATCTTGTAGGTGCATATAATTATTATTTTATTAATTATCATGTGCAACCCTAGCTTTTTTAGGCTTTAGGTTACCTTTTTCAAGTTTTGATATCCTTTTATAAGGATTAATCTCTTTGTATTTTATTACAATCTGTTGAATAATATTTTTCTTCGTCTGAGTTTTTTAGATCAAACCGTTGCCTCTTCTTGTCTTTTTCTTCTCCATGATAGGTTTTTTGCATGCATTTTTTCTTGGGCTATGTGGATTTGTTATGCAGTTTTTCTCAAATCCTACATGGTATCAAAGCCAGATCTGTTGTAGCTTGTTCAATATTTGGAAAAAAAAAGGGAGAACAAGGGTTTGGTGGATTAGATCTAGCATTTTTAAATTTTTTTTGAGCAAATAGGGGGTCACTAATTTTTAGAGCAATTTGAGGCCAAATAGACCTCATGGATGGATTCAGAAGGCATCAAAACCCCCATTTCCATATAAAATTTGTCTAATTTGGACAATGTTGATCTGGGAGGCAATTTTTTTTGCCGTGTAGGGACGTACGACCTCTACATGCAATCCGAGGCACTGAATATCAAAAAATTCACAAAAAATATTTGAAAAAGTGGCATTTTTTCTATGGCAATTTAAAAACCCATCTGTGGTCACCACGACCGCTAACAGTTAGCAATAACTACCTACGAGAAACCGTAGGCGGTCTGCTAACCGCAGTGGCTCCATTGACCACCACTAGCTATGGCGAGTCTCACTCACCACTATGGCCACTAGTGGCCTCAGTGAATTCCTCCACTTTGCCTTCACCCATGTGGTGGCATGTTTATTTGTGGTGATTTTTATTTATTTATTATTTTTATTAAAAAAATAAAATTTCATGCATTTTCAAAGGGCCTATCTATTTTTTTCTGTACCTTCATCATACAAACATATTTTTTTGATCCAAAATATGCACCAGAAAGCTATTCTAAGATAGAGATGATGGTATAGGTGTTTTTGGATTTTGATGTAGTTTGGTTGCCTATTTTGGAAGTCAAAGCTAGATGTTCTATTGTGCACTCCGGGAAGCATATCTTGAGCATCCGATCTCTGATTTTGGACTTCTTTATATCATTGGAAATCTCTTTCTATGCTCTTTCTAGTGATGCTAGTTGTTGTTCTAGATTATACTCTAGGAAAATTTTATTCAATCTTATGCATTTTTTCATTCTGGTGGATATCCTGGTTGTTTTAGGTTTAAAGATCAATTTTGTTGCTTCAGATGCTTCATTTTGGGCTATATCTTTTGTTGTATCAGTCTTATGCTTTTTCTAATCATTATTGACATCATTTATAAGAATCTTTATGCAAAAACATTGAGATAAATTGCCACTCTTGCATTTTGGGATCCTTTTCATCATTGTGATCTCTTGTACTCACACTATTTTATAAAGTGCCATGGGGGGATAGTTGTTTGTCGCTTATGTGCCCTCTTCCTCTTTTGCCTCATGTAGTGTCATTGACATGTGCTTTATAGTTATCTGTACCTCACTCTTGATGTATTGTAGGAGATTATTGGCCCACCTTTTCAGCTGCTCGTCACCCTGTATGCAATAAGGGGGGGTTATATTGTTGGTTCTATGCTTCCTTGGTTTGATGGTTCATTACTATGAGCTATGTATTTAGTACCTGATCCGACATACTAGGGGATTGTAGTGGCTGACTACTTATGTATTTTAGTGAGATGGATCATCTACCATATAGACACACCCAGTTTCTACCTTCTATTTCCATGGAGGCTCTACACATCAACATTTTGATAGATTTTTGTAGCTTTTCATGCTTCAGTGGTTCTCTTCATGATCTCTCTTTGTTCCTATATTTTGGAACATTTTTTACTATCTCTTTTTGGAGTAGGGTTTTTTCCCATGTGGTTTTCTCTATTTCTCCATTTCATAGAGATTTTGTTGTGATTGGGTACTTGATTAGGCCTTGTTGTCGAGACCCTTTTTTTTTTCTTTCATAGTTGTGCTTGGTTAGCTTACCTCCCGAGCTTCACTTTAAGGGGGATTGTTGGAGTAATTATTTATTTGCACTTATTAATTAAATCACTTTGATCTAATTAAATAAGTTTCCTATTACTCTAGTTTTCACAAGCTATCTCGTAGGTGCATAGAATTAATATTTTATTAATTATTATGTGCAACCCTAGCTTTTTTAGGCTTTAGGTTACCCTTTTTAGGTTTCAATCTCCTTTGATAAGGATTGATTTCTTTGTATTTTATTAGAATCCATTGAATAATATTTTTCTTCATTTGAGTTTTTCAGATCAAACCCTTACCTCTTCTTGTCTTTTTCTTCTTTGTCACAGGTTTTCTGCATGCAAGTTTTCTTGGGCTTCATGGATTTGTTATGTGTTTTTTCACAAATCCTACAATACATCCATAGCTATGTAGTGTATGTTGTTCAATCTATTGAATTGGTTGAATTTGTGAGAAATCACTCTCATTACAAAGTCAAGTAGGGGATCTATTATAGTATCAATGATCATACCCCTCTTGTTCCACTTAGCCCCTGTATTCCTCTTAATGGTCTCCTTATTATCACTTCTCAAGGTCTTAGGTTGATCTAGGGTTAGGAATCCCATAACCCTATGTACTATCTTCTTGTTAATCTTGACAGGTCCTATTTCCAGCCACATATATCCATCATGAATATGGCTTAGTACAATCCTAATCCATTCTATCTTGAATACCGTAGGAAAAACTAGGATATTTGTCAAACCCTTCTTCTCAACTATTTGGAATTCATCCTTTAGTATCCCATTATCACACAAATTTTCACAGGCTTGGAATATCTCAAGGTCACCTATGGAACCTATTTTACATTTATAACATTTTCTAACATCTTGCACCATGACTACCTTGGATGGAATGATAGATAATGTGCCGACAGGGTCATTATTATATGCTACTTTAGGAATGGGTCTGAACATGGGTTGTTTGACCTTGTTGCTGACCAGTTGAACCTCATGACTCTCTTTTCCCTTGGGGTTCTTGGAACTAGAAGCCATTATACCAAACTATGGTTTCAATATATAATAAACTTTAAAACTGCATAGCTCAGCACTTGATAAATACTTTAGATCAATGAATTCATGCTAAATCACTATTGAAATCCATGTAAATGGCTTCAAGGTTGCTCTTTGATCTCTTCTTCACTCTTCTAACCCTTTCTTTGTGTTCAATGATGTGAAAATGAGAAAAATTTGACCTTATACCCTTTAAAACCTAGCATTTATTGCATAATGTATACAACTATAAACTTGACACTTAAAGGTTTCAACATAACTCAACATCCATTGGATTTTATTTACTCAAAATCCACTAGATTTCCACTTCACTTGGCTTCCATTAATATTTGCAACTCAAAATCAACCATCAACTTGGTCGCTACTGGCAACTTGACACATACTAGAGCATTACTCAGCATCTAAGGAAAAATTTGACTTGGCATATTTTCTCATGCTAATTTCTTCTTTGCAGTACTTCTTTATTCTTCGGATTGATGTATGATATATCTTTGTATATTAGTCCCATACACCTATTCTTGCTTAGTTGGGTGAGGTGTGACCACTTGACCTCTTGGGTGAAGTGATTCCTTCATTGGATGTGCTTGCTCCATCCCTTCTTTGCCATTTCCTATTCATCTCTACCCTGATGTGTTCCACACCAACCTTCTCTTTACCCTTGCTGAATTTTGATTTGGGGGCCTTGGCCCTTGTTGGGCAATACTTGCTGATATGGCCAGTTTTCAAGAAACTGAAACATGTGGTTTTGCTTAACCACCTACTGTAATTCCCTTTGAAATGTGTTCTTATGTAATTTTTAGGAACATGACCATACTCCTAACATTAATGATAACTCTTCTTGGTATTGTAATCCCAATTGTAGTGGTGTGCATGATTGTTTCTCCTTGCAAGCTGATTAGGTGTCCACATAGGCTCAGGTGTCCTCATGGTCTTGTTTCTACATTCTTGTGTCAAGTGTCCTTGCTTGTTGCACTTGTCATAGTGACCCTTGTTCTTGGGTTTTTCCTTCTTATTGGTCTTCCTACTCCTACATTCATTAGAAGTGTGTCCCTTTTTTCCACAAAAATGACAAGTGGGTTTAGAGTTCTTACCTTTGTCACTCCTTTACTCAGCACGCTTTGATGACTTTCCTTCTTCAGTACTAGTGAATCCTAGTCCTGAAGTGTCATTGTTGGATCTTGGTGATCCCAACAATTTTTCAAAGTGCTTGATGGCTTCACTTGATTTTTTGAAGCTCTCTACTATCTTCTTTTCTCTTTTTAGTTCATTCTGCAATTGTTCATTTTGCATTCTCAAAGTGGAGATCTCAATGTCCTTCATGTTTAGCTCATGGTGAGCATTCATCATTTGGCTAAGAGTATCCAACTGCATGTTGGAGATCTTTATAAGTTCTATGGAATTCTCCTCAAGTTTGTTTGCAAGGTTTCTTTTTTCATCCTTAAGCATAGCCCTATCCTCAATTTCTCTTTTCTTCTATTCAGTTATCTCATATAGCATCATGGCTTGTGATTCTTGCTCCATGTTAAGAGATCTTATCTCTTTTTCTTGGGCTCTATTCTTTTCCATAAGTTCTATTATTTCTGGATCAAATTCCTTGGAATCTCCATTGGTAAACACTTGTGTGGTATCAATCTCTTTGTAATGTATGTCATTTTCAGCTATGGCTATATCCTTCCTTCTTTTTGAGGATTTTCCTAGTTTATCTCTGGCTTCCTCCAACTTGTGTAGGGCAAGGTGCACATCAATCACCTAATTGTCTATGATCTTCCCAGGTTTGAAGACTTCCATCTTCACATATTTTCTCTAAGCTTTTAGGCTTCTCCTTGTGATAACCTTGCTCTGATACCAATTGTTGAAATATTCAAATGGGAAGAGTACTTTTGAGAGGGGGGTGAATCAAAAGAAACTAACTTTTAATCTTTTCAAATCCTTTAGAACACATAACTAAAAGTAAACTGCATGCATATAAACATATAAATAAAGATAAAGTAAAAGCATGCATCAACACATAACACCATAATTTGGTAACCCAAAAACCCTCTAGGGATAAGAAGGTAAAATTGGGGTAGGGATGATGCCCACAAAATCATTGCAGCAATAATTGTTTGACCACTTTTGATGGTCTGCCCTATTAAAGGCTTTACACTGTGTTAATAGCAACTAGGTTAAAGGATTTACAAACACTTTACATGAAGTATTACCCTATTAAAGGATTTAAAAAATGCTATTAGGCCCACCTAATTTCATAGGAATTTCAATCATCTTCTCAAAGACTCTCCCACCTAACTGTTAAGCTAACCTATCTATATAAGATTTCATTTTCTAATACAATGTCTAGAAAGTATTAGAATCATTAACCTGATTGTTTGCAATCTTTAGTTGTTGGATTCAGGCACTTGATCTACTCTCTTTTATGTGATCCTTTCTTGATCTAATCTTTTTTCATAGCCCTTGTACTATTCTGATCAATTGAATTTGTATTTGCTACTCAATTTACTAAGTCCTTGACACCCCTGTTGCTAGCCCTGTTCTTGCAATATGCTATCTACTTAGAAAATTCCTTAACAACACCTTAAAAACTCAAAATTATGGTGTTTAATTCTTCCTATAAAGACTTTGTAGACTTAGGGTTTGTAACAAAATCCTAAACTCAAAATTCCTGCCCAAATCCTTAGATTTAGCCGATTGGTTGCACGCTGCATCCAATTTTTTGATTGGTTGCATGTTGAAAATATAGGTAAATGAAAAGATTTGATATTGTTGGAGTTGAGGAAAGCCAACTCCGAAGATTCCAAGATCACCTGCATGCGAACCTGTCAAAGAGAAGCCATAGAAGGGAAGAGCATGGAGCACGGGCAAAAACCCTAAACGGACATGAGAGCCATCATAATGCAAACACAATGAGAAAATGTATTTACAATAAGAAATGATGTGATGATCTGATATTTTACAATGAGAGAGAGCCCGAATATAAAGAGCTCATGGAAGCTTGTAGAACAAGCTGGAAGGAGGTAGAAGATAAGATTGACAACTCAGCACACATCCACAAAAAGTGGAATATGCTAAAAAAGGAGAAAACTCCCGAGTTGTCAACAACTAACCACTACATGCATTAAATACAAAAGTATTAAATAAATGCATGACCTAAGTAAGCTTAAGCAATAGAATAAATAATTAAATATTAATTATTTACTCTAACACCCCCCCTTAAGTGCAACTTAGGGAAATGCCTTAAGCTCACAAAGCTAAGATGAATGCATAATGGGTCCCGGCAACGAGGCCATTTTAGGTACCCAAGTACAATGCAAGAAGATGCAACCTCTATAAGCAAGGAAAAAGAGAAAACCACATGGGAAAAACCCTCCCCTAAAAAGAGGTAAGAACCCAGTGAAGAGCTGAAGAAGTCTCCAACTAGGGAAAATGTCCCCTAAAACAGGAACAAGGAATGATCATGAAGAAGCAGCATCACTGAAGCATGAAGAGCCGCAAATCTGTCAAACTGCTGATCTGAAGAAACCTCCATGGAAGAAGAAGGCACGAACCGAGCATGTCTATATGGTAGATGATCCATCTCACCGAAATGCATAGGTAGCCAGCCACTGCAATCGCCTTGTATGTAGGATCAACCACTGAATACATAGTTCATACTATCGAACCATCGAACCACGAATGCATTAGAACATAGCATAATCCCCCCTTAATGCAGACGGGGTGTGATGACAGGCAACTGAAAAGGTGAACCAAATCTTCTGCAAACGAACCAAGAACGAGGAGAGAGGAAAAGAGGTACAGACACCGATAAAGACACGGTCTAACTGACTCAGCATGGGGCTAATGTCATGGAAGGGACACTCACTTGACAAAGGGAGAATGCCTAAAACAGCAAACAAATAATCCCCCCCATGGTGCTTTATGAAATAGTGCAAGTACACCTGACTCAAAAACAACGTTCATGACTCCCAGAATGCAAAAGTGACAATTTATCTCAGTGCAAAAATGAAAAATGCTTCAAAAAGATAGCTACAATGATCAGAACTAAAAAAGAGCTGAACCAAAAGAAAGTACAGCCTAAAAGAAAGCAAACCATGCCAGGAAAACGATCCTCGAGCCTAAAACACTCAAAATATCAACCATAGAGCAAAAACACCAAAACTATGATAGAAAGAGAAGAGGCCAAAAGTGAGGAAAAATGACTACTTTTCTGAAAAGAACACAGAACCAGCTTTCCAGAAATATAAAGTTGTCCAAAAACAGACATGGGACGCAAAAGATATGCATGCCGGAGTCAAAAATAGAACTTTGGACTTCAACTAAAAAAAAAAAGCAATAAAAATGCATCAAAACCAAAAAATACCTGCACCAAAATCTCCGTCTCGGAACCAGCTTTTTGGGGCTTCTTTCGGATTGGAAAAATACCTCCGTATGCAAGAGTTATGGCCAAAAAACCACAAGTAGGTCCAAAAGAGAACTTGAAGGAGAGTGCAAGCAAGGTTGATGACATAGGGATGATGTCATGCTGATGTCAGCAGATCTGCGATTTAAATTGACGGCCCGTCAGCCATCGCAGACAAAAAGAGAGCCACGTGGCATAGCCACGTGGCAGCTGACGTGGCAGGGGTGACGTGGCGGGTCCACGTGGCAAGGTGCCACGTGGCGCCCATGCCATGTGTCACCCCCGCAGTGGCCACTTGGCTGACGGTGTTGCAGAGTTGTCTGAGTGGAGCAAAGGCGAGCGGAGGCGGCCGCAGGGGCGACGGAGCCGGGAGGCGGTGGCCGCAGACGGCAGAGCAACCGACGGAGGTGGTGGAGCCGCCGGCGGAGGGCGGCGAACGAGCGGAGGCCGGGCCGCGGCGGAGCGCGGGCGGCGCTGCGGGCGGCGCGCAGGTGGTGCGGCGGCGGCACCTGAAATAAATTTTTTTTAAAAAAAAATCCGCGCTGCGTCCATACGATCCGTACGGCAGCGAACCCGTGATGCCTCAAAAATTTGCCAAAATTGCCCTGTGTCCGAAATCGAAAAGTTTTATATGAATCCTAACTGCAAACGGCCTTCCGGATCCAATGGTGATGTCCGTTTGGGCTGAAAGTGCTCCAAAAATTGCTGATCCCCTGATTTGAAGAAAAATTGCACAAACAAACTAGGGTTTGTGACTTCAAATCATGGCTTCAAAATTTCTTCAACGAAGCAGCAGCAGGAAGGCTCTGATACCATGTTGGAGTTGAGGAAAGCCAACTCCGAAGATGCCAAGATCACCTGCATGCGAACCTGTCAAAGAGAAGCCATAGAAGGGAAGAGCATGGAGCACGGGCAAAAACCCTAAACGGACATGAGAGCCATCATAATGCAAACACAATGAGAAAATGTATTTACAATAAGAAATGATGTGATGATCTGATATTTTACAATGAGAGAGAGCCCGAATATAAAGAGCTCATGGAAGCTTGTAGAACAAGCTGGAAGGAGGTAGAAGATAAGATTGACAACTCAGCACACATCCACAAAAAGTGGAATATGCTAAAAAAGGAGAAAACTCCCGAGTTGTCAACAACTAACCACTACATGCATTAAATACAAAAGTATTAAATAAATGCATGACCTAAGTAAGCTTAAGCAATAGAATAAATAATTAAATATTAATTATTTACTCTAACAGATATTATCTTCTTATCCCTTTGTGAATCATCCAAAAAATGGTTTTGCATCTAATTTTGTAAAGACACAAACTTATATGCTAATTCTATGTTACTCAACACATGCTAAATTACTTATGCTCAACACATATACTATCCCAATTTTCTTGACACATGTATGTTTCTAGCTCACTTAGCACATGTTGCATTCTGACTTGCTCAACATCAACTATGACTCAACACCTATATATCACTTGACGTATATTGTTTAATTAGTACTTGAAGTCACTCAACACCTATCGAAATTCTGGCTTGACACATATTGTAGCTCAACATGTATAGTATACTCGACATGTATAGGAAAATTGGTTAATATATTGACACTCAAATTTCAAAACATTCTGAGACCAACAAAAACTTCTTTTCAACTCTTAAACAAAAAGAGAAATGGATTTTTCAATTAAGTTTGGGTCAACATAACCTTGATATACAGCAATAGAAAACATGCAATTTCTCAAGTTGATTAGTCCCTTGTCCATTGGGCATCAACTAAATTGGAACATGCACCAAGATACCCAAGATACGCTAATGCACTTAGATATTAGATCTATCTCTTCACTTCATAAAAAAACATCTAGCTTCAAAATGACAACCATACTTCACATTCCCTCCCATGACCCTACAATTCTATCAATGTATATTAAGAAATTTGCTCATCTTTGACCTAAAAACTACACAATAGCATACAACTTCAAATTCAAGCTAGAACTAGACAATATGCACGTTGTACATATATCCATAGAAAACTACAAAAACCATTAAGAGGAGGCAAGTTTTAGATTGAAATATTTTTAGTGAAGCTCTGTGACTTGCCAACTAAACCCATCTATGCTTGGGATGGGGCTAGACAACAAGAAAAAATGTGAGGGACTAGACATCAACTAACCTCATAAAATATATAATGGATGATTGTACTGACTAATGCTCAAAAGAAAATACAACTACTTCTCATAAGAGAGAAAGTGTTGAGAAATTTGGTATCATAGTTATGGAGTAAATTTCAATCAAGCTAGAATCACAAAGTGGTCATATAGCAGTGAAAACAAGTCCAAGACTGGAACCCTTTTAATGTGAAAAGAAGAAGAATATATAGACAAGAAGAGACTCCTAGATCTAAATTTGATCTTGCCATGTGTTCATCTAAGACTCTTTGTACTGATGTTGTAGAATTGCTATCTTCTTTCATCTATCAGCAAATCAAATCCTGATTAACACTATTTGTAGAAATATCAGATATATCACCATAAAGTAATCAGAAAAACATCCTCTAAAGGAACATCAAATACATATCATACTATGCAGGAGCTCTCACTCTGATTATTTTTGTCCTATTCTTCCCTTTCCATGAAAATCCAATTGCCTCCTATAGACAAAACTTTTACCTCAATGTCTTCCTTTAAAAAAATTAATTCTATTATTTATGGCTGCTTAGTACATCAAATCTTATAAAAAACTAACCACAATCCAATCTTATTCCCCTCTAAAATACCTACATAAAAACTGACTATAGAAATGGAAAATTTATCTTCTCCCAATTCTAGAGGTATATTATAGTGAATATTTTAGGTAAAAATGGTGCCATTGAAGTTGATTTGAAAAACTAGGCCCTGGGCCATGAATAGAGCAATAAAATTAGATTTCTTAAAATAATTATATAGTAAAACTATATAATATCATTAAATTAAAATTAAATAGTTGATTTCTGGCTAGTGGCCATATGAACTCATAGGGTGATCCTATATCACTCAACCCCTTTTTTTATGAATATGTAACTTTATTATATTATTATTTTCTTAATATAAGGAAGGAACTATTCATAAAAAAAAAGCAAATCTTTCAACTTTTGAATGATGAGTACTCAAATTGAAGATATTTAATTTTATTCTTACTTGCCTTGTCTCCAATCATAGGACACGACTTGTCCATTTCTCATTCATCATCTACCTAAGAAAGACCCACATCACTTATTCAACATTTGAAATATTAAACTCCCAATGTTATGAACTCATGATTATATGATATATCTTAACATCTCGGGCTTAAGATTTTATCCTCATGATCTTACAATTCAATGAATTTTTGTAACATTGTAACTCCCAAATCTCACCTCCATGATCCTATAGAGCACGTCCACTTCATAGAATCATAATGCTCTTTTCTTCTTCTCCCAACCTTATGACAACTTGATTAATCATAGCATATTACCACCTCTATTTTAGATCCCTGATCATATGATGACATCATAAAATCATGAGGCTTCAAATCTCAACTCTTAATCTCATGCCATGGTCTGATATGGTGCGATGTGGAACTTTTAACTCTTGTGCAAGGTTGGTCAAATTTTTATTGACACTAATGCCAATTGGCCTCAACAATCCCCTTCATGCATGTGTTTGGCTTGTCTTCAAGTAATTTCCTCAAAGACACCTCACTATTGTGCCATTGTGTACTTAAAAAACAAAATATTCACCCATCTAATGAATGTGGAAGAATTGAAGACTAACATTCCTTTTAACAAAATTTCTACTAATCACACCTCTTTCTACCAGTGAGAGCCCTAGTCACACCTCAACTAAGATACCAAGGAGCTATAAATTTCTTTATGGAGATGGTGAGTGAGCTTGCAATGGGGAACCATTTTTATCATATGAAATCAAGATGTGAAGATATGATATAAATTGCAAGAAGTAGGAACATCAAGATTGAGTAAATCTCTGTAATGCTAAAGAAATTAAAAACTAGTTAGAAACATGCAAAGCTTTCATGGAAAAAATACTTGACTTTGCAAGTTTGGATCAGACACTCTTAACATATTTCCAAATGTTTCTAGAATAAACTGTTGGATACAATTGTTAATTGTGTATTGTCTTTGATATTACACAAATGTCATATCAGTCATCAAAAAAAGTCTACCAAGCTTAGATGATCAGCAAAGCAATTTACAGTGTCTACCAAACATTCCTGAATATTACACAGTAAAGTCAGTTCTTACCAAGCTCACTTGGGCATCAAAAGATTGTGTAGTAGAAAGTTAGTGTTAACTGAGCTCCCAAGGTTAATGAAAAAAATTTAATGTCTACCGAGCTCACTCGAGCATCAAAGGATTTTGTAGCAAAAAGTTAGTGTTAACCAAGCTCCCAAGGTTAACAAAGAAAAGTTAATGTCTATCAAGCTCACTCGATCATCAAAGGAAATGTGGCAAAAAGTTAGCTTTTATTGAGTTCACAAGGTCAACAAAGGAAGGTCAGTGCTAACTGAGTTCACTCAATCTCCAAAGGATTTTTGTAGAGTTTGCAGTGTTTACCAAGCTTCACTTAGTTAACACTAGAAAACCATTCTGGAGTAGTGGTTACTGAACTGGAATTAAGTTCAATTTTTTCATGCAATAAATGTAGCTGACTAATGTAATGATTTTTTCAGTTGTTGAAACTTATATTTGAGCCGACTTGATAATCTGAAAGGTATATATAGATGTTCAAGTTGTGAATTCAAGTGAGTGTGTGAATATATGGATGAGGATGGAATAAGAAAATATTGAGCAAATTTTGATGAAGGATTAGATATCCAGGAGGAACTGCAAAGTTGCATTTGATCAGTAAGGATCCAGTAAAGAATAACAGAGATCAGTAATCAGAAAAATATAAGTTGTATATCATTTAGGTCACTTCATTGCTGCTTTCTAATCATTGTAGTAGTAAATCTAGAATCTCTTTATAGAGTTGGTTTAATAGCCATTTTGTAAATCCTCTAACAAGGTGATAGTTCAGTTGAATTGTTCTAAAGACCTCTAACCAGGCCACTCATAACAAGTTGATTAAATCCTCCAATAGGGTCACACCTAATAGTGTGTTTTGTAACAACCTTTAACAGGGTTGGCTCCTAACAGGGCTCACTTTAGAAGAGTGAAAAATTGGTGACTAGCTACTAGGTGGTTTTTCCCATATTGGGTTTCCATGTTAAATCTGGTGTCACTTGTGTTCATGTTATTTCTTTTATTCATACATATTAATCACTTTGAATGCTTAATAAGTTAACAACACATCTACAAGGTTTTAGCATTTATCTACGTGGCTACCGAGGATCAACAATAATTAAATATTAAGACATCTCAAGGATCTATGGTTTTATTTTTGAGATAACTGATTCACCCCTCCCCTCTCAGTTACTTCATCTATATTTCCAACAATTGGTATCAGAGCTTTTGGTGCTTATAGGATAAAATTTCAAAGATCTAAGCCAATGATTAGGATGTCTTATAAGAGGGAAATTCTAAGACTTAATAGGGACAACTTCTCAGCATGGCAAGGGTTGATAAGAGTTCATCTAGCTTCTATTAGAGATACAAGACTAAAATACCTTGATGAAAAATATGTAGAACTAGATGGTACACTATCTGTCAATGATATTGTTGAAAAGAAAACTCACAACATTATGATGATAGATATAGCATTTTCTCTAAGTAATGAAGAATTTGATGACATCGAGGACTATAAATCTGCCTTTGAAATGTGAGAAAAGCTAAAAGAAATCCATGGAGGAGATGATAACATAAGAAGAGCCAAAGCAGAAAGCCTGAGAGGACAATTTGATCAAATGAAAATGAGAGAGGATGAAAACATTTCCAAATATGTTGAAAGAGTCAAAGCATGTGTTAGTGCAATCAAAGCATCTGGAAGAGATATCAAGGAGGAGACAGTTATAAGTAAAGTACTCAGAACATTACTACCCATTTATGCAATTAGAGTCTCTGCAATTCAAGAAAGAAGATGTGAAGCAAATCATAAAATAAATCTAGAGGCCATAGTTGGAAGATTAACTGCATTTGAACTAGACAACTTTGACAACTATGTTCCAACTTCCAAGAACATTGAATCAGCATTTGAAGCCAAGCTTTCACTCAAGGAGAAAAGAAAAAAGAAAAAGAAATCTTAGTCAGAAAGTGATCTTGAGGTGATTGAAGCTCTACTAGCAAGGAAATATTCTAGAGGTAGAGGAAAATATAAAGGTAAAGTTCCTCTAATCTATTTTTCATGTGAAGAAGTTGGTCATATTGCTAGTAGGTGCCCAAACAAGAAAAAAAAAGATGAGAAGAAACGTTATAAGTACAATGGCAAGAAAGACTTCAAATCATTCAAGGATAAAGGTAAGAAAACATGTTTTATGGCTAAAGATTCTAATGATTATAATGATGAAGAAGAAGGTAAAATTGTCTACATTGCTATGGAAGATGAGTCTGATAATGATGAGGAAATGGCACTAATTTCTCATATGAGCAAAAAAGATACATGGATCATAGATAGTGGTTGTTCTCATCACATGACTGGTGATAAAACTAAGTTTGAATACTTTGAAGACTATGATGGTGGCAGTGTAAGATTTGGTAACAATGAACCTTGTTGTATAAAAGGAAAAGGAAGAATCTCACTAACCAAGGAACTTGTATGTGATAACGCATATTGGGTAGAAGGACTAAAGCATAATTGGTTGAGTGTGGCACAACTAGTCAATAATGGATTCAAAGTAGAATTCATGCATGGAAAAACAAGATTGCTAGATGGCCAAGGAAAACTGATTGGATCAGGTACTCAAACAAAAGGTAACTTATTTTATCTTGAACTTGGTGAATGTTCATGTTTCATTGCTCAAATTGAAGAAATTTGGTTATGGCATAGGAGGCTGTGTCATGTAAACTTTGACAACTTAATAAAGATCAGTAAATTCAAGAAAGTAAGAGGCATTCCTAACATAAAGAAACCTAAGGTCGGTCTATGCAAGAATTGTCAGATTGGTAAAATGGGAAAGACTAGTTTTAAAAGTAAAAACTATCAGTCTGAAGATATATTAGAAATTGTGCATACTAATTTATGTGGACCCATTGGAATTGAAAGCTATACTGGAGAAAAGTTCTTCATTCCTTTTGTTGATGATTACTCAAGAATGATGACTGTCATGTATCTAAGGAACAAATCAGAAGCATTTGAGAAATTTAAATGGTATTTGGCCAGAGTAGAAAAGGAAATAGGGAAAAGATTGAAATGCTTAAGGTCAGACAGAGGTGGAGAATTCATTTCACATGAGTTCAATAACTTTTGCATTGAAAGAGGAATCAAAAGGTAGGTATCAACCCTCGAAACTCTTAATAAAAATGGAATAGCTAAAAGGAGGAACAGATCTATCATGGATTGTGTAAGAACCTTAATGATTGAAAAGAGCATTGCTATCAAATACTAGAAGGAAGCTATCAACACTGCAGTTCATACCTTGAACTGAGTATAGCTAAAAAAGGACTCATTCAAAACTCCCTATGAGCTATGGTATGGCTATAAACCTAATGTAAGTTATCTAAAAGTATTTGGAAGTAAATGTTACATTTTGAAAGAATATAGAAAAGGAAAATTTGATGTGAAAAGTGATGAAGGAATATTTTTGGAATACTCTTGCAAAAGTAAAGCATATAGATGTTTGAACTTGTCTACTTACAAAGTCATAGAAAGTGCACATGTGAAAGTTGATGAGTTTGCAGAAAGGACTGAAGAAGAAAGAAAAAGTAAACCAGGAGATTATAGAAGGTTTGTTTTAATTGAACCTAATATAGTACGAGTCAATTAGGAATCTTTTACTCCCAAGTCATCAGTAACCGAGTTACAGGAAGTTCAAACTGAGCTACAACAACTTGAGTTACATTTAGATGCTATCGAGCAAGTGTCTACCGAGTCTGAAGGACCTGAGCCAATATCTACCGAGCCAGAATAGCCAGAACCTGAAGTTGAAGAGCAAGAGGATAACAATGAAATTCATTCAAAAGGAAAGGAACTTGTATTAGCAAAATATGTCAGGAGACATCATTCAGCAGATCAGATCATTGGAGACAAATCTAAAGGAACCATGACAAGAAGTAAGTTGAAAAGTACTTGTTTACTTGCTAATCTTGAACCTAGAAATATCAAAGATACATTGGGAAATGATAGTTGGATTGAGGCTATGAATGAAGAGATAGAGCAGATATAGAAAAACAAGACATGGACTCTTGTACCCATGCCTAAAGATAAAAATGTGATTGGAACTAACCGGGTATTCAGAAACAAGTTGACTGAAGATGGAAAGGTATCAAGAAACAAATCTAGAATACAAAGCTAGACTAGTATGCAAAGGATATGCTCAAGAAGAAGGAATAGACTATGGAGAAACTTTTACTCCTATTGCAAGATTGGAAGGAGTCAGAATTTTACTTGCATATGCTGCTCACAAAAGATTCAAAGTTTATCAGATGGATGTCAAGTCAACATTCCTCAATGGTATACTAGATGAAGAGGTTTACATTGAACAACCTAAAGGTTTTGTTGATCCAGATAAGAAGAACATGGTCTACAAATTACACAAGGCATTATATGGTCTGAAATAAGCCCCTAGAGCATGGTATGAAAGATTGCATAACTATCTTATTCAGATTGGTTTTCAAAGAACTAATGATAACAGTAGCTTGTATATAAAGGAAGGACTAGATAATAAGATTGTCTTGGCAAAAATATTTGTAGATGATACTATTTTCATAGGGAATGATGATCTTTGCAAAGAATTTTCAGAGCAAATGAACAAGGAATTTGAAATGGCTATGTTTAGTGAGATCAAATTCTTTGTTGGTCTTCAAATTCAATAGAATAAAAATGGTATCTACATCACTCAATCAAAATAAATCAAGGAGATATTGAAAAAGTTTGGTATGAAAGACTATAAACTAGTTGGGACTCCTATGTGTACTGGATTAAAACTTACCAAGGAAGATCAATCAAAAGAAGTAGATCAAACATTGTATATTTCTATGATTGGAAAGTTGCTGTATGTAGTTTATACTAGGCTAGATATTGCCCTTGCAGTTGGTATTGTAGCAAGATTTTCAGCAAAACCAAGAGAAAATCACATGATGGAAATCAAAAGAATAATGAGATATTTGAAAGGAACTAAAGATTATGGTTTATGGTACAAATTTGGAGGTAATCTGGATTTGAAAGTGTTTATTGATGCTAATTAGGTAGGAAACCTTGATGATAGAAAAAGTACAAGTGGAGGAGCATTCTTTCTTGGAAAGAGGTTGGTTTCTTGGACAAGAAAAAAGCAAAATTGTACATCCCAACCTACAGCAGGGGTAGAGTATGTTGTTGTAGCAGTAAACTATTCTAATATTGTTTGGTTTAAATAGTTGTTGGAAGGCATGAAGGTGGAAATCAAAGAACTAGTTGTTATGTTGTGTGATAATACAAGTGCAATCAACATTACTAAGAATCTAGTGATGCATTCCAAAACCAAGCACATTGAAATAAAATATCATTTTGTCAGAGAATTGGTGCAAGATAAGGAGATCAGATTGGAATATGTCCATACAAAGGAACAAATTGCTAACATATTCACAAAGCCATTACCTAAGGATGCATTCTTGTATCTAAGAGGTAAGTTAGGGGTCACTCCCCTATCTGAAGTTCACTAAAATGAAGTTTTAGTGGTGCATCAATGCATACCAAGTTGAAGATCTATCATTTGATGCAACATAATTAGGAAATATTACATATGAATCAGTACTAAAGGTGCATTAAAATTCATTTGAGTTGTGTTGTCTTTGGCATGTGTTGTCAAAGAGGGAGAGTTTTACTGTCATATCTTTCTAAAATTTGTTTAAGAGGAAGAGTTTGCTATGTCATTCCTTCACAGAGGGAGATTACTGAAATAAAGAGATTTTTTTATCTAATAGAGAAAGTTGTTCTGACAAAAAAATACTTGTTTTCAAATTTCATTCTGCTATGACATGTTGTGTTGCCATCAATGCCAAAGAGGGAGATTGTTGGATATAATTGTTAATTGTGTATTGTCTTTAATAGTACACAAATGTCATATTAGTCATCAAATAGAGTCTACCAATTCTTAGATGATTAGCAAAGCAATTTATAGTGTCTACCAAACATTCCTAAACATTACACAGTAAAGTTAGTTCTTACCGAGCTCACTCGGGCATCAAAGGATTGTGTAGCAGAAAGTTAGTGTTAACCGAGCTCCCAAGGTTAACAAAGAAAAGTTAATATCTACCAAGTTCACTCAGTCATCAAAGGAAATGTGACAAAAAGTTAGCTTCTATCGAGCTCACAAGGTCAGCAAAGGAAGGTCAGTGCTAACCGAGTTCACTCGGTCTCCAAAAGATTTTTGCAGAGTTTGCAGTGTTTACCAAGCTTCACTTGGTTAACACTAGAAAACTATTTTGGAGTAGTGGTTATCGAACTGGGTTGGCCAGCGAAGGATTTTATTATTTTGATATTAAGTTCAATTGTTTCGTGCAATAAATGTAGCCGACTGATGTAATGATTTTTTCAATTGTTGTAACTTATATTTGAGCTGACTTGATAATCTGAAAGGTATATATAGATGTTCAAGTTGTGAATTCAAGTGAGTTTGTGAATATATGGATGAAGATGGAATAAGAAAATCTTGATGAAGGATTAGATATCCCGGAGGAGCTGCAAGGTTGCATTCAATCAGTAAGGATTGAGTAAAGCATAACAGAGATCTGTAATCAGCAAAAGATAAGTTGCATATCATTTAGGTCACTTCATTGTTTCTTTCTAATCATTGTAAGAGTGAATCCAAAATCTCTTTACAGAGTTGGTTTAATAGCCATTTTTTAAATCCTCTAACAAGGTGATAGTTTAGTTGAATTGTTCTAAAGACCTCTAACCAGGCTACTCCTAACAGGGTGATTAAATCTTTTAATAGGGTCACACCTAACAGTGTGTTTTGTAACCTCTAATAGGGTTGGCTCCTAACAGGGCTCACTTAAGAAGAGTGAAAAATTGGTGACTAGTTACTTGGTGGTTTTTCTCATATTGGGTTTCCACGTTAAATCTGGTGTCACTTGTGTTCATGTTATTTCTTTTATTCATACATGTTAATCAGTTTGAATGCTTAATAAGTTAACTAACATTTATCTACAAGGTTTCAGCATTTATCTACATGGCTACCAAGGATCTACTAAGCTCTAAAAACTAACATGTTGATACTTTGTTCTGCATTCTTGCACCCTATCAGATCTCATCCATGAAAACTTTAGGTTCAAAAGATATTGACTATCAAAGTTTCTTAGTTAAAACTATCTGCAAATAAATATGTTAAAAAAAATGAAATGCATCTAGTTTTGGCTTCAAAAATAGGTCAAACAGATACTTGGAGGCTTTAAAACTAGGGCGTTAGTTCATTATCATGGGTAAAATATAATTCTATGATTTGGGCTAATGAAGAATACTAGAGTGTGTTTGGAAAGCATGCAAAATGAGATACTCAAAATTATAGAACTAAAAATGTCAACAAAATTGTGATTTTCACAAATGGAATGGAAAGTGTGCAAATGGATTCGTCAAGACTTAAAAATTGGTGCACTTGAAGTATTTTTAGAGTATAACATAGTGGTACAATCCATTTGGTTCAAACAATCACAAATTCAAAGTTATGACATCCCAAATTGGGGTACTGATCAATTTTCACCTCTTGTGACACCGATAAAATTTCACAAGTTGCATTCAAAATTGCATTTGACAACTAATCAAACAGATTTTTTATAGGCTCAAATATGGAACATAGAAAGTGTGTTACCTCTAGAATGTAATGGAAATGATTTTTCTTAGTATGATTAACTGGGTCAAAGCTATAATCAATCAAACAAGGCCTCCCAAAATTTTGAGAAATATGCATCAACATGACAGAGATAAATAACCAAGTTTGAGGGATTCAAAACCTAATAAAAACATATTAAAATGATTCAAAAATTGAAACATAGGTTTTATGATATACGTACTAAATAATCCCAAAGTAGCAAGTCATGAAACATAACTAGGTTCAAGATCGTCAAATGCAAACTAGCACTACTACATTTGACCTCATTTTCGTACCAAAAATTTTGAACATCAACTAAGAAAGTTTAGGTTGGTCGAAATGTAGAAGGAAAAATTTTCTTTTTTTTCCATCTAAGCCCCATGTTGGTAAAAATTTTGACCAACATGGGGTTTAGATGTAAAAACCAAAAACATTTCCTGTTTGTTGGTTTTCACATGCGTGAGATTATTTGCATTTTGTTGGAGTTGGAAACTTGATGCACATTCTATCCAAGAGATGAAGATTTCTCTACACTCAGATGCCTGAACTCACTTTCTCTCTACATCTTGTTTTGGGGTCTTGTTATCGTTATCTCAACCCACTCATCCTATTAAGTGTTGAGAATATAATTTCCAACATCTTACTTCTACATTCACACAATCTGGATACCTTTCACCTCCATGACATTGGGTTCATTTGTAACCAATGAAAACACTTCTCTTGTCATAATATCTATAAATGGGTAAGGTACGCATCTTGGTGTAATGTCAAACACCTCACTATTTTTTATCACAATAATTTTTCTTTAAAGGAAACCCCACCCCCTCCCCTGTTTTCATGTACAAGTCTTGAAACACTTCATCTGCGCAACTATGATTTCACTAGTTTCCTAATCAGTTTCATTGGATTTCCTCACCTCATTACTTGTTACCTCAGTCATTTTCTATTGACAGATGAATCTTTAGTATCCTTGATTTCACTTTGCCCCCTTCTACAAAAACTTGAAATAATAGTAGATGTTGTGTTAGGTAATGTCGTAATTGTTTCAACTACTATTGAACATTTAGATATACAAAGAGTATATTCTCTATCTGTTGACTGCACTAAACTCAAAATTTTGAGTGGGTACATGATTGAGGATTTGAGTGTGAATGGCGTAAGGTTCTATGAGCTTTTTTATGCCATCTTTCATCTTGAAATGCATTGTGTAGGTACTTTGAAGGAATTGAAACTAGATTTCTCGCAAGGACAAGGAAGCAATCCAAGAATTATTTCAGCATGTAGATTTCTTCATATTGTGGGCAACTTCTAGTCCTTGGAGACACTTGTCATATACATTGCCGACATATTTGATAAGCAATTAGATAAGGATGTTCCTCTATTTAAACTACTTCACAAGCTTCCAAATCTTCAATCGCTCTCTATATTTGGTTTCTTTGCATAGGTATTTACAAACTTAAAGGTCATATTTAGTAGTTTAATGTCATGCATTATGAAATTATTTAAGTAAAAGATGATGGTTAAAAATAAATAGAGAACTATTTGACCTTTAAATCTCATTAATAACCCCTTCAAAAATATTGCCATTCAACTTTACTGGAAATAGAGATGCTATTGTTGAACTAATGTTGAAGCAAATCCTAATGTACCCACTTTTCTTGATAGGAACTTCACCTCTCAATTGTTTACAGGTGTAAATTTGGTTCATCTAGCGAAGATGGCTTCTCTTGACAAGTTCATTTTGGACTCTTGTTTCCCATCTCTAACTCACAATCATCAATCTTATTTGATTGATCAGAATCTGATTGTATGCTGATGGGCTTCCCTAAATATGCACTTCTAGAGACTACCTTTTCATCCTCAATATCACTAGAATCAACTACCTTTTCATGCTGGTAAGCTTGCATAAGATACAAACTCATCAATCCCTCAAGCATTAAATTGTAAGTCAGAATTTTAGGTTGTCCTGTTCAATACAAAAACTTACGTTATATCAAATCTCCAACATACCTCAGAATATGACTTCATACATTTTTGACAAACTCTATTTATAAGTTGTTCAATTGTAATATGTAGTCCTTCTTTTGCTCTTTCTCATGTCAAGAGACAATCCTTTTGTTGCTCTGCAGTAACCTTTGAATGGTAGATAACACAAAGTGTTCCCATGTTTTCCAATTTGCATTCGCCTATATTGCATTTGAAACCACTCATATAACATTACCAAAATGACCACCATAACAACCCATACATATTGTTTCCATAGAGATAACCTTTCCTGAAATTGATTTTTAAGAGGAAAACTAACAAGGTCTACTATAGTGTAAAATTCATAGAAAAATTGAATCTGTGATTTTGACAATTATACCACCTCCTTTATATACTAGCACAATATGATCAGCATGCCATGAATTGCCCTCAATTGGCTCTAAAACAAGCTTGTTGAGCCTGGACAAGTTCATAATAATAAAAGCAGTTATTAATTCTCTAAACCAACAATTGACAACTCAATCATTACTGCTTCATAATATAAATGATCAATAAAACCAAAAATAAAGAGAAGAAAGCAAATCAAATTATTTGCAAAGAACTCACAATCATTGATGCTTTGCAAAATTTGGGGCAGCCTTGAGTATGTGCTCTCTTTGTTGATCAACTGGCAACGGGTTAATGCGTTTCACTAGTTTATGGTAATCTAGTTTGCCATTGGTACATATTGTATGCTCCATATTGAAAGTTCCTGAAATATGATAGTCAAACTCATACAGTCTCTACAAGGTACCTATTGAAGAGTGTCTTAATAAATAAAATCATGATGAAAGGTACATAATTGATATCAAACAAACTACCATATGTTTGAATTGTTGATCCTACTCCAATATAGTAAATATGATGCATAAAACATGCACAAAAATTTCTTTGTACATGTTTGATTTCAAATTATTCTAAACAGAAAAACCAAGGATTGTGATTTTCTATGGCTTTATGCTTAATACATACCAATAGAAGTAAAAGCTAGATCTTAATATAAGTTGTGTGCTAACCTCTTGCAAAAACTGTTGGCTTGTCCTCATACAGTACTCTTCAAAACAACTGATTTTGCAAAATAAATCCTTGAAATATTGAGGGCATTTTTCCTAGAGTCCTCTACAAAAATGCCAATCAATTGATGAGTATTAGTCATGAAACTGTATACTTTGCATCTAGATTATATACTTGAACCAGGAGTTGGAAATACTAACAAGCATGGTTTTTGACACAGTTTGCAAAGAGGTTTCTCATCCACAGTCCATGCCTACATTTCATGCCTCTCTTTGGTTTTACCATGTTTTTCTAGTGAAAACTTCTACCAAGTTGCATTTTCTAGTAAAGGATAACTAATTTCATCTCTTAATATGACACGGTGCTTACTCCCTCCTTTCAGCAAGCCCTGCCACATAACATTCTCTTTCAAAATTAGTAGAATTCGATCCACACGTGAAAGGAACTCTTAGTTATATTAATCATTCATAGCAATACAATGTAGGAGATGGCAATAGATCATACCCCTGCATGCCTCACCACATCACATCTCAATCTCAAGAAAATAGGCATAGACATTCTTAGGTTTGACCATACAAAAGTTGAAGTAATAAGTAGCTTTCTTTAGAGTACACCCTCTCTCAAAGCATTGGAAATTCCACTGCCTGTTGAATATGAAGAGGGTTGATGTTTGAAACTGTTTGATGATATTATATATCTGAGGAGAGCATCTTTATTAGCAAGTATATTTGTATTGCATCATAGGTTCCAAGTAATACAAACATTATAGATGTGCCCTCTATAGTACTCTATTTATGGTAGTGGATTTCATGATGTTTTCTCAACTTTAATTTCAAAATCTGTTCATGAAGGTTAAGTTCTATCTTCTTTTACTCTCATTATAGTCTAGTGATTTTCTTTAAAATATAGAAAGTGAGAAAGGACTAGTCCCTTATGAAATTAAGGGAGATTTCAAATAATTGAAGCTACTAAATTGTGATCAAACTTTTATATATATAAATTTTGAAAAATCAATGTTCATTCATTCAAACCACTATTATCAATGTCAAAGATCAATCACAACATTCAAACCACATCTATAATCACTCTCAAAAAACAATGACAACATCCAAACCACTTTTACAGTAAAAAAACAATAGCATGCATGCATTTGAACTAAAAACACTCTTATCAATTATCATACACTAGACAATTAGACAATACTAACAGTATAGAGAAATTTTAATGCTCTTGTATTCTTTAGAAGTTTTAAATTTTTAATTAACTTTTTATTTGTAAGTGTAGTTCATAGAGATTCTAAAATCTTGTAGAGTTTAACAATATATAATTTTTTTTAGCATTTAACTTTCTAAGATATTTACAGTGAACCACTCCTAGATTTCAAAGACAAATTGAAAAGGGTATATTTTAGTAGTGTAGATAACTGATCAGTTCTGTATGTTTAGGAAGTACAAATGAGCAAATAAATTTGAAAAATATGTAAGACAAATTCCTAATTCAATATATGGACTTCCCCATTTCACCATTCAAAATATTTCTCAAAATATTTCTATATACAATTTTAACTCACTAGTACATTTGACCCCATTTTTAGACCAAAATTTTTGACCATCTATTAAAATGTTTTAGATTGGTCGAAATATGGAAGGAAAAATATGTTTTTTTAAAATCCATGCCCGTGTTGGTCAAAATTTTGTCCAACACGAGATTAAAATGTTAAAATTAAAAAGGGTTTCGTCGCACGCATGGGAGCTATAATTGTTGTCGGGCTAGAGTCAAGGGTTTTCCCAGTGGTAAGTGGTTGCGAGCTAAAGAAAGGCTTCATTGATTACTAAAGCATTTCTTTTCTGAAGTTGATTTTGTGCTAGAGGTTTTTCTAAAAGATGGAAGCTCTTCTAAAGTAGTGTTAGCATCAAAAGATATTGGAACACTACTACATTTGACCTCAATTTTTGACCAAAATTTTTGACCATCAATTAAAAAGGTAAATGTTGGTCAGATTATGGAAGGAAAAATTTTATTTTTCTTAAATCTAAGCCCGAGTTGGTCAAAATTTTGACCAACATGGGCTTAACTTCAAAATCAAAAATCATTTTCAATTTCATTAATATTCATGGAGCACGTGAGAAGGAGCTGGACCTAGAGCATGGTGTAGGGGTTTCCTTAAGTTTTCCTAAAATATTTAGAATCTGTACACTTGAATTTCTTTGCAGCATACTATGATGTAGTTACTTCACATGCCAGATGCTCAAGATGTTGTGGGTGTTCACAGGGAGCTCATGTTGTGTCTTGGTCTACCTATAGGCTAGATGAGAGTGGTTTGCAGGGATCGAGGCAAAATCTTGTCACATTCTTGTGCTACAGGATCAGCGACTCTATGCTAAACTATAATTCCTTTTGATGGGCCCTTTGACTATATTCATGGCATGAAGGGCATCACATTTGTTATGCAAGATACGGGTGATGAACACACTGGTAAGCTAAAGATTTTATTTTTACCATTAATGGGTATCCTCTTGTAAGTTATGCTATCTTATCGTTAACATATTTCTTCCCTTGCAGCAGAAAGATTCATTGATTTTCTTGATTGAGTGGTTTGCAAGGTTCCCACAATACAAATATAGAGAATTTTACATCATAGGAGAGAGCTGTGCAGGTTCTCTTTCACTTACCCATCATTCAATTGCCCATTGCACACAAATTTACAGTGTTTACATATGTTGGCTGATAAAATTGTTCATTTAGATTTTATCTTAGCCCATCATTCAATTTAGATTACTTGGTCTTTTGCATACAAGAATATATTTTATTGTATTGATTTTTTCAAATACATTTTTCAATTAGATCATCCATAGTGATTCATTGTTGAAATCATTCTTCCTTTTCATAATGAATCATTGAATATGATCCAAACCGTATTGAAAAAAAACTATTCTACATGAACACTAAAAACTACATACAAACTGATAAATACAATTTCAATTCCAATTAATGCAGGACATTAAATCCCACATCTTGCAAAGAAAATCTATGAGTACAATAAGAGACTCATTAAACCCTTCATAAACCTTAAAGGATTCATGGTAAACACTCTTTGCTGCTTCCTTATTCTCATTACTTAGTTGAATAAGGGAGATTCTAAAGATCAGGTGAAACAAAAATATGAATATAATATGATTGCAAGTTGGCAATACAGTTACAGATGACTATTATGACAACTTGGGTGCTGTAAATTATTGGTGGAGTCATGCCATGATATCTGATCAGACTTATCAATCCATTCTCAAAAACTACAATTTTAGACTTGAAGACATTGGTGCTACTTGTAACTCTTTCATCAACTATGCAATGAATCAGGAGTTTGGAAACATTGATCAATACAGTATTTATACTCCTCCTTGTGGCAAGTCTAGTGGAGATGGAAAATGGTCATCTTTAAGATTTAAGAAAAGGGTATACAATTATTAAATTTACATTTGTAGTCTCATCTTTTATGAAACTTCATTTATAATTTTTTAGTTGTTTTTTATGGATCTGAATTGTTTCTAAAGTTATTTAAAAACAATCAAACATGATTTTATGATTGGTTTTAAATCTAGATATTTTAGATAACACTCAATTCATGATAATTTTATACATTTTAGAAGCACAAAGATGACATTTTTTTACAATTTCACCAATAGTTTCTTATGAGAGGTTATGATCCTTGCACTGAAAGTTATGCTGAGAAATAGTACAATAGAGTGGATGTGCATAAAGCTCTTCATGTCAATATTATAGGGATTTCATATAATTGGACTACGTGCAGGTGGTCATTCAATTTCTACTTATTTTTATTTTCACAAACATTAATAAAATTTAATCAATATTTTTTGGATTATATAGATCTTATTAGTAACATTTCAAATAGAATTTTATGATCTATTAGATATAGATGGAAGAGAACATCATTAAGTTCAAAAAATAATAATTGAGGAAAGGTATTAATGGTGGCTCTTGGTTCAATAAAGGTTCACTTAATGTCAAATACACTTCCTATTCACTTAGATAATCTTTTATGTATTAATATTTGATCATATATGCGCTAGTAGTTGATCTTTTTTGTTGTGGTTTTATCTTTTTTATTCTTCATTGATTCATTTGTGCACCACTCTTGGAAATTTGAGAACTACTACTAGGATATTGGTGCACCATTATTGAGACATTTGTCCACAAGTACTTGATTTTGGGTGAAATATTATTGGCTCCATAGAGATCAATGTATAGCTTGACACTTTGAAATGACCTTTTCTTAACCTGTGTACCTAAAGACTCCTACAATGTGCATTGTTAATACCCAAAAGCTGAAGTCAATGTAAAGATAATACCCAAAAAATAGTCTAATTTGAATATTACTTAAGAGATATATGTGTGTGATGTTAGCTATAACTATTATTAATGTCTCTTTCCTATAAACATTAGAAATTTTAAATGAGTTATCTTAAAATTTCTAATTTACCAAAGGGTTGTAGTTTACTTGGTTAAACACATTTGATGAAGATGATGGTAAGAAGAGATAATGGCATCCACCAAGATTCAGTCCTTCAAAAAAGAAAATTGTTTAACTTGTAGATAACTACCAATAATATCTTATAAATGAACCATTGCAGTTATGTTGTTAATTCCTAATAACCTAAGCAGAAATGTCTCCATTAAAAAAAGATTTAAAAATTCCCCAATTTAAAAGTTATAAAATAAAGAATTGGCTTAACTTTTTTCATGATAATAGTTATATTCAATCTTGGACTTTTCTAAGAAAAGTGTGTAATAATTGGAGCTTTTCATTTTGCACTTGTAGTGACATTCTCATACGTAATTAGGAAGGATGCAGACTTCTCTATGCTACCAACCTATAAAGAGCTCATTGAAGCTTTTGGACTTAGGATTTGGATGTACAGGTTTGTTTATACTATTTTTCTTATTGTTTTCCATTGTTATCTTATCTTAAATTGTTTAAATTTTTATCCTATTGTTGTCTTAAATGGTTATAACTCATTTCCTCCTAATCTCTATAAAATTCCTCCTTGAAAATAGACTCCATTAGTGACAACTGTCATAACATTCCATTGTTTCTTATATTATAGAGTTTGAAAAAATATGGAAGATACAGGTTATAGTTTTTTTTTTGCAAGATTAATGCTCTTCATATATTATTATAAAATAACATCTTTCCTTACTCCAGGAAAAGTAGTAGATAACAAGGCTGATCTATTAAAATTAGTGAATATCATCAAATATTACTTTCTTATGAATGCACTACATACTCTAGACCTATGGCTCAAAAAATAGTGGTAGATAGCCAAATATCAAACAACCACATTAGCCTTATAAGGGTTTTATTACAAAGAAAACAAAATACATTTATTTGAAAATTTCAAAAGACATATTTCTTATAACATAAAAATTCTAGAAAGTATGACTGCTCAACACAACTCAGCTCACTTTGCATTATAGCAATTTGGTGATTGATACCATACCAGTCAAAGCTATACATCTTGATTGTGGGGAATTTTGTTCATGTTGTAATATGAATTTTCTTGCACCTCTAAAAGATCTTGAGGCTATTGAGGAAAGCATAGTCCAGATTCTTCAGCCTGCTGACTAGCAATATACAAATTATTTTGTTTATTGTAAGGAAACTTGGCAATAAAGAATATAACCATTTCCACATAACCCATAATAGATTTGAAATAAATACAGAATTAAAATCCACATGCAATAGAATAGACAACATACCCATAAAATTGTGACACAAGATATACCCTGGGAAACCCTCATTGAGGGAAAAACCCAGCCTCCAAAAGTATCCATCACCATATATTATTCTGCAAAATTACCATTACAATACAACCATGGAAGCCTTCATGGCCATAGCCACAATTGAGCAAACTATGTGAACAAGCATGAATCCACACATCCCATGCCATGCTTCCAACCTTCACAAATGCTCCCTTGGCTAACCTGTCAAGCCTTGTCCCGCTCGACTCTTGCCTTTCTCACTCTTCACTCTCTCTACAACAACTACCCTTGTGGTTGCTTATATAGTAGCAAGTCCCACAAAACCACCAAGTGGTATTACATAAACCATGTGCTAAAACCATGTGTTAAAACCATGTGCTACCTAACCCACTAACCCCACATTTAATATTGGGCATTTAATTCTTTTCCCCAATATTAAATAATTACATGAAATATTATCACAATGTTACAATACAACTCATCAAGAATATTCTATGGGAATCTTTACATGTTGCACATCCATCTAGGTACAACATTACATAATAAAATAAAATAATAAAATAACAATATTATGCAATGTGTGCAATACCCATTATCTCAACAATCTCCCACTTGTTGTATACATTGCATAGGGTCAATCCATAGCCACACAAATGAACAAGGGAAAAATCCCTCCCAAAAAATCCACCATCATGGATCAAAATACACAAAGTGCTCCATCCTAGTACCCACAATAAAATCAAAGTATCTAGCATCTCAAACATGAATGATCTCACCTCTTATTATGCCACTGCCATTAGACATACATAGAAGCCATCCAAAGAGAAAGCCACCCAACCTATCGCATTAGAAGATCATAAAATCCTATACCAACTAAAATTCCAAGCACAAATAACCTGATCCAAAGGTAATCACATGTATCCATAGTTGTCAAAATATCCATAGCTGAAATAGCACCCATAGCAACTGCTAAACCCATCCAACTATCCATACCTCAAAGGTATGCCAAGTGAATCTCATATCGTCAACATATCCAATCTGCAACCTACAATCACAAGCCTCAAGAGCAATACCTGCCACATATATACCAAGAAGCTCCCACTGCAAAAGATAATGTCAAATCTATAACCAATCCACTCAACACATCTCAAAGAAGTGAATCCATGTAGTATCAAGGACATCCACAATACATAAACTGATATCCTGAAAGAACAACTCTCGTAACAAATCTCCAATGTTCTCCCAAGTTCTCCTCAACCAACAGAGAAAAGAGAAAGAAATAACCATGTCATCTCTTAGATGACATGCATGAGCACAAACCAGTGATCACAATCTCCAACCAATCTCAAATCCAATGTAAGAAAAACTAAACATCCAAGAAGATAACCAAGACCAAAGAAACCATGCAAATCATAACCTATATCATGTCCTTCTACACACACCTCTAAATGTAAACTGTGCAAGTATGATCTCCTCCATTAAATGCCAACAAGAAGCCTCAACAACACCCAAACCATACCATATAACTACTCATGGATGTAAGCCTCTCACAAGAAGATCAAACTCATTAAAGCCATTCCTAAACAAAGGAATATGCCCAATATAAAACCATCTCCCAAAGTCAACCAATATAACAACATATGCACATGGAGATAACCAATGCTAAACCATCTCTCAAATGAACCCTCCAAAACTAACTCATGTACCATAGCTCAAGATCCATATCCATGAAAGACAAGCATAAATATAATGCAACTGAGAGAAATAATGGGCTATACCTCTCAAGTAGCAAACCGCCGAGTAGACCAAGAGTGGGGAATGAGAATGCTCATCAAGATACCCAAGTCTCCAACCAAGACTCATCTAAGAACAATCTCCTCTCAAGTCCATATCAGGTGACTACCCCTCGGACTTCCTGCTGAAACCATCAACCGTCCCAACAAATACTTCTCTAATCCAAAAGAAATCAGCATCACCACCATCTCTAAGTATCCATGAGCACCTGTAACCAATCAATCCATGCCAACTCCAAATGCAACATAGCAATATCATAAAGTATCCAACTTATGATCAGTGTACTCAATACCAAGAAACTAAACCAAGATCAATGTCAAAGTTCCAACCATGGCCTCAGGAACATAAACATGACAACATGATCTTACCATCTCAACTAAAGAGATAATATGTTCCATATGAACACACCATAACATGTCACAACTCTAAATGCATATCAAGAGTATACCATGACATAATAATGAAACCATCCTCATACCAAGGATAACATGTCAAATAAAAGCATAAACTGCACCTTTACCAAGAACCTTGTGAGTCCTCAAGATGTAACCATCTCCACACACCATGAAGAAAACCATCTCCACATACCAGGAAGAACCATCTCCACATACCATGAAGATAACAAGTGCACCATGCAAATGTCAAAGATGCTTCTATAGCAACAGGATCTAAGACGAACCTCCAACATCTACAAACACTCAATAAATATATCAATGCCAACAACTCCCAGTCAACCGTGGTACCAAGTCTCCCATGGCATCATAAAATCTATCTTCTCCAAACCAAGAAAATATAAACCAAACGAAGAACTAATCCTGCATTGTCACCCCATCATTGTTGCAAGCTCTCACTAAACCATGTATCCAAGCTATCCATGACATCATGATGAAAAACCCATCCTCTAACCATGAGAATCAACCAAAGCATCAAGCCATCAAAGAACTCAAAGTGCACATCATGAGCTCTTCAAAAGAAACTAAATAACCATGATCCTCAACCAAGAAGATATACCACCATAACCAAATCAGAAATCCAAGCTAATGAACATCAAGGATGTACCTGTATATCTAATCATGTCATGCCAAAATCTATGACACCATGATCACATCCATGAACTGAGCATCTGGCTCTCAATATGTCTAACATGTCAGCATAAAATAGTCAACCACAATCCTCCACCATGACTATACCTGGTAACAACATCTCACCCCTTCTACATGAAGAAAAATTAGCAAATCATGTTACTTAGGGCATAGACAACCCAAATCCAAGCCACCAACCTAAATATGCATCAATAATGAAAGATCAATGGGCAAAGACAACCCATAACAATGCTATAAATGCAACCTGTAAGTATAGACTATTTACAATACTGCAGAACTTTTAGATCCAACAATTCATCATACATATCCAAATCCAAACATTGATAAGCATATCATCATGAGACCAATCTAAAATATGAACTAAGTATACAATGACATCAAAACTTAAATCTCCAATGCCATAAAATCACAATGTTACCATAGTCAAAATATACCATAAACTTTTTAGATAAATATATCAACAAATAAATCATGCCAAACCTACACCAAATCTAAACCAATGTGTAAAGCTCTCCAAGAGCTTTCCATTGACTACTCAAAGTCCAAAATCTAACTCCGTATGCCCAAGTTATGCCCTAATCCGTGCTCAAAATAAATAACATCTGATTTTAAGGCTCTTAAAACCTGACAAAATCTCAAAATCATAGAACCAAACCTACACCATGTTGTAGTGCTCTGAATTAGCTTTCCAAAGCTTATAAGAACTCTGAAATTCAATATTCTGAGAGAAAGTTATGGCCATTTTACTAAGACAATCTTTTTACCATTTTCATTGTGATTTTTCATTTTTATTTTTTTATTTTTTTTGTGACAAAAATTATGACAGGATTAAATTTGACGACCATCATGGGCTGAAACTAAAAAACTCTTTCATTTCCTTTGAACATGGCCAAACTAGGGCATATTATATATCAAAATTTATGGAAATGTTGACCCGGATCCAATGGTGAGGTCTGTTTTTACCCAAGAGGTCATTTCTGCAAGCTACCCCCCAAAACCCTCATTTAAATGAAACATTCAAAAAATCCTTTTGTCCAACAGTTTCACATGCCCAAATCTTTTAACATCCCATCATAACAGAAAATCCAAAACCCTTAGATCTACAATAAATCACTCATATATCTTGCCCTTTCTTTTATCCTCTCATGCATTCTCATGGATTCAATCTAGGGTTACAATAATAAAACTATAGCTCTGATACCACTTGTAAGGAAACTTGGCAATAAAGAATATAACCATTTCCACATAAACCATAATAGATTTGAAATAAATATGGAATTAAAATCCACATGCAAGAGAATAGACAACATACCCATAAAATTGTGACACAAGATATACTCTGGGAAACCCTCATTGAAGGAAAAACCCAGCCTCCAAAAGCATCCATCACTATATATTATTCTGCAAAATTACCATTGCAATACAACCACGGAAGCCTTCACGGCCATAGCCACAACCGAGCAAACTATGTGAACAAGCATGAACCCACACATCCCATGCCATGCTTCCAACCTTCACAAATGCTCCCTTGGCTAACCTGTCAAGCCTTGTCCTACTCAACTCTTGCCTTTCTCACTCTTCACTCTCTCTACAACAACTACCCTTATGGCTGCTTATATAGTAGCAAGTCCCACAAAACCACCAAGTGGTATTACATAAACCATGTGCTAAAATCATGTGCTACCTAACCCACTAACCCCACATTTAATATTGGGCATTTATGAAATGTCCCTTTTTTGATTTTATATGATATTTCAAGCCTCTAATCATATCTTTAAGATCAAACAACCAATATTTCAAAGATCCACCAATTTCTCAATAAACCCCAAATCGGGTATGCCAGAAATAGTGCCAAAAACTTCACAGCTTCACATATTATTAATAAATCTGAAAGTGGACTTTTTTTTAGAAATTTCAGCAGCATAATAGCCTACAAAATGACATTTTCAGATCTGTATAACATTTACACAACAGCTCCCAAACGGAGGATAAAAACAATGCTCATCGGGCTCCCAAAAACAACATAGAATAGCCCGAAAACACCTCAAAAACACTAATAATCTATAACAGAAGTATAATCATGACTAAATAAATATATTCAGCTCTATTTTAACATCTAGAAGTCTGAAATACAGCAGCAACCCAAACTGATATGAAATACTCAACCAGAAACACCAAGCTCTTACAAAAAAACACACTTGAAAATCCACAAATCTGCATTGTTCAGCACAAAGGAAAACTCTGCATGAGCATGCACATGGAATGGCTTCAAACTCCCATCCTTAGCCTTCCTAAAAACCTACAAACTCCCATTCTTGGGTCTCCTTCTTCATAGGTTTGACAGCTTCTGAAGAACAACAAAGAAATGAGCAAAAATCAAGTTCTAGAATGAGCCCAAAATGCTTCCAAACCCCTTAAAAGAGGGCATAACCCTAACTCACATCTAAGAGGGGTTAATAAAACATATTTTAATAATAATTTTCATTTATTATTCCATTAGCTTCCAAAGATTATCTCCTTTTTCTGAAACTTTACCTTTTTGGGCCTACCTGCCTTAGAAACGATTATTATTTTTAATTATTTGAAAAGGGGACATGACAAGTCCTCCCCTTCCAAATATTTCTTGTCCTCAAGCAATGGCTGAACAATAAACCAATCAATCCACCTAGATCCCAAATGTAGTCATGAACTATACTATTGTCAATTAACATGGGCTCCTGCAATATCCTCTGCAATATAACCAAGAGGAATCCATAATCAAACTAACAATTATTGCTCAACCAAACTCCAAAGTCACAACATCCATAGTCAGAAGCCCACAAGACACAAACTCTAGGAACATCAAAACCCAAGTAAAGTGGACAAATCAAACTACCAATATAGTAAATGCCATCAACGCATCCCATTGGCCTATACGGAATGTACAATCCAACTCTGCAACAATGGTGAATGCTCCCGAGTGAAACTGTACCATGTATGGAGAATCCACACATTGTACAACTCCTACAGTCAACACAACTCTCTAGATCATTGGCCATTATCTCATAACCATAACTCCCATGCACCCCTGATGGTGAAAAGCCATCAGAAGATAAACAACAAGAAATGGAACCCAAACCAAATTTTCCTGCCATCAACTCCTCAACACAAGGATCAAATTCTAACTGATGTACATACCCTACAATATAATGTTGATAAAAAAAACCAACCTCATTCAATAGCTCACCATGAACAAGTGATACAACCCACTATGATTGATCACCAGCTAAGTCATAGCCAAAGGAGTAGAATCAATAACAACACCTGCTGAAGCATCACTCCAAAACTCTTGCTCTAAGTCATTTAATATTAAGTTGTCAATTGCAGAACCTATCGCCATGTCATGCCCATCACAACTCTCATCCTGAGGTGTCAAACTATCCCATAACTGATGATAAGTACTAGGAACCAAAGTACATCTCTGTATCATCATCTCATCAACATGTTCATCAAAGGTGAATTGATGAGCATACCTCACAATGTAATGTCAATAGAATGCACCAATCTCAGTCAGTGGCTCAGACTGCAATCTAGATGTAACTAACTACAATCGATCACTAACCAAGTTGGAACTCACTACTACCTTTGAAGACATCGCCAAGGGAGTAGTATTACTAGCAAGAACCATGCCAACTGTCGGCTCACCAACATCACACGTGGTCTTTGATACAACATCTCTAGTCTTCGTGCCATTAGTAATAGAAGTCACCACCATGTCAGGCATACCACAACAATCTGTTGTAGCACCCAACTCATTTGAACCTAACTCTAGTGGGGATGAACCTGATATGCCAATGTTAGTATCAAGGATGGATGCATCCCCATCCCCACTATCTTTGAAAATATTGACCATGGACATCCTCAGATCACCAGACACCATAGCTTGTAACTATACAGAATCTGGTAAAGACTGTAGTTGCTCTAACTCCATGGTCACCTTATCGAAATGAAATTGTGACTCCTTGAAAGCCAACTGTGTACTCTCAAGAATCTCAAAAGTCACCTTAAGTTGCTAAGTAAGCTCACTCACCTCATCTTCCTTGGCCAACAATGCATCGTAAGTTGTACTGCCCCACTCCATAAGATAATCTCTATCGGCTACCAACTGCATATAATCCTGTCTCAAAATTCGAATAGCCTCCCATAAAGAGTGGAACTCTGTCAAGAAAAGATAACTACCTCCCTGCTCATCACTAGTAGAACACCATCCATAAACTGCTAACAATTGATGAACAACATTGAAATGTTGGCAAGCAATACCAATGTCTCGCTCACTAACTCTCAATTGACTAGACATATGATGGCACTGGATAGACTGTATCATACAAACCTCCTCTAACGCACTATCTAAAGGAGTATCCTCAAGGTTACTGGTCTCTAGAGTATTACCATCCATATCACACGAATCAACTCCAAAGCTCATATCAACATACAGAGTATCAAAAACTATAGCACTACTATCCATCTCCTTTGTACCAAAAGAAACCACTAAGGAAACTAAGTCTTCAAAATTGCCCACTGCATCCTCTTGGATGTCATCAATGCCAATATGATCCTGAAACTCATCTGTACACACTACCAAATATGAAAGATCATCAACACATTCCAGCAAAAATGGTCGACTGGATATATGAACAAAGCCCAACACCAGTGTATAAAAACTAATACCAACATCAGACAAGCTGCTAGCACAAGAAAAGACAACACCATGCAATATGTTAATCAAATCCATGATAGCACCCAAACAAACACTGCTACCAAAAAGTGTTAAAGATCTCCAGCCAACTGAATCCCAAATGCCAATATAACAATCTCGAGTCCATATCAGTAAACTATAATTAGCTGGTAACTTAAGCAAACTCCTCACCTAAGTAATATGACCAATACCAACTAATTCCACATACTTGTTTGACATTGTCCCTACATCCTAGATGTGAATGCAAGATGAACTTGCAACATTATCAATGACCACATATGATCTACCGTTCGTAGAAAGCTAAGTATCAGGAGTGCAAGATGAAAGTAAACTCAATTCCATGCCATGCTTATCCCCATGTCTCTCCCAGTCTTGTAATGCCAATGGAGTATTCACCAAAGAAGCTTGAGTGCCCTCAACCTCATGAGAAAGCCTGTGAACTTCCTCCTCCTTCCTCCTAAAGGCATCTAAATAGTCTCCAACAAGGCTAAGAAGATGGTCATGATCTGATAGAAGATGTAAATAACTCAACTTCATTGTTCCCATTCCTTCCCTAATCGCTTGTAAGTCAACACAAGAAGACTTTGCCTGAACTCCCTTATGTCTACCCTATAACTAAATCATCTGAATGTGATCCTCTATCATATCTCGCATCCCATCATGATGAGATAATGAAGTCACAATACTATATTTGTTCACCTTCAGCTGGCTGGACAAATCATGTGAAGTACTACCTGCCTCAACCTCATGTGATGAAGCATCCAACTGTGCCTGGTACTCTTTCTTAGCAAAGTCATGAATGCTCAATGTCTGCTCAGCTCTACGAGGTAACTCACCATCATGCACAACAACATCCTCATAACCATCATCTAAACCCACTACCTCCTATGGTAGAGTAGAATTTGAGACCTCTGCCTGGCTATAAGCTAGTTTCTCAAATTCCTCATGCAAGTTCTTGGTAATTGTGTCATCTGCCTTGTGAGAAAATCTGCCAAATAGAAATCCAGTCAACTTATCCACCTTAGCTGGGTTGGACAACATGTCATTCATCATACAGTGGTGCTCAACCAACTATTTAGACATGTCATGGCTTATTTTCCTAAGTTTATCTCGAATGTCTAAACAACCATCCTTCTTACTATTCTGACTTTGGATATCAATTGTCCAAGATCGTGTCCTCTGAGACTCTGTACTATACCTATCCATTCTGGATAAAGTAGAGCGTAACCGCAATAGGTTATAACTTCTTAAAACACCAAGAACTAATGTGAAAGTAATTAGAAGTAGCATGCAACCATAGATTTTGACATGCAGCTGATTAGAAGCAACATGCAACCACCAAATTCACCAAGAACTAACATGCAAATGATTAGAAGTAAAATGCAACCATATATTTTGACACGCAGCTGATTAGAAGCAACATGCAACCACCAAATTCACGAAGAAATAACATGAAAATGATTAGAAGTAGCATGCAACCATAAATTTTGACATGCAGCTGATTAGAAGCAACATGCAACCATAAATTATGACATGCAAGATTTGGGTAGTTGTCAAAACTGACATGCACACTTCTACAAACCCTCAAGCTAGCAAGATCATAGCTCTGATACCACTAAAATGTCTCTTTTCTGATTTTATATGATATTTCAAGCCTCTAATCAGATCTTTAAGATCAAACAACCAATATTTCAAAGATCCACCAATTTCTCAATAAACCCCAAATTGGGTATGCCGAAAATAGTGCCAAAAACTTCACAGCTTCACATATTATTAATAAATCTGAAAGTGGACATTTTTTTTAGAAATTTCAGCAACATAAAAGCCTACAAAATGAAATTTCTAGATCTATATAACATTTACACAATAGATCCCAAACGGAGGATAAAAACAATGCTCATCAAGGTCCCGAAAACAACACAGAATAGCCCGAAAACACATCCAAAACACTAATAATCTATAATAGAAGTATAATCATGAAAAAATACATATATTAAGATCTATTTTAACATATAAAAGTCTGAAATACAGAAGCAACCCAAACCGATATGAAATACTCAACCGGAAACACCAAACTCTTACAAAAAAACACACCCAAAAACCCACAAATCTGCACTGTTCAGCACAAAGGAAAACTCTGCATGAGCATGCACATGGAATGGCTTAAAACTCCCATCTTTAGCCTTCTTGGAAACCTACAAAATCCCATTCTTGTGTCTCCTTCTCCACAGGTTTGATAGCCTCTGAAGAACAACAAAGAAATGAGCAAAAATCAAGTTCTAGAATGAGCCCAAAATGCTTCCAAACCCCTTAAAAGAGGGCATAACCCTAACTAACGTCCAAGAGGGGTTAATAAAACATGTTTTAATAATAATTTTCATTTATTAGTCCATTAGCTTCCAAAGATTATCTCCATTTTCCGAAACTTCACCTTTTTGGGCCTGCCTGCCTTAGAAAAGATTATTATTTTTAATTATTTGAAAAGGGGACATGACAATTTAATTCTTTTCACCAATATTAAATAATTACATGAAATATTATCACAATGTTACAATACAACTCATCAAGAATATTCCATGGGAATCTTTACATGTTGCACATCCATCTAGGTACAACATTACATAATAAAATAAAATAATAAAATAACAATATTATGCAATGTTTGCAACACCCATTATCTCAACATTTATAATAGGATCCTCCAATATCATCAAAAAATGATACATTTCCTACAGTTGTAGTAAGACTTGCACTATATCCTAATGGTGTTGTGGTATAGTTACCATAACTTGCAAGAATGCCAATATGGGGAGAGTTCCCAATAGCCATCCCTGGCTTATACTATGGTGACATAGAGAATTTCACACTAGTAGCTACTGGTGGATATGACCTACTAGTAGGAAGCTATGTAAAACCACTATTGCTTCCTAAATTGTACATTTTTAGGATGGCACATACACATATGGAATATATGGATGGTATAGGATATAGCTAGGAGGATAGTGTTGAATATGTATACTAGCAGGTTGATGAAAGAGAAGCATGGTCTGCTATGCCAATGGTACTGTTATTTGCACAATTCTAGTTGTTTAGGTTTCTAAAGCTGGGGACCTACATTGGAGAGTACCAAAGAGTTTCCACACTCTTGTGATGATGATCCATTCTAACTAGATAAAATTGTAAGATTCCCATTATACTTGGTGGCAGCAATAGATCCAAGAAATGTATAGAAACTAATATCTCCATCAGAACTAGGTCTCATTATTGGAGTATAAAAGCTTGTTGAAGGATCATATGTTTCCTAGGAAAAATTTGGCAATTGTTCACATAGCTGAGACTTAGAATGTTCACAAGAAGGGTACTGTCTTTATGATATCACCAAACCAATACTATGATAGTTTGGATCAATCTAAATAGGAGAATACTAAGGACCAAGTAGATCTACCACCTCTTTTTCATTAGATTAGATTGTGAAGACGTCATTGGATTAGTGGGGACTGCAACATCATTATTTGATGACTGATGGAATTTCATCCAATGTGGTTTTATTGTACTATTTGTACCCAAATTAGTAGTATACTCTATAACAATACAATATCAGTTAGCAAAGAGTGCATACATTTGAGTCTATATGTGTGGAAATGTTTGAAACCACTAAAAAATAATTAATAGAGGAGTGGGTACCTTGGGTGAAAAATCCAGTTTGGCCTTTTGACTACAGATCTATTCTCTCAGTCATTTTAGGGCCCTTCGTATTGTTCACCTACTACTGATGGCTATTACCCCACCTTGTTGTGTCTTCTGTTGGTAGTAATATGAGTGCCAATTATGACTTCTCTAAAACTTTGTAATGAGACTACTCACTATGACTTCTCTAAAACTTTTTGGAAATGATTTCAGATCTATAAAAGTTTCCAAGGCTCAATCTGCTTGATCTAAGGTGTAGGCATTAGACATTAAAATTTGGTGATTCCTTGGGCTTAGATTTGGCTCATCTATTTGGAAAGAATTTCACAAAAAAATTAAAATTATTTAATGATAAGAGTCTTATTTTTTTAGTCGCTAAACATACACTCTACATCGCTAGCTAAGAAATTCTAGTTTCCCATAAAACATGTTGAGAAATAAAGCTCGTAAAATATGTATTCTGTTGAAGTTTATTGGCATTTAAAACTTTAAAATCTTATTATATAAATGCTTATATATTTCATCATTTAAGAAAGAGAATTAAATAGGTCTCAGAGATAAAGCTTGGAGATGGTGATGAATGCCCATGCGTTGATGAAAACTTCCACATTTGTACAGACAAGAGGTATGTTAGAGGTCATAGACTTTTGATTGAGATTTGCTCATATAATAGTTTTGAATTTTGAATGCTTTGCAAGAAATATTAAACTGCTATCTAGGAATTGCTTGAACTGAAGTTTAGAGCTGGCTAACATCTTATGTGAATTATTTTCCAAGGATGTTGAAGTTCCATCATCTAAGATTGTTATATTTTAGAGACTGATCAAAGGTAGTATTTTATGATGGCTTTTAATGTTTCTTTTGCATATGGTACCCATGTGGTGATACATAACATAATTAATTGTACTTGGCACAAATACAAATGTCATACAATATATTTTTTTTGCTCACACTCAATGTCCCTTACTAATTTTTTTCATCCTAATTGTATAAACTAAGTCTTTTCTTGTGAACCATATTGAATTAAAGGATGCTTTTCCTTGAACAAGATTGTTATGATTTTAGTAGATGTATAAACTATCAGTATTGGGGCTCTATTTCTCATGATAGATTTTGAATTTTTGATCACTTCATGTATAAATCTTTCAGGCTCTAAAGAAATTTCTAGATGGAGATGTCATATTAATGTTAGATCCAAAAATAAACAGAAACCCTGCTACAAACTTGGTCATAGAGAAAGTGCTATTAAGGAGTGGTTAAAAGGCTTGGTAGTGATTTGATTTTGATCAATCAGGTGCGCTTCATGTGTCCAGACTTTGTCTACTCAAAATTTAGCTCTTGTTTATGGTCTTTTATTATTATGAGCTTTATAAGTTTATATAGTTCATTTTTCTATTAAAAACTACTATTACATTTTAGTTTTCTTTGTGTTGTACATAATCCAAATTAAACCCATTTATTTCTTATTACAGGGCCGCATCAACCTTATGCTTGAAAAAAAGAGAGGAAGCATCATGTTATAAGAGTAGAACCACAAGAGGCATAGGAGAATGTCAAAGATAGTCATGATGTGCCTATTAGCATCATGACTATCTTCAACATTCTCCTATGGCTTGTAAGGGAGATCATCTAGCGAAGATGCTCTATTAGCTTTCAATACGCTTCATAGATGAGATTGCATTATATGAGATTCATTACTACACTCAAGAATGGGCTCATCTTCAATCTTTCAAAGATTGAAGATGAGCCCATTCTCGAGTGTAGTAATGAATCTCAAAGCTCCTTTAGCCTGAGCATATGATGTCCTTTAGACAATCTTTCTGAAGGTGCATCAACATTGTATCCTTCAGGTGTTTGATTCTTCATCTTTCTTCTTTATTATTCTATAGAACAATTCTTATGGTTTAAGTTTTTTAGCATCAATTTGTAATTTCAGTCAAAAATCTCTATATATCTTTTCTTGCCAGATAGGGTTGCTTAGTTTTTATGTAAATGTCTTTGCTTTTGTAGCTTGGACTTGAATTCACCACCAATGTTCTTTATACTTAGCCAACAATATATTTGTACCAAGTATAGTGCATTGTAATGGTATTGTTCATACAATATTGATGTTTACTCAAGAAGACTATTTTTATTTAGTTTTATTCGCCAAGTTTCCTTTTTAGTTTGATTTTGAGCTGGTGACGCTTGAGACTCAAATGCCTACAAATGCTTCATGTAGTGTCCAATATCAAGCCCTGATCACTAGGCAAGATCCTAGCTCTTATTACAGTTTTCTTACTGCAATGTCACATCCAGTTTGCATGTGATTCTACTGACCTGAAGGATCCTTAACCACAAACAACAGTAGTCTCCTCTGCCAATGATAATACAACTTTGTTTGGATTTAAATAAGAAAATCACAACAGCATTATTAGTGAGGATTTGTGTTTTCTCAAAAAATTCTTATCTAAGAAAGCCTTCCTAAGGGTTGTGAGCTTGTGTACTTCTCCTTTACATCAAAGGTTCAATGCACGCATGTTGCTAAGACCCTACCTAAGGTTACAAATGCAAAGTGAACTAGTTTTTAATGCTTCTCACTAGCAATATAGCATGTTTTATTAGCCCATTATCTAGTTGGTTCACCTTTATTTCAAATTTAATGCAGGGAGGAGGAGCTTCTTGGTCAGGGTCTTGCATTGAATGATGAATTAGATCATGTGCTAGGGAAACATGACTCCATTACTATAGGGTCTCCTGTTACATGAAAAAGAATATCAACTCATGCAGCTCCTCCTGTCCATGTCAACCATGAGGAAGATGATATTGAGGATAATTTAACACAACTAGCTCGTAGGTAGCTTATCTGTGGATGGCTAGTTCTTATAGAAATGTGATTGTTGATTTAAACAAGTGGTAATTTAGTATTTTTGAAAGTGTCCGTAGAAGCTTTGCCAAGATGTTTCTTACACATGCCATGGGTTTGTGTGATTTTTAAATAATGTAGTTACTCATCAAATTCTTTCAACTAGTTCCTTTTATCTATTAAATCCATGTACTATGATTTGATAGGCTTCTATAGAGAAAAATCAAAAGAGAAATAATAGTAATTTATGCATTGTAGGTCAAGATCTAGTGCACAAGCTCATTAGAGAGTTGATAACACTGAAAAGAATCAATGAACAAGTCAACTCCCATTGATACCTCCACCACTAGGACTTTAAAATATTGATACTCACGGCCAACAAACTGAGCAGACAATGGATTTCCTTAGTGCTGATGCTTACGAGTCACCAACTGCTATAGACTTCTTATATGTAAAATGCAATAAGGTAACTTCGCCTAGTAAAGGTGGAAGTTTTTAAAAATTAGAGGTTGTTCTCTGGGATGGTTTGTACTACATATCTTCAAGTTGCTTGCTACAAGTGACGGTTTAGGTGTAGCATCATTTTTATTGAAGCCACTATATAGTCTTTTGTTCAACTGAGGTTTAGTACTCATTATGTTCTATATAATTCCTAGTGCACTGCAATTTAATTTTTTTTTTTGTTAATTTTTTTTAATTTTCTAATATGAAATTCCTTTTGAAGATTTGTATATTGAAACAAAATTATGTTCTTACCTAGAAGGTAAACAATTTTAGTAACAGTGCCAAAAGATCCATATATATTTTTCAATGTATTGTTGAAGCTTGTTCTGTTTCAGATGTCAAGTAGTGTATGAGCATTATCTTTTTTTATCATAGTATTTGTGGGAAGTAATTGCCTTTGTGGCCTTGCACTATTCTCTAGTTTACAATTTAATTGTGGTATTTTGTTCGAAGGAAAGCTTTATAATTACAAATCATGCTTAGAAAACTATTCCAAATTTTTACAAGTTCTTCATTCACCATTGTTTTTATTGGTAGTTTATTCACCAGGCGACTTCAAATCATTGCATTGTATTTGCAATGATTTAGTAGTTCCCTAATAACAGTATTTGGGACTTAACTAAGATTAAACAAACAAGAGAAGACTTTAGCATATGGATGCTAGATAGTGAGGTATAATTTGTTGATCACTTTTGTAGAAGGATAATTGAGATTCTTATTTATTTTTTTGGAATTTGACCATGTGAGGCAATTTATAGGATGGTACATTCCTTGTAAGAACTGGAATAAAAAAGCCACCAAGAAGGTTTGCCCTGAGATTGGCTGATTAGACCAATTCCCATGAACCATATCACTTAATGATTGATGCCCAAGTACAAAGGATCTCAACAACACTTTTTGATGATTTTGGGGGTCTGGTAAGCATTTCATGGGTAGGAATCTTGTGATGTGACACTTTTCTTGCATGTACTTTCATAATTTAGTGATGAAAATGGCTATATAAATCTTATATCTCAATATTTTTTATCTCTATGATGATGTTTAAATCATGGAATCCATCAGTGGTTTGACATTGGTTTTCACTTTTCATTTGTTTTCATTTTAGCATGATCCTATTTCAAAAAAAAAATTGTACACTTCCCTCACACCTTCCCTATCACTAGAGAGACAATAATTAGATAAGAAAGGAGCCCCTGCCTCTCACCTGCCTAGAGAAAGAGAGAACTATTGCATAGCTAACTAGACAAGAAAGGATCTCCCTCACCTCCCCTTTCCAGAGAGAATTTTTGCATTGCCAAGAAAACAAGGAGGAGTTCTTTTGCATAGCCAAGCATACAAGAAAGGAGCCTCCTTGTATTTCAATGAACAAAAATTTTTTTTATTTATTCCTACACCTAAATAAGAGCAAAAGAGAAAAGAGAGTAAACTAGAATAAATTTGGTAACTTTCCACATTTCAAATATGGATTATACCTCTGAACTATTGCATAGAGAAAGAGGGGGGCAGGGTGTTGCAGAACTATTGCATAGCCAAGGAGACAACAAAGGAGCCTCCTTGTCTCCCCTACCCCCACATGTGAGAGAGAAAATTATTGCATAGAAAGGTAGGCAACAAAGCAAGAACATGCACTAGAGTTTTCCCTAAACTGGGTGTTCCCAAAGGTAAATAACTGAGGCTATTCCACTTGTTTATTTTCATATTTTCCATTTGAATGTATGCATTATAATCTATTATCAATAACTTGGCATAATATCTATGTTGGTGACTTTGTCCATTGGAATTGGAATGTGGAAGATAGGTATGTGCCAACATTTTATTCTATTTGAGAGCACATGCTTTTCCCTCTTTTTTTATGGTCTATGGCAATCCAAATGACTGTTAGAAAAAACAATCCAAGAATGGTAGAATGATAATATCTTCATGAGTTGATTTATAATCTTGTGTCATTTACATTGAAATATAAGTATAATAGGTTAAATTGTAGGTTCAATTCAGGGAGGGGTTAGGGTACATCTTGTTTGTGAATTTCTGTGGTTGAATTCATAAAACATTTTTTTTATAAATTTATAAAGTTCATGTGTTTATATATAAAAAGAAAAGAGAGAAATATATATATAATTGTAAAATAAAACTATTTCATATGAATTTATGATGTTTGATCAATATCAAGATAAGCATAATAATATAAATATAAGATCCAATACAGACTCTATCCAGATCCATCAGAACCAATTGGCAAATAGATTTAAGTGTCACTGAGAATCTTTGTAGTTGTATCTTCTACTATGTATTCTTCTTTCAAACTTTTGTATGAAAACTAGGGTTCTTCTGTCCATGGTTACAATAAAAGAGAGAATAAGTGCACACGATATAAGAGTAGCAACTCATGTTGAAGTAAACCATTAAAGATAATTCTTACAATAGACATAAAAGCATAAATAGGAGTAATAGTAGTAGATACCTTATAATGGAGTACCGATTCGACAAAGAACTTCCATGGAAGGAAAATACTGGGATTTGTTAATAGGGTTTGGTAGATAGATTTGTTAAAAAATTGGGATTGAATTCATTTTGGATTCTGCATAATTTCATATGACAAATTAAATTGTTATTAATTCATTTTGGATTCTGCATAATTTATTGTCAGTTTTTGACACAGTTGTTACATAATTAACATTGAAAAAACTAATTTATTGTCAAGGTAATCAATTTGCGAAAAGGTCATCTAATGCACCAAGCTAAAAGCATTTCAAATTCCATAGAGTAACTAATTTTCATAGTTATGCCTGATGGCAATACAAGAGACAGTTTGGTTGCTTCAGTGTAACAACCTCAAAAATTGGGGTAGTGCCGAATGTGTGTGTTGTAATTTTTACACTGCTTTTGCATGGGGCTTCTTAAACCAACACCACCAAAGTGGCATAAGATTCCATATATGCTGTACATGTTTACTCTTCCATAGATTCATCACTTCCCTTACCTCACCATGATTCCTTATGTAAAGGAATACTAATTGCTTAGTAAGGTTTGTCAAACATTAGGGTTATTATATTGCATATTAGTTTGACAGGAAAAATGGTAATCAATTTCTCATTCTTTTCCCCTATCTTAATATTTTAGTAGATAAGAATATAAACTAAAATAACCATCTCTTTAATACATTGCGTTAGTAAATTACATTTGTATGATATATTTTAGTGAAAAATGACAATTTGTTTGATTTTTCTTTGTGGGCAGGTTTTACAGGTTATGCTCCTCCACTCAGTAACAAGAAATCCAAAGATAAAATTACATTCAATCACATTGGATAAGGTTCAAAGTATTTCTAGGTATAAAGAAAATCCCTTTTTCCTATTTTATTCAAATTATTTGCAAGGTACAATAGTGCTTCAATCATTTTTGGGAAAATAATTCTATTAATTTTCTTGCTGTAAAGATTCATTTTGTAATAGCTTCATCATGGCACCCTAGATGCATGTTTCTTAAATCCTTAATATAATACTTAATGTCTTGATCAAGTATTTGCAATTTCTCATTATCATATAAATTATAAATATCAATTCACAAGCGAGCATCATCAAGACCCAAAAAAGTTGCTTTCTGATGATAATAAAGAACATAGTTGAGCATGGATAAAATTTCATAGTTTTTTCCCTAAAGCATATCAATAATAGTCTATTTGATTTATATCAATAAATCATTATTAAGCATCAACACTGACTGGAGTATTTTTCATTTCAACATATTCTTGCCCCATAAGTGCCCATGCTGAAAGGTAGTTCTTTCGATATGTGGGAGATAATTTTCACATCAAGTCAGATTGTGATATTGCTGTCAGGATTTAACTATGTAGCTTTTGAGTCCAACTCATTGACTCATATTTCATGAGTAGTAAGTCAATATGAATCCATCTCTCTTAAGAATAAATGGAACACTTAGTACTCATTAGATCTAGATGATGTTCATAGAGGTGTAGCATAGGGACTTCATAGGAGGTTATCGATCCTAGTACTACTCCAGCTTGAGTGTGCTTAACTATGAAGTTTCCTCCAAATACTTCTTTTTCATCTTTATTGCCCACATGAAATACAAAACAACCTTTTCATGCTGACCTTTGAGACTACAATAATTTCAAATTATAAAATTGGACTTAGGCCTATATATTTTAGTGAAAAAATACTTTATGTGCTAGGTAGAGAAGCAAAAAATTCTTTTACATATTATATGTTTGTAAAGATATCCATACTATCAATATGATAGGCATCATACTTGAGCATATCCATATATAAGCTTTCATATCTCTTATAATCACTTGAATTATAAAATATTGATGCTGATATGACCTGAAATATACTCTCTGAAAGGAAATATTCCTGTAGCATCATATATTTTTCTAAACCTTCAATAATTTTGTGGAGTTCCAATTAAGCACTTACAAGAACAAAAATCTTTCATCCAATAATCTTTCAACTCAAGCCTATTTAGGATACTAATATTTCTACATAAAGCCTATAGCTCAAGCTAGACACTCTAGCTCCATGTATATGCATTAAAAGATATCACAAGAACATCACAGGTTGATTTATCCTTTCCATATTTATATAGCACAATGCCATACAAGTACATTCTGAATGCATCAAGAGTGTCATCACTCTAAGTACTAGATAATTTTTCTTCCAATCAAATGGCTAACCCAAATGAAAATAAGTGGTTGAGGTTTGTTATGAGGCAGCCTACAACCTTAACACTCTCTTATAGGAAATTGTACTTATATTTGGTAGTCAACAGTAAAAAAATTCATGCAAGTGTTAATATGATTGGAATTAAATGAATTAACGCTCAAATTGCCTACAATCATTCAAGAATGAAGCCCTAGGTAGAGAATTTTCATGGGTCTACATTAAATGTTATATCCTTTATTTTTATATCAATTTTGTAATACTTGAATAACTTAAAATCACTAAGATACACAATTTTAAAACTCACAATAATTGAATTTGATTATAAATGATGAATGTACATCTGTAGGAGTGATGTATGGTGAATGATATTCAAGTTTTATAGTTAGATTTGATAGTAGAAGTAGCATAGTAGAAATAATGTAAAGGTATATGATTTAGGGAGGTCACATGGTAGCTGAGAATAGTCCATTATGTGGTTGTAAAATCCTCCAATGTTGGAACAACCAAATATGGTCTCGACTAATCTGCACTAAGCTGCAACATAAATGCAATCCCCTAGCCCATCTATAGAACATGCCTATTATGTAATGTCCCTTCCTATATCTGCCCTAATTTTGTCTTTCAATCATAAATTCCATTGACTAAGGATTATAAGATGGATCTAGTTATAATTGAATACCTTGACATTCTTTTAACAAGATAACTCTTTCCAAATGAATAACTAATAATCTCTATTCTTTTCATCCATTTTCTTAACCCCTTATTTCCATATGAACTATATATAATTAGTACTCTATCTCCTCTATAATGAATAAGTGATATTTTGTGTTTAGAACTAGTTCTATTATGATTTGGTTTTCTGTCCATCCAATGTAAATATTCTTTCTTCCTTATTACTCATGATTCACATTTTGAATGTATATACTAATGTTAATCTATCCCTTTATCTACATGACCAACTTGTTCACTACACTACAAGTAATACAAGGATCAAGAGGTATTAAGTGGTTGTCTTATTGTTGAATATCACTAAAATAGTGAGTAGGCTGTACTGGTCAAGAAGCAAAGTAAGGTGAGTTGTATATGTCTTAGTCAACCAAGATAGAGTACAAGTTTCCTCCATGGTGAAAAGGAGTTTCATGTAGCCATAGTACAAGTCAAGTGTAAGGGTTTATCCAAGCAAGAATCTGGTAATAAGTAAATTAAAAAGGGTTATGTGTGGATAATCATGAGCAATTGTATGCAATCAAAGTTTCAAGGTGTTATGAGATCAAGGATTGAACTTGTAATCAAAACCAAAAGGAGTGTTTTATTTGTCTAGGGAGAGACCACAATGTGATAGCGTGTGTCTAAAATTTAGGATTTGGGGTTGGAATCCAAAAGTGTATTATGGACTGTCATGCTGACAAGATTAGGACATTGAGAGTCCTTATCTAGTTGTGACCCAAGGTAAGGTCATTTGTGATTGGTTGATGGTTGTGGGGAGTGTTGGAAATAGAGATGGAGTAACTAAGAGGGGAGGGGTGAATCAGTTACTACAAAATATTTTCACAGATCCTTAGATGTCTTAAAAAAAAATTGTTGTAGGCACTCGGTAACCATACAAATAAATTCTGAAACTTGATAGATATTCTATTAACTTATTAAGTATTTAAGTTGATTAATATGCATGCATAAAGGAATAATCATGAACACAAGAGACACCAAATTTCATGTGGAAAACCAATTTAGGAAAAACCACCAAGTAACTAGTTACCAATTTTCACTCTTCTGTAGTGAGCCCTGTTAGGAGCCAACCCTGTTAAAGGTTACAAAACACACTGTTAGGTGTGACCCTATTAGAGGATTTAATCACCTTGTTAGAAGTGGCCTTGTCAGAGGTCTTTAAAATAATTCAACTGAACTGTCACCTTGTTAGAGGATTTACAAAATGGATATCAAACCAACTCTGTTAAGAGATTTTGAATCATTCTTACAATGATTAGAAAGAAACAATGAAGTGATCTGAAATATATGCAACTTATCTTTGCTAAATACAGATCTCTGTTCTACTTTACTGGATCCTCACTGATCGAATACAACTTTGCAGCTTCATAGGGATATCTAATCCTTCCTCAACATTTTCTTATTTATTCATTTGCACTCTTATGCACCCATACACTTACACTTTGAATTCACAACTTGACCTATCATATATACCTTACAATTTGTCAAGTCAGCTCAATTACAAGTTACAACAACTGAAAAACATAAAATCAGTCGGTTGCATAAAATAGTTAAACTTAATTCTTTGGAACAATAAAATCCTTTGCTACCTGACCTAGCTGAGTGACCACTACTCCAGAATGGTTTCCCTAGTGTTAGCCAAGTGAAGCTCGATAAACACTGTGAACTTTGCAATTTCCTTCAGAGACTGAGTTAACTCGATAAATACTAACATTCCTTCGTTTACCGAGTGATCTCGGTAAAAACTAACTTTCCTTCGCTTACCGAGTGAGCTCGGTAAGAGCTAACTTTCCTTTGCTTACCAAGTGGGCTTGGTAAAAGCTAAATTTTTCTTTGCTTACCAAGTGAACTCGGTAAAAGCTAACTTTTCTTTTCTTACTAAGTGAGCTCGCTAAAAGCTTACTTTTCTTGTAATGTTCAAGAATTCTTGGTAGTCACTATAAAATTCTTTGCTAACCATCTGAGTTCGGTAGACTCTGTTTGATGGCTGATATGACATTTGTGTAACATCAAAGACAATACATAATTAACAATTGTATCCAACAATATCCCTCTTCGGCATTGATGGCAACACAACATGTCATAGTAGAAATGAAATTTGAAAACAAGTCTTTCACTTATATGGCAACACAACATGTCAATATAACAGTTCTCCTTCTAAGATAGAAAACTCTCCCTCTTACAGTAATCTCCCTCTGTAAAGAAATTTCATAGAAAACTCTTTATATTTTGAACAAATTTTAGAGAGATATGACAGTAAAACTCTACTCAAACTCAAATGAATTTCAATGTACCTTTAGTACTGATTCATATGCAATATTTTCTAGTTATGCTACATCAACTGATAGATCTTCAATTTGGAATGAGTTGATGCATCACTAAAAACTTATTTTTAGCGAACTTCGGATAGGGGAGTGACCCCTAACTTACCTCTTAGATACAAGAATGCATCCTTAGGTAATGGTTTTGTGAATATGTCAGCAATTTGGTCCTTTGTATGAACATATTCCAATCTAATTTCCTTATCTTGCACCAATTCTCTGACAAAATGATATTTTATTGCGATGTGCTTGATTTTAGAATGCATCACTGGATTCTTAGATATGTTGATTGCAGTTGTATTATCAAAAAACATAACAATTGGTTCTTTGATTTTCATCTTCATGCCTTCCAACAATTGTTTAAACCAAACAATGTTAGAACAGTTTACTGCTGCAGCAACATACTCTGCCTCTGTTGTCGATTGAGATGTACAATTCTACTTTTTGCTTGTCCAAGAAACCAACCTTTTTCCAAGAAAGAATGCACCTCCACTTGTACTTTTTCTATCATCAAGGGTTCCTGCCCAATCAGCATCAATAAACACTTTCAAATCCAAATTTCCTCCAAATTTATACCATAACCCATACTCTTAAGTTCCTTTCAAATATCTCATTATTCTTTTGATTGCCATCATGTGATTTTCTCTTAGTTTTACTAAAAATCTTGCTACAATACCAACTGCAAGTGCAATATCTGGCCTAGTATGAACTACATACTGCAACTTTCCAATCATTGATCTATACAATGTTTGATCTACTTCTTTTGATTCATCTTCCTTGGTAAGTTTTAATCTGGTACACAAGGAGTCCCAACTGGTTTACAATCTTCCATTCCAAAAAATTTCAATATCTCCTTGATGTACTTTGATTGAGTGATGTAGATACCATTTTTATTCTGTTGAATTTGAAGACCAACAAAGAATTTGATCTCACCAAACATAGACATTTCAAATTCCTTGTTCATTTGTTCTGAGAATTCTTTGCACAAATCATCATTCCCTGTGAAAATAGTATCATCTACAAATATTTATGCCAAGACAATCTTATTATCTGGTCCTCCTTTAATATACAAGCAACTGTTATCATTAGTTCTTTGAAAACCAATCTGAATAAGATAGTTATGCAATCTTTCATACCATGCTCTAGGGGCTTGTTTTAGACCGTACAATGCCTTGTGTAATTTGCAAACCATGTTCTTTTTATCTAGATTAACAAAACCTTCAGGTTGTTCAATGTAAACCTCTTCATCTAGTATACCATTTAGGAATGCTGACTTGACATCCATTTGATAAACTTTGAATCCTTTGTGAGCAGCATATGCTAGTAAGGTTCTGACTCCTTCCAATCTTGCAACAGGAGCAAAAGTTTCTCCATAGTCTATTCCTTCTTCTTGAGCATATCCTTTGCATACTAGTCTAGCTTTTTTTTTTGATACCTTACCATCTTCATCCAACTTATTTCTTAATACCCACTTAGTTCCAATCACATTTTTGTCTTTAGGTCTAGGTATAAGAGTCCATGTCTTGTTTTTCTCTATTTGATCTATTTTTTCATTCATAGCTTCAATCCAACTATCATTTTTCAATGCATCTTTGATATTTCTAGGTTCAAAATTAGCAAGTAAACAAGTACCTTTCAGCTTATTTCTTGTCATGGTTCCTTCAAATTTATCTCCAATGATCTAATCTGCTGAATGATGTCTCTTGACATACTTAGCTAATATAGGTTTCTTGCCTTTTGAATGGATTTCATTATTATCTTCTTGTATTTCAACTTCAAGCTTTGTCTGTTCTAGCTTAGTAGATATTTTCTAGGTAGATGTTTTCTTGGTAGATACTTGCTCGGTAGACGCTTGCTCTGTAGAAACTGAATTTAACTTGGTTTGCTGTGGCTTGGTTTGAACTTCCTGCAACTCGGTTATAGATGACTTAGGAGTAGAAGTTTCTTGATTGTCTGATGTAACTGGTACTGTATTAGGTTCACTGAAGACAAATCTTTTGTAATCTTCTGGTTCCCTTTTTCTTTCTTCTTCAGTCCTTTCTACAAACTCATCAACTTTCACATGTGCACTTTCTATGACTTTGTGAGTAGACAAGTTCAAACATCTATATGCCCTACTTTTGCATGAGTATCCAAAGAATATACCTTCATCACCTTTTACATCAAATTTTCTTTTTCTAGATTCTTTCAAAATGTAACATTTACTTCCAAATACTTTAAGGTAACTTACATTAGGTTTATAGCCATACCATAACTCATAGGGGGTTTTGAATGAGTCTTTCTTCAGCTATACTCGGTTCAAGGTATAGACTACAGTGCTGATAGCTTCCTTCCAGTATTTGATGGTAATATTCTTTTCAATCATTAAAGTTCTTGCACAATCCATGATGGATCTGTTTCTTCTTTCAGCTATTCCATTTTGCTGGGGTGTTCCAGGGGCTGATACTTGTCTTTTGATTCCTCTTTCAATGCAAAAGTTATTGAATTCATGTGAGATGAATTCTCTGCCTCTGTTTGACCTCAAGCATTTTAATCTTTTCCCTGTTTCCTTTTCTACTCTAGCCAAATACCATTTAAACTTTTCAAATGCTTCTAATTTATTTCTTAGATACATGACTATCATAATTCTTGAGTAATCATCAACAAAAAGAATGAAGAACTTTTCTCCAGTACAACTTTCAATTCCAATGGGTCCACATAAATTAGTATGCACAATTTCTAATATATCTTCAGAATGATAGTTTTTACTTTTAAAGCTAGTCTTTCCCATCTTTCCAATTTGACAATTTTTGCATAAACTGACCTCAGGTTTCTTTATGTTGGAAATGCCTCTTACTTTTCTAAATTTTCTTATCTTTACCAAATTATCAAAGTTTACCATGCATGAATTCTATTTTGATCCAATTAGCTTTCCTTTCCCATCCAACAGTCTTGCTTTACCATGCATGAATTCTACTTTGATTCCATTATTGAGTAGTTGTGCCACACTTAACAGATTATGCTTTAGTCCTTCTACCCAATAGGCATTATCACATATAAGTTCCTTGGTTAGAGAGATTCTTCCTCTTCCTTTTATATAGCAAGGTTCATTATTACCAAATCTTACACTACCACCATCATAGTCTTCAAACTATTCAAACTTAGTTTTGTCGCCAGTCATGTGATGAGAACAACCACTATCTATGATCCATGTATCATTTTTGCTCATATGAGAAATGAGTGCCATTTCTTCATCATTATCAGATTCATCTTTCACAGCAATATAGACAATCTCATCTTCTTCTTCATCAATAGAATTATTAGAATCTTTAGCCATAAAACATGTTTTCTTACCTTTATCCTTGAATGATTTGAAATCTTTCTTTCCATTCCATCTGTGATCTTTCTTCTCATCCTTCAACACCTAGCAGCAATATGACCAACTTCTTCACATGAAAAATAGATTAGAGGTACTTTACCTTTGTATTTTCCTCTGCCTCTAGAATACTTCCTTGCTAAAAGGGCTTCAATTACTTCAAGATCACTATTTGAACTTTGGTCTAATTCATCTTCACTTTCTGACTGAGATTTCTATTTGCTTTTCTCCTTGAGTGAAATTTTGGGTTCAAATGCTGATTCAATGTTCTTGGAAGCTAGAACATAGTTATCAAAGTTGTCCAGTTCAAATGCAGTCAATCTTCCAAGTATAGCATCTAGATTTATCTTATGATTTGCTTCACATCTTCTTTCCTAAATTGTAGAAAATCTGATTGCATAAATGGGAAGTAGAGTTCTGAGAACTTTACTTATAACTGTCTCTTCACTGATATCTCCTCTAGAAGCTTTGATTGCACTGACACATGCTTTAACTCTTTCAACATATTTTGCAATGTTTTCATCCTCTCTCATCTTCATTTGATCAAATTGTCCTCTCAGACTTTCTGCTTTGGCTCTTCTAACATTATCATCTCCTCCATAGATCTCTTTTAGCTTTTTCCACATTTCAAAAGCAGATTTGCAATCCTTGATATCATCAAATTCTTCATAACTCAGAGCAGATGCTATATCTATCATCATAATGTTGTGAGTCTTCTTTTCAACAATATCATTGACAAATAGTGTACCAGCTGGTTCTACATATTTTTCATCAAGGTACTTCAATCCTGTATCACCAATGGATGCTAAGTAAAGTCTCATCAGTCCTTGCCATGCTGAAAAGTTATTTCTATTAAGTCTTGGGATTTCCCTTTTGTAAGACATCCTGATCTTTGGCTTAGATCCTTGAAATCTTATCCTGCAAGCACCAAGAGCTCTGATACCAATTGTTGGAAATAGAGATGGAGTAACTGAGAGGGGAGGGGTGAATCAGTTACCACAAAATATTTTCACAGATCCTTAGATGTCTTAAAACAAAATTGCTGCATGCACTCGGTAACCATACAAATAAATGTTGAAACTTGATAGATATTTTGTTAACTTATTAAGCATTTAAGGTGATTAACATGCATGCATAAAGGAATAATCATGAACACAAGAGACACCAAATTTAACGTGGAAACCCAATTTGGGAAAAACCACCAAGTAACTAGTTACCAATTTTCACTCTTCTAAAGTGAGCCCTATTAGGAGCCAACCTTGTTAAAGGTTCCAAAACACACTATTAGAGGATTTAATCACCTTGTTAGAAGTGGCCTTATCAGAGGTCTTTAAAACAATTCAACTGAACTGTCACCTTGTTAGAGGATTTACAAAATGGCTATCAAACCAACTCTATTAAGAGGTTTTGAATCATTGTTACAATGATTATAAAGCAACAATGAAGTGATCTAAAATATATGCAACTTATCTTTGCTGAATACAGATCTCTATTCTGCTTTACTGGATCCTCACTGATCGAATACAACTTTACAGCTTCATAGGGATATCTAATCCTTCCTCAACATTTGCTTATTTATTCATTCACACTCTTATGCACCTATACACTTACACTTTGAATTCACAACTTGAGCTTTCATATATACCTTACAGTTTGTCAAGTTGGGTCAATTAGAAGTTACAACAACTGAAAAACATAAAATCAGTCAGCTGCTTAAAATAGTTAAACTTAGTTCTTTGGAACAATAAAATCCTTTGCTGCCTAACCTAGCTCAGCGACCATTGATCCAGAATGGTTTCCCCAGTGTTAGTCAAGTGAAGCTCAGTAAACACTACAAACTTTGCAATTTCCTTTAGAGATCGAGTTAACTCGGTAAATATTGACATTCCTTTGTTTACCGAGTGATCTCGGTAAAAACTAACTTTCCTTCGCTTATCGAGTGAGCTCGGTAAGAGCTAACTTTCCTTTGCTTATCGAGTGGGCTCGGTAAAAGCTAACTTTTTCTTCGCTTATTGAGTGAACTCGCTAAAAGCTAACTTTTCTTTGCTTATTGAGTGAGCTCGGTAAAAGCTAACTTTTCTTGTAATGTTTAGGAATTCTCGGTAGTCACTATAAAATGCTTTGCTAATCGTCTGAGCTTGGTAGACTCTATCTGATGGCTGATATGACATTTGTGTAACATCAAAGACAATACATAATTAATAATTGTATCCAACAGGGAGTATGTAAGAAGTTCTCTATTAATAGGATGCTAGGGGAACCATGTAGAGATTTGATTCAAGGGCTAGGATCTGAAGTGTGTTGAATAAAAGTAAAGGCTATGTGTGTTGTTGAGCTGATTAAGTTATATTGTGAAGACACTCACTGGTGTAGGAGCACCTCACATAATCAATTTGGAGAAGAAGACTAGGCAGACTTTCAAGACCTTCAAAGAAAATCCAGAGGATGGAATGTACAAACTAGGTCAACAGATCAAATGGAGGATCTTGGCACCTATAATGTTATTAACATAATACATTTCTTCAATTAATTTTTAAGGCCCTCAAAGGACTAAAATTTTATGTTTGTAATGTCCATCAAGTGATTTAGAATTGAATTGTAATGGACTGATGTTGTCCAAGGTTTAATAAAGTTTACAATACTATTTTAGGAGTCTAAGCTAGGCATGAAATGGGTCAAGGTCAAAAAGGAACAATTAGAAAGGAGTTATATATTCGAATAAAGCCTTTTATAGTGTTTTGAAATTCAAAATTTCAAATATAAATGGTTAGGAATGTGTTTGGAGGGAGTTTGTGTTTAGGATTTTGTTAGGCTTAAACTAAGCTCCAACCGATGATAGTTGGTTGCATTTTTTTTTTTTTTTTTTTTTTTGGGAATTTATAAGGAATCTTATATATCTCTGTTATGACAGAGGAGGAGGCAGGTGTATGCAAGCATAAACAGGAAGAAATATAAAACTATCAACTTCTGCAATTCTATTTACCTTGGAAGTCTTAATTGATTGATCTAACATATATATGAGTTAGAAGAGTTTCTTTTATCCATTTTAAAACTATTTTGAGTGAGTTTTAGATTTAATAGGTGTGAAAAACTAGTGTACGGATATGCAAACAACGGGCAATAAGAAATACTCTTAATTCTACATTCTCTTTATTTTGGAAGTTTGTATTGATTGAATTAGAGATCAATATGGGTTGTTAGAGTTCTTCACTCATTTGAGGTGTTACCTAATGCCATCTAGATTGTGTTAAAGATAATTGGTTGTGATAGTTGCTGATTGACCCAGTGTTCTCTATTTATACTTGCGACTGTAGTAGAGTTTTAGGAATGGGGGTCATTCCATGAATAGTTTAAAGGCCTTGTATTCATGGAATGACAACTTCTAATTTGTATTTTTAATTTACTAACCATGCACATATAGACTTATGGGAATAGGAGTGATCACAAGAAAGGTGTAGTTTGAAAGTATAATGAGATTGAAAGCCAGATACTGTAGAGAATGATCTGCCTGAGTTTGGAGTAGATTTTTATGTCTGAAAACATATTAATATATTGAATGGAGTGTGGCTTGATCATCATTTGAGTACAAGGTGGTTTAGAGATCCAAGTTTTGAGAAGGCCCTATGGAATGAGGGTTTGGATCTAAGAAGAACCAAAGTTATCAAGTATGCAACATGATTAATAAGGTAGAGTACTATGTACTTGAGTTTAATTTATAGGAGTATGGTATTGTCTTAAAAGCCTCTATGTCCAAGTTAGTTGGGTGTTTATGAAACCAATTAGTATTTAGGGATATTGTGATAGACCTAAACAAGCAATAAGCTTGAAGGATTTGAAATTTTTTAGACACAAGTGTCTAGAACCTCTCAAATTAGAAACTCTTATTGTTTTGTTGAAAGCCATCAATCTTCCCTCTGCATCACTCAAAAAGTAGAAGAATGATCAATAAAAGATCAAGGATGGATGGTGAGTTATTGATAATATGTCAGGCCTAGTGGAAGGAGAGTATTACTTGAAAATTAAGAGGTCCCAAGGTCTTGAGACTATGGGTATCGATAGGGTTGGTGAGTGCAGGCAGAGTGGGTGAGTAGAGAAAGTGCATTCTCTACTCACCCACTGAACTAGATTACGATGGGATGCTAGTCTCATTAATGCTTATTAAGGTTGAATTCTCCTTATTTCATGGTAACAATGTTTTTTATTTTGTGAGATTATCAACCTTTCAATGATGGGTCACTAGTGTAATTTTTGGATCAGTCTCTTGCATAGTTGACTTGGTGAGCTAATGAAGTGAGCTGGCATGGTGAATGGGCTTAGAGAAGAAGCTTAGTGGGGCAACTTGGCAAGCACACATATCAAGCCAACTTTTTGAGGCAAGGTGCTAAAACCACTGGGTGAGTTGACATGGTGAGCTAACTTAAAGAGTCAACTCGTTGAGGTGACTTGGTGGGATGACCTCGAGAGTTGACATAGGGGGCAAACTTGGTGAGCAAACTTAAAGAGTTGACTTGGTGAGTGAACTTAAAGAGTCAACTTGGTGAGCATACTTGAATTGTTAGCTTGGCAAGCTGACTATGAGAGTCAGCCTAGCCAGCTAATATGACAAGTCAACTTAAAGTGGTGACTTGGTGGTGCAAGTTGGCAAGTTGACTTGTTGAGGCCACTTGGTGAGGCAGCTTTGCGAAGTGACTTGGTGAGCTGACCTGCTGAGTGTACTTAAAGGCTGACCTTGATGAGGCACTTTGGTTGGGTGACTTGATGAGAAAATTTAAAGTGTCAACTTGATGAGCATACTTGAACAGACAACTTGGTCACATGACTTGGTGGGGTGACTTCATTAGCTGACTTGGCAAGCCGACCTAGTGAGCATACTGGAAAAGTCAACTTGGCATGCCAACCAAGTGAGTTTACATGGTGAGCAGGCTTAGAGAAGCAACTCTATGGGGTAACTTTGCAAGCACACTGAGCGAGCCCACTTGCTGGGGCAAGGTGGTAAAACCACTAGGTGAGTCAACTTCGTGAGCTGACTTAATGAGTCAACTCATTGAGGTGACTGGGTGGGGGTGACTTGGTGAGCTGACCTGGATAGTTGGCCTAGGGGGTGGACTTGGTGAGAGAACTTAGAGAGTCGACTTGGTGAGCGTACTTCAATTTTTAGCTTGGCGATCTAACTTGGGGAGCCAGCTTGGTGATCTAACATGGTGAGTGGGCTTAAAGTGACAACTTGGTGGGGCAAGTTGGCGAGCCGACTTAGCAAGGCCACTTAGAGATGCGACATGGCGAGCTAACTTGGTGAGCAAGCTTGATGAGTGGACCTAAAGAATGACCTTGATGAGGCACTTTGGTGGGGTGACTTGATAACCAAACTCAAAGAGTCAACTTGGTAAGCATACTTGCACTAGTACATTTGGGTTCATTTTTTGACCTTTATTGGTTGAATTTTTTACCCAATTTTCAACCAAATTCAACCAACCCATTGGTCAAAATTTTGACCAACTCACTGGTACATGATTTGTCTCAATAATATAACTAATTATATATTCTTCATATTTGTTACTATCAATGTTTTTCAAGCATTCTATAAAATAGTTCACATGCCTTACGTATGATATGACATTTTGCATGCATCCTTCACTCTCTCTCATTTGGCTAATGATGGATTATGCAGAGTGATCTGAAACCATAATGCTAAAACACACACAATCAAATCTAAAATGAACTTGCACTACAAATGGATTGTGGAAATCTGATATTGGTAAAATTGCATGCACGTCTACAAGGACAATCACAACTTAAACACATATTTGTCCTAGTAGACATGCATGCAAAATTAACAATATCAGATTTCCACAATCCATTTGTAGTGCAAGTTCATTTTGGATTTGATTGTGTGTGTTTTTTAGAATCATGGTTTCAGATCACTTTGCATAATCCATCATCAACCGAATGAGAGAGTGTAGGATGCATGTTATAAAATGTCATATCATAGGCAAGACATGTGAATTGTTTTATAGAATGCCTAAAAAAGTTTACACCTAGCTATTGGTGGAAATTTCCACCTTCATTGGTGGAAATTTCCACCAACGCCTAATTTTATTTCTACCTTTGTTGGTCAAAATTTCCACCTCTATTGGTTGAAATTTCCACCAATGCCTAAATTTTTTTCTACCTTTGTTGGTCAAAATTTCCACCTTCATTGGTTGAAATTTCCACCAATGCTTAAATTTTTTTTCTAACTTTTTTGGTTGAAATTTCCATCAATGCACAATTTTTTTCTACCTTTTTTGGTCAAAATTTTGACCAATTCCTACATTTGAACTTACACAATGGGTTTGGTAGGTTTTCAACCAATGCATTGGTCAAAATTTTGACCAACCAATGAGTTGGTTATAATTTTGACTAAAAAAATATTGACCAATGGGCTGGTCGAAGTTGGTTGAAATTTGGGTAAAAAATTCAACCAATAAAGGTCAAAAAATGAACCCAAATGTACTAGTGTAGGCTTCCTATCACTATTTGATAGTTAGGCAAAAATGCAAAACTGAATATTGCTTGAAATGAAGCTTCACAGAATGACTTAGAATGTTAGTTTATAATTCTAAGATGTATTGATATGAAATTTAATGAATTCAGAGTTCAAATTTAAATATTAACAAATTTTTAATGTATATGAGAGTTTTTGGACATTATATGAATGTCTACTAAAATAAATATCAAAAAATGCACTAAGTAACTATTTATTGATTGAAAAAATAATTTCATAAAACAATTTTTTTTTTTTTTAATTCTTATTTTTATGACATAAAAATTATGAAATTTACACATCCATGTCAGATTGTAAAATATTCTCTATAAAGAAAATGAAAATTCAATAATATTCCTCAAAAACCAAATCAAGCACACAAACTAGAGAATGAATTTTATTGCTACTTACAAAATAAGTTTTTAGAACAAGTAGTTATAAATGGCAAGCCTCCAAATTTCCATGCATGAAAGGAGGCATGCGTAAGTATTATCATGTATTATTAATGGCATGGTCAAGGTAGAACTAGGACAAAAATAGTTTGTCATGAAATTCATGCATTGTTCAATGAATTTTAAACTAGAGTCATAAAAAACTAACAAAATAAATGAAAAACTTGCATTTGTTGTATTGATTTTTCATATAGTAGCATTCAAAGTTATAAAAGAGCCAGAGATCAAGGTTAACAACACATTAAAAAAAATCGCCCTCTGGTGTTTCCATTTTCTAAAATCTTCAACTTTCTTCTTTCCTCATAAAATTTGGGGCTTTTCAATGCAACATTCTAGCTTTTGGAAACACCTCTAAGGTTTCTATGTGAGCTTAACTCCACCCTCACCAAACACTTCTACCCAATGTCACAACCCACTCCAACACATACCAAATAACTCGGTATTGGACTGCAACCCAGACTAAACAACTAAATTGTTTTCTTAAATTAGATTCAAGAAAAATTAATAATGTATTCATTACAACCAATGCAATTGATGATAGAAGTACTAAACAAATAGTTACAAATATTGTTTATACTGAGAAAGTTTAAACAACATCCAAAACACCTTGTCTCTTTGAAAAATAGGCAACCCTCAATACTTTTACAAAATTGGGGGGAGGAGTTGCCCAACTAAAATATTTTAAATAGAGTTTCTAACATGAACAACTAAGAATATATATGATATACCACTATTTCTTAGAATACAATACGTGAACAATAGATTTATTCATTCTAAGACACATGCTCTAGTTTATTAGTCTCATAAATATGTGTTGAAGAAGTTCCAACACATGTAATTATCTCCTTATCCCATCCCATGACCCAATCCTTTCATTAACCATCAAATCATTAATAAGAGAGATACCTTTCTCATTCCATTTTTTAGCTAAACAACTCTGAGTAAGAGCAAGAGGCTTATTATTCCAATATAGTCCCCACTAAATTGATCTATCAATAACAATGTAGTTAGGAGGACCCCCAATGGCATTCCTACAAGATATAAACTCCCTCACTTGTGTCCATGTAGACCATAGAGAGGAGAATACTTCAGATCCAAACACTTTCATCTTAAAATCTCCCATAATAATATCCCAAAAAGGAATGTTATCCCACTATTTACCTTTTTTAATAACTGACCTTTCAACATTATTTCTTACTAGAATTTCCCAAGGTTAATTTCCCCAAAATTCTTTGAAGATCCACTTGTTTGCAAGAGAAATACCTTGAGTTTTAATATTCTTAATCCCCAGATCACCCAACTATTTGGGAAGATAGCACTAATTGAACTTAACACAATGTCTCTTTTTGGACCCCAACCCATCCAACCATAAGAAATCTCTAAGGATTTTTTCAAGCATCCCAAACTGAGTCTTAGTAAACAACCAAGCTAAAGCAAAAAAAATATGATGAGAAGATAGGACATTCTAAACCACTTGAACCCTCCCTACCAATGAAAGGGAGTGAGTCTGCCATCTCATATGTTTACAAGTAATCTTATTAAACATCCACTCCCACATGTCTACAAAAGAAGGATCCAGGGAGAAAGGAATACCCAAATACCTAGTAATAGTTTTAGGTCCAATCTAGTTCGACCCTAGCTTAGATAACCAAATAGGAGGATCTTCCTTCCACCCCATAACAAAAAACTTATGGGGGGCCACTTTGGATTTAGAGATAGAGCCTAAAAAGTTGAGTCTATGAATAGTCATAGAAAAATTATCTTTAGAAAGATTAAAAAAAAAGCAGTGTTATCTGCAAATTGAGCATTGATCAATTCATCTTCATTAGGGAGGGTTATGCCCTTAATAGGACACCCTAAAGAAGCATCCCTCAAAATATAAAACAAAACATCAACAAAAATCACAAATAAGGAGGGTGCAATAGGGTGACCTTGCCTAATAGATCTTTGCAGAATAATAGGTTATGAAAATTCTCCATTTATCTCAATAACCATGGAAGCATCTTTAAACAACATTTCAATCCATTTGCAAAAATAGTATGGAAAGAATAAAGCTTTCAACATACAAAGAAAAAAAGGGCACTCCACCTTGTCATAAGCCTTCTCAAAATCAAGGAGTATCATAGCCACATCCTGCCTACTATCCTTAGCCCAATTCATAGATTCCCAACTAGTGATAAGATTCTCCAAAATATATCTACCTTTGATAAAACCTATTTGAGTGACTAAAAAAATGTCCTTAGTGATGTCTACAATCCTTCTAGCCAACAACTTAGCAATAATTTTATATGAAAAATTGAGTAGGGTGATGGGTCTCCAATTCTTGACTAAAGATCTATATCCATTTTTAGGAAGTAGTTTAATGATTCCTCTATTCACATCACTACCCAAAGAACCATTATCAAAACATCATTATATAATAAAAGAAGCTCTTCCCCAATACAATCTAGATTATCCTGATAGAATTCAATAGTAGTCCATCCATACCTAGAGATTTGTCTTTAGCCATAGCCTTGATAGCCTCTTGAATCTCCTCTAGAGAAATTTTTCTGCTCAACTCATCACTTTCACTACCAGAGACCTTCTTAGGGATCATCTTCAGACACTCACTCAACTACTCATGCTTATCATGGTCAAATGAGAACAATTCAGAGTAGAGACCATAAAACACTTCCATAATAGCCTTTGGGTCATTAGTTTTACCACCTTCAATTTGAATATTCTCAATCTTTTTTCCTTGTGTTTAGCCCTAATAATGTTGAAAAAATATTTAGACCCTATATCACCATCTCTAAGCCAATTCATTCTTTCCCTAATCCTTTGCCCTTGGATCCTGTATCCGTGAAGAAATCCAAGTTTATGTTTGATGGAAATCAAATTATTTAACAACACTGGGTCATCTAGACAATTTTGAAGATCAAATTCAGCCTTAGTAAGATTGCATTGAATATCATTCTCTTCTTCATTTTTATTTTTGGCAACTTTTTTTTTCCAATAATCTGATAAATCTTTTTCCAAGATTCTACTAAATGACACCACTGCTTAATAGGTCTAACATACTGGTTACAAAGTTTGGATAAAAAAGTCACCATTCTAATAGCCTCTTTATTATCAAGATCTTTTAGAAAAGGTGTATTTAACTTAAAACTCTTTATTTGTTTGCTATCTTTATTAACATTATCAACCTTGTTAATCAATATCTTTGTAGAAATAGGAGAATGATCTGACATTGTAGCAGGAGACATAGTAATAGGAGAATGACCCTCTTTAGATTGGAATGCAAAAAAAGAAGAATCACAATAAATTATGTCCAATCTACAATAAACTCTATTCTACCTTGATTATTGCACCAAGTGAACTAGATGTCATTAAAGTTTTCCCTATTATTTTCCAATGGATCAAACAGATTAAAACATCTTCTGAGTTTACACCAAAAAAAATGGTCGTTACCTTTCCATTGATGGTTCAATCCTCCTTGTTTATCACAACCAACTTCTATCATGTTAAAATCCCCAACAAAAATCTAGGATGCTTTTGGCAAGTTATAAGAACACCATTCCCATAACACAATTCTATCCTTATAATCATTTGGGGCATAAATATTACATATCCCAATAACGTCCTCCCCAACTTTAAGAGTCACCCAAAGTGCACTTTAACATCTTGAGCATCCATATTGTAATATGGAATAAGCCCATTTGAGTCCAACTAACATTGCCACTCCCCCTTTTCCTTTCTCATGCTCAGAATGAAACCCTAGAGCTTTATCCCATAAAATTTTATTAACATAGGAAGCTTGAAAACCAACAACTTTAATTTCTTGCAAACAAACAATATCTTTATCTTTTCCTAACAATAATTTCCTATCAGCCATTTCTAGACCTCTAATATTCTAGCTATGAATGTTTAACATCATGAAGGGGGTTGCAAACAAGGAGTCTTAGGAACCTTATTGAATCTATTGAAATAGTTTAGGATGACATTCTTGCTAGTAGAACTCCCCGAAATAGACCTCTTCTCATATCTTTTCCTTTTCTTTTTCACAACCTTAGTAAACTACCCCTATGTTCTACATCAAGAGTTTTTTGGACCACAAGTGAGGGAGGACACATCTCTTTAGGAATACCACCCCTGTTATTAATATCCATTGCCTTCTCATTAATGGATCTAAGAGCAAGTTGTTGAGCATTCAATCTAGTGGGGATCTCATCAATCTTAACCTCAGCCACCTCTGCTATTAAAATATTTTGGGCCATGGGATGAGTTTCACTAGGAATTTGTCCAACTTTACCAGCCATAATCACCTCAAACTATTTATCATATAAAGGATTATCTAAAGTGACAAACCCACCACATTCCAAGGAATCATCTTCAGAAGGCCTTTTGGTTGGCATGGATCGATTAGACATACTACCATCTAACTTTCCTTTTGGAGAAGATGGTATACCATCCTTATCTAAACCTTCAACAAAATTAACCTTCTCAAAAAAAAATTCCATGGTATTATCAACTTTCATCTTGCCTTTTTCAAAATGCATATTATAGTTTGACAATTCTTCTTAATATGACCATCAAGCTTACAATGAAAACATGCATGCAAATTACCCAACAAAGAAACTTCCCAAGAAAAAATTTCTCCCTCTAGATTCAAGGAAATAATATCAAGAAAAATCACATCTGGCTCCAGAGCCACAAGAACATGCACATTTAAATGCGAAAGAGTAACTCTAGACTCTTCTATTTGTAAAACCAACTTGAGGGGTTTCAAAATATGAGATATAAAAGGCCAAAATTCAGCATGAAGTTTTTTAATTTCAACTTAATTTGGTGTGGATTTTTTAATAACTTCATCAAAGTTACCATTAGCAGACCAAGGATAAGTTCTGAGTAAAGAATGACCAACATTCCAAAAACCCTTCTTTAAAATTCTTTCCTACATATTATGGGTTTTTTAAAAAAAATGAAAATCCCTTTTTGAATCATTCTGTAGAAATTAACATGTAAACCAAATTTTTTTCCCCAACAAAGCATTAAAATCTAAACAAACAAAGAATATGGCAATGTTCCTTAACCTAGTTTTCTTTGCTCTAATAGCTTTAACAATATCTTCACTGGGGCAAAAGGTTAGGGTTTTCAAACCATCAAAAGGGTTCCTACTATCTGCACATTAATGTTCTTGCATGACTCCACCATCTTTATCTACATCCCATCTATCTCCATGGGTTGCAGTCCTTCCATCTCCTTTTGAGCCCTTAGTAACTGAAATTTTTTCAAACCTACTCTCAAAGAAAATCATTTTAGGGCAAACTGGCACCAAAATCTCCATAAGGACTACCTTATATGAAGGCTTCTCACACTTTTTATCAGAACCACCATTATCCATGATATCAACACAAATACCATCCTTTCCATCATTACCAAATATCTCTAATTTATCGTAATTTGAACTATTATCATCCCTCAATTTCTCATCATCTTCACCCACAAGATCTCCTAACAACCCACTTATCATGGCCTCATCATTTCCATCCATCAGTCCTCATCACATACAAAATCCAATGTTGGGGCCAAATGACCACCTCAAATTGGCATAGAAAAAACCAAGCAAAAACCACACGAAAACTAGGCTAGGGCACACAAGGTAAAAAAATAGGTTAAAGCACACCAAACCATGATAAAACATGAAAAACCACAAAATAAAGAAAAATAAAATGGACAAGATAGAAAACCCATAACAAGGTGGGCTAGCAATGTCACATGAGCCAAAAGTATAGAGTTTCAGATTACCCACCCTAAGTCGATTCCTCTTGTTTGGAAAATTTATATCATAATTACAAATATTGTTAAAAAACCTAAGTGAAAATATCTCTTAGACTATAATAATTGGAGATATTCACATTTAATAGGGGATATACACTATTTATCTATTGGAGGGAGGGGGAAGGAGGCGCAACTTTGAGAGCTTTCCAAAAATTATCATCCTCAAAGATGAAAATTTATTGTAGACCATTTATAAGAAAGATCTATGGTTATGTAAAACTATCATGGGAAATAGATAGTTGGGAGCTAGAGAGTTGGATAAGAAGGGAAAATGAACTTGAGCTATTGTTACCATGTTAGCATGAATGTTGATGCTATGGGGCATTGTTATGATGTATTTATAACTATGTTTCTCATTGATGACAATATTGTAATGAGTTTGTAAAAGATTGACATAGCAACATACTATGATTTGTATTAAGGACAATATATTACTTATTTGCTTATGCATAGTTACTAGCACATACTATAGTGTGTATTTGTTACATGGGCAAGTGCACAAAACTTGAATTGGTAGTGTATGGATGATATAATTAATCTATAGAGAACTATATGAAAATAGAGTATTAGGAAAGTAGTTCCTATTGTGTGATTGTTACAACTCATTAAATTTGTAATGAAGGGTTGCATAGTTAGCTAGAGATAGTATACTAACTACTAATGACATTAGAAAATGCACATGTATGGAAGTTGCACATGTGAAAGTTTGTGTATAACTATGATTTGACAACATTAATTAAATGTATATTTCATTTAATTAACATATGATAATCAAGTGTGAAGCCAACTCAAGGATTTGGTATAAAGGAAATATGTTTTTCGTGTTTTATAAGTGTGAGAGAAAGAGAAGACTTGTAAATTACTAAACACTACAGTAGAGTGACTTAAGGGTTATTGTTATTGATCACAAAGTTCTAGATCTAATTGCATGATCTAAAGGTGAAGGAGTCTAACATACTAGGCAAAGGAAGAAATAAAAGTTTGTTACACATCTATTATTTTGAAAGGAATTGTATAAAGGTCAATTGGATAGTGGGTTCATTGATCTGATCCTAAAGCTCTTTGGATAGTGGGTTCAGCTACCTTCAATGACTCCTAATAGGTTTGGCACAAATCCTAATAGGGTCAGAATCTACTAATAGGGATTCAAAGCCTCCTAACAGGGACTCTTTGTACTAAATGTTGTAATAGACTCCTAACAAGGTCCATTCTGTAATAAAGAATATTCATATTAGTACATCATTTTGTGGGCATCATTCCCACTAGAGTTTTCCCTATGATCAAGGATTTCCCTAGTCAACATATCTGGTGTAATTATATATGAAAATCTCTTTATTGTTTTTTTTTACATTGGTTGATTGGTCAAGATTGTTTAAGAGGATAAATGTTTTGATTATCATATAACTGATTTACCCCCAATTATATTGGTGACTATTAGTTCTAACAATTGGTATCAGAGGCTTAGGTCTTGATGAGAGCCAATTATAACCTATTTAACACCCTATTTTAATCCATTTTATGCAATTACCTACTCACTTCCTTATTCCATTTCCATTATATTCCATCCAATTTTATTGGTTTATGTTGCATATGGATTAATATTTATAAGTAGTATCTAATATTATTTTGGGATTAAAATTTGGAGAATTCGTTATTGATTTCTTATACTAATCTTTATTATCATAATATGTTAATGTGTGAGTAGATCTTCCTGTCACCTATTTCACAAGTTCTTCCTATCACATTTGATATATTGTCTAGCATCCACAATGGCATAAGAGAAAGAGCTCAAAGATAATACCATCCAATGGACAATGAGTTGTTTGCTGGCCTAAAACATATTCATGTCATAATATATTGTCTAGCATCCACAATGGCATAAGAGAAAGAGCTCAAAGATAATACCATCCAATGGACAATGAGTTGTTTGCTTTGAAAGAAACTGAAAATCTATTTTTACCATAATAAACATGCAAGGAGTGGGCATACCATATTACTAGCCAAGAATATTACATTTATCACTTGTATTATTCAAATTGAGAAAAACCCATACAGAAGGATCACATATGAGTGGACAACAAAGAACCCAATCAAGCATAAGTTGTTATTGCCAATAAGGAGATGGAATATTATTGTTAAGACATAATTTCAAGACTCACCTAGAAATCCCAATAATCAGACTTCTACAAACTCCTACAAAACTATAACTTAGTAAATATGAAGATAATAATATTCTATTGGAACAATAAAATGCCTATTTTCTTCAAATATTAGATTTTTGTTATTATTTGCATGGAGCATATATCAATATTGTTATTGAATTTGTAAAGTTGCATCTATATAAGTAGTAGTAGACATAAGTAAAGGGATATATACATACACATTTCTATAGATTATGACAAGGAAGCTCTCAGAAAGACATTGGATCAACATGTGTTAATTTTAAATAAATTAATATTTTGCATGATTACAACTATGTAGAATTTGATCAATCTCTACTCATCATAAAAAGCTAGGGAGGAAGGGTTTGCTCAACTAGAGAAGCACGATGATGTTTTCATTTGGTATGCTATCTAATATATTATTGAGGAGTTTAATTTTATACTTAGTCTATTTATTAAAATTATATATTTCCATTTTAATCTATTTTAATTAATTTAGAGCTAGATGAAACATTTCTAAAGTCATCAATATAATTAATGTAATCAGATTTCCACAATCCATGATTTATAATGCTAAGTTTCTAGAATAGATTGTGTAGAGATTTTTCATCAATATAAAAAAAATTTAAAATATTTTATAGATTATGGTTTATTTCTATTTCTAATTTTCCTATCACTAGGAAGTGACAGTTCTTGTCGCTAGAATTTATTTAGTCTTTTAGATATTTTCTTTGTGTGTTGTAGCTACATTCATAATCCCTCATCTCACAACTATCACCCCTTGATGGCATACTACTCAGACACCTTTCACAAGCTTACACTCTCAAATTGACATGTATAGACAAGCCAAACTTCATCATAAAATTGTTAATTATTTTGTTATTATTTTCCCTAGCATTGGCCTATTAGGTCCTTGAAGAAAAAGTTCAACAACTTTGGGAGATCCATGGAAATTTTTTTTAGAAAGGAAAGTACAAAATTTGATGGCACAAACTATGATAACTAGAAGGATAAAATGAATACTCATCTCTTGTGCATGGGTCCAAGATATTGGCTTGTAACCAAGACATCTAAAAACATTGCGAAAAAAGACGATCTTGAAAGTTGTACTAAGGAGAAAAGAGAAGTACTTATGTTCAACATAAGGGCAAGAGAAGCAATATTGTTAGCTCTACCTGAAAGTGAGTATAGCCAGGTAAAACAACTCAAAACATCTCATGAAATTTGGAAAACTTTAGAAGCTAATTATGAGGACAATACACATGCAAGACGAGTGTTGGTACACATATGGACCCAAATTTTAAATTTTTAGTTTTAGGTCTTGAACCTCTTTGAACTACTTCCAACTTGGTTCAAAGTCATTCAATGTAGTTCAAAATGTAGGCTCAAATGCATTTGACAGTTCAAAGAACTTTGAAGCAGTTTGAAGTGATTTAGTTTGCATGAAATGGTTCAAGTCAAAAGTTCAAGTTTGGAAGTTCCAACTTGTTAGGTTTTGAAATGCAGATTTAGAAGATCAACAGCTCAAAGTTCAGAACTGAGTTTAGATTTAGTTTCAAAATACTATTTTTTGATCTCAGACTCATGGTCAAAATTAAGACTTTCAAGGGTGGAAAGCTAAAGTTGAGTAAGATAGAATTTTAAAGTAATAGGCTGTAACATGGGCTTGATATAGAGGAGTAGATAGAATGGATTGCAAATCTATGACAAGGTCAATAAACATTGAAAATCAAATCCATCCAAAATAAGTGTGCTCAGAGCTTGGATGCATGGGATATGCTATAGATCTTCTCGAATCTATGAGCTTGAGATCAAAGTTTAAGTTTACAATCAATTCAACATTCGTTTTTTTAGAAGTGCAGGTCTTGACTATGCCATACAAAATAATGATGAAGAGACTAGTGATTTGAAGATGGTTGGAATGCATTATAAATCCACAAAATTGATACAAGAAAACACAAAAAAAATATAAAGCTCTTGCTAGAAACTTTATAATTCTAATTTTATGACAGCTGTATATACCTCCACTCAATCCTCAATAACTTTTGACACGAACATAATTTTCTCGATTGCTCTAGTCAAGTTGTGTGAAACTAGCATCTCTCCAACATATCCAAAAATGAAGGAAATTAAACTATACAATAATTAGTTATGCCCCCCACAATCAGACCTATTTTTATTGTCAAAATTATTTCTAATCCACTCAGCATCTTGAATATTTTGTTTAAAACTAGATCATTCAAACGATAGGTGGCATATGCAAACCCTCTCACATAATGTAGATATAGGACATGTGTTATGATCTAAAGATTTAGATTCTATAAGTATCCCCAACATTAACTTTATAAAGATAATTTTAAACAAACATCGAGCCTTATGAAGTGTTAATAAAGAAAAACTAATGTAATGAAGAAACAGTTATTATAACTAAAAACTATGAGAAAAGAGAAGAGATAAATAAACTAGCAAAGGAAAGTAGAGGGTTCTACTTTTTCCTTTCCTAATTATAGACTTTGTACTACATTAGGAAGATAGAGATTTTCCAAATTCTTCAGTTCTTCTAAGGAAGAAAGAGAAAGGCTTTTGTTTATTTTTCTGAATTATGTATTGAAAAAGAGGGGATATTTTCATTTTGAATGTAATGTAGGGGAGGAAATTTATGTTTCCATTTAGATAGTGATTTTTATGCAACATATAATGAGATTTTTTTTGTCTTTTGCATTTTTAGAGAAGGGAGACTCGGGAGACCATTACATATCAAAACTTTGAGTTTGGAAAGTTTTTTTTTCCACTGATTGTTATCTTTATGTAACCTTCAGTTTTCTCTAAATGCATTTGATGTCATGGTTTTTTTAATATATTTTATTTCAAGATGTCTTTAAAGTTCTAATTCTTTCCTTTCTCAAGTTTTCATTCTGTAATACAACATGCAAATAAACTTTGTGTTATTTGCTGTTCTTTTCTTTTTAGTTACTTAATTTTTGCATCTATTCCATGTTTATGGTATATGCTTCTAAAACTTTTGTGCTTTCCAGTTAAAAGCATCCATATTTAAATTCATTGAAAATCATGTGCGAGGAGCTACACTTGATTAAATTTAGAGGAAGGTTATCAATCCAATGATAATATATCCAACTATTAGTGCTGATTCAATCTTCCTATTTGGGAATTTAGAGTGACTTTGTATGTATTTCTTTAGAAGACAATCTGTTCACTAACAAATTTTTGGTGACTCTACTGGGGAACCTTGAAAATGAAGATCAATGTTAATAAATTTTTCCTCAATATTATGATTATCTCCATGTGTAGGAGATTGGGAACTCTATGTTACAAACTTGTTGAATATTTGATTTTGGAGTGCCAGTGTGTTTTATGGCTATGCTTGCCACTCAGCCATGGGGGGCTTAGATCAGACCATTTTCCTTGGCCTAGTATTCAGCCTTACCTAAAAGATCATGAGAATACCTTCACAAGTTTCTTGTGGATAAAACACAAGATCTAGATGACCAAATCAAAGCAGTTACAGTCACCTATGGGATTATTGGTGTGCAAGAAGAGGATATCTTTGTCAGATTGTTCGCTAGGAGCCTCATTGAAAATGATACTATTTGATTTCAAAACTTGTAGGACGATTATATCACTTGTTGGGATTACTTGAAGGTGAAGTTTATTGAAAGATTCAAACTTGCAATTGATGTTGGTATGATGTTATCAAATTTCTTGCAAATCTAAAAAGGAAGATGAATCTATAAGAGATTTTATTGATAGATTTAATAGATGTGTTTTAAAGATCCCTTTAGCATGCCAACCAACTAAAAATAATAAGTTATACATTTTGGTTGCTGTAATGGAAACTGAAATTAAATTCTAGTTAAAGTATCAAAATGTACAACATCTAAGAGATGCTAAAAAAGAAGCAATTAAAATAGATGATGCTATGCTATATGTGGAATGAAATGTAATAGTAGGATCCATCCCCCCACTGAAAAAGATCTTGGTGATGATAAGATTAATAAAAATCTAGCTTCTTCATTTCAAGTATTTGATTCCTTTGCATTTGGAGTTTTTCCATCCATTGATGTTGCTTCAATGAACTTGATAGATCAACAAACATCAAGAAATAATTCATGGTGAAGAAATAAAAGGCATCCCTCATCTTGATGAACAAATCAATTTGAGAATTGTTCATTTGATTGTATATCATATCAACAAGAAAAGTTGTAGCCTCTCAAAGACATAGAAATGGTAAGAAATATTGATGAAAAGACCATTGAAAAGCTTTTGATACCTACTAGGAAAGATCCAAGAGGGAAAGATCCATGTATTACTTTTTCTAATGCATTGATCTTAGACAAAGACTTTCTAGATTTAATTGCAACAAAATATGGAGAAATTGTCTCAATTGATATTGACCCAATGCAAAGTGAGGATTATTTTAATGATAATCTAAGTTCTACAAATTCTTTGATAGATAATGGAATAACAAAAAATGACATCAATAATGTGATGTGTACTTTGGAAACATTTGGGCACTCTTTTTTTCAATAAACAATTTATAATGAATTGAAAAGTTTCATGCCAAAAGCTCATAAAGAACATGAAGTCTACAATGAATCTTGGCTATTTGGGGATGATACTTGGCTTATGAGGTCTTTGAAAAACATTGGTTTGATATGCAACAGTCGAGAATTCATCATGCAGGGGTTGTATTAGTTTCATTCATGCATGCACAATCCATTTTTCAAGGATGGCTCATACTTCTCTTTACCTGTTAATGGTCATGTGTGAGTTTTTATTCCATTTTCCTACCTATTCTATATATCATAAATATTCTTTATTGTTAATTTGAATAATGTGCAAGCTTCGTGCTTCCTGGTAGTTTAGGTGTTTTGGTTAGTTGGCTTTGCCCTATTCCCCTTCACCCTCTTTGCAAGGAGCTCCTAGTTTTCTCTTCTTGGTGACTCTATTCGCCCAATGGATAAGGCACTTGTCTTTTGCCAGAGATTTCTGGAGTTCTCTATTTTTGCATCAAAAATAGCCTCACAGTTAGAGCCCCTATTGGTACACATGTGGAACCAAATTTTAAATTTTTAGTTTCAGGTCTTGAAACTCTTTGAACTACTTCAAACATGGTTTAAAATGGTTCAAAGTAGTTCAAAATATAGGCTCAAATGCATTTGATAGTTCAAAGCACTTCAAATTGTTTGAAGTGATTCAGTTTGTATGAAATGGTTCAAGTCCAAAGTTCAAGTTTGAAAGTTCTAGCTTGTTAGGTTTTGAAATGTAGATTAAGAAGATCAACAACTCAAAGTTCAGAGCTGAGTTTAGATTTAGTTTCAAAATACAATTTTATGATCTCAAACTCATGGTCAAAATGAAGACTTTGAAGGGTAACTCCACCTATGCAAAGTTCAAAGTTGTAATTCAAGTGCATAATGGTTTGGAAAGATAAAGTTGAGTAAGATAGAATGCTCAAGTAATAGGCTATAACGTGGGCCTAATTAAGAGGAATAGATAGAATGGATTGAAAATCTATGAGAAGGTCAATAACCATTGAAAATCAAATTCATTCAAAATAAGTGTGCTCAGAGACTAGATGCATGGATATGCTAGAGATCTTCTCAAAACTGTGAGCTTGAGATCAAAGTTTAAGTTTGGACTCAAAGTGATATTCATTGTTTCAGAAGTGCAAGTCTTGACTATGTCATACAAAATAATGATTAAGAGACTAGTAATTTGAAGATGGTTGGAATGCATTATAAATCTATCAAATTGATACAAGAATATACAAAAAAATATAAAGCTCTTGCTAGAAACTTTATAATTCTAATTTTAAGATAGTTGTATATACCTCCAGTTAATCCTCAATAACTTTTGACTCAGACATAATTTTCTTGATCGCTCTAGTCAAGTTGTGTAAAACTAGGCTCTCTCCAACATATCCAAAAATGAAGGAAATCCAATGGCACAATAATTAGCTATGCCCCCCACAATCAAACCTATTTTTACAGTCAAAATTATTTCTAATTTTTCCAACATCTTGAATATTTTGTTTAAAAGTATATAATTCAAATGATAGGTGGCATGTGAAAACCCTCTCACATAATGTCGATATAGGACATGTGTCATTATCTAAATATTTTGATTCTATAAGTATCCCCAATATTATCTTTATAAAGATAATTTTAAACAAATATCAGGCCTTGTGAAGTGTTAACAAAGAACAACTTCCAAATATAATGAAGAATCAGTTATTATAATTGAAAAACTATGGAAAAAGAGAAGAGATAAATAAAATAGCAAAGGTGAATAAAGGGTTCCACTTTTTCCTTTCCTAATTATAGACTTTGTGCTATAGCAGGAAGGAAGAGATTTTCTAGATTCTTCAATTCTTCCAAGGGAGAAAGAGCAGAGCTTTTGTTTATTTTTCTAAATTGTGTATTGAAAAAGTGGGGATATTTTGATTTTGAATGTAATTTAGGGGAGGGTTTCCTTTTAGATAGTGATTTTGATGCAACATGTAATGAGATCTTTATTTTCTTTTGCATTTTTAGAGAGGGGAGACTCAGGAGACAATTGCATATCAAAACTTCAAGTCTGGGTAGTTTTCTTTCCACTAATAGTTATCTTTTTGTATCTTTCAGTTTTCTCTAAACACATTCAATGTCATAGTTTTTTGAATATATTTCATTTTGAGATGTCTTTAAAGCTTTGATTCATTGCTTTCTCAAGTTTTCATTTTCTTTGTGATGCAACATGCAAATAAACTTTGTGTTATTTGTTGTTCTTTTCTTTTCAGTTACCTAATTTTTGTATCTATTGTGTTTACAGGTATATGCTTGTAAACCTTTTGTGTTTTCTGGTTAAAAGAATCCATATTTAAATTCATTGCAAATCATGCATGGGGAGCTATACACAATTAAATTTAGAGGAAGGTTATCAATCTAATGATAATCTATCCAATTGTTAGTGCTTATTCAATCTTCCTATCTGGGCATTTAGAGTGATTTTGTATGTATTTCTTCAGAAGACAATTTTTTCACTAACAAAGAGTTAGATTACAAAATCTGTATTCTGCATTCCAAGATGGTAGAATAATGGAAGATGAATCTATAAGAAGCTATATTGGTAGAATATCTAAGTTTGTTACAGGAATCACATCTCTTGGTGGAAATAAATATGATGCTGAAGTAATATATGGAAGATTTTGAAAAGTCTGACACCACCTTTCAAGACAATAACATAGATGATTTGAGTGATGATACCTTGGGCTACTAATTTCACCAAAGAAACATTTCTTGTTAGATTTGAAGTTGAAGAATTCAGTATGAAAAAATTTGGAGAATTAGCAAACTTTGAGACAACATTTAGTGCATTAAATATTAAACTTGGTAAAGCAAGGAACATAAAAATGCAAGGATACATTGCTTGCTATAGTCAGTCTATTCAAGAAATGATCTAGGAAGGAGTGGCTTTTCTTGTGAAAAGAGAAAAAGATGGTAAGAATATCTTTAAATGTTGGACATGTAATGAATATGGTCATTATGCATCTAAGTTTTCTAAAAGAGAAAGAAAGTATAAGGGAAGATTCAAATCTAGAAGACCTAGAAATTGTTTATATGCTAATGAAGAAGAAGAGGAAGAAGAATCTGATAAAAAAGAAGTAAAGATTAATTATGATTTGTAGATATAAAGGAGGATGATCTTTATAGAGAAATCAAAGAAGAAAGTACACTGATCTCACAAGTTGAAATGAAATATTAGATCATTGATAGTGGTTGTTCACATCACATGACTAGTGATATGAGAAAATTTGTCAAATTCAAAAGCCATAATGGAGGAATCATTAGAGTAGGGATTAGTGCAGCTTGTCACATTACATGAATTGGATCTATCACACTAGATGGTAAAACAAATATTTATGAAGTTTATTTTGTTGATGCACTGAAACATAACTTGTTAAGTGTTGGATAGCTTATGAAAAAATGTTACCAATTACAATTTGGTAATAACACATGCATCATCAAGAACAAGGAAAGAAACCTACTTGGTACTAGCACAAGAACTAGAGGTAATGTATTTTAGTTAAACTCCACTAAAATAACATGTTTAGTAGCTAGAGTTGACAACATTTAGTTATGGCACAAAATATTTTGTCACATCAACTTTGATAACATTGTGAAAGCTAGTAATACACTTGTGAGAGATTTACTCAAGATCATTAAGCCTGCTGACATTATTTGTAGTAACATATCCTAGATAAGTAGAAGAAAGTCTCATTTCCTACAAGCAGTTTGGTACTATAAAAAAGTTGGAATTGGTTCATAAAGATTCGAGTGGTCCTACAAGAACAAGAGAATTCTATGGAGAAAGTTGTTTTATGATTTTTGTTGATTATTTTAGTAGAATGATGTGGGTAGCTTTCTTAGGGAAAAATTAGTGTCATTTGAGAAATTTAGGATATTCAAGAACAAAGTAGAGAATGAATCTAGAGTTAAAATAAAGAGCTTAAGAGCTGATAGAGGGGGAGAATTCACTTCTAAAGAATTCAATATCTACTACGAAGAACATGGAATCAAGAGACAACTATCTTCACCTCATTCACTTGAGTAGAATAAGATTGCTGAAAGAAGAAAAAGATCAATTGCTAAAGCCACAAGAGCTATGTTATTCAAGAATGATGTACCAAAGACTTTTTGGAGAGAAGTAGACAATACAACAATATACATACTAAAAAAAACATAGATTAGGAAAAGCATGGACAAAACACCCTATGATTTATGGTTTGGTTACTCACCATGAGTCAAATATTTTAGAATATTTGGTAGCAAATGCTACATCAAAGAGATGATGATATTGGTAAGTTTGATCCAAGGAGTGATGAAGGTATGTTTCTCTATAATTCCTTAAAAAGAAAAACTTATAGATGTTTCAACTATAGAACAAAAACTGTAGTAGAGTGCGCAAATGTGAGAATAGACAAAAGGTTTGGTACTAAAGAGAAGTTGATGGATTACAACTCTGACAAGAATAATTTTTCTAGGATGACCAACATATGCAATGAATTATTTCTCAAGACTAACAATGGCTTGTATAATAATGTGCAAACTAAAGAAATAAGAGACAGATAGAAAATAGTACCTGAAATAAGAGTTGAAGTAGCTACCACTAGCCCAAATAAGATTATGATTATAAATCATCAAGTTGATTAGATAATAGAAAGTAAAGAAAAAGGAATAATGACAAGAAGTAGAATCAATGAAGAACTATGTTTAATATCTCAAGTAGAACCAAAAAGCATAGATGAACTATTCAAGGATGATCACTGGATGAAAGAAATGGAAAAATAAATTTAATAGATAATCAAGAATGACACATGGTAACTATTCCCTATACCTAAGGACAAAAATTTGATTGGCACAAAATGGGTATTCAAAAACAAAATGAATGAACAAGGATAAATAATAAGAAATAAAGCAAGACTCGTATGCAAAGGCTATTCTCAACAAGAAGGAATTGACTATGAGGAAACATTTGCACTTGTAGCAAGAATGGAAGAAGTCAAAATGTTCTTAACATATGTAGAAAATAAAAAATTCAAGTTATATTAGATGGATGTTAAGTCAACATTCTTAAATGGAGAACTTGAAGAAGAAGTTTATATTGAGTAGCCAAAAGGTTTTCCTTTGACAAAAGAGAAGGATATGATATATAGATTAAAGAAAGCCTTGTATGGATTAAAGCAAGCACCTTCAACTTGGTATACAAGGTTAGATAAATACCTAGCAAATCTTGGATTTTCTAAAGGAACAATAGATAGCAACTTGTACTTGAAAGAGATAGAAAATGGCTTGTTGATAATCATTGTATTTGTTGATGATATCATTTTTGGAGGAAATGATGAAGCCAGTAATAGATTCTTAGAAGATATGAAGAATGAATTTGAGATGAGCATGATAGGAGAAATGAATTTTTCTTAGGATTACAAATTTTTCAAAACAAAGAACGAATCTTTATTTCTTGGCTAAGCAAGAAACAAGATTGCACTTCACAAAGTACTATAGAGGTAGGATATGTTGCAATAGTAAACAACTATAATCAAGTTCTATGAATGAAGCAAATGATGAAGGATATTGGAATTAAATTCAAAGAACTTGTTAACATTTACTGTGATAACACATTTACTATGATAAGACAAGTATGGTTTGTAGATACCTAAAAACCTTTAGAAAATAAAGTATTTTTATTTTCTGAAAAAGTCCTGATGACATCATCATTTATTAATTAATTATTTATTTAATTAATTTATTTATTTTTATGCCATTAAATCCCTTTATCTTAATTAAAAATATTTAATTAAGGAATCCCTCCCAAAAATGTTTAAATCTTATTTAAACATTATTTCCTTATTTATTAATTATTTAATTAATAAATTGACCAAAAAACCCAAAATAAATAAAAAATTTATTTTTTGCCCAAAACTTAGCCAATTTCCTTAAGACCACTAACCTCTTCCAAAATCTTCTAATCCTTCTTTAATTCTAATTAAAGGCTAATCCCATCATTTCCTACCCCAAATCCCAACTCAAAATATTTAATTAAGATTAAATATTAATCCTCATGTTTATTAAAAAAGTTTTAATAAATATCTCCTCAACCCAAACCCTTGAAATAAATAAAACTTTATTTATTTCCTAAAAATCTAATTTATCCTCATCCTAAGAAGTTCTAGACTCTTCTAGAAAGTCTTCATCCTCATCCTAGGAAATTCTAGACTATTCTAGAAAGTCTTTATCCTCATCCAAAGTCTAGACTCTTCTAGAAGATGTCTTTAAACCTAATCCTAATCCCCTCCTAACCTTGTCACATTCTCTAAACATGGGTTAAAACTTACTAACCCAAGCCAAAGTTAACAAATATCTCCTCCTTCACCCACCCTCATTAAATGCCATCCACTTGCCTATCCCTAAGCTAATCCTAAACCATCCTAATCCATCCTCTAATCATTTGCACAAGCCTAAACAAGCTTAAAACCTTCCTAATCAAGTCCAAGTTGAAATTTCTCTCATCACCCTCAAAATATCTCAACCATAAAACTTTATGAAGTCCACTAGGCCATAAATGACTCTTCCAAGCCCTTTTATTGCTCTTACAAGCCATTATGAGGGTCTTTATGAAGATTTTATCCCTTGAACCTCCTTTGTTGACTCATCCTTCCCCTTTCCTCCATCCTCTTACCATGTGACATGTGTCACTCCTTGATTGGTTGTAAGGAAGCACAATCCATGTGCTCTCCTCTCATGCAATCTAAGCCCTCCATGAGCTTTTTCCCATCCTTGCATCTTACCCTTCAATCCCTCAAGCCTCTTGCCTATAAATTAGATCCTTCCCCTTTGCAAAATAACACAATCCATGAAGTAAAGTCATAATGCCATTTTGAGAAGCCATTTTACATCAAAATCATACACTCACACCCAAATTCCAACTCCATTTGAAGCCCTTTTTGAAGCATAAAGCTTGAGCATACATCCTATCTATTTAGACAAAGCTACTCAACAAGAGAGCTTCTCATTGAGAGAGCCCATTAATGGCTCATATTCTCAATTGAGAGCTCATCTTAGTCTATCTTGAAGTTTATGAATTTTGTTTAGTTTTTAGAAGCTTTATTTAAATTTGGTTTCTATTAGCATACTAACATTGCTCATATACATGGTTAACATGTCTAAGAATCCTATTTTTGATTCTAAGACTAAGCACATTGCTATAAATTATCATGTGTTGAGAGAGAAAGTTTTAGAGAAAGAAATTAGATTGGAATGTATTAACACTAAGGAACAAATTGTAGACATTTTCATGAAGGTCTTACCAAAGGAAACATTTGAGTACCTAAGAGGTATGCTTGGGGTTATGCCCCTACCTAATTCATAATAGAAGATGCAAAAGTGCATAAGTCCAAGGTACATAGCATCATTTTTAGACTGGACAAAATGTTGATGCTTCCTCAATGGGGGAGTATCTATAGTGAATAGAGTCAGCCAAGGACTCTTGGTAATTGGTAATTGGTATACAATATTGTCTTTAGACACTTGAGTTATTTATGGAGTTATATGTAAAAATTGTAAAGCAATAGATTGGCTTGTGGTCATGCTGATAAATTACTATATGTATAAGCAATTGAACCACTTGTGTATTTTCTTTGATATTTATGTCAATGGGGGAAATCATGACATGAAAAATATTCAATTGGGAAGAAAGTAAAACATGATTTCGTATTCTTGGAACTTAGATGTTTTTCAACTATGTTTCCATCAATACCAAAGGGGGATATTGTTAGCATGAATATTGATGCTATAGGAGAGTGATGAGCCTATAAAATGTCATATCTATATCCATTTGTTATAAAAATTTAATCCATGGTTTTAATAAATTCCCAAGCCATTTCCATACATTAACTTGGTTTATGAAGCATTAACTATGATAAACGATTTATTGATTAACAATTGCATGTGTAGCTAGTTGATGCTAGATTATGATGATTTATTGTGATAAATGGTTAACATTAAATAATAATAATAATATGGTGATTAACATGTTTTTTGTGAGTTATTTGAGTTGTTCATGCTATTGGAAATGAGGAGAAGCAAGTTGACACTTGTCAATATTCAACAAGTGTAGGAGTTTCAGAAAAATAAGCATATCTTGTTCAATTCTTAATGACATTAAGAATTGCTTATGGGAAAGCTGAAAACAAGGAGCATAAAACCTTTTGAGCATTTGAGTTGGTTCAAAATAGTTAATGAGCACCATGGATCAAAAGTTGGCTGAGGAAAAAGTGGCGCATTTTCAGGCAACATAAAACCACTTTCAGCAAAATGGCCATAAAATTTCACATTTCTTAATGAAATTCATATTTTCAAAATGATCTAGAAAGGTTAAATGGAGAACAACAACATGGTAAATTGGTTTGATCTAATTCATAATAATGAAGGAGAACCATGCGTTTGAGTGGACTGCTGAAAATGTGGAACTAAAAATCAAAACACTTAGTCATTAATTTTGTAATAAGTCTCTTCCTTGTTTAAAAGAATAAGGAGACACTTGTTAGATAGTTGGCAGAGAGTCAATATCTTATATATTCAAAATTTTAATCAAGCGTTTGGTAGAGATGTAGACATACATAGAGATATAGATGGATTAAATAATATACAGTTCCCGCAGCAACTACTATATAGTTTTTTGTAGCCATTACTGTGTATTTAGATTTATTTCCAGCATTTTTATAGTTTATATTTTTCAGTGATAGAATATCTTAGATATTTTCATGGTGCATATACTTTGCAAACTTGTTTCAAGTATATGTCCCTAGGTTGATAAGATTAAATGCACCTCATAGTGGGAGAAATAGTCCTTAGTTTGAATATATTATTCCTAAGCAAGGCCTAGAGCATGACTATGATACACCTATTGTGAGGCAGTTAGGGAGCATTACATAACATTGTTATGATGTATTTATAACTATTTTTCCCATTGATGACAACATAGTAATGAGTTTGTAAAAGACTGATAGAGCAATAGACTGTGATTTGTATTAAGGACAATATATCACTTATTTGCTTATGTGCAGATATAGGCACATATTATAGTGTGTATTTGTTACATGGGAAAGTGCATAGAAATTGAATTGATAGTGTACAAAAGATATAATTGATGTATAGAGAACTGTATGAAAACACAATATTAGGGAAGAAGTTCCTATTGTGTATTTTTATAGCTCATTACATTTGTAATGAAGGGTTGCATAGGTAGCTGGAGATAGTCTACTAACTACTGATGACATCAGAGAGTGTGCATGTACGAAAGTCACACATCTAAAAGTTTGTGTATATATGTGAGTTGACAACATTAACTAAATGTGTATTTCATTTAATTAACATATGAGAATGAAGTGTGAAACTGACTCAAGGGTTTATTATTGAGTGTGGTATAAAGGAAATATGTTTTCCATGTGTTATAAGTGTGAGAAAAATAAAAGACTTGTGAATTACTAAGTAGTAGAGTAGAATGACTTAATAATGCATATAAGTGACCTTAAGGGTTACTGTTACTAATCACAAAGTTCTAAATCTGATTGCATGATCTAAAAGTGAAGGAGTTTGACATACTAGATAGAGGCAAAGCAAAAGCCTATTACACATCGATTATTTTGAAAGGAATAGTACTAAGTTCAATTAGACATTGGGTTCATTGATCTAATCTTGAATCTATTTGGACAATGGGTTCAACTGCTTTCCATAACTCCTAATAGGGTTGGACAACTCTTAATAGGCTTGGAATCTCCTAATAGGGATTCAAAGTCTCCTAAGAGACTCTTTGTACTAAATGTTGTTATAGACTCCTACTAAGGCCCATCCTCTAACAAGGAATATTCATATTAGTAAATCATTTTGTTGGCATCATTCCCACCAGGGTTCTCCCTCTAATTAAGGGTCTCCCTAGTCAACATATCTGGTGTAATATTGTATAAGCATCTTGTTATGGTTGATGTTTACATTGGTTGATTGGTAAAGATTTTTTAAGAGAATAAATGTTTAAGTTTTTGTATAACTAATTCACCCACCCCTCAATTATATTGGTGACTATTAGTTCTAACATACCATCGGTCATACTAGGTTCCCATCTTTGACATTTTTGCATTTAAATTTTATGCTTATCTTTGAAAATCCAATTGAATGCAAGGACCGGTCTTGATAAACTTGTTGGTTTGAGTGGCATGCATTATAAACTTTCTTCATTTCATTTATTGTATCAACCTATATACAATTTTTCCTATTCCTTGAGGAATTGATTCTAATGGCTGAAAAATCAATGGTCATTTAAACCACACAACTTATAGAACAATGGGGTTTAAATGAACATTGCACCTTGCCTTAGAAAAATTATAGAGAGCTCACTTAATAATAGGTGATGTTGATTGATTCAGTTTACTAGTGTTTGCATGCAATAAAGTCCCATCCATTCCAAACATTTAGGTCCTCATCTAGTGTAAACTTTCAACCATTAATCTATTGCATTAACTAGAGTAGAAGTCTAGTCCTTTGAGTTGTTCTAATTTATTAATTGGTCTTGTGTTGGGTAAGGGTTATGCTAATGATATTTTGCAAACACTTTCATTCAATTGTTGATGAAATACCACTGGATGAATAATGCCTCAATATTGTCTAACTATCTCAAGCTCACTCTTTTGTGCAAAGAAATAGTAAAATTAATGTAATTTTGACCATGACCATTAGCATTGACTATTGTTTGGGGCACTAGTGTTGTGAAGGTGTCACGACAAATACATTTTTAGTGTACAAAATAATTTTCTCAATCTTAGTCTAAAACTTACTTCTAGAAAAGAAAAATGACATTTTTATTGTCTTAAAATAGAAGCACTTCCATCTTGGTAGGTTTATAACCCTCTTTTAGTACATTTATCATGATATATTTGCATTTAGAATGCATTATGTACTTGATTCCTTTATTATAGGTGAAATGAGGGTTAAGATCTCAAAGATTCTCCTTAATTTCCCACCTCTATGGCTCAATTTTTTGGGTAGCACTTATAAATAGGTTATCCAAGCCTTCATCATAATTATCATAGGATTTTGTGCCTAGTCTTGGAATTTAGTCCTATTTTGATATCATTTCTAGGTTTATAGGTATCCTTTGACTTTCATTTTGTACTCTGGTTGGGTTTTGTCCACTAGGTTGACCCTAAGCTAGGGCAAGGTTGACTAGGGTGATCTCAACCTAGGGCACAATTGAGGTTGTCCCTGACCTAGGTCAAGGTTAAGGTCATCCTTGACCTTCTTCAAGATTTGATCCCCCTTTTTCAGATTTTAGTCCTGGATTGTCCCATATCAATGTCAGGCTTTGGAATTTGAATGCAAAAGGGGTTTAATTTGAGATTCATTTAATTATTTTCCCTCCTTGGTTGGTTATTGTGATTGTACCATAATTTGAGGTGAAATTTGAATTATGGGTCCTCACATTACTCTAGGAGCCTCACCTAAAAGCCTTTATATAAAGGCTCTCATTTGCATCTATCTACAACTAGAAGGACATCTAGAATCAAGAGATAACAATAGAACAAGATAACACTATGAAGATGCAAAATTGCAAGAGAATGGTATAGAAGATCAAGCCATTATGGATATCAAGCATTCTTATGACCATGCTATTGTAAACATTTATTTGGAGCAAGAGAAATCCAATCTTCCTTGATTCACCATTATTAATATTTAAGCATTCAAAGATACAATCATGGGGTAGCAATTATAGAGTATCAGTTTGGTAGAAGTACTTTAGCCTTGGGGGCTTGGTATGCTTTCTTATCTTATTCAACTCTATGGATTTATTTCTCATATATATTCAAGCTAGGGTTTCAATCTAGTAGATTAGATGTTGGAATTTCACATTCAACACACACACACACACACACACACACACACACACATTCTACTATATCTAACTATTTGTGGAGGTGGAAGTTATTAAAATAGGCGTTTGAATAAGGAAAACCCCTATATAGCCACCTAAAAACTCTATTTTAAGATATATGCATGTGTTTTTTTGAAGATTGGAGTATAGATTTGGATACCCTTTTTGGCAAACTTCCAAGATCGATGGACATAGTTTTTATCAGAGCACTGCAGGTTAAGGTCAATTTTTTGGGGTACAATTGTGCCCCAGGGTACGATTGTGCCCTACCAACTAGGTCAAAGTCAACCATCCCTCAAAAGGATAAATGTTTTCTAGGTTTTTGCCATCTAAACATTTCCAGTCTGAAATGGATTGCAAATTTTCCATAAATTGTGCATAGGCATCAAAAAATAGGTATTTCCATATTGGTGCTATTTTGAGGTATGTATCTTGTTTAGTTTCAAGAATTTCAATTAATTATTCCATATAAACTTTAGCACAGTATATATGAATAGTGGTGAATGTCTTACACATTATTAGAGATCCATTTTCACCCTATTCATTTTGGTGAACCCACAATAAACAACTCTATCTTTTTGGTGTTAGATTTGCATCTTGTATTAGATCTTGCATGCTAATTAGATTTCCTTTATTTATATGTTTAAAAAATACAAATAAAAAAAAAAATTCCAAAATTTCTTTAAAAATACAAAAAATCTACATTCTCATGATTTTAGAATTTGAATATGTATGATTCTTGTTTGGAATACTTTGATGAGCTTTTTATTGTAAAGGAGGATAGATTCCCTAATGAGGTACATGGAAGTTGGATTGAAAATGGTTCGGATAAGATCTTCATTGATCCTATTCCTATTTCACTCTACTCCACAACCTCTCCAATTGACCTCTAGCATAGGGCGTGTGCATTGCTACCTTCATGTTCCACTATATGCAACATTGATAAACCTAAGATGACATGCCCTACACCTTTTATGATGGTAAAAGGATGTCCCTGACTAAAAATTAAGGGTAAAACTAGAATCCTTTGGATTTCTTTGATAATATTGATTCCATTTTATATACTTATCACACTTGGAATAACCCTTAGCGTACTATTATGGTATCTTTACCACCTTCTCAACCTATTCTTCCTCAAGTTCCTAAGTTTACTTCTACCTTTAAGGATTATAACTTCGTTGATCAATAATATGCTACTCCTACTAAGATATCATTATGGGAGTTACTTCAAACTTCACTAACATATTATGAGGTATTGCAAAAATCCTTATGTGCTCTTCCTTCTTTTCCTCCTAATCAAGACAACATTCATTCTATTTTGGATTGCATGCATGCTATGTCTTCTATACCTCCTATTGTATTTTCTAATAATGATTTACCTCTTCTTGAGGTGTAGAATCAATATGATGCTTTTATGTTTGTTGTTTCTATTAATTAGAGTATCATTCATAGAATATTAATTGATAATGGATCTTGACTTAATGTTTGTAGCATGGAAATTATTAAAGCGATTAAGCCTGATCTTACTACTATTCAACCTAATAATGTTCCTACACATGGATTTTATAATATTGCAAAGAAAACTTTGGGCATTATTACCTTACCTATTAAAATAGGTCTAGTCATCCTGAATATGCCTATTCATGTTATGCTTGGACCTCTCAATTATAATCTTCTGTTAGGAAGACCTTGGTTACATACTATGCATGTAGTTCCTTCTACTCTTCATTGCAAGCTTTAGTTTATTTATAACAACTTAATGTATACATTATGTGCAGATGATGTACAAAATCCTTTCCTAAATGTGGAATATGCTAAAATCTCTAAGCCTCTTCAACCAAGTAAAGAGATTGAAAAATAATTTGAGATAAAACAACCTGAGATTCAATAGCTAGAAGTTTCACCTTCTTCTTTGACTAAAGATAATTAGGGATGTTGTATTTTAATCCTACTTTCACTAGAGAATATAAGGTCTCTAATTTGGAATTCATGAAGCAACAAAGAGAATTTGAGAAAAAAGTTTTTATTCCTTATCCACTTTTTAAGGAACTAAAATGTAATTTTGTTTCTATTATGGTAAATGAAATTATTGAAACAATAATACTTGATTATCCTAATATCGTGATGTATGTCACTCCTTGGACTCTATCTAATATGGTTGATTAGTATGGTTTTGCTTATCTTTTTCTTCAAAAATGAGGATTTAATGGGAAAGGATGCGGTAAATATGAGCAAGCTATACAATTACCTTTGAATAATCAAATTTATGATATTATGTATGGATTAGGGTTTAATCCATATAAACAACCATCATTTTTTCCTCTTAATGTTAATCATATATGTGGTGGACATTTGAAATTAGTTAACCCACTACTTATTGACATGAATCAAGCACCTACTTTGGATATTTTTCCTGAAGATGAAACTTTAATGGATTTTTTTGGGATTTAAGATGAATTACCTAAGTTCCATCACAAACATTGGAAGGCTTATTGTTTAAATATGTATGCTTATTTTGCAGAACATGATAATCATAATATTGTTCCTTAATCGATGGATTCTTTGATATGAAGTGAGTTTTAAATAACTAAGACTATTGATATTCACATGGATGAGAATAATCCTAAGAAGATAATAAAGATTGAGAAATGTTTGAATCAGGATGAATGTGATCAATTAAGTTCCATATTACTTGAATTTAAGGTTTTTTTTCTTGGACATATTCAAATATGCCAGGTATTGATTCTAAGATTCTTACTCATAATATTGTTTTAAAACCAAATATGAAACTTGTGAAGAAGAAAATTTGAAAGATGAATCTATAAATTCCTTTATGAGTCAAAAGTGAAATTGAAAAATTATTGGATTCTAGATTTATTCATTCTATTCAATACTCTGATTGGATTTCAAACATTGTGCCTATTTCAAAAGGAAAAAATAAGATCAAATGTGTATAAATTTTAGAGATTTAAATTTGGCATCTTTAAAGGATGATATCTCATTACCCAATATCAATATGATTATGGATTCAACAATAGGACATGATTTGTTATCTTTTATGGATGGATTTTTTTGGATATAATCAAATCTTTATTCCTCCTAAAGATCAATTCAAAACTTCATTTATAACACCTTGGGGAACATTTTTTGGGTCATGATGCCTTTCAGACAAAAGAATAAAGGATAAACTTATCAATTTGCTATGAATTTGATTTTTCATGATTACATCCATAAGATCCTTGAAGATTATGTGGATGCTATCTAGCAAAGTCTATACAAAGAGAAGATCATGTTAATATTTTACGATAAATATTTGAAAGGATTAGAAGTTACATCATGAGATTGAATCCTAAGAAGTGTATTTTTAATTAGACTCTGGTAAATTATTAGAATTTAATATAATCTCTAAGTGATGCATAGAAGTTGATATTGAAAATATTGATGCTATTGTTAATATGCCTCATCCTAAGAATATTTCTTAGCTGCATAGTTTACAAGGAAAGATACAAGCTATTCCTTGCTTTGTTTCTAAGTTAGGTAATCGAACAATTCCTTTTACTTACTTGCTTTGAAAGGATATTACTTTCTCTTGGAATAAAGAATGTAAGAAAACTTTTGATAAATTTAAGGACTGCATTGCAAATTTTCCTATCTTTCAGCTAGCTAAATTTGCTAAGCCATTTCATTTCTATACTTTAGAGACTTTAAAGGCCATGAGTGCCTTGTTAGCTCAAAATAGTGATGGTGGTAAGGAAAGACCTATTTATTACATTAGTCAGACTTTACTTGATTATAAAACAAGATACACAAATTTGGAAAGACAATGCCTAGTTGTAGCTTATGCATGTCAAAAACTCAGGGATTATCTTATAAATACTAAAGTCAATGTGATTTCCAAGTTTGATCCTTTGAAACACCTTTTATCACAAATTTATTGGTGATGTTACTTAAATTTTTTTATCTTAATTTCATTTCTCAAAAGTCTATTAAGGGACAAGCTTTAACAAATTATTAAGCTGAAGCTCCTTGTCCTCATTCAAAAACATGTTCTACTTCAATGGAATTTACTAATGATACTATTCTAACTATTCAACAAGATGATATTTGGATATTGTATTTTGATGGATCTAAATGTATGATAAGTTCTAGTGTTGGTATTATCTTAATTCCTCCCACAAAAAACCCAATCCCTTTATCGTACAAATTTTCTCTTCCTTGTACTAATAACGTTGCAGAGTATGAAGCTCTTATAACTAGTTTATGAGCAACTTCATCCTTTCACATCAAAAACTTAAAAATATATGGAGATTCACAATTGATTGTTAAACAAATTAAAGGAGGTTATCAAACTAAGAATGATAAAATGACACAATATAGAGATGTGGCTCTTGTTGTGCTTTCAAAATTCTCTTCTTATAGGATTCAAATCTTAGCTAGAAAAGATAATCGACATGTGAATGCCATGGAAAGCGTAGCTTCTTTGGTGTGTCTTGAAAATAATGCTGAAAATTTTCAATTTATACAATGCATTTGGATGAATGCTATTCCCACAATTTTCATTTTTTTGAAAGATGGTACTTTTCCTAAATTAGTAACAAGAAACACATGCAATTGTATTAGGGAGATTGCAACATTTTAAATCATTTTAGGAGATAAACTTTATGAATGCTCTTACAAAGGATTGTTATTAAGATGTCTCAATAGAACTGAAATATTGGTAGCTTTGGGAGAAGCTTATTCTGGTTCTTGTGGAACAAATTTTGGTGGAAAATCTCTAGTTAATAAATTACTTAGAATGGGATATTATTGGCAAATGATAGAGAAGGATTATTTCATATTTGTTAATAAATGTCCTCAATGTCAACAACATAGTAATTTGATTCATGCTTCTACTCATGAGCTTTGTGATCAAGTTTCTACATGGCCTTTTAGTATTTGGGGATTTGATCTTATTGGAAAAATCTCACCACCTTCTTCTCAAGGGCATACTTACATTCTAACTACTACAGATTATTTCACAAAGTGGGTTGAAGTTGTTCCACTTCATTCAAGAACTGCAGATGTTATTTGTGATTTTATCCTTAATAATATAATAACAAGATTTGGTATACCTTCAGTGATAGTTTTGGATAATGGTAATTCTTTAAAAAAGAGAAGTCACAGAATTATTGGAGAAATATCAAACTCAACATAAATTTTCAACTCCTTATTATCCTCAACCTAATGGTCAAGATAAAGCATAAAATAAAATCATTGAGTAGATTCTAAGAAAGATAGTTAAGAAACATGTGAAAGATTGGCATACTTAATTGACATATGCTTTATGGGCTTATAGGATGAGTATTTGTACCAACATAGGTACTTCTCCTTACAATCTTGTTTATGATACTAACACTATTATGCCTTTGGAATTGGAATCACCTTCTTTGTGTATTTAATTTCATGGGATAATTGTCAAAGATATTTTTGAGGAACAAAATTTACAATAGTTAGAAATGTTGGATGAACAATGAATACATGCATTAGAACATATAAAAGCTTATCGTAAATATCTACAAAAGAAATATAATCATAAGGTAATTAAATGAATATTTTTGATTGGTGATTTATTTTTATATGAGAATCAATAAAATGTGAATGCTTTACCTAGTGAAAAAAGAAAGTTTAGCCCTAATTGGCATGGACCCTTTATTGTTATTGAAGACTTTGGTTTAGGTTCTTATAAACTTGCTAATATGGATGGTATTTATTTTAAGGAACCTATTAATATTATGGATCTTAAATGTTATTATCCTTAATTTTATTCTTTCTTTTCTTTCTGCATTTATATATTCCTTATAGACTTTGTTTTTATAGGTTATTTAGTTTTAGCAGAATTACATATTGAATATATTTATGCACCTTATTTCTTTCTATTAAGTTTTATATTAAAAAAACAACTAATTACTAAAGAAAAAATTTCATTCATCTAAAAGTGATTTTAGTTTTGATACATATGTGGCCAATGGCCCTATTAGTCACTATCCCTATCACTACACTTTGATGGATGATGGCTACTAGATCTCTCTAGCCTAGAATAGGAAGAGGTAGATTTGTGTGTCCATGTATGGATCTTGGAGATTCTCATACAATGTGAGCACTTTTGGACACTTTGTAGCTTAGCTATCAGTTTCTCCTCCCTTTCCCTACACATCCTTAATTCTCACTAGACAACTACAAAGATATCAACATGCCTACCAGGATCTTTGTAGCCGAGAGAGGAATCTTTCTCACTCACTGGTATTGAGTAGGATATGCATGTATCCTTTAGAATCTCAGATACAAAACTTCTCCACTCTAGTATGCTAGCTATAGAATACAAGTTATATTTATCAATTTCATACTTTTTAAAATCAAATTACATATTTAACCACATTCTATTATTCAATACCTAGGTCTCCCTTCTTGACATCACTTAAAGGTATAGATGGTGGGGGCATGGTGTGACTATTCTCTCCATGCTCACTATTTTTAGGCCTCACTAGTGGTGTCTCTATGTGGTCGCATGGGGGTCATCATGATCTTAGTGCTGATATGTGATAAATGTGTGCATCTACACCAATATCATTGGTTGGGGGCATCTCCTCTTCTCTCTCCTCCTCTCTCTCCTCCTCCATAGGATTTCCCTCAGAGATGTGCTCCTCCTCATTTTTGATATCCTCATCCTCCTCTACTATACCATCATCTCAGTGTGTCCTATTTCACCTATAGGATAATCCTTAGGGAAGATGGGATGAGACCTCTATAGACTCTAGTACCTGATGTAATCTTGAGTCATGCATGAATAGGTCACATTTGATGGTACCTCTATATCCTTTGCATAATTAGCATCATTGTCCTCTATATCTATTGTTGATGTTGACATATGGAATTAGATCTCTGATAATACCTCATTAGATGCACATAGTGAGGTAGTATTTTAGGGACTCCCTATACTAGCCCAAACTATCTCATCACTTGATCATAGTAGTAAGGCATCACTATATGATTTTGATGACCCTCTAGTAGATTTTTCCATTGTGAGTATCTCATATGGAATCATGTGTCAGGCCATTCTTTCATCTAGTAGTAGGGTTTTCATATCACATCCACACTTAGAATGTGATATAGAGATACTCTCCAATACAAGATAGCTCCAAACTTCTAGGAATTTTTTAATAGATAGGCAGAGACTCTCATTGTGTTTGCATCTACCATCACTAGGATACCCTATGGATGTGTACATATAAAGTGCTCAAATAGAAAAATTTGTAAGAGTGTTAAAATTGATAGACTCTCTCTAATATCTCACCAGCTAAAATAGATCATGGTATAGTTGGGCTAACATGTTGTGGCCCACAAGAATAAAATCTTCTTGCTCTCCATCCTCTATATAACATCAGTAAGAGGTGTAAAAAATATGGCACCCTTCAAGTTGGAAAATACAACCAAGGATAGTATACCAAGCATCACTCTATATACTAGAGGGGTAGGGCCTAATAGTATGGATGATAGAAGCACATGAGTTGATCAGGTTTGCATCTATGGAACATGTCTTAAACAATACTTCTTGTCTGCAAGGATCTCCTCACATACACACTTTTCTCTAGGTCTAATGGTCTTAGATTAGAATAGAAGCTACATGATCCTATATACATCATCTAATGTAATTGTGATCTCTCTTGAGGGAAGATGGAAGCAGCATGTATCCTCATCCCACCTCTTTATAAGCACTGATAACATGACTCTATGTAGTCTGATCTATGGTAGGACTGCTATACATTATATCACTACATCTCTTAGTAGTTTTTTTTCATCCTCATCGAGATCAGATAGTCTCTCTCTGATGGTAACAAGAAACTCTCCAAAGGGATTCTCTTAGAGATGAACCATGTCCTATAAGCATAGATAGACATCATATTATTCTTTTGTATCATCAAATCTATAAACTAAACTTGACTAAGTCAAGATCATCCTCATTTAGGTAAAGGTCAACCTTCTTGGGTCAAGGTCAACCTTGTTATGTCAAAGGAAACCTTATTAGGTCAAGGTCAACCTTTCTAGGTTAGGGTCAACCTTATTGGGTCAAGGATTACCTCATCCCAAAATGAGTGGAAATTAGATAGAATATGTCAACCTTCTTGAGTCAAGGTTTACATTTCCTATAAAAATCATATATTTGGAAAGTATAGAATCAAACAACATCAAACTCACCTCAAGAAGTGGTTGTCCAGTAGCTAGGGACTATCTCAACAACTGTATGCATGTGACTCAAAGTTATTCTCTCCATGACATCTTGCTTCCTCTTTTCAATATATAAAATGTAAAAATGAGTAAGTATGACTTCATTTTCATTATGTATGGGTAAAATTAGGGTTTCTTTTGGGTTTAATCATGGTAAACTTTGATTTCTCTTATCTCATACATTTAGATAGGCATTCACTCTTTCAATCATAACTTGAGCTTGGTAACTTTGTTTTTAGTTTTGTTAATGGAATTTGAAACATGATTTGGATACCTAAATTCTTAAATTAATTTAGGAAGTTTATGACTCCTTATTATTGGTTTAAGGAAGATATTTTCAAAAATTTGCATATTTAGCATCAAGAGTTATCCTTGTCACCTTGTTTCACCCTTCATAAATAGAAAGCTGAAACAAGGGGCATACGGGGCTTTATGCACTTCTCAACTATTATTTATTAAGCTTTAGGTGGTTTATGGATTTTCTTTAACCTTTTTTATTGCAAGTTCAAATAGTTTTTTGTAGGATCTCTACATCAAGGACTTGGCTACATCCTTTTTTTTACTATGATGTTTTCTTACTTTAGCTTTCATATTCATATAGTGTCATTTTTGAGCTAAAGTGGGGACTAAATTTATTGTCTTAAAATGGAAGCACTATTGGAATATACAAATGGGAAGATTACTTCTATGGGGGGGGGCTAGGGTTGGGGGGTGGGGGAGGGGGGGTGTGAATCAGAAGTAACACATTTTATCCTCAAAAACTTTTAGCTCAAATTAATTACTTACATGTAAACATATCAAAGAAACATAAAGCAAAGACACGCATGAAAACACATAACACAAGATTTTGGTCATCTAGAAACCCTCCAGAGTGAGAAGGTAAAATTGGGGTGGGGATGACACCCACAACTTATCACTATAGTAATATGTAACCAATTAGTGTTACAAAGTTTTGATCATCATTAATGGTCTACCTTGTGAGAGGCCTACCTTGTTAAAGACTTTACACCCTGTTAAAAGTGACCTGGTCAAAGGATTTACAAACATACACTTGGAGTGTTACCCTATTAAAGTATTTATCGCCTTATTAAAGGCTTACACCATGGCTGTTAGACCAACCTATCTTGATAAGATTTTCATTCCTAACACAATGGATAGAGAGAATTAGAAAGTATTGACTTGATGACTTACAATCTTTAATTGCTAATTCCATATCCTCATTTTGCTTAATTTGATATGACCCTTCCTAATCTAATATGTCTCTTCTCATAGTGCTGATACTCTATTCTAATAAACTATATCTGTAATGTTTCTCTTCCTTCTCTAAGTATTTACACCCCTCTAAACTTCACTAGAATTCTTCCATATAACTCTCTTACACATGCAAATTATTGGTAATGACCTCTTTTAAAGGCTTTGAAGACTCAGGATTAGGTATGAATCCACGATCAATTTTCATTCATCTTTTCCCACTCAAATCTTTCACTTTTCCTATTGGTTGCATGCCTTCTCCATTTTTTTCATTGGCTACATGCTAATTACATAGGGAATGTAAAATATTTGATCTTATCTTTAAGATCCTTTGAGATTCATCCTAAGTTGGCTCAAAAATAGTTTACATCTGAGTTTGTGAAGGCACAAACTCATATGCTGATTCTGTGTTACTTGAAATTTATTAATTGCTGATGCTTGACACATATAGGATTTCTATGCCACTTAGCTCCTATAGTAACTCTATTTTACTCAGCATCTATTCTTTTCCCAGCACCTATAGTGACTCGGCATCTACAGTGACTCGAAATCACTTATCACTTGGTACTTGATACTTGCTCAGCACTTGAAGTTCACTCAGAACCTAAAGTTCACTTGGAACCTATTATATTTCTTTCTTGGTACATACTATAGCTTGAAATGTATAGTGTACTTGGCATCAACTTGAAATTGGTTAAGTGTGTTGACACTCAATTGTCAAAACCAATCTAAGACCAAAAATATTCCCCCTTTGAAATGAGTGTCAAAAACACTTAACTAAGCATTATAAATCTAATCTCTATGAGTATAATATACATCTTGTTTGGAATATGTACAAAATTTCAAAAAAAATTTCAAAATTTTGTAAAAGACTATATACCTAAAAAATGTGTAACTGCCTCTGAGTTGATGTACTATTTCTTTATCCAAAATTCCTTAAGCTAGATTTTTCGCATGCTAATGTTTCTAATACTCTTTTATCTTTGCCTTGTCTACTCTATTTCTACTCTATTCTATTTTTACTCCCCCTTTTTAACATCTTCCTTGTAGTTTTTTTATCCTTTTAGCATTCAAAACTCAAAATTGTATTATCTCACGGCGTTATCTCCTTCATTTATTATATCTCCCCCATTCTTTATTTCTCCCCCTTTTTGACACTTATGTCAAAGGGTCCCATGAATGAATTGAATATTTAGCCAAAAAGGTTTTATTTAACTCCATGATAATCTTTAGCGAAGTATCCCAATCATCAAATACAATTTCTAGTGCTTTGAGCTAGATGGTTGTCTTTGCTGCAAGGTGTACTAGGCCTTCTAATGTAGAAAGATTTGGATCTTTTTTCAAAATGTTCTCTGCATAGGCCATCTCTTTATGCAATACTTCCATGTGTGCGGTGATTGCAAATTCTATCTATACCAATTTGGTCTTAATATTAGCCTCATCTACTATGAGTATAGCCAACTCCTTTTGAGTGTGACGTGTTGTGGAAAAATGCTTTGCACTTTGAGCTAGATCCTTTGGTAGTTATGTGCTTAATACCTTGAGGTTCCTCTCCAAGCTCAATATTCAAGTAATTTGACATTAGTATCAAAGTCTTCATTTTGTATCTCATCCACTATGTTGGATAGTTGCTCCATAATGGTCTTTGTCTCATCAGGTACTAGTAGGCTTGAAGCATTAAGAAAGATGTCTTTGATTTCTACCAATGCCTACCTCTGTCTATATTCATTTCTGAGTATCTCCTACTTCTTCTTCTTTTCTAGTGCCTCTTGCACTTCATTCATCTATGTTATATTCGTTGTCTTGAAATCATAACTTGGTATGACTATTTCTTCATCAAGTGCAGGGTCTCCATAAGGAAGTACCCATTCTACCTTGGTAGAGATCAAACCTAGTGCTGAAATTTGCAATGGTACTACATCAATGCTCAACTTCTTAGTAGGAGTCCCTATAGTAGGAAAATTCACCAACATTTTTATTTCCTCTTGTTCTCTCTCCTTAGGGGTTTTCTCATCTTCCTTGTAATTTTCAATTTTACCTTGTTCAATTATAGTGATTAGAGGAGGTGCACCTTGACTCTATGCTATATAATTAGTGGTATCTTTTTGTCATATTTTCTCCTTATCTTTCTTCTTGGTAGTTGAAGTTATTATCACTATGGAAAAAACCTTAGCAATTGCATTTTGTGCTTGTTGCTCTTTTGGTTATCCAATTGTAGCTATAGGAGGTTGTAAAGGTGGTTCTTGTGTATTCACCTTCTCCTTAGTTATCTCAACTAATGCCTTTTTTAATTCCTCTACACTCACCAAAATTGGATTTATACCTAGTTGTGATTACAAAGTTGTTTGTTGAAGGATCTATTTGAGATCCTCTATAGTCAATGGATTAATATTTTGACTTGAAGTATTAGGAACATCTTTTACAATTATAGACTCTAAAGGTGTGGTTGCTATATGTGGAGGACTAAATGGTGGCAGTTGTGTGTCTTGGACACTCTATTCTTGTTGTTTCTTCTCATCTATTAGCTCATCACATTTCTATGTTTCCTTCTCCACTATGACCTCTTCCTTTTCTTTCTCTCCTTCCTCTTCCTTATCATTTTCCTCTTCTTCTTCACCCTCATTTATTCCCTCAAATAGATTTTATTTTCTTTCCTTGACTGTTTGGAGACCATATATAACTTTCCACATGAGAGTGGACTTATTTCCAACATCCTCAATCTTATTTTGTAGAGTACTGAAGGTTCTGTATCTAGGTGTAAATTTGCTCCTATGTTTCTTGTTAGCCTTGCTTATTTAACCTTTTGTAATATCAAGCATTATATGAGCCAATGTTGACTCCCTTATTTCCTTCTCCATGTTTAGGTAGTAATGCCATTTATTTTCAACAATTGAACTTAGCTCCTTAGGCATAGAATTATCTAGTTCAACTGGAGTAGTTTTGAACTTGGCCATCATAGTGTAGATTGATTCTTCCACTATGTTCTACTCCTCTCTACTTAACTTATTAAAATCAATGGTTTTCAATCCAGTCAGATCTAAATTATCCCTAATCTTATCATAAACATTTTCAAGGTCAGATTTAGTGGTGTGACTTACCACTCTAAATTGCTCATTGTTAGATTATGTCCTCTCCTCATCCGACTCTAGAGGTGATACATATTTTCTTATCTTTTTATTAGCTAGCCCTCCTTGTTGTGTAGCTTTCTTCCTCTCCTATTCTTTTTCCACCTTTGTTTTTTCTCTTGTATCTATCATTGTGGTAGGTTTTGCTGGGCTTTTCTTGGCTATCTTCTTCTTGCCTTTAGGCTATAGAGTAGGTTGTTTCTGTGCTTTCCTCTTCTTGGGTTCTACCTTAGGTGCTTCCTAATTGACACCTTCTTTTCCTTCAACATCCTCACCCATTCCTTGAGTCAATGCTAATGGTCCTTGCCCTTGTTGATCTTCATCATCATCTTCCTCTTCATCTTCTTCTTCCTCAACCTCAGCTACCCCTTCTCCAAATCTAGCCTTGAGCTTTTTCACCAATTTATCCTTTTTCTTCAATGTAGAAGTTGTCTTTAACTCCATATCTACCTTTGATCTCACCACATCATAAGTGCCAAAATGTGGGCCACTCTTTTCTATTTCCTTAGCTAACAATTTTGTTATAGCTGTAGATGCCTCATTGATGTTTATCTCATAACTGAGTGGTCTTAGCCATCTAACCCTTGGTATGGCTACCTGAATGTAAGTATAATCAATATCCACAAGAAAAAAAACATCATTTGCATGTTTTTCTACTAGTGAAACTGGTATCCCAAGTCTCTTCTTCATGAACTTCTTGAAATATTCAAAGTAGCATGTCATAAGTGTCTCAAAATTAGCTCCCATTTGTTCAATGTATTCATTTACTTGAGCTACAATGGACCTATTTTTTGTCTAGCTAACTTTACCAAAGGATGGAAATTCATTTTGTACATGGAAAAATATACAAATAAAAATTGCACCAAATTTGCATTGTGCTCCTTTAGTTCTCCTTATAGCTCCTAAGTTCTCATTGATTTGCTGCAATTGCAATTCTGCAAGATCATACGTATGATCCCTTTTTATTAATTTGTAGTCAACATCTACTCAAATGCATGGTATGTTGTTTAGTCTACTAGATTGTTAAAACTTATGAGAAATGACTCTAACAAAAAAGTCAACAAGAGGATCTTGAATGGAATCTATGGTCATGCCTCTCTTGTTCCATTTGACTCCTATATTTTTCTCAATGACTTCCTTAGAGTCACTTCTGAGGGTTTTGGGCTGATCTATGGTTGGATACCCTATTACTCTATGAACAATCCTCTTTGATAGTTTAATTGGGCCATATTCCAACCATAAAATTCCATCATGAATCCTACTTAGCACAATCCTGATCCATTCAATTCTAAAATAGTGGGGAACTCTAGGGCACGAGTTAAGCCCTTCCTCTCAACAATTTGCTACTCTTCTTTCAAGAATTCATTTTCACACAACCTATCTTAAGCTTCTCTAATTTACATGTATCCAATAGAACCCATCTTGTAGTTATAACAACTCCTAACATTTTGGACCATAACTACCTTAGGAGGAATTACAGATAAGGCTCCAGTTGGGTTATTTTTGTATGCAACTTCAGGGATTGGCCAAAAATTAGGGTTTTTAACTTCATTTAACACTAATTGGACCTTAAATGGCTCTTTCTCTTGAGTTTTCCTCAAAATGGAGTCCATTTCTTCTATCTAGGGTTTAAACATGAAGAAAATTTGAAACTACATAACTTGGCACTAGTATAAATATCTTAGAATCAGTGAAATGTGTTGAATAACTATTGAAATTAGCTCAAATATTAGATTCTCTAATTGAAATTCTCTTTGCTCTCTTCTTTGTCTTTTCTCTTTGTTCATGATGAAGAAAAATGATTCAATATGTGATCATAAACCCTTATTTTGTAGCATTTAATGCTTAGTGCATTTACAATTGTCTGCTTGACTTCTTAAGCATTTATGCATTACTCAACTTCCATTGTCTTTCAACCACTTGGCTTCCATTAGAGTTTCCCTCACTTAGATTAAACTAAAATTTCCCTTCACTTGACTTCCACTATCCACTCGGCTACAACTAACCACTTAGCTTATACTAACTTTGGCAAACAACTCAGCATCTGAAGGCAACTTGGCAACACTTGTGAAAACTTGAAGTTTTAACTTTACATCTCTATTCATGCTGATCTCTTCTTTTCAGTACTTGCTTGTCTTCGAACTAATGTATGATAAATCTTTGTATATCAATTCCACATACATTCTTTTGCTTAATTGGATGAAGTGTGACCACTTGAACTTTTGGTTGAAATGATCCTTCCATTGGATGTGTTGCCTTCATCTCTTCTCTTCCATGTTCTATTCATCTCTCCTCTGATGTGTTCAACATCAAATTTTTCTTTTCCTTTATTGAATTTAGAGTTGGGTGCCTTGGACTTGGTTGGAAAAAGCTTGCTGATATGTCTTATCTTTAGACAACTGATGCATGTGGTTTGACTCAACCATCTATGATAGTTGCCACTAAAGTGTGTTCTAATGAAATTTTTAGGAATGTGTCCAAATTCCTGATAGTAGTGATAGTTTTGCTTAGTATTGTAGTCCCAATTGTAGTGATTTTCATGGATTTTGGTCTTTACTAGTTGGTTTGGTGTCCATATAGGCTTTGATCTACACTCAAAAGATCTATGACTATACTTCTTGCAATTGTTGCAGTAATCTTCAAATTTTGGTGTCCTTATAGTTTTGGTCCTACAATCTTGTGCATGGTGTCCTTGCTTATTTTATTCATTATAGTGACCCTTATTCTTGGGTTTGTCATGCTGATTGGCATTCTTACTCTTGCATACATTAGAGGTATGTCCCTTTTTACCACATAAATGACAAGTGGGTTTAGTGCTCTTATCTTTGTCACTTCTTTCTTTTGCAGTCTTTGATGACTCTCCTTTAGTGCTGGTGTAACCTAGTCCTGAAGTGTCATTTCTGGATCTTGGTGATTTTAGCAACTATTCAAAGTTCTTAATGGCTTCACTAGATTTGTTGAAGCTCTTTGCAATCTACTTCTCTCTTCTCAAGTCATTTTGTAGTTGTTCATTTTACATTTTTAGTGTGGAGATCTCAATGTCCTTGACATTTAGCTCATGACATGCATTTAGGGTGTCTAGCTGCATGTTGGAAACTCTTGCAAGCTTTATTGACTTCTCTTCCAATCTATTGGCAAGGTTTCTCTTGTCATCTTCAATCATAGCCTTATCTTAAATGGCTATTTTCTTATGTTTAGTTACCTCACAAAGCATCATGGCTTGTGATTCTTGTTCAATCTTGAGAGATCTGATCTCTTCTATTTAAATTCTATTCTTCTCCATAAAATCTGCTCTTACTACATCAACCTCTTTGGTCTCTCCACTAGAAAATAATTTTATGGTATCAATCTCCTTGTACTATGTGTTATTCTTAGGTATGACAATATCTCTTCTTCTCTTTAGGGATTTACTCAACTTTTCCCTAACTTCTTCAAGAGAATATAGAATGAGATGTATCTCAATTCCTTGGTTTTCTATGATCTTCCCAAGTTTGTAGACTTCCATCTCTACATCTTTTCTCCAAGCTATAAGGCTTCTCCTTGTGAGAACTTAGCTCTGATACCAATTGTAGGAATATATAAATAGGAAGATTACTTTTGGTAAGGTGGCATTTTCCTCAAAAAAATTTAGCTGAAATTAATTACATGCATGTAAACATATCAAAGAAACATAAAGTAAAGACATGCATGAAAACACGTAATACAAGATTTTGGTCACCTAGAAACCCTCCAGAATGAGAAGGTAAAATTGGGGTGGGGATGACACCCACAACTTATTACTACAAAAATATGTAGCCAATTAGTGTTACAAAGTTTTGACTATCATTGATGGTCTACCCTATGAGAGACCTACCATGTTAAAGGCTTTACACCCTGTTAAAAGTGACCTGGTCAAAGGATTTAAAAACACTCACTTGGAGTGTTACCCTATTAAAGGATTTATCACCTTATTAAATGATTATAACATGGTTGTTAACCAACCTATCTCCATAGGATTTTCATTCCTAATACAATGGCTAGAGAGTATTAGAAAGTATTGACCTGATTACTTACAATATTTAATTGCTAATTCTATATCCTTATTTTGTTTAATCTGATATGACCCTTCCTGATCTGATATGTCTCTAATCATAGTGTTGATACTCTATTCTAATAAACTAAATTCTACAATGTTGCTTTTCCTTCTCTACTAAACTTCACTAGCATTCTTCCATATAACTTTCTTACATATGTGAATTATGGGTATTGATTTCCTCTAAAGGCTTCAAAAAATTATGCTTAGGTATGAATCCATGATTGATTTTCATTCATCTTTTCCCTCTCAAATCTTTCACTTTTCCTATTGGTTTCATACCTCCTCTATTTTTCTGATTGGCTACATGTTGATTACATAGGGAACGTAAAATACTTGATCTTATCTTAAAAATCCTTCGAGATTCATCCTGAGTTAGCTAAAAAATGGTTTACATTTTGTAATCACCTAAAAATGGTCATCTAGACTATTAGCCCCCTTTTCAATATTTTGGCTAAATTAATTTAATCATTTACCTAGATCAAATTGCTAATACTCAATTTATTTGATTATAACCTATAGTTTGACTATGCTATCCTAAGTTCATTATTTGATTAAAAGAACATGTCCCTTTTTAATTAAATAAAAGACCCCATTCTTCTAACCCACTTAAAGTGCACACATAAAGTCCTTTTTCTATTTTAAAATTAAAACAAAAGGCTTGTGAGACTTTTGTCTTATGTGACAAGTCAACTTATATTCTATTGGTTGACTTGTGCGTGCACATGGATCACTCCTCTTTTCGAATTCCACCATTGATCATCCACCATCTTCATCTTGATCTCTACTGTCCCTACAACTTTAAAAGGGAGAGAGATTTCCCCCTCAAAGGATCCATCCTCATTTTGAATATTGTTACGCTGCAAGTTTTCTAACAGGTTTCTTTGGAGCTTTGTGGAGAACTTCTCATTTCTTGTCTCATTCTTTCATCCACTTCATATTAATCTTAAGATCATATTGCATGTTATTGTAGTTTCTTTGCAAATAGTTAGATCACATAGCTTAATAGTTGGATTTGTAACATTCCCATCTCGTTTTAGCATAGCTTGCATTGTGCATCTCATCCTAATATAGTATCATTTTTGCATTGCATGATCCAAGAGTTCTTTGACACTAGCACTCTTGCTCTTGTCTAAAGAATCTCCCATTTTGTGGTTTACTAGAAAGGGCTATGTTTCTAAGGCTCAGCTGAGAGCTCTTATATGCTCATTTGTATGACCCTTGCACTCCATGACTAGGGAGCTCTAAGTCGGCATTCGAGTTTTCCAATCTATGGAGAACCTTGAATAGAATGGTTTAGAGAAGTGCACCTTTTCATGCCCATCGTGGGGCCAAACTGTATGTTTCACCCTACATTTTCTTAGTTTCGCTTGCATTTCCTTTACTATTTTGTTTTCTTCTTTTTTTTACAGTCACAGTGTTGGGTGACATTCTTCCAGTTTTGCGCAATAGTTCACAGTATTGTCATGTGATACTTTTTGAAAATACTGTCACACTTGAAGCCTACATTCTATCACCCTCTGTGCAAAACTCTGTTAGACAGCTGAAGAAAAAGTATCACCTGAACATAAATTGTCATCGTGTTATACTATAAAGTATCACACAACATTTGTTCAGCAACAAGTATCACCTGACAAGTTTTGCTCATTCCTTGAGAGATTTGATCTAATTTCTTCTTAGCTAGCTGACTATTATTTTTAAGCAGATTTCTAGGCTATTTTACAGAGGTCTAATTCATATTTTTTGTGATTATTTCATGCTAACTTGTGGGCTAACAAGTTGTGATTGCAGGTTGCCCTCTTTGTAAAGAAAAATTGAAACCTTGCATACAAAAGAACGCATGTCAAAGCTTCAAATGCGCAAGGGCTACTAACATTGTTTTCAAGGCTGCCCAAAAGCATAAAAACCCAAACTTGCTTGATTTTTTGTTTTCATGTTCGGCATTGACTAATTGCTCATTTTTCATAGGCACATAAAACTTGTGATTGGAGTCTTTTGGTAATAGGAGAGTGTGATCTTCACCCTTGTGGTGAATCAGAAATCTTGACTTGCCATTTGGTTTCAAAAGCAAGGGGTAACTAAATCTTCCTGGTGTGTATTGGAGAAAACAATTGGAATAGGAAAGTATGCTCTTCACCCTTGTGGTGAATCAGAAATCTTGACTTTTGAAAGTTGATCCACTCTGTGTAGTTAGAATCCTTTCGAGGGTTTTCTCTCAGAAAATCTAAGAGGAATGACCCAAGTGGGGACAAGCCGATTACCTGGCTCTTCCAACCCACTATAAACTCAAGGATACCAAGGACACAAAACCTTGGTAGTCGTAGTGTTTGTCTTCACTTAGTGTGATTTCTTATGGTATTTTGACCATAGGGAGATCACTAGGCAAGAATGCTTAAGGTGCTCTTGTGGTTGCGAGATTGGTTACTCATCACAAGGTGAGGTGTCCCATGATTGGGAGAAAGAGGAACACTATGAACAGAAGCCCGATCTAAAAACCATAAGTTAGTAACTACCCTTTTTAGCCACTCAACTTCTTGGTGCAAGGATCAATCCTAGTGGACTACCTGGATCACTCCAAGATTTTACACTCACCATATGTGTTCCATTGGTTGTGCTTATGGCACTTCCATGACAAAGCCAATATCTCTTATGGGAAACCACTTGGTGTGAGGCAAAGGAGCATCAAGCATGGGCCAAGTTGTTGAGTAATGAACCGTGACTCTAAGGTAGATTGCTTGGCTATTATTTTCAATGTTTTGACCAATGTTAAAGTTCTTGCAACATAAACATTCTGATAAAAGTTGTTAGGAAGGCTATACTAATAGCCCAAATGCGTATTGACAAGGTTGTTTTTACCCTTGATCAATTTTTTTGAAGACATGTTAAAGCACTTACTGTTTGCAAACCTTGTTTTTTACTGATATGAACTGAAATGAAACATTGTCTAATTGAAACAACTATCTGATTGACAAATTAAAACGAACTTCAAACCAAAAATTGACCTTCTTTTGCACAAAATTGGCACTCTGTCACACGCTCTCATGAGAAATATCACACAACAGATTTTAGCCAATAATATGTCATAGGTCAGTAGTAAATTCTATCGCACTGCCTAACAAATTATGTTGCACTCAATTACAATATCTGTCTCTTAAACAAAAAGTGTCACACTTGTCTTAAAATTCTATCGTGTGACACTATATGCTGAACTTATGTTGCCCTCCTTCTAAGGAAATATTGCCTAGAGTTATTTTGGGTCAAAAATAGAGTTTACAGTTGGATTTTTTGGTCTAAGGAGCATTACGTTGGTCACCCTTGATCCTAGCTACACATCAGTGTGTGAAGAATTCATCCTAGGTTGAAAAGATGGGTTTAGTCCGTTGAATGTAAGTCTTAAAACATCTTGATGAATCACTTGTCAAAATTTAGCTATTATTTTATTCTAGCTATTCGCTATTGAGCTTCTTGCTCATCCACTCAGCTCGAGTCACCCGTGCTGTAAGATCTTGAGCACTATTTGACAAGCCATCTATCACATTTTGACAAGTGACTAGTCCTAATCATAAAAGCTTCAAATTTGGCTCGCTTTTCTTGTCCTACTAAACAAAGACAACTCTTTACATGCCAGTCACAACTAGATATCAAGTTGGTAATGGTAGCCACATGCCTTTTGTTTTCATGCAATTGGAAACACCACCCAAATGTCCTCGCAAGAAAGCTTGTGATAAGAATCTTGAATTTGCTCAAACACAAATGGCCAAAATTTGGCACAACCCACTTTATAGTTTTGAAAATCCATTTGGTACACCCTCTGAGACACCCAAAGATACGGGTGGTATAGTCACTATGGTGCACTGTGATGAAATTAAATGTCACTTAGAAGCACAAGCACATGAAACCCAAAAGACTTTGGAGGCTATATACGCTATGGAAAGAGAAAACCAACAAGTTCAAATTGACAATTAGGAACGCTATGAAGGACATAAAGGAACTTGTCCTTGAAATCCTTTTGAGAACAATGACAGCATTCACATGCCACCAAGGACTCCTAGAGCTACCACTGGCGCATGTCCTTCACTGCCTAAACCATCCCATCATGATAGTGATGAAGAAGTAACTAGCAAAGACGTGATCAAATTTCAACAAGATGGCTTTGCGCAAAAACTAATGCTTAGAGCTTTAGAGGAAAATGGAGACCAATACTTTTGATACATGCAGCTAGGGGATGGAAACTCCCTCAAGGTTTTGATGTTGAGCATATAATTCCAAAATGAGAGCCCACTGAGGCTGAAATCTTAAGGGAAGAAATACAAGAACTAAGGAAACAATTTGCAAAACTGCAAACTTCGAAAGAGCCGCCTAAAACATCATTTGTTGAATCAATTTGTGATCTTCCATTTGATAGGAGTCTATACATGCTACCATTTCCTAAGGATATAGAGGTTCCTAAGTACAAAAAATACGATGGGAATGGTGATCCTCACGATCATGTGAGACATTTCTATGCTCTTAGCATGGATTTTATGCATGAAGACACCTTTCTTATGGGGCTATTTCCTAGGAGTCTAAGAGGACAAGCTATGGAATGGTTTACAAAAATGAGTCATCCTCTTAAAATATTTGACGAACTTGCACAACACTTTATCCAAAAATATTCATACACCATTCAACATCCTGTGACTGTGCTAGACTTATGCAACATCAAACAAAAACTAGGAGAATCTTTTGCAATATACCTTCAACGATGGAAATCTTTATACTCTCGATATCCTCGACAAGTGCTTGAGGTTGAAAAAATTGACATTTTTGTCAATACGCTTGTACCCAAATTATAATTTGATCTAAGAAAATAGTTATTCACATCCTTCAATGCCATGGTAGAAAGTGCATATCGCATTGAGGATGTTGCTATCGAAAGAGGTGACATTGTCATAAACAAGGATAAAGTAAACAATAGAAATGGTAAAAACAAAGGAAAACCTTGGAACAAAACAAGTATGTTGTCAATGATGGAGTAGTGGACACTCCTAAGACTAAGGAGCATGTGTTTAACCTTTCCAATGTCATCTATGCAACAAAACAACAAGAAGGTTCAAGGCCACAACCATTTGACAAATGCTCTAAATTTGCAAGGAAGCGATGTGTTTACACACCTATGGTCGAACCTTATGAAGTGGTTTTAAAAACCTTAATTGCAAACAAATTGGTTACCTTACCAAACAACTCAGATCCCTATGATCCACCTGTTAGACCTCCATGATGGAGAAAAGATCATACTTGCAGCTATCACCGAAGTAAAGGACATAACATAGAAAATTGCTTCAAAGTCAAAGATTTAATTCAAGACCTCATCAAAGCTGGCAAAGTTATCATAGATGGCCTTGTTAAAAATGCTGATCATAAGGCTTTCCAAAAACCATTACCCAAATATGAAAAGGGTGAGACCTCAAGGGTAGCTACCAAAAGGAATCATGATGCCAAAATTAGTTATGCTTATGCTGACACTGATAATGTTATAGGCATGCTTGAGCTCATTGAATACATATGTATGGAAAGCTCCAACAATGACAACTGGCCAAATTATGACGTTGAAGATGAACGACCAAAAGTGGTCTTAAGGACATGATCTACTCCTCAAGATCATACTGATACTAGACCCAAGGTGGTACTCTGAGTGGCTGAGTCTTCATCTTCTCAGAGTGAACCACTTAACGCTGTTAGTAGGGGGCAATCTAAGGTTATCCTAAAAGTTGCTCATGATCCTAAAAATACTTCATCATCTAAGCAACCAATTACTTCCAAGATCTCCAACTATGATCTTGTTAGCCAACTACAATGCACACAACCACAAATCTCCATTTTTGAATTGCTAGAGTTATCTCTTTTGCATAGGGATATCCTTGAGAAAGCTTTACGTTCTACCAACATCACCTCCTTGCCTCACTATCTCACATTTTTCAAAGAAGATGACCGAGCTCTCAGTCATCCCCATAACTTTTCCCTTCATGTCAAAGTTCAAATATTTCGTACATGCATCCACCTAGTCCTGATAGACAATGGTGCAGGGTTAAATATCATTTCATTCAATGTAATCCAATAGTTGGGCATGTCTAAATTTGCCATCAATCCTAAGCGAAAGATCACTATAAAGGCCTATGATGAGGTCAAAAGGCTTTCTAAAGGTCTAATTGTACTCTCAATCAGAGTTCGTCTAGTTGAGAAGAATGTCATTTTCCAAGTATTAGACATATCGCTTGCATACAACTTGTTGCTGTGATGACCATGGATTCACGATATGCAAGCAGTACCCTTCGCATATCATTAGTGCATCAAGTTCTTGTTCAATGGTACTGAAGTAGTTGTCCCTAGTGACAACTCCATGTCTATCAACACATTATTTTCTGCTGAGACACTGGTTCCACATAATCGCTCATCTCATGAGTTGACACCATCTTTCATAGAGTGTGAAAAAAAACTAAAAATGATGAGCCTTGGCATGGGGGAGTACACTTTGGACTCTATTGCTGCCTTACCAGTTTCCCCTCGGTCCTATGGGAAACCAACTACTTCAAAGAAACCTTCCACTTCCGCTATGACATTTTTTGGCACTTTTGTGCAATCATCACTACATCTAGAAGCAGAGAAGGAAGAATAGGCCATTAAGGACTAGATCTACAGAGAAGAGGAATATGAGGAAGTTACAGTGACAACTCCTATTTCTCCCAAAAGATATGGTAAAGGCTATAAATTTCTAGAAAAAATGGGCTACCAGGGACACGGGCCCTTAAATGGTTGTAAGAATGCTATAGTTGAACCTTTAAGTCACACTCAAGGTCACAATACTCAAGACATTGCTGGTCTAGGCTTTGGGCTAAACAATATATACCAACTTGTGATCGAAGATTGCTCACGTCTAGTGAATCAGAGGATGATGACCCTACAGTAATTGCTACCACTTCACAAGATGAAGACTTTGTTCCTCTCACTTCTCTCCTTTGGGGAGAAGAAATATTGACTACTAATAATGAAGAAACTTCTACCTCCCAACAACAAGAACAAGAAGGGTCTACCTCCGAGGACATAAATAGAGGATGAATTAGGCAGAATATTACTCGTCTCATAGCTAGGGATCAGAGTACAGATTCTCATGAGTATGAGTGGGAAAGTCTCTTTGATGCATCTTGCGAGCTAGGGGTGGATGTCATTCATGCCTATACAACCCAACCCAATGTAGTTGAATGGTCTAGTATAGGGTCGGATGAGTTTGACTCACAACATGTCTCAATGGATCACACTAGTCCCTACAGGACTATTCCTAAGCTAGACTCCTTTGCGACATTTTCCATAGGCTCAACTTCACAAGTCACCAGAGATGACTCCTTCCATGTCAATCATATTGAAACTTCCACCTCACTCTTGCTAATTCACCTAGATCTCATAGATTGGTCTATCCAAAATCAAAGACCTGAAATACAGTCTTTCCAAAATGACTATGAAATTGCTTGTTATCTTAACACAATTGAACTTGTCACTTCTTCCACCAGCGAACCCACGGTTAACATGACAGAATTAGATATCAAGTACCTTAGTCAAAAAATTAAAAGGAAAAATAAGTAATCAGATGGTGAAAAACACATTGTAGCAGTGTTTGATCCTCAAAAAAGTAAAAATAAAGGCATATCTAATGGTGAAAACCTCTCTGAGGCACTTGCGGATGAGGTACTTGGTAGTCTGCCAAGCTATTTCCATGATAGATCTTCAGTTATCATTGAACCTACATAGCCTATCAACTTGGGTATAGAAGAATGTCCTCAGATTATCCATGTAGCTCAATCTTTGTCAGATGAAGAAAAGACACAGTTTGCTCAATTCTTTCAAGACAAGAAGGTCAACTTCGTATGGACATACTCTGATATGCTAGGGCTTGATATAGATCTCATCATGCATCACTTATCAATCTCACCAGATGTCAAGCCTGTCAAATAGAAGTTGAGAAAAATGCATCCACATGTGACCCTACTGGTCAAGACAGAGTTAAAAAAAACTATTGAATACAAACTTGATCAGGGCCATTGATTATGCAGAGTGGATTTCCAACATTGTGTTGGATACAATTGTTAATTGTGTATTGTCTTTGATGTTACACAAATTTTATATCAGCCATCAGATAGAGTCTACCGAGCTCAAATGGTTAGCAAAGAAATTTACAGTGTCTACTAAACATTCTTGAACATTACACAGAAAGTTAGCTCTTACTGAGCTCACTTGGGCATCAAAGGATTTTGTAGCAGAAAGTTAACATTAACTAAGCTTCCAAGGTTAAAAAAGGGAAAGTCAATAACTACCGAGTTCACTCAGTCATCGAAGAGAAAGTTAGCTTTTATCGAGCTCACTTGGTAGGCAAAGGAAGATTAGCTTTTATCGAGCTCACTCGGTAAACGAAGGAAGGTCAATGTTTACCGAGTTAACTCAGTCATCGAAGGAAGTTGCAAGTTTTTTAGTGTTTACCAAGCCTCACTTGGTTAACACTAGGACAACTATTCTAGAGTAGTGGTCACTAAGCTAGGTCGAGCAGCAAAGAATTTTATTGTTCTAAAGAATTAAGTTTAATTTTTTTGTGTAGCCGACTGATTTAATGTTTTTCAGTTGTTGTAACTTGTAATTGAGCTGACTTGAAAATCTGTAAGGTATATATGAAAGATCAAGTTGTGAATTCAAAAGATGTAAGAGTGTGAATGTATGAATCAGAGAATATTGAATATATGAGCGAATGTTGAGGAAGGATTAGATATCCTTATGGAGATGCAAAGTTGTATTCAATCAGTGAGGATCTAGTGAAGCAGAATAGAGATCTGTATTCAAAAAAGATAAGTTGCATATATTTCAGATCACTTCATTGTTGCTTTCTAATCATTGTAACAGTGATTCAAAACCTCTTAACAGAGTTGGTTTGACAGCCATTTTGTAAATCCTCTAACAAGGTGACAATTCAGTTGAATTGTTTTAAAGACCTCTGACAAGGCCACTTCTAACAGGGTGATTAAATCCTCTAACAGGGTCACACCTAACAGTGTGTTTTGTAACCTTTAATAGGGTTGGCTCCTAACAAGGCTCACTTCAAAAGAGTGAAAATTGGTAACTAGTTACTTGGTAGTTTTTCCCAAATTGGGTTTCTATGTTAAATTTGGTGTCTCTTGTGTTCATGTTATTTATTTATTCATGCATGTTAATCACTTTAAATGCTCAATAAGTTAACTGAACATCTATCAAGTTTTACCATTTATTTGTGTGGTTACCAAGTATTAGCAGCAACTATATTTTAAGACATCTAAGGATCTGTGGATTTATTTTTGTATTAATTGATTCACCCCTCCCCTCTTAGTTACTACATCTCTATTTCCAACAATTGGTATCAGAGCATTTGGTTCTTGTAGGAAAGATTTAAAGGATCTAAACTAAAGATTAGAATTTCTTACAAGAGGGAAATTCCAAGGCTTAATAGGGATAACTTCTTAGCATGGCAAGGGTTGATGAGACTTCATCTAGCTTCTATTGGAGACACAAGACTAAAATACCTTGATGAAAAATATGAAGAACTAGCTGGTACACTATCTGTTAATGGTATTGCTAAAAAGAAGACTCACAACATTATGATGATAGATATAGCATCTGCTTTGAGTTATGAAGAATTCAATGATATCAAGGATTGCAAATCTGCCTTTGAAATGTGGGAAAAGCTTAAAGAGATCTATGGAGGAGATGGTAATGTTAGAAAAGCCAAAGTAGAAAGTCTAAGAGGACAATTTGATCAAATGAGGATGAGAGACGATGAAAACATTGCAAAATATGTTGAAAGAGTTAAAGCATGTGTCAGTGCAATCAAAGCTTCTAGAGGAGATATCAGTAAAGAGACAATCATAAGTAAAGTTCTCAGAACATTACTACCAATCTATGCAATTACAGTTTTTGCAATTCAGGAAAGAAGATGTGAAGAAAATCATAAGATAAATCTAGAGGCTATAGTTGGAAGATTGACTACATTTGAACTGGACAACTTTGATAACTATGTTCCAGCTTCCAAGAACATTGAATTAGCATTTGAAGCCAAACTTTCACTCAAGGAGAAAGGCAAAAAGAAATCTCAGTCAAAAAGTGAAAATGAATCAAACCAAAGCTCCTATAGTGATCTTGAAGTAATTGAAGCCCTTCTAGCAAGGAAATATTCTAGAGGCAGAGGAAAATACAAAGGTAAAGTACCCCTAATCTATTTTTCATGTGAAGAAGTTGGTCATATTGCAGCTAGGTGTCCAAACAAGTAGAATAAAGATGAAAAGAAAGATCACAAATGGAATGGCAAGAAAGATTTCAAATCATTCAAGGATAAAGGTAAGAAAATATTTTTTATGGCAATATATTCTAATGATTTTAATGATGAAGAAGAAGATGAAATTGTCTACATTGCTGTGAAAGATGAATTTGATAATTATGAGGAAATGGCACTCATTTTTGATATGAGCAAAAATGATACATGGATCATAGATAGTGGTTGTTCTCATCACATGACTGGCGACAAAACTAAGTTTGAATACTTTGAAGACTACGATGGTGGCAGTGTAAGATTTGGTAACAATGAACCTTGTTGTATAAAAGGAAGAGGAAGAATCTCTCTAACCCTGGAACTTATATGTGATAATGCCTATTGGGTAGAAGGACTAAAGCATAACTTTTTAAGCGTGGCACAACTACTCAATAATGGAATCAAAGTAGAATTCATGCATGGTAAAGAAAGACTACTGGATGGCAAAGGAAAGCTGATTGGATTAGGTACTCAAACTAAAGGTAACTTGTTCTATCTTGAACTAGGTGAATGTTCATGTTTCATTGCTCAAGTTGAAGAAAGTTGGTTATGGCATAAGAGGTTGTGTCATGTAAACTTTGATAATCTGGTAAAGATAAGCAAATTTAGGAAAGTAAGAGGCATTCCTAACATAAAGAAACCTAAGGTTGGTCTATGTAAAAATTGTCAGATTGGAAAGATGGGAAACACTAGTTTTAAAAGTAAAAACTATCAGTCTGAAGATATATTAGAAATTGTGCATACTGATTTATGTGGACCCATTGGAATTGAAAGCTATACTGGAGAAAAGATCTTCATTCTTTTTGTTGATGATTACTCAAGAATGATGACAATCATGTATCTAAGAAACAAATCAGAAGCATTTGAAAAGTTCAAGTGGTATTTGGCTAGAGTAGAAAAGGAAAGAGGGAAAAGATTAAAATGCTTAAGGTCAGACAGAGGTGGAGAATTCATTTCACATGAGTTTAATAACTTTTGCATTGAAAGAGGAATCAAAAGATAGGTATCAGCCCCTAGAACACCCCAGCAAAATGGGATAGCTGAAAGAAGGAATAGATCCATCATGGATTGTGCAAGAACTTTAATGATTGAAAAAAGAATTGCTATCAAATACTAGAAGGAAGCTATGAACACTATAGTTTATACCCTGAACCAAGTACAGCTAAAGAAAGACTCATTCAAAACCCCCTATGAGTTATGGTATGGCTATAAACCTGATGTAAGTTACCTTAAAGTATTTGGAAGTAAATGTTACATTTTGAAAGAATCTAGAAAAGGAAAATTTGATGTGAAAGGTGATGAAGGTATATTCTATGGATACTCATGCAAAAGTAAGGCATATAGATGTTTGAACTTGTCTACTCACAAAGTCATAGAAAGTGCACATGTGAAAGTTGATGAGTTTGTAGAAAGGACTGAAGAAGAAAGAAAAAGGGAACCAAAAGATTATAAAAGGTGTGTCTTCAATGAACCTGATACTGTACCAGTTACATCATAAAATTAGGAATCTTCTACTCCTGAGTCATCTATAACCGAGTTACAAAAAGTTCAAACCAAGCAAGTGTCTACTGAGCAAGTGTCTATCAAGTCTAAAGGACCCGAGAAAATATCTACTAAGCCAGAATAGACAGAACCTACAGTTGAAATGCAAGAAGATAATAATGAAATCCATTCAAAAGGTAAGGAACCTGTATTAGCTAAGTATTTCAGGAGACATCATTCAACAGATCAGATCATTAGAGACAAATTTAAAGGAACCATGACAAGAAGCAAGTTGAAAGGTACTTGTTTACTTGTTGATTTTGAACCTAGAAATATCAAAGATGCTTTAGAAAATGATAGTTGGATTGAGGCTATGAATGGAGAAATAGAGCAAATAGAGAAAAATAGGACATGGACTCTTGTACCCAGGCCTAAAGATAAAAATGTGATTGGAACCAAGTGGGTATTTAGAAACAAGTTGGATGAAGATGATAAGGTATCAAGAAACAAAGCTAGACTAGTATGCGAAGGATATGCTCAAGAAGGAATAGACTATGGAGAAACTTTTTCCCCTATTGCAAGATTGGAAGGAGTCAGAACCTTACTAGCATATGCTACTCACAAAAGATTCAAAGTTTATCAAATGGATGTCAAGTCAGCATTCCTTAATGGTATACTGGATGAAGAGGTTTACATTGAACAACCTAAAAGTTTTGTTGATCTAGATAAGAATAACATGGTCTACAAATTACACAAGGCATTGTATGGTTTTAAATAAGCCCCTAGAGCATGGTATGAAAGATTGCACAACTATCTTATTTAGATTGGTTTTCAAAGAACTAATGATAACAATAGCTTGTATATTAAGGAAGGACCAGATAATAAGATTGTCTTGGTAAAAATATTTGTAGATGATACTATTTTCATAGGGAATGATGATTTATGCAAAGAATTCTCAGAACAAATGAACAAGGAATTTGAAATGTCTATGTTTGGTGAGATCAAATTCTTTGTTGGTCTTCAAATTCAACAGAATAAAAATGGTATCTACATCACTCAATCAAAATACATCAAGGAGATATTGAAAAAGTTTGGAATGGAAGTTTGTAAACCATTTGGGACTCCTATATGTACTAGATTAAAACTTACCAAGGAAGATGAATCAAAAGAAGTAGATGAAACATTGTATAGATCTATGATTGGAAAGTTGCAGTATGTAGTTCATACTAGGCCAGATATTGCCCTTATAGTTGGTATTGTAGCAAGATTTTCAGAAAAACCAAGAGAAAATCACATGATGGCAATCAAAAGAATAATGAGATATTTGAAAGGAACTGAAGAGTATGGTTTATGGTATAAGTTTGGAGGAAATTTGGATTTGAAAGTGTTTACTAATGCTGATTAGGCAGGAAACTTTGATGATAGAAAAAGTACAAGTGGAGGTGCATTCTTTCTTGGAAAGAGGTTGGTTTCTTGGAAAAGCAAAAAGAAAAATTGTACATCTCAATCTACAGCAGAGGCAGAGTCTGTTGCTACAACAGTAAACTATTCTAATATTATTTTGTTTAAACAGTTGTTGGAAGGCATGAAGATGGAAATCAAAGAACTAGTTGTTGTGTTCTGTGATAATACAAGTGCAATCAACATATCTACAAATCCAGTGATGCATTCCAAAACCAAGCACATTGCAATAAAATATCATTTTGTCAAAGAATTGGTGCAAGATAAGGAGATTAGATTGGAATATGTTCATACAAAGGAAAAAATCCCTGACATATTCACAAAACCATTACCTAAAGATGCATTCTTGTATCTAAGAGGTAAGTTAGGGGTCACTCCCCTATCTAAAGTTCACTAAAATAAAGCTTTAGTAATGCATCAACTCATACCAAATTAAAGATCTACCAGTTGATGTAGCATAACAAGAAATATTGCATATGAATCAGTACTAAAGGTATACTGAAATTCATTTGAGTTGAGTTGTCTTTGGCATGTGTTGTCAAAGAGGGAGATTTTTACTTTCATATCTCTCTAAAATTTGTTCAAAATATAAAGAGTTTGCTATGTAATTCCTTAATATAAAGAGTTTGCTAGGTAATTCCTTCACTGATGGAGATTACTGTAAGAGGGAGAGTTTTCTATCTTAGAGGGAGAATTGTTGTGTTGACATCATGTGTTGCCATATAAGAGAAAGACTTGTTTTTAAATTTCATTTCTACTATGACATGTTGTGTTTCCATCAATGCCAAAGAGGGAGATTGTTGGATACAATTGTTAATTGTGTATTATCTTTTATGTTACACAAATGTCATATCAGCCATCAGACAGAGTCTACCAAGCTCAGACTATCAGCAAAGCAATTTATAGTGTCTACTGAATGTTCTTGAACATTACAGAAAAAGTTAGCTCTTACCGAGCTCCCAAGGTTAACAAAGGGAAAGTCAATAACTATTGAGTTCACTTGGTCATTAAAGAGAAAGTTAGCTTTTACTAAACTCACTCAGTAAGCAAAGGAAGGTTAGCTTTTACCGAGCTCACTCGGTAAATGAAGGAAGGATAGTGTTTACGGAGTTAACTTGGTCACTAAAGGAAGTTGCAAGGTTTGTAGTGTTTACCAAGCCTCACTTGGTTAACACTGGGGAAACTATTCTGGAGCAGTGGTCACTGAGCTGGATCAGGCAACAAAATTTTTTATTGTTCTAAAGAATTAAGTTTAATTATTTTGTGTAGCTGACTGATTTAATATTTTTTAGTTGTTGTAACTTGTAATTGAGCTGAATTGACAAATTGTAAGGTATATATGAAAGATCAAGTTGTGAATTCATAAGATGTAAGAGTGTGGATGCATAAGAGTGTGAATGTATGAATGAGAAAATATTGAATATATGAGCGAATGTTGAGGAAGGATTAGATATCCTTATGGAGCTGCAAAGTTGTATTCGATCAGTGAGAATCTAGTGAAGCAGAACAGAGATCTATATTCAGCAAAGATAAGTTGCATATATTTCAGATCACTTCATTGTTGCTTTCAAATCATTGTAACAATGATTCAAAATCTCTTAACAGAGTTGGTTTGACAACCATTTGTTAAATCCTCTAACAAGGTGACAATTCAATTGAATTGTTTTAAAGACCTCTGACAAGGCCACTTCTAATAGGGTGATTAAATCCTCTAATAGAGTCACACCTAATAGTGTGTTTTGTAACCTTTAACAGGGTTGGCTCCTAACATGGCTCACTTCAGAAGAGTAAAAATTGGTAACTAGTTACTTGGTGGTTTTTCCCAAATTGGGTTTCTACGTTAAATCTGGTGTCTCTTATGTTCATGTTATTTCTTTATGCATGCATGTTAATCACTTTAAATGCTCAATAAGTTAATTGAACATATATCAAGTTTTAGCATTCATTTGTGTGGTTACCGAGTATTAGTAGCAACTATATTTTAAGACATCTAAGTATCTGTGGATTTATTTTTGTAGTAACTGATTCACCCCTCCCCTTTCAGTTACTCCATCTCTATTTCCAACACATTGTACCTATCTCTAAGCATGACAAATCCATACAAGTTTGTACTAATTTTAGAGACCTCAATAAAGTGTGCCCCAAGGATGACTTTCCATTACCAAACATCGATATGATAGTGGACATGACTACAGGTTATGAGATGTACCATGGATGGATTTTCTGGGTATAACCAAATCAAGATAGCTCTAGTAGACTAAGAAAAGATAGCTTTCACATGTGTATGGGGTACCTTTTGCTAGAATGTCATGCCTTTTGGGCTTAAAAATGTTGGTGCTACATATCAAAGAGCAATGACAACCATCTTTCATGATATGATGCATAAAAACATGGAAGACTATGTTGATGACACATTGGCAAAATCAAGAAAATGAGACACACATCTCAAAGACCTTAGTTTGATATTGGACTATATGGAACAATTCCAACTTAGGCTAAATCCAAAAAAATGTGCCTCTGGTGTCACTTTTGGAAAATTTCTAGGTTATATCATGGTGCAGGAGCACCTAGGTAGGTTAAGTGTGAAACCTAGGTATTTCTTTATTTTTGGCTTGTGGTGATGCTAGCCACATCACTATTCTAATAATAGGTCCTATGTGGTCCTTAGGTGTGTTTAGGAGACTTGGCAAGACCCAAAGTGACCAAGTTGCTAGAAGTTGCCGACTATTGTCAACTAGGTGACTTAGGTCCGGAAAAGGCTAAAATGGTCTAGAAAGGTTCCAATGGATTTGAATTGTTTATTTGAAGTCATTTTATGCATATTATATGTCTACTTTGTTTTTGTGCCAAATTTGGAGGTCTAACTCCATGTAGAACAAAAGTTGCTGAAATGTTGTCATGTTGTCATGACAACATTTTCTTGCAAAACGCAACTTTTTGGCATTTGTGTGTTTAGAATGTCCTAACTATTTAGAAAAGTTATGGAACTGATGGAGGAGCCTTTAAAAATGTGAGGACAACCATTTTTAGGGGGTTGGACAAGTTGGTTTTGCATTTTTGTACGAATTGAGCAAGTATTTTGTTGCCGGTTTTATGCATTTGAAGGCATTTTTAATAGAGGAGGATTGAATGGCCTGATTTTTGTGTTGGAAAAGTTCTGAAATATTTTTTTTAATCTTTTTGTAGTGTTGGTTTGATCATTTTAATTCGTTTGCATTAGTGTAGAAAAATCTTTTTGTTCTTGGCAAGTTGCTGATCTGAACAGGGCTGCACTTAGAAAATGGGATCTTAGGGCCACTTCCCACCATTGGAAACCTCTAGTATTTTGGGATTTGGAACTAGGATCCATGTAAATTATGTATCAAGAAGGAGGGCCCTTGAAAGCATCAGCAAGAATTTTTAAGGTGATGCCCTAGGCAAGCCAAATGCAACTTGGCTAGGAATCACAGTTGGAAAATGAGTTATGGAGAGGATTGAGTGTACAAATACCTTAATCCGGCTACATAGTGAGTAATGAGAAGGTCTAACCTTGCTCCAGTCCAAAGGAGAGGTCTTGGAAAGGTGTCTAAGGTGGTTTTCCATCACAACAACGATAAAGCACTTGAAATCCTCATTTTTGGCCTAAAACTGTACTTTCATTGTACGGAAAGTTTGGAGGCTAGAAAATTACAGAATCTTGAAGTACTCTAAAAAGGGTATCCAAAAATATAATTTTTTTGTAGGGTTGTTAAGAAGTTTTTCAAGAAATCTTGTTTCCAGCTATTTAGGAGGGCTAATTCCTAGTAGCCTTTTTGGAGCAATTTGGTGTATCTTCCCTAGTAGATTGAATGTGCCTATGAAATCAGCAATGTTTAGGGTCATGGATGTTAGAAGGAGTCTAAAAAAAAAACCTAGATGAAGAACTGGTACCCTTGGAGCTATAGATGGACTTGAGGGTTAATAGCCGACTGGAGCCGGCTAGTAAGAAATTTGATGTTACTTTGTTGGTGTACCCCCAACTGAAGGATTAGGATCTCTTGAGCAAGGTCCTAGTAATTATAGGGTGTGAAGAAGCCTTAGTGGGTCTAGTGAATGACCTAAGGTAGCCCTGAGAGAGAGCTTGGGTTTTGGAAGCAAGGTTGGGGTGTTACATCATATCATTTCAGCAAAAGGCATTGAGGTTGACCCTGAAAAGGTCCAAGCTATCATGGATATGCCTCCACCAAAGACTATTAGTCAGCTTAGAAGTCTGCAAGGACATCTACAATCCATAAGAAGATTTATCTCTCAATTAGCTAATAAGGCTCAATCTTTCAATAAAAATCTGCATAAAGGATCTACCCATATTTGGAATAGTGACTATCAACAAAGTTTAGATCAAATCAAAGGCTACTTGGCAAAACCTCCAGTTTTGATGCCACCCATTCTTGGAAAACCTTTGATCCTGTACATTTCAGCTATGAATTCTTCTCTAGGAGCACTCTTAGCCCAAAGTGATGAGACAGGTAAAGAAAGAGCCATATACTATATCAGTCAAGCTTTTGTGGCTTATGAACTAAATTATACAAGTATAGAGAAGGCATGCCTTGTTGTAGTTTTTCCCTCCCAAAAACTTTGCCATTATATGTTGGCCCATAGGGTTCACTTGATTTCTAAGATAGACCCTTTGAAATATTTGTTAAGTAAAGCTGCACTTACTAGCTGTCTTGCTAAATGGATGATGGTTCTTTCCAAATTTGACATTTAGTATGTCGAACGTAAGGCAATCAAAGGATAGGCCATAGCTGACCAATTGGCCAACTTCCCACTTGAAGATGTAGCACCTATGCAAATTGAGTTTCTAAATGCCTTGATCATGTACATTACTAAAATAACATGGAAGATGTTTTTTGATGGATCCCATATATAGAATGGAGCTGGGGCAGGGGTTTTGTTTGTTTCCCCTCATGGTCATACGATCCAAAAGTCCTACAAACTATTGTTCCCATGTACAAACAATATTGCAGAGTATGAAGCATTAACAAATGGGATCAAAATGGCCCTTGAATGGAAAATAACTAAGCTACACATCTATGGGGATTTTCAACTAGTTGTGAACCAAGTGAATAATGAATATCAAACAAAGGATGACAAGTTGATCCCTTATGAAAAGTTGATAGATTCTCTAAGGAATTATTTTACCTTTGTGACATTCTAACAGATTCCTAGAGTAGAAAACAAGGCTGCTGATGCTATGGCCACCTTAGCATCTATCCTCCAACTATAAGAACATGAATCATGATTTGAGTTCCTAGTGGAAGAACTGCGTCATCCATTCTATGATTCCTCGGATAACTAGGTGATCTGCACTATTATGGGTCATGATTCCTCCCACTATGTGGCTATTTTCTCCTGCTTGCATGATTAGGTTATTCCCAAAACCCTCACGTGCAACCAAAAATGCTAACTCCTTCGTAATGCCTCACACTACACTTTGGTCTCTAGTGACTTGTATAGGAAAGGTCTAGACGAAACATTGCTTAGGTGTTTAGAGCTAGAAGAGTCTGAGAAGGCACTTGCTGAAGTCCATGATGGCATTTTTGGGGCACATTATAATGGCCTTGCACTTGCCAAAAAACTACTTAGGATGGGTTATTACTGGCCCACCATGCAAGCTGATGTTGTGCGCTATGCAAAGTCCTGTAAAAAATGTCAGCTCCATGGCAACTTGATACATGCTCTCGGGCAAGAGTTAATCCCTTCTGTGACATATTGGTCATTTCAGCAATGGGCCTTTGACTTGCTAGGAAAGATTCATCCAAGCTCATCCAGTGGTCATAAATTCATCATCACAGCAATAGAGTATTTCGCTAAATGGGTGGAAGCTATACCGTTATCTACTACTACAGGCAAACATTTTGCCCTATTTATACTAAATCACATCATTTGCCGATATGGTATCCCATCCTCTATTGTTACAGATAATGGAGGGTAGTTCAAGAATAAGGACTTAAAGCAGCTATGCAAAAAGTTTCGAATCAAGCAACACTGGTCCTCTATTTACTATCCCCAAGGGAATGGCCAAGATGGGACCTCTAATAAAACATTGCTGAAAATCCTACACCGCACAATTCACAAGTCTAGGAAAGATTGGCACTTGCAAATAAATTCGGCACTTTGGGCCTATAGAACCTCTATTCATACTCCTACAGGGGCTACGCCTTTTTCTCTAGTCTATGGCTCTGAGGCTATTTTCCCATTAGAAGTTGAGATACCTTCCTTGCATGTCTCCTTACATGGGATAATAACCGATGAAGACCATAGAGCTATGCGAGTACATGAATTAGAGACTCTTGATGAACATTGTAAGGCTAATTTTGATCACATGAGGGCTTATTAGAAGTGCATTTCTACATAATATAACAAGAAGGTTCACCCCCGTGAGTTCCAAGTTGGTGAACTTGTGCTTAGAGAGAATCCAAAAACTCAGCAACATCGAGAGCAGAAAGGGAAATTTGAACCTAATTGGTTGGGTCCTTACATTATCACAATAGCATTTGCATCTGGTGCTTATCAGTTGTCTACTCCTAAAGGGGAAGAGCTTGCAGAACCTATCAACATCCTACACTTGAAAAAGTTCCATGCTTAGAGGCTTGCTGCTCAGCTATCTTGTATATATCTATGATCCTGAAAAGATCCTAAAAATTAGAAAATGTCCTGAAAAAAATTATCATCTTAGTGAAAACCTAGCAATAGGCACTTTGATGTATCACCAAAAAAATTGAAAATATGAAAAATGCAAAAAAATTGAAAAAAGTCCTAAGAAAAATTTGTCAAGTAGTGAATACCTAGAAATAAGTGCTACTTGAAACCCTTGCACCTATGTCTATCAGTCTCAATCACTCATTTCACTTCTTGGAATTGTTTCTTGTCCTTGTCTTAGGGGAAAAACTGCTTAGCCTATTGAGGTATTCTTGTGCATTAGGGTTTCTTTGACAACTCACAAAATAGTGTTTCTCAACACTTCCCCCACCTTAACATCAAGTGTTTCTCAACACTTTTCAGATAGTTTACCTATAGTCTCTGATGTCGCGATATTTCTCACTATCAGAATCAAGTCTTGAAGAAATGGCCAAGTGACTTACACACACACACTTTAACACTTAAACTATTGAGCTATGCTAATCTTTATCTACTTTGTGTGATGTCTATGATGATTTCTTTACTATATGTTCCATCCCTAATAGTCTTTCAAGGATGTCATTGACTAGAAGATTGGGGGCATGGGGCATGTTTTCTTGATTTTTTCTTGTGGGTATACTTTGTTTGTCTATAGTGTTGTAAGCATTTATGCTTGACCTATTCAACATTTTGACTTACAAATGTATCATCCTTGACTATTTTGCAAGACCGCACTTAGGGTTTATCCTGGCGCTTATGCCTTGATACAGGTGTAATCTTGCTAAATTAAACTTAGGGAGTCTAATCGCGTAGTTATCTTGACTTACATGTCTCTAATGCTTAGATTGGATTTCCACATACCAATCTGATATCGATCATATTCATATCCTCATAGTTATACTAGTGATGGTTGTATAATCTCATGATGTCCCTAATAAATTCTCAATGATGAAATTAAGAGTCTAAATGTTATGCACTTCTTTCTGGTAAACCACTTTGCATATTAGCTTGCATTTTGGGTTCATTTTCTAGCTTAATCCTATATTCTTTCATATGGGGAGAGCTCTTTCTTCATCTTTTTGTGGACATATCAACTAACTCCTTCCATATATTTCTTTACTTTCTTCTTGTTCATGTCTTTTCACCTTCTTAATCTTTCACTTCATCTCTTTTATATCTTATCATCACATTATATAAAGTTTCGACCTCTTAAATAATTTCAATGTCCTAGATTCATTTTCGAGATCAAAATCCAAATTTGAGTTCATCTGGATGGTCAAATTTGTGTTTTAAAATTCTACTTTCTTCTGAGCAGTTAGCTGACCTCTTGAGGTCTAATCTCTGAATCATCACTAGGGCATCTTCATTTCTTCATGTCTTCATCATTTCCATACTTCATATCTACTTTAATTCACTGTTTCATGTCTAAAATCACCTTTCTACTTGTTTTGACCTAATTGTTATGCTATACCCTTCATGGTCAACTTTAGTCAAACAGGGGCATTTTATCAGTTTCTTATAATCATTCTTGGGTTCTAATCATCTATCTGTCATCTTGGACATTGCTATATTCTAATTTTCTCATTTCTAGCCAATTTTTGCATCCCCTTACCTCATTTCAATTTCGATCCTGAGGGGGTAGAAATACTCTATCACTGATTGCTATAGCTATCTATTTCTTCGGAGCATTTGTTTGATCTTCTCGCTTGTTCTCGATCTATCTACTTTGCTAAGTGTTAGCATTCTTCTTGAATTATAACATCATCTTTTCCTAGTGTTCAGTACTACCACTATCAAGCTGTACATTTAGGACTTGCTATCTTTTTCTACATTTCGTTCTTGAAAATCAAATATCTATATTTATCACCGCCTACTTGGCTTTCTATTTTCTTTGACATAATGTGTTCCCAGATCGATCAAACATTATTCAAAGAGGGGAAAATATAATCACCTAAAAATAAATGTAATCACCTAAAAATGGTCATCTAGACTATTAGCCCCCTTTTCAACATTTTGGCGAAATTAAGTTAATCATTTACCTAGACCAAATTCCTAATAATTAATTTATTTGATTATAGCCTATAGTTTGACTATGCTATCCTAAATTCATTATTTGATTAAAAGAACATGTCCCTTTTTAATTAAATAAAAGACCCCATTCTTCTAACCCACTTAAAGTGCACACATAAAGTTCTTTTTCTATTTTACAATTAAAAGAAAAGGCTTGTGAGACTTTTGTCTTATGTGACAAGTTAACTTATATTCTATTGGTTGACTTGTGTGTACACATGGATCACTCCTCTTTTCGAATTCCACCATTGATCATCCACCATCTTCATCTTGATCTCTACCATTCGTATGACTTTAAAAGGGACAGAGCTTTTCCCCTCAAAGGATGCATCCTCATTTTGAATATTTTTATGTTGCAAGTTTTCTAACAGGTTTCTTTGGAGCTTTGTGGAGAACTTCTTATTTCTTGTCTCATTCTTTCGTCCACTTCATATTAATCTTATGATCATATTTCATGTTAGTGTAGTTTCTTTGCAAATAGTTAGATCACATAGCTTAATAGTTGGATTTGTAACATTCCCATCTCATTTTAGCATAGCTTGCATTGTGCATCTCATCCTAATATAGTTTCATTTTTACATTGCATGTTCCAAGAGTTCTTTGACACTAGCACTCTTTCTCTTGTCTAAAGAATCTCCCATTTTGTGGTTTACTAGGAAGGGCTATGTTTTTAAGGCTTAGCTGAGAGCTCTTATATGCTCATTTGTATGCCCCTTGCACTCCATGACTAGGGAGCTCTAAGTCGGCATTCAAGTTTTCCAATCTATGGAGAACATTGGGTAGAATGGTTTAGAGAAGTGCACTTTTTCTAGTGTACACATTTGAGTTTGTGAATGCAAACACTCATATGTTGATTCTATGTTATTCGACACTTGCTAATTACTGAGGCTCAGAACATATAGGATTTCTATCTCACTTGGCTCCTATAGTAACTTTGTTTTGCTTGGCATCTATTCTTTTCTTGGAACCTATAGTGACTCACCATCACATATCACTTGACACTTGATACTTGCTCGGCACCTAAAGTTCACTCGACACCTATTGGATTTTTGGCTTGACACATACTATAGCTTGGCATGTATAGTTTACTCGGCATCAACTTGAAATTGGTTAAATGTGTTCACACTCAATTGTCAAAACCAATCTAAGACCAACAAGCACATCGATCATGGTAGGTTTAGCACCCTCTTTTAGTACATTTGTCATAATATGATCTGAATTGTTTTGTCAATTTAGAGGATAATACTAAAATAATAATTATTGGTATTGTAAGTGTATAATAAAAAATATCAAGAACTCAAATCATTCGTAATATTAAATAAAATTTCATACAATTTTGGACAATCTTGTAAGTGAGATGTATGCCTGCAAATCAATCAAATTTGGACAAACCCGTTGAGGAGTTGTGTGTCTGAGCTCATAAAACTTGGGCTATCTCATGAATGAGATGTATTTCCATGAACTCTATAGGAGTTGGGAAATCCCATGGTTGAGATGCCTACCCATGAAATCCTTATATAAGATCTAATAAAAATTGGCAATCTCAATGAATGAGCTATCTCTCCATATTGTTCTCTTCTCAAATTTGACTTGAGCCTCTTTATAGATCTTCATGTAAGTTGAAAGGTCACTCCATCTACATTCTTATTAGAATTTGAATGGACAAATCCAAATTGAAAAGTCATTAGACATAATATAATATGATTTAATATGATATGCCTATTAAATTCTGCTCATGATATGTTTGCATTTAGGATGCATTATGCAATTGATTACTTTATTCTAGGTAAAATTAGGGTTATGATCTTAAAGATTCACCTTAATTTCCACCATCTATGGCTTTATTTTCTAGGTAGGACTTAGTAATAGGTCTTTCTATCCTTCATCATATTCATTATAGGATTTTGTGCCTATTCTTTGCATGCAGTCCTATTCTAATATCATTTCTAGGTTTTTGGGCATCCTTAGGACTTTTTATTTTCTTTTGGGGATGGGTTTTGACCCCTAGGCTGGCCCTGACCTAGGGAAAGTTCAACTAGGCTAACCTTATCCTAGGGAAATTTCAACTAGGTTGACCCTAACCTAGGGTAAGGTCAAGGTCATCCCTGCCCTAGGTCAGGTTTAGGTTGTCCTTGACCTTCTTTGGGATTTGATCCCGCTTTTCAGATTTTGGCCTTGGAGGGTCCTAAAATCAATGTCAGGCTATTGGATTTGAACACAAAAGAGGTTTAATTCAAGATTCATTTAATTATTTTCCTTGCTTAGTTGGTTATTGTGATTGGACCATAATTTGAGGTGAAATTAGAATTAGGGTCCTAACGTTACTCTAGGAGCCTCACCTTGAAGCCTCTATATAAAGAATCATTTGCATCTATCTACAACTAGAAGGAAAAATATAATCAAGAGATAAAAAGAGAATAAGATGACACTATGAAGATGCAATATTGCAGGAGAATAATATAGAAGATCAAGCCATTATGGATATCAAGCATTCTTGTGACCACGCTATTGTGAACATTTATTTGGAGCAAGAGAGATCCAATTTTAATTAATCCTCCATTATCAATATTTTAAGCATTTAAAGATATAATCATGGGGTAGCAATTATAGATTATGAGTTCAATAGGAGTACTTTAGCCTTGGGGGCTTAGTATTCTTTCTTATCTTTTTCAAGTGTATTCATTTCTTTCTCATATATATTCACGCTAGGGTTTCAATCTGGTAGATTAAATATTTACATTACACATTCAACACACACACACACACAAACACACACACACACACACACACACACACACACACACACACACACACACACACACACACACACACACACACACACACACACACACACACACACACACACACACACACACACACACACACTCTATTATATCTAGCTATTTGTGGAGGTGGAAATCACCAAAATGGGGGTTTGAATAAGGAAAAACCCTATATAGTCACCCCAAAACCCTATTTTTAGATATATGCAGGTGTTGTTTCGAAGGTTGGAGTACATATTTGGATAACCTTTTTGAAAAAAATCCAAGATCCGTGAACAAAATTTTCATTAGAGTAGTGCAGGTATTTCCAAATTGGTAATATTTCAAGGTATATATTTTATCTTGTTTAATTTCAAGCATTTCCATTAGTTATTCCATATAAATTCTAAAATAATATATATGAATAGTGGTAAATGTCTTACAAGTTATTAGAGATTCATTTTTACACTATTCAACAACTTTCAGTGTATAGACTGATTCTCTACTAGTGGTGTTGCTACAGTAGAATGTAATACATGACTATTTAGGCTCTAGATATTACTAGCCACCAATAAGGATGAAGAAGCTTATATTAAATATAACCATTGATTTCTTCTTCTTGATGAGTATTATAGTTTGATATTTTCTTCATATAAGTAATGTGAAAGTTAGGAACTATCATCCATGTTGTTGAACTAAAAATATACTATCTTGTAGTTATCTTACTCCAAGTCATAGATTTTTTTAGAAATGTGAAGTTCTACTTTACATAGTGGTTTTTAAATTGAGATTCCTAGGCAATGAATAAATCTATTACATATCTTATCCTACAATAAAATGTTTACTTTAATATTTGTGTGATGGATGTTTGGCTAAATTATAATTTGTATATGCACACTGATGACATTTTCTTTTCAAACCAAGAGTTATAAAATGGAAACAACATTGAACTAAAATGAGTTAGCAAAGAGCTATGAGGGTTGTGGATGTAATCCAATTTTGAAGTGATTGATTGTAATTTTGAAAAGTGTGGTATTTTCTTTTCTAAGGAGTCAAAGAGGAAATTTTGTTAAATTAGACACATTTTAGTGAGAAAGTTGAGTATTTTCTTAAACTAGTGAAATGATGTTGGTAAACTTAAATGAATATTAAAATTATATTAGTATGTGTAAGAAAAATGTCTTTGTACTATCTACTTAATACAATGTGATTGTGTCATGATATGCATTCCATGATAATGTAATATGTGGAAGTTTATATTATCTTGCAATAGTTATCCTTGATGATGTGTGATCAACTATGATATTACTATAGGAGAAGTTAGGATGGAATAATATGTTCATTTATGTATTTCTCTACCTATCAGGAATGTAGTCATTAAGCTACTTTGGGCTAAGTTGTTATTGCATATCTATTTTCTATGCATGGTCAAAAATCCATCTCGATGGTAAGTACTATATGAGTTGACCTAAATTCTTGTTTACTTCATTATTATGGAAGAATTTCTTTGATTTAATTATTATCATGTTTAAATCATCATAATTACTAATCATCTATAATTCATTTTCTTATAACATGATTTTGGCTAATGAATAGACCTTTCATTTAGAGGAGAACATGCAGGACAAATGTGATCTTATGTGATTGAAAATATTATATAATGGGTGCACCTTGAGCATTATGGATGCACAATTATATTTGGAAGTTGACTTGTTTCATTTGGAATAAATAATTGTATTAAGATGGATTCCTATATTGGATTAGTTATGTAGAAGTATTGCACTTAGACATAACTATGTATTGAGAGTATGGTCAATATTTAGATTTATTATGACATGATTTAATTGAATTGAATTATGAGTCACTAAGAGAGTAATTGTACCACCTTACTATTACAATGTGAAGTCCTAATTTTTGGAAAGAGTTTTCCTTAACTTGTGATATGCCTTCTTGATGGATATATGAGAAGAAACCTATTGAGATTAACTACTTTTCCTATGTAGTTGATGGAAATATATCATCTTGCATTTGGCTGCAAAAATTTGTGTTACTTTTCTTGCAAAGATGTGTTACTTATCTCGTTGAATTGTAGACAATGTCTTGGACAATTTCATTACTTTTCTTGGTTTTGCCTATTTAGTCTCCCTCAATGCCAGGCTGGGTATCTTTCATGTCAAGAAAGATTTTGGGGGAAGCTTAATAGCTTCATGGTAGGGTGGTAAAGCATTCCTACAATATTCTCTCCCTTCTTTTGTTAGATAGGTTCCATAGCTTCTATCAAAATGGTTGACATAATTGGCACATCATGGCATTCTGGTAATGAAATTATGGTTTCTTTATATTTGAGCATATATGTATAAGTATCATTTTTGTTAAAGTTAATGATAGTGAGTCAACTATTTTTGGCTGGTCAATATTCGCTAACTTTGACTTGCATTGAATTTTCCTCATTTAATGGAGACTGTTGATGTGTCATTGGTTTTGTAGGGATAATCTTTACATATGGTATTAGAGCCCTTGGTTCTAGACTTGGGCCCTAAGTTCACTATGCTAGACACACAAATTTAAGTCAACTAGTTTAATCTATGTTGTATGAGTTGAGGACATGGGTTTCATGTTGTATCTCTTAGTTTGAATTACTTTTGACATAGAAAGATATGATGCTCCTTATGCATGTCATGATTTTGAGTAGAAATTGCATTCCTTTAAATATTATCAAAAATTGAAAGTTTATGGAATGATTGGTAATTATTCCATCTCACATGGTTATGATTATATTTTGATTTAAATTATGTGGTGGTATAATATAAAAATTTCTATATTACACCTCAAGTACTTGTTTCTTGCAAGTGTGATACAAGAAGAGTGTAAATTTTTTAAAACTATTGAGATAGTCAAATGATGGTTTACTTTTTCTCTAGGCTATGGGTGCCTACCAAATGAAGATTTGGATTGTGATAGAAATGAAAATTTCTTTTCACATGTCATGCACATGTGGTGCAAGAATTTATTTTAATTTTATGATAGATTCATTAGGTTCATTGAGTAGCCTAGTATGATAAGTAGGAAGAACATGGATTTCATTTACAAAAGTGTTGCATGTTCCATTATGCATTTAGAAATGTGTAATTATCAAGATAAATTTTCTGTGATGCATGTGAAGTTTGGTTATGTTCTTAACAAGCCTTAGACACAAGGTGTTGTGAAACATCTACTCCCTCTTGGTGACTAGTGAGAGTCATTGTGCTTTAAATGAATTGGGCTTTCATTTTATTATGTTTAGTTTCATGAACTTGGATGTGATAAGGTACTAGCTTGAAATTTTATGTTATTTGTGACCACCAAGCCACCAAGTTCTTATGTGACCTATTTATTGTGACTCGTGTTCACTTTTACTTTTGGTTTTCTACCTTATTTTTGGACTTTGACTTGAGAGTTGTGAATCTTGTTCTCAAGATTTCTTGATCTTGAGGTGGATTGGGTGTGTGTATTTTTGATGATGCTAGTCCTATGATTTGAAAGTGATGTCATCTATCATGCTTAGTGTGGAACATTGATAGGATGTTGAAAGGATTAGATTTTAAAGAACATGCCATTCTTTCTTTTTCATTTTTTTTCAAAATTATTTTGGAAAGATTACCTTTCAGTGTGGGTGTTGAATGTGGACAAATAGGGAGGGGTAGAAGTGATGCTTTCATTTTCCACTCTACCTACTAGTGTAATACTGGCACTACATTTTTTTGTTGGATAAAGTTATGTTGCCCTTGTTTCATCTCTCCACCACATCCATGATTATGACTATATGGGCATATGTGGGGTTATACATATGTGTGAGGTAGTATGTTTCATGGCTGCACCAAACACATCCTATCTTTGATACTATATGGGCATTCCATAGTTGGGAATTCTACATGTAAAATAGGATTCCAAGAAAGTACCTTTTGTATTACTAGGGCATTTTCAAGTTGGGTAATTCTACGAGTTAAATAAGATCCCAGGGAAATGCTTATTGGTAATATTTGGGCATTACAGGTTTGGGTATTCTATGAGTTAGGGGTATGTGCACCAAGTTGTGGTACCAAAACCATGACACCTAATGTTTTTATTTTAAATTTTACAAAGTGCATGTGCACTATAGCACATACAGGCTATAGCATGTACGCACTTTGTAAAATTAAAAAAAATTATAAATGGGTTGCAAACTCACGGCCCATTTTATCATTCTATTTGGCTTTTGCATTTCTCCTCAATAACAAACACACAAATTGAAGAAGTTGAAGAATTTTGTCACCCACCTCCTCAAAATGCCTCCTTGTCACCAAAGTTCAAGATCAGGATCGCGTAGTATGTTTTCTACCTTTTTTTTTGCATTGTTTTATATGTTTCTGCATCATTTTGTAAGTTTTTACATTGTTTTGTAGGTTTTTTCAAAATTTGTTTATTTATTTAGATTGCAGTTGGTTTATTATCAAGAAATGTGAATAATCTACTGCCAAATCCCTAGCTGGATGAACCAAATCAAAATAAAAACCCTCCACAAGATCCTAATCAAAACACACCACAACAAGAGCAAGAAATTTTGCAACCTAGACCAATTGGAAGACCTCCTCCTGGCACCCAAGACAATATAATGAATGAAATAGAAAGAGGGAAAATGAATTAGAAGAACTCATTGGTAGGTTGAAAGATTGTAGACAAACCAATTTGATGAGAGTACAATTGGCATCCTCCCTCAAATCCATTATGACCCATGTAGCTTTTGTTAGTGGTCAGTTGGATATTTGGTGTGCTAAGAGGGATGAACAAAAAAGATATTATGCAAAAAAAATTATCATATCAAGATGTAAAAAGAAGAAGAAGAAAAAGGTAGCATTTCTGCATTATTTAAAAAGCCTGGAGAACAAAATATTGTGAAAACTACAACTATAATATTCCCCATCCATTTGTGCATACATGATGGTATTAGAAATAACTTTTGGTATAGATGGTGGATGGTTTTTATTAAAAAAATTGTATTGTGAATTTGTCCTTGTGTAGATCCCAAATTATTTGTTATATTAGAATCTTAGGGTAGAGGTGGGGGGTCATCATTTGAGAGGTCAGTTTCATGTCATGACCATAATGTAGTTAGGGAACCTGTTGTCAAGCCATAGGGTGAGCATGTGATTATTCCTTCAGTTGTGAAGGAACATGTAGAGACTAGCACTCTAGGGACTATTAATGCTTTGACATAGACCCTCATTCATTGCATGAGTCCATTAGTTGAGGAGGAGCCTTCTATGCATCCTGATCACATGTACACATCATGTGGATCTTTATGCACATTTGGCAGTAATGCTAGAGACAACATGGATGATGGGCTAGTCATTAATGAGTTCCTAAGTGAAACATTTGGCATTGACACACAGGTAAATTAAAATTATAATAAACTAATTTGATTTATTTCATATGTATAGTGAATGATTAATCAATTAGCATGGATTGATATTCTTCAAAATTTAGGGTAAGAGTGTTAGTGATCCTAGTACAGATTCCTCGACCCCATTTTTCATCTCATTGATAAGTTGAGAGGTATGTATCAATTTAATCATTTAAATTAATACATATATTTATCAAGTAATCATATGAAGGATTGACAAAAGAAACTTATGCATGTGCATTAGTTCTCTACTAAACCATCGACATTCATAAGGGACTCCAAGCCTAGCTATGATATGACTTCGTAGAGTTACATTTGTTTCAAGTTAAATGTACATTGTATTATGTGACATGTAGCTGTTGATGTTTGAGACTCCTCCTCATCTTTTCTAGTCCATTGATTGTGGATTTGCTGCAACAATGGCTAGTTTAGAACCATTGACTGAGGTATGAAAGAATTTTCTTGGTTTTAGTTGTTGTTTATAATAGTGAGTATCACAATTTCTAATGTTATTTATAAGTGATTATATTGATTGAATTTTTGTAGGGCCTTATTGCACTCAATTGTCTGTGAGCCTTTGAGGTGGATGTATAGAGTGACTATTTGATGACAATAAGAAAATAATTAATTTTGTGCATACATATATTTGATTTCAATGTATAATAATTATTAATTAATATCTACTTTGTTTGTATCAGCTCGAGTTTGAGAAGAGCCTAAACAAGAGGACAAGTGAGTGTGTGAGGAAGACCCATCATCCCCATCATCTCCTTCCACATGATGACCAAAGACCTTTAGGGATTTTTTTCCTTCCACTCATGGAAGGGGAAGATATAGTTTATAGACACACATGTATAGGAATTAGTGGACATATATGTTGGATTTTATGTCAGTGGACATATTTGATATACATTTTATGTATATATGGCATTTTATATTTGATGTATGACATATATTTGATGCATGACATTATTACACTTATGACATCATTGGTTAATATATGATATGTTTGTTCATGTATAACATTATTGGGTTTCATAATAGATTATATATTTGTTAATGTATGACATTGCTGGTTATCATAATATATTATATGTTTGTTCATGTATGATATTATTGGTTATTGTTATACTATTTTTAACCCTACCAAATTTGAATTTGAATATAGGCTTGTCCAATGGCTACCTGCCAAATTTAACGATATTTTAATTAAAATGATTAATATTTTGCCCCATCGGCCCACAACTTTCCTTGCCATCATATCTTGCCAGATCTATGGTGGGCACTTCCCCGCAAGATATAGATGCAAGTGTTTTAAGTATTGCAGGCAAGCCCTTTTGCATCGCATGGTAGGTGGGTCTATCTTCTTTCGGCTAGCTATAGAGATGCAGGTTTTATCTGTCATTAGATCTGTGATGATCTACAGTCATGGCTTCCCCACAACATGAAGTTATGAAGATCTTAAGTATTGTGGGAATGGCCCTTTTTGATGTGTGGATAGCATGACATCACATGGGGTCTTCATTGAGTTTCAACGCACAAGTTACGGGCACCGTTGGATCTTCAATGATCAATGGTTGGCATACCCCTACTTTATGGAGGTGCGAGTGTTTTAGAAATTATGGGCAAGCACCCTAGTGACACCTATCCCCAATAATGTCACAGGCCTGCCTGTCTCATAGGATGATGTACAAAGAACTCCCACCATCAAATCTTCATAGATCAATGGATGACACTTTCCTGCAAGATAAAATTGCATGAAATTTTAAAAATGTGGACAAGCATTTTTATGCCACATGTCCCTATGGGGCCTGTCTCTCCAGGCTTTTCTAGGTGGTGCCATGTCATGTTGAGGTGTGGTACATGTTGTTGAGGTAGTGCCAAGTGTTATGGGCTTGGGTTATATGGCAGGTGCATATACAAAAGATCTTCTTGATCATTGATCTCACGAAGATCAACAATCAAGGCTTTCCCACTTTATGGAGTCACGAGGAAGTTAAGTAATGCAGGGAAGCACTTGAGAGACACATGTCTTAGTGGCCTACCTAGGTTATGATTAGTGCTAACAGTTAATGTGACCGTCACGGTCAGGGTTTGCAAGGTGGCATGGTCAGTTGGAATATCTGGTCAAATTTGGGGAGATCCACAAGGTGTCATAAAGAAATGAGACTATTGGTCCACGTGGTATGTTTTCATTGTGAGATTTGGTTGACTCGTTGACTTTGCTGATTTATGCACCAAAAATGATGAGAAGTCAGATTTTCTGCATGATTTGATCTATGTGATCGATCCCAACCACCATGAAATGAATGCTAAATAAGGAAGAACACTCCACCCCTTTAATCCAATCCATCTACTTGGTTAGAATGGCTTAATGGTGCCATTTCTATCTTCTCAAGGCCTAGTTTCAACGAAAGATCAGATATCATTGCATCTGGATCTATACCCAAATAAAATTTTCTCCATGATTATTCTCTGTGGGACTTCAATGCAGTGGTTGTGGAATAGTTGCAGGGAGAGGACATCTCAGTTATGCCTGAGCTATAAAGGCAAATTTTGTAAATTTTTTTAGGGTTGGATCATTATCTATTGTTCTCTACTGTTGCTCTGCAATTTCAGTGTAAAATTCACTTTGCCTCTAAACCAAATGATATTCCACCTTTTCTCCTTCATCCATTGGTGTGAAAGTGTAAGAACTCTTTGTCTCTCACTGGTGTTTTCTAGAGATATATGATCTGCATGACTATATCTCCTTGGATCTATGAATGATAATATAAGTGAATGTCCCCTTTCCTTGTGTCATTCATCTTGGATTTTTTGATCTCCATGTCATTATTAGATTAAAGCAAGTCTGAATGTGTATATCATTAGTTTCATTCTAGTTCAATAGTGCATATATGGGGAGAGATTGGTCTGAACACTCTATTTTGGTGCATCACATCCCTAGATTAGAATAGGTAGATTTTCTTTCTTGCATCTCCTTCTCCCTTTTCCCTTCCAAGAGTAGTTAGGTGCACCCTGATAGTAAGAGGAAGTTGGCCTTCTCCGGAGACTCAACCTCACAGTTCAAGTCCCATAGCTTGGAGGTTGTTTCAATGTTTCACAAGGTTGTCCTTAGGTACAACTTTGGACAAGGGTGCAAAACTCTGTGACAACAGTTTTTGGCACACCCAGTGGGACATATATCAGAAGATTTCAAGTCTACTAGTGTCAAGAAGGAAGATTTCAAGATTAGTACTAAGGAGATAGTTTTGGCTTCAATATTCAAGCCTTCAAAGGGCTCATTCTTCAAAGGACTTGGTGACTTTGAGCTTCAAACACATCTAGTTCTAAACCAAATTTGCAAGAATTCATGCCCAAAGCTGAAACGAGGGCATCTTCTAGAGGTAAATTTCAATACCAAGAGCTTTCTTTTTTGAATCCTAGAAGGAGGAGGACTAGAGTATCTTATCACCAGTTAGGAGTGCAATAGTAACAAATACACCTGAAAGATCTATCTCTACTCCTCCTACTGCTAGATCTTAGCCTAGATTGCCATCAGTACATATAAATAGATCACTTGTCTATATGCCATTGCCTAGAGCTCATGCTTTTTCCACCTTTAATGGTGGAAGGCCTCTTTTATTAGCTCAAAGACATGACATACCAATAGCTACACTTAAAAGTATACCATAGTTTACTAGTGAGACCTCTATTTCTCCCTTAGAGCACATCCAAGAAGTTGCAAATGTCTACAATATCCATGGTATTATAGAAGATGATGTTGTAGTTAGGCTTCTAGCCTCATCTCTAAAAGGAAAAGCACTACAATGGTTTAGAGGTTTGGCTCATGGTTCTATAACAGATTGGGATGGCTTAGGAGCAGGACTATGTAAGCATTTTGAGGACAAAAGTGACCATCTATCACTTTTAGAATGGTTGACTACCATAAAAAGGCCCCCCCATGAATGTATGACTGATTTCAACTAGAGATTTCAAAAAACATGGGATAGAATACCTATTTTAGTGAAGCCTACCCCTGGTAATGCTTTGCATTACCTTAAAGCTTTTAATAGTGACATTGCCACTACAATCCAAACTATGGTAGGAGATACTCTACCTAACACTTATGACACAAAAATAAGGGAAGAAAATATATTGATACAAGGAAGGAAGTTAGCTCCAAGGCCTCCTATGCCCTTCTTCCCTGATGTCCCAAACCACCAACCAGCAATGGCTCTTCTTCCCACAACTTCTACATCGTAATCCCTTACTCCACCCCCTCAAGCTTCCACATCTTCAAATGGCATAGATGAAATCAAAGAAATGATGCAATCTATGATTTTGAACATAGATAAGAGATTGCAAGGCCAAGAAAATAAGTTGGAGGATAGCTTCTCTATGATGCAGAAAATGAGCAACAAGGTGGTGACTTTAGAAAGACAAGCTCAAGGTAGTAAAGCTCATCAATTGCAACATCAAACTCTGAATAGTGGTAGGCCTCCAAATCATAATTATAGGAATAATTCTTTTGATCAAAATAGGTAGAGTAGTCATGCTTCAACCTCAAATATAAACCAGAGTAGAGCCTTAGTCCCTCAAAACAACATGGCCCAAGATTTGGATTTTTTTCCCTCTTGCAACTACTCCTACGCTCGTTGCATGTGTCAAAAGGATAAATCTTATTTGGCTTTGGCCATCCAAGAGCCTGTAGTAGGAGAATCATATAGGGAGGACCAATTCAAAGATGCCTTATATATGCAAGGACAAGGTGATTGCTCCTTTATGAATCATCAAGTGGAGGAACATTGTAATGTAAATCAGGATTCCATTGCTCACAATACTAGGAGAAAAAGAAGATCTATTGAAGATGTCACTCCTCCTCCTCCCAATCAGGCCTCAACTTCAAATGCAATACCTCATGAGCAAGCAGTAAATGATCAATCAAATTTTTCTCAACATCAAAGGAAAAATAATGGAAGAAGAGATGTGAGTGATCCTCTGGTTGTTCCACCTCAACCTCTTACAAATGCAGCTCCCAAGGTTTCTACCAAAGCACCTAATATGCCATTCAGTGTGGTAGAACAAATGAAGAAGAAAAATGTGAATATTTCTATATGGGATGATGTTGCTACTATACCCATGCAAAAGAGGTTGCTAGAACAAGAATTAGAAAGAATTGAGCCAAAAGATCAACTACCCAGCATCGAATGTGCCACTAGCCTAGTACAACCATCAGATAGGGCAGAAAAAAATAAAAGGGTTAGGCCTCCTCCATTCTATATTTCTCTAATTATAGGGGATAAACTAGTCCACAATTGCATGATTGATTCAGGGGCCAGTAGTTCAGTGATGCTTAGGTGTGTTGCTGATACTTTGGGAATGAAATATGAGCCCATTGTTAAGGATGTGTTATAGTTGGATGGTAGTACTGTCAAGACTATAGGGATCCTTAGTAATGTGGAAATGGCCCTACATGAATGCCCTTGTTGTACTATAACTCAAGATATATCAGTTGCTGAAGTCAAGCCACATTTTGCCATTTGTCTATCGAGAGACTTTATTGCCCAAATAGGTGGCTACATATCTTTTGATTGGTCATATATGTTTTTTAAAACAAGATACAAAGCCAAATCTTCAACCAGAGAAGAGCCTCTAGCCCTCCATCATACTGAACCCTACACCCCTAATCTCATCAACATGAATTGTACTATCCTAGAGGTGGATGAGAATGACATAGTAAATGAACCTATCACTCCCCTAGCAGAGATATCTAATTTTCTCTTGGATGAATGGGCTAATGCATATTAGTTTGATCCTATGTCAAAAAATCTTGAAATAGGCCTTAGTACATATTGTATATTAGAAAAGGATGTTGTAGTTCCTAATCTTGCAGAGACTAAATGAGATATAAGTGGGATATGGAGTATGTACTTTGATGGCTCAAGGAATAAAAATGGATCAGGGGTTGGTGTGATGTTGATTTCTCCTACACAAGTAAGGTACTACTTCTCCTTTAGGCTCCAATTCAGTTGCACTGATAATTTGGCCAAGTATGAATCCTTGATATAGGGTCTCCTACTTGCTCAAAAGAAAGGAATTCAAGCCTTAAATGTATATGGAGATAGTGAGTTGGTGGTTAACCAAGTGAGAAATTAGAATACCACCAAAAATGGTTTTCTCAAGTCTTATAAACATAGGGTATGGGATTTTCTTGAAGGTTTCAATGCATTTAACATCCAAAGCATCCCTGGAAAAGAAAATAGACATGCTGAAAGACTTGCAACAATAGGTGCATCTCATGATGTGCTAGGGAATCTTGAGGGAAGAAATAGAAACAAATCAAAATGGTAGTAAGGCCTGCCATCCCTGACAATGACATCCATTGGCAAGTGTTTGAGTCTGATGAGAAAATTGTGAGCTTCTTGCAGAATGAGGCAGAGTTTTTAGATAGAAATCAATCAAGACTTCAGGATTAGTATGGTGAACATATCATTAACCTCAATTCCAAAAAGCTACCTAAATGTCTCATTACTTTAGAGAGTGTTTTCAATCCTGATGATCAAGCAAGAGGTAGAGCCATGAACCTAGCTACTGATGAAGATGACTATACTCCATTCATGGTTGTTGATGGAAAGTCCTTAAACATGGGGAAGGTATGTTCTAAAATTGAACAAGAAAAAATTATTCATCTATGTCAAGAATTTAATGATGTATTTTCTTGGACATATGATGACTTAAAGGGCTTTGACCCAAAATTGTTTCAGCATACCATAGATTTAATTGATGATGTAAAACTAGTAAGACAAAAATAGAGACCAGTGAATCCTAAAATTGAACCCCTAATGAGAAAGGAGCTATCCAAATTGATTGAGGCCAATATAATTTTCCCTATCAAGCACTCATCATGGGTAGCAAACTGTGTCCCTGTTAGGAAGAAGAATGGAGAAATTAGATTATGTGTGGACTTTAGGGACCTTAACCAAGCTTCCCTTAAAGATCACCATCCTCTTCCTTCCATGGAGTAGATCTTATCCAAGGTTAGTGGTTCAGAGAGATTTTCATTTCTTGATGGATTCTCTGGTTATAATCAAGTGTTGGTCAAAGAGTTTGATAGATACAAGACTGCATTCACTACGAAGTGGGGTACCTATGCTTATTGTAAAATGCATTTGGACTAACTAATGAAAGTGCTACATTCTAGAAGGCAATGGAGATGGCTTTCAAGAACATGATTGAAAATTTTGTATTAGTTTACCTTGATGATATCATAGTATATTCAAAGAATGTAGAAGATCACTTCGATCATCTCAGGTAGGTATTCTTAAGGTGTAGAGAGTTTGGGGTATCTCTTAACCCAATAAAGTGTGTCTTTGCTACCAATCAAGGAAAATTATTGGGACACATTGTATCTAAGGATGGTTTAACCCTTGATCTAGAGAGAACAAAAGCAATACTTGTCCTTCCCCTTCCTAAACAAAGAAAGGGCTCCAAAGTTTCCTTGGTAGGATAAATTTTGTAAGAAGATTTATCCCTAATCTTGCTACCATGGTGAAACCCCTTACAACTATGCTCAAGAAAAGTATGGTCTTTGCATGGACCAAAGAAGGGAAGGAAAGTTTTGAAGAGATCATGGCAGCCATAGCCTTAGCCCCTACCCTTATCAATCCAAACTTTGAGAAGGATTTCATTCTTTATACCCTAGGTGGTGAGTCAAGCATCTCTAATGTCTTGACTCAAACAAATGTTAAGAATGAAGAGCAGTCTATAGCCCTCTTTAGTGAAGGGCTTAAGGAGTATGAAGATAAGTATACTTATGTGGAGAAACAAGCCCTTGTAGTCATCAGAGCTTTGAAGAAATTCAAACACCTCCTGTCCCATAACAAGGTTCATTTGTTAGTACCTCATGCCAGTGTGAAGGAGTTACTTTTGAGCAAAGATGTTAGTGAGAAAAGAGCTGGTTGGATTAAAAAGGTAATGGAATATGATGTTGACATCTAGGTGACCAAGCTAGTAAGAGGGAAAGGATTGTGCAAGCAAATGTTATTATCTCAAGAATCAGATGAGGAAGTTGCCATGGTTTTAACAGAAGAATAGGAGGTAAGAAATGATGATCCAAGGAATTGTATGGATGATATGAGGAATTTCTTGCTAGGAAACAGATACCCTCAAGGATTAGATAAAGCCAAAAGGAGACAGTATAGATTGTATTTAATCCCTTATGTCATAGTTGATGGTATCCTTTTCAGGAAAGATTTTAATGGAGCCTTATTAAGATGTATTGATATAGACCAAGCTGAAAAAATAATCAAAGAGCTTCATGATGGTCCTGATGGTGGTCACTTCTCAGCTAGAACAACTACAATGAAGAGCATGAGGGCTGGTTATTATTGGCCATCTTTGTTCCATGATTGTCATAAGTATGTAAGGAAGTGTGAAAAATGTGCCTTCTTCTTTGATAATCAAAGGCTTGCAACTCTTCCCCTCCATCCCATCTAGGTGGGTCAGCCTTTTGCTCAGTGGGGATTGGATTTCATAGGCCCTATCAATTCTCCTTCTAGCTCTAGTCACAAGTGGATCTTAGCTACTACAAATTACTTCACCAGATGGGAAGAGGTAGTTGCATTGAAGGATGCCACAAAATCTTCATTTGTTGAGTTCCTTGATTGAATTGTGAGCAGGTTTGGTGCCCCTTCAACCATTATTTTAGATAATGCAAAATCTTTTCTAGGAACTCAGATTTGTGCACAGGCAGTTGACCACAACATTTACTTGAGCACATCATCAAACTACTATCCTTAAGGTAATAGCCTGGCTGAGTCATCCAACAAGAATCTAATCAAAATCATAAAGAGAACAATTGAGGATAATCAGAGGTGTTGGCATAAAAAGTTAAGGATAGCTTTGTGGGCTGATAGGATAACACCTAAAAGATCAATAGGGAACTTGCCATTCATGTTGGTATATGGTAGAGAGGCAAGGATTTAAATTTCATTAGAGTTCCCAACCTTGGAGTTAGCTCATCAGTTGGAACTAATTGAGGATGATGCCATGACAGTGAGAATGGCAAAACTGATGGAGCTGGAAGAGAGAAGAAGTCAAGCCATGCAGACCTTAGAGACACATCAACAATAGGTGAAAAAGAGCTTTGACAGAAAGGCTAGGGTTAGAATCTTTAGAGAGGGTGACTTTTTCTTAAAATGGGATGCAAACAGGGCAAAACCAGGGAGGCACTCAAAATTTGATGCACTATGGAGTGGTCCCTATTTGATTGGAAGTTGTAAATAGGAAAATGCTTTCCAGTTAAGCAAGCCTGATGGTGAGATTCTGCCTATCCCTGTCAATGGATCTATCTTAAGCTATGTTTTTTAGGGTTTGAGATTCTATGTACATAGTTAGCTTAGTTTTGTTTCTAGCTTGTTCCCTAATTTTCCAAGAAGTGCAAAAGCATAGGGTTGTCTTTGTGAGACAACAAGTTTTGAAATTTTGAAGGTTGCAGAAGAGGTTTTAGTCCCTAGTTCTGGTTGTAGAGGTAGATATTTCTAGGGTTTTATGCCTATAGAGGTAGGGTTAGGGTATCTCAGAACAATGATTCACATTTTCCATGACTCCATAGCCCAATGGATGCACAAGGCCACTGACCAGATGTGTAGTAGGCTTGCATCTCCTCTGAGTTGCCAAAATGTTATATTGTTTTGACCCTGCCAAATTTGAATTTGAATACAAGCTTGTTCAATAGCTACCCAAAAAATTTAATGATATTTTAATTAAAATGATTAATATTTTTCCCTGCTGGCCCACAACTTTCCTCACCATCAGATCTTGCCAGATCTATAGTGGGTGCTTCCTTGCAAGATACAGATGCAAGTGTTTTAAGTATTGCGGGCAAGCCCTTTTGTGCCGCATGGCAAGTGGGTCTGTCTTCCTTTGGCCAGTTGTATAGATGCATGTTTTATTTGTCGTCAGATCTACAATGATCTACGATCATGACTTCCCTGCAATATGAAGTTGCAAAGATTTTAAGTATTATAGGAATGCCCCTTTCTGACGTGTGGATAACATGACATCATGCAAGGTCTTCGTCAAGTTTCAATGCACAAGTTACGGGCACCATCGAATCTTCAATGATCAATGGTTGGTACACCCCTACTTTATGGAGTTGCGAGTGTTTTCAAAATTGTAGGCAAGCACCTTAGTGACACCTATCCCCAATGATGCCACGAGCCCACCTGTCTCACAGGATAATGTATGAAGAACTCCCACCATCAGATCTTCATAGATAAATGGATGACACTTTCCTGCAAGATGAAATTGAATGAACTTTAAAAAATGTGGGCAAGCATTTTTTCGCCGCATGTCCCTATGGGGCCTGTCTCTCTGGATGTTGCTAGGTAGTGTTGTATCATGCTGAGGTGTGGTACGGGTTGCTGAGGTGGTGCCAAGTGTTATGGGCTTGGGTTATATGGTAGGTGCAAATACAAAAGATCTTCTCGATCATTGATCTCACAGAGATCAATGATCAAGGCTTTCCCACTTTATGGAGTCACGAGGAAGTAAAGTAATGTGGGGAAGCACTTGAGAGACATTTGTCTCAGTGACCTAGCTAGGTTATGATTAGTACTAATAGTTAATGTGAGCGTTGCGGTCAAGGTTTGCAAGGTGGCACAGTCAGTTGGAATATCTGGTCAAATTTGGAGAGACCCACAAGGTGGCATAAAGAAATGAGACTATTGGTCCATGTGGCATATTTTCATTGCAAGATTTGGTTGACTCATTGACTCTGCTAATTCATGCACCAAAATGATGAGAAGTCAAATTTTTTGCACAATTTGATCTCTATGATCGATCTCAACCACCATGAAATGAATGCTAGACAAGGAAGAACACTCCACCCCTTCGATCCAATCCATCAACCTGGTTAGAATGGCTTAATGGCATCATTTCTATCTTCTCAAGGCCTTGATTCAATAGAAGATTAGATATCATTGCATCTAGATCTGTACCCAAATCAGATTTTCTCCATGATTATTATTTGCAGGACTTTAATGTAGTGGTTGTGGAGTAGTTGCAGGGAGAGGACATCTCAGTTATGCCTGAACTATAAAGGAAAATTTTGTAAATTTTGTTAGGGTCAGATTATTCTCTGTTGTTCTTTATTATTGCTCTACAATTTTAGTGTAAGAACTCTTTTCCTCTCACTGGTGTTTTGTAGAGATCTATGATCTGGATGACTGTATCTCCTTAGATCTATGAATGATAATATAAGTGAATGTCCCCTTTCCTTGGTTCATTCATCTTGGATTTTCTGATTTGTATGTTATTATTAGATTAAAGCAAGTCTAAATGTGTATATCCTTAGTTTCATTCTAGTTCAATAGTGCATATATGGGCAGAGATTGGTCTGAACACTCTATTTTGGTGCATCACCTCCCTAGTTTAGAATAGGTAGATTTGTTGTCTTGCATCTCCTTCTCCGTTTTCCCTTCCAAGAGTAGTTAGGTGCACCCTGATAGTAAGAGGAAGCTGGCCTTCACTAGAGACTCAACCTCACAGTTCAAGTCCCATAGCTTGGAGGTTGTTTCCATGTTTCATAAGGTTGTCCTTAGGTAAGACTTTGGATAAGGGTGCAAACCTCTGTGACAATAGTTATCATAATATATTATATGTTTGTTCAAGTATGACATTATTGGTTATCATAATATATATCTTATTTTTCTTGTTTAAATTTTAAGTACATTTCATGTACTTCATTTTAATGTAAATTGCATCCAAAATTATGTAGAGTGCTCACACCAAAAGCTAGTGGATTCCCAGCAAGAACACTTTTAAGGCAAACTACCTTTCCCACCTTTGTAAGTGTCTTTAAAGAATCTTTCCAACCTGATTACAACATTGAATTTTTTTTTACCTAACTTCACAAAACTACTTGATTTTTTTCCCTGTTCAAGACTTGGAAAGCAATAAGGGAAAAATGAGCAAATTTTAGAAATGGATCATAATCAAGTTCTTGCTTCAAACTAACATCTTAGACGCTTCAAGGAACACCTCATAACTATCTCAAAAACTTCAATTTATCATATATTCCATACTTCCAAGAGATTCTTCAACATCATATGAGTGAAAACAATCTTCCAACATCTTATGATTGTATTTTCTTTGCAATGACATGTAATTTGTTGATTTTTGGACAACTCTTCACAATGAAGTGATTATGTTTGAAACCCATGAAATGGATATTAAGACAACAAAGAAGATCCTTAACATCTTCCACTAACTCCATTTAGTGATAACATGAAGTTAAAGTGGTGTTTTATTCTATCAAAGTATGAGTTTTCTATTCCAAATAGGAAGTAATGATATTTGACAATAACTCAATGAAACTATATATAAGTTTAATATCAATAGTGATTCCTCACCATATTAAAAAAAATTAATAATCACCAACACCTTATGCCTCCTCTAAATTCATATAGGTTATTTTCATCATTTGACATCCATTCCAACTAATTACTAGTTAGTTTGATTGGTTATAAGGTTAATTTCAAGGTTTTCCAAAAAATTGCTAAAATTGCCAAAAAGTTGTTAGCAACTTTTATTGCAAAATGCAACTTTTGCACTAACTCTTCCTAAAACTTAACCAAGTGGTTTTTGGTAGCAAATAGGACCTATATAAGTGTAATTAATCTCAAAACACTTATTGAGTCAACTTATGAACAAAAATAACAAAAAAAGAAAAATTGTTAGGACTAAGGCAACTTGGATTTATAGGTGACCTCAAGTTCCTTGACCTTACAAACATGGGTCACCTTATTACCAAAAAAATAACAGGTTCAAAATGAGGTGTATGATCACCCCTTTACCTTCTATCATGAGTCTTTATTATTGGATGAGATGACATATCTAGTTTCCATAGTCAAAGATTGCTACCTTATCACATTTAGTGACTCTTAGGGATGATTTAGTTTGACATGCTTGAGAATGTTTAAGCACTCAATGGGATGCAAGGAGCTTAGGGCTAGTTTTTAACTAAGCACATGAAGCTAATAGAATAGATAGTTCAATCCCTTAAAAAAAGTTGAGAGATATTTGGTAGTTGCTAACTTTGTACTAGCCAACACTACAAGTTTCACCATTACCCAAGATAGCATTGCAAAATCAAATGGAATAAGATCTCCAAAAAAAGAAAGACAATTATTGCTACCCTATAACATTTAGTGACTCTTAGGTACAGTTTGGTTTAGTGTGCTCAAAAATGTTTGAGCACTCAATGGGATAAGACGATCTTTGGACTAGTGTTTACCCAACCACTTGGAGCTAATGGAAGAGATAATTTGATCCCACAATGAAAGGTGAGAGAGTTTTAATAGTTGGTAACTTTGTACTAGCCAACAGTACAAGTTTCAACATCACCCGAGATGGCATCAAAAAATTAAAATAGAGTAAGATATCCTCAAAGTGAGAGAAATTATTGTAGGTCTTTGCAACATAGTCTTATATCACCTAGAATTGCATCCATACCTAACATGAGCTCCAAGATATGCCCCATCAAAAATTGCTACCCTATGGCATTTAGTGACTCTTAGGGACGTTTTTATTTGACATGCCTAAGAAAATTTGAGTGCTCAATAATATGGTATAAGATTAGAGCTAGGGTTTACCCAGCCACCCAAAGCTAGCACAATAGACAATTCAATCTCATAAAAAATAGTGAGGGATATTTGGTATTTGGCAAGTTTGTATTGGCCAACACTACAAATTTTAACATCACCTGAGATGGTGCTACAAAATTAAAATAGAGTAAGATCTACAAAAAGAGAGAGAGATTATTGTAGGTCTCTACAACATGATCCTATTGCACCTAGAATTGCATCCATACCTTGCACAAGCTTCAATATATGCCTTGCCAAAGATCGATGCCCTATGGCATTTAGTGACTCTTAGGGATGTTTTAGTTCAGCATGCTTGAGAATGTTCAAGCACTTAATGGGATGGAAAAATCTTGGGGTTAGGGTTTAACTAGCCACTTAGAGATAAAAAAATATACAATTTGATCCCATGATGAACACTGAGGGAGATTCAACAATAGGCAACTTTGTATTGGCCAACACTACAAGTTTACATATTCAACGAAGATGGTATCCCAAAATTGTAATGGAATAAGATCTCCAAAAAGAGAGAGAGATTTTTGTAGGTATCTATAACATTGTGCTATAACACCCAAAATCATAATGAGCTCCAAGATATGCTCTATCAATGATCACTACACTATGGTATTTAGTGACTCTTAGGGATATTTTGGTTTGGCATTTCCAAGAATGTTTGATTTCTCAATGAGACAAGACAAGCATGGGGCTAGGGTTTAGCTAGCCACTCAAAGCTAACAAAATAGATAGATCAATCCCACAATGAATGGTGAAGGAGATTTGATAGTTGGCAATATTGTACTGGTCAACACTACAAGTTTCAGCATCACCTAAGATGGCATCACAAAATCAAAATAGAATAAGATCTCCAAAAAGTGAGAGGGATTATTGTAGGTCTTTGCAATATGGTCCTATAGCACCTAGAATCACATCTATACTTTGCACAAGCTCTAAGATATGCCCTGTCAAAGATCGCTACCATATTACATTTAATGACTCTTAGGGATGTTTTAGTTTGACATGCTTGAGAATGTTCAAGTGCTCAAAGGGATGGGATGAGCTTGGGGCTAGGGTTTACCCAGCCACTCAGAGCTAATGGAATAGATAGTTCGATCCCACGAGAAATGGTGAGGGAGATTTGGCAATTGGCAACTTTATATTGGCCAAGACTACAAGTTTTAGCATCACCCAAGATGGCATCACAAAATCAAAATGGGATAAGATCTCTAAAAAGAGAGAGAGGTTATTATAGCTCTCTACAACATGGTCTTATAGCACCCAAAATCACATCCATACCTTGCATGAGCTCCAAGATATGCCTTGTCAAATATCATTTCTCTATGACATTTAGTGACTCTTAGGGACATTTTAGTTTGGTGTGCCTGATAATGTTGGAGCACTCAATAGGATAGGAAAAGCTTGAGACTAGGGTTTACTTGTCCATCTAGAGCTAATAGAATAAACAATTTGATCCCATGATGAACGGTGAGAGAGATATGAGCAAGATACATATGCTTAGGTCAGTTTGTGCAAGATATGAGCAAAAGTTACTAATTAGGTAAAATTGGGTCTTTTTAAGTATTTGGTCAAGATAGCCTAAGATTAGGTGTTTTTAGTTGTTTTTTAATAGTTTGGAACCTTTTCCAAGTCCTAGAAGTGAAATCTAGTTGCACTTTTTGTGCAAAATTGTGAAGTTGTAAAAGTTTCTTAAAAATGAAAATATGACTGAAAACCTTCTAACCTTTGAAAAAATGTTTCTCATGGTCATATACCCAAGCATGGATAGTTACAACTTCTAAAACTTCCATTTGTAACTTTTTTTTGCAAAAATTGTAAAAGTTGCTCAAGCAACTTTTTGAGGAACATTGCAACTTTTGAGCAATTTTTGCTCTTTACATATTTAGGTCAAATGGGTCCATCTAAGACTATTCTAGGACCCTAGTTAAGATTACTAGGAACTATTAGGTAACCAAATACCTTAGTTTCCCATGAATATTGTAAGGCAATGAATAAGTAATTGGCTACCAGCTACAAATATTTCAAAGGCATTGAAAACAATATATATATTATTCTTTGAAGAAAAATGAGGTAACAATTCTAAAAATAAGATTGAAATGATTCCCATCGGTGGCATGGCCAAGAACTACCTTTTTAATACAGTGACCAATAGTTGACCTCACTAACCATACCTTCTCATTCCTATGGAGGAAATCTTAATATAGAAAGGAATATATACAAAGGAAGATATAGAAAACCTACTTAATAGAGAGATTAATCTAAGAGAAAAGGATATTTTAGAAGAAAAATGATTATCTTAGTGCCATCTAGGGTATGCCAATCGCTTAGGATGAAGAGACAAAACCTATAGCTACTAGAAAAGAGTGCACATGTTTACAAACACAAAAATTTGAGATAGAGAAGTAACAAGTGATATGGAATTGTCTATGGAGCAATGTGAAGTGAAGACTCAAATTGGTTCATTAGTAGGCAAAGAATTTGGTCATGCACTTCATTCCAGCACCATTGATGTTTCAATTAGAAATGCCTATTCATCAATGGCCTTGCATTTACAAGAGTTGGGAAGCCGGGATACTCAAGTTGGGCATGATCCCTCAAAGTTCTCATTGAAATATATTAATGATCTTAATAAAAAAACAAAAAGTTCATTGCCACCTTTAAATGGAGACTTGAGTTTAAATGGAGATTATCAGTTCCCAAATATGTCCTAGTAAAGTAGATGACTGGTGTAGGAGCACCCATTCTAGACTTATCAAATAACACACATAAGGATCCTAGATAATTCACTTAGGATAGGTTGTGATGCAACAATGCACAGTGGAAGCTTCTAAAGGGTAGGCCATTAGGCAATTAGATAAGGTTGGAATCCTTCAAATTTTCTAAAAAGAGGGTATAGTGGAGGGAAACTTATTGAAAGCATCAATAATGAACTTATCACAAGTTATCACTATATACACTACTTTAGTATGTTAGAAGCACTAAATTAAAACAATAAAAAGAATTTGTATACTAATTTAACATAACTTCATGAGAGACAAAGTGAAGTCTTCAAATGAGAATATGAGCCATGGATAGGCTCTCTCAATGAGGATGATCACTTGATGTAGAGGTGTGTCTAATAGCTAAGTTGGCTTGATTATGTATGTATGCACAAATGCTCAAATGGGCTTCAATGGAGGATTTTTGATAGATTTTGGTGAATGGATTTGATGTAAAAATGGCTTCTCAAAATGGAATTATGGCTTTACTTTCTAGATTGTGTTAAAATGGCTTGGGAGAGGATTCCTTAAATAGGCAAAGGGCTTGAGGGACCAAGGGCTAGGATGCAAGGATGGGAGAAAGCTTATGGAAGGTTTAGATTGAATGAGAGGAGATCACATGGATTGTGCTTCCTTACAGCCAATCAGGGAGTGACACATGTCACAAGGTCATTGGTTAGAGCAAGAGGGGTTGAGGGGTCAACAAAGGAGGCTCAAAGCTCATAAAGACCCTCATAATGGCTTGTAAGAATAATGAATGGGCTTGTAAGAGTCATTTATGGCTTTGTGGGCTTCATAAATTTTTATGATTGGGATATTTTGAGGGGATAGACTTTGGCTTGGCTTAGGAAAGTCTTAAGCTTGTTTAGGATTGTGCAAATGATTAAGGGTAGGATTAGAGATGGCTTAGGATTAGATTAGGGATGTTAGAGATTGGCAAGTGGATGGCATTTAATGAGGGTGGGTGAAGGAGGAGATATTTGTTAACTTTGGCTTGGGTTAGAAAGTCTTAACCCATGCTTAGGGAATGTGACAAGGTTAGGAGGGGATTAGGATTAGGATTAAAGATAAGGATTGACATCTTCTAGAAGAGTCTAGGCTTTGGTGAGGATGAAGACTTTCTAGAAGAGTCTAGAAATTCCTAGGATGAGGATAAATAAGGTTTTTAGGAAATCAATAAAGTTTTATTTATTTCAAGGGTTTGGGTTGAGGAGATATTTATTAAAATATTTTAATAAACATGAGGATTAATATTTAATCTTAATTAAATATTTTGAGTTGGGATTAGGGGTAGGAAATGATGGGATTAGCCTTTAATTGAAATTAAAGAAGGATTAGAAGATTTTGGAAGAGGTTAGTGGTCTTAAGGAAATTGGCCAAGTTTTGGGCAAAAAATAAATAAATTATTTATTTTGGGATTTTTGGTCAATCTATTAATTAAATAATTAATAAATAAGGAAATAATGTTTAAATAAGATTTAAACATTTTTGGGAGGGATTCCTTAATTAAATATTTTTAATTAAGATAAAGGGATTTAATGGCATAAACATAAATAAATAAAATAAATAAATAATTAATTAATAAATGATGATGTCATCAGGGACTTTTTTCAGAAAATAAAAATATTTTATTTTCTAAAGGATTTATAGGTGTCTACAATCAAAACCCAAACAAGGCAAAGAATCTAATCACTAGGTCTATCTAAGTTCAAAAGAACCAAAACATAAGGATTCCCCAAAACCCTAATAAGGGAAATAATGAAGAGAGCACAACTAGGAAGCTTCAAATGGGCTTCTCACTCTTGAAACAACCAATTGGCTATCAAATCTTTAACCTTATTACAAGGTTTCAACACACTCCAATCCTTGAATGGATCAAAGAAACACACTCTCCAACTTTACCAAGAACCCAAGGACAAAGAACTAAACTTGTCCACTTTATGGGCACCAATCTCCCACAACTAGGTCAATACTAGGAAAACACCCTCAAAGATTTTCCCAAGGGTTCTAAGAGGTTAAATGATCTTAGGGAACCTATTTACCACATACAACACCACTAGTTGAATCATACACTTGAACAAAGCCTCAAACCCCAATTTGACCTAGTAGTTTTTTGGATCTAACTTCACAAAGTTTCAAATAATACCCCAAAAAAATTAGGTTTTTGAATACCATTTTCAAATTTACTTCAAACCCCAAAGCATCAATTTCTAGCCCCACTCCATCATCCCTTTCCTTCAGAAAGCAACACAGACCTAAGTAATCAAGTTAGGCTTGGTTTACAAAGCAACCAATAGGGAAATGGGTCATGGAAATGAACTCAATAGTCAGAAAGGTTTGGAAACACTAAAATAATTTATTTCTAAATTCTTAGCCCTTCATCAATTCTGAAATTCCTAACACTCACAAATCAACATGCTACAAGAGGTCAAATCTTTCATGGTACATTTGATTGGAAAAATCACAAAACACATACTCTAGTCTTGAAAACCTAGAATCTTCAAAAGAACCCAAATAACTACCATTTCCCAAGTGGCCATGAAATTTCAACAAGGAAATTGTAGTTAGAAGCCCATTTTTACTGTGTGCACCAAAATGTTGTCCTAAAAACCTAGTTTCACTAAAAATGCAATAACTTGAGTTAGAAGACACATAGAATGATGAGATTAGAAGCAAAAGAAAGATGATTCAAAAATCTATCTAAAAATCCATCACATTTTTTCTAAATGTCTATATAGTTTTTGCAATTTGAAATAATAGTAAAAATGAAAATTGAATTTCCTTCTTCACAACTCCTTCTAATCCATACATTAATGACCTTTAGACATCACAAATGAGGTATATATATCTCCTATGTCTATTTTAATGGTTATAACCAATATTTTAATATTTATAATCCTTTTACCACTAAGTTTCAAAGTTGAGCAACTTTTACAACATTCAACAATGTAACTTTGCACAAAAAGTGTAATTTTTACATGTTTCACTTGATTCCACTTCTAGGACTTGGAAAAGGTTTCAACATACCTAAAAACAACTAAAAAAAAATAATCCTAGGATTTCTTGACCTAAAACATTTAAAATCCCAAATTTTCCTAATCAAAACTTTTTCTTATAAATTGCCCAAAGTGTCTTAAGCATATAAAATAGTGTGTTTCTTTGACAACCATGGACTTCTCATCCAAGGTTTGTTGATTCTATCCTAAGTACGTAGAAAAAACCATGAAAAGGCTAGTAGCCCTTCAAACTATGAATTGAAAATAATATGGTAAAACCCCACATGAATATGTAGTTCAAAGTGAGACTCAAACACCCTTTTAGGACATATAAAACATATGTAAACCTCACAAACTGGAGGAGATTAGAAGCCACTATTGTAACAACATTTGGAAAGTGTTGATTGGCCTAATTAGGCTGCAATTACACTAAAAGTACCATATCACACATACAAATATACAAAAAAATTATTACAACATCTAGGGGCATTTGAAATAAGTCCAAATCCAAAGTTATAGAACTTGGATCACTCTGGAGCAAACGTTATAGTGAATGTGGTGAAGTGTTGAATGGTGCATGTATGGAGCCATACACCTAGGGTATGGTGGAAAAATTCATTCCTTTCTTTTCCATCTATAAAAACTAAAAAATCATGAAGTACATTGATAGGGATTGCATTCCACTAAGGGGAATCAAATTCCCATGGTGGAAAGTGCCAAAACAACAAGGCCCTAGTTGAAACCTTTGGTTTAATGCTGATTTCTAGGTACCTTCAGAAAAACTTGAATCACTTGCAAACTAGAAAGGATCAAAAAATGAAACCAAATGCAAATGAAAATTAATTCACCTCTCTAACTCTTGGTGTCACTGGTACATGTCCTAATGTCTATACCAGTCTGTACAATGCTTTGAAACATGGAATTTTGCAAGAAAAATTTATTGATTTCTTGCCAAAATAAGTACATCATAACTATCACCCACTTGTAAGGGATAATATAGGTTGTCCCCAATAGTTATAAGGTTGGTTTGAATGAACTAGCCCTTTATGGAAGAGTTTTTGAAAGTTTAACAATTTTTTAAGAAGTTGCTCAAAAGTTGTCAAGCAACTTTTTGAGCAACTATGAAAAGAAAGACAATCAAATCAAAATTTCTTTAAAAAAATTGTTCTAAACAACCCAATATACCATGGAAACTAGTAAAAACTACAAAAAAAATGTCAAAAATGCCTTAAAACTTAGAAGCTCAGTAATTTTGCCTTCAAATATCATGCTATAGCATGCTGATTGTACACAATGATATTAACTTCTCTCATTTTACGGTTTGGAAAGTCTTTATATCTCCTCCTAGGTCTTTCCCTTCATTATTATGGTTTTCATCAGCCTCCTTAAAGTTTTAAAAGTCAAATCCATAATTTCTTGCAAAATCAACATTTTGCAAAAAATACAAAATTGCAATATATCAACTTTTGGATTTTTCTTGCTTGCTCTTCTTAACACTTATATCTTGCTATTTAGGCTACCCCTTAGCAATTACATGATAGAGACCCTTCCCTAAGCTAATGAATCATCCCTTAGGTTACTCATTTCCCTTTAGCATTGTATGCCTTTATTTTTAGGCCAAAATAGTGACTCTTCTAAGGACATTAAATGGCATTGAATACCCTAACTATTACACCTAGGTCCAATGACCCTTATTCTACTTACAAGGCTCACTTAGAGAATTAAAAAAAATAAAATGAAAAGGTGAGGGCCATATGATTCAAAGTTCCCATGCACCTCTCTCTCTGATGCAAAGTGTCACAGGGAAGACTACAAACAACATGCCTTCAACTAACTAGGCTCCTCAGTACCAAAGTTTATCAAACTAACTCCAACAAATTTCCAAGTTTTAGGAATGATTTATAAGTTTTCCTAACAACTTCTAGGATCATAAACAACCTTCCAAAATCACTTACCAATATGCTGTAATTATTTACCACTAGGCTCATAAAATAGGCTACTAGGCCAACTTAGCAATCTTCCAAGGAATTTGTAACTACAGCACCCTCAAACCAAAGTTCCCATGCACCTCTCTCTCTGATGCAAAGTGTCACAGGGAAGACTACAAACAACATGCCTTCAACTAACTAGGCTCCTCAGTACCAAAGTTTATCAAACTAACTCCAACAAATTTCCAAGTTTTAGGAATGATTTATAAGTTTTCCTAACAACTTCTAGGATCATAAACAACCTTCCAAAATCACTTACCAATATGTTGTAATTATTTACCACTAGGCTCATAAAATAGGCTACTAGGCCAACTTAGCAATCTTCCAAGGAATTTGTAACTACAGCACCCTCAAACCAATGAAATGGGAATGGATTTTGAAGTATTTGATAACCCTTAATACATACCAAAAGATTTGGACTTGGTTCATTCCAACACTCCAAGGATCAGCCTAGGTACACAATCCAAGTAGGGCCCTGTTTAGCTTGGTTTTCAAAGGAAGACCAATGGAATGGGTGCATAAACCAACTATAGGTCTTGAGAACTCTTTAAGGGACTAATTTGATCACAAATCCACTCTCATTTGATCAAAAACTTATTGCTGATTCACAAACTAATTCAAACACCAGTAAGTTGAGACTAAATCTACCATGAAATTTAGTCTAGGCTTGTAAGCATAGTTTATTCCCTTTGTTTCTGCACTCAAAAATTCTTGAATCTAAAAGATAACTCCTAAATCTACCTTTTGGGTTGGGCTTTGTGCCATTTTAATTATACAATAGAGAACTATACATTCAAATTGCACAAAACCCTCATTTCCAAGGGTTTCTTGGTGATCAATAGAAAAACCTTTATAACTTGTGTTATAGTCCTCCAAATCTGATCAAACCAAATGCATTCGAAAGATAGAACATAGGGCCAACTTTGTAGTCCATGTAACCCATGGAAAACCCAGGAAACAATAGGTTTGAGTAGAAAACAAGAGAAATTTTATTAATTTTTGAAGAAAAACATACATTAGAAGTTGGTTCTATAGGGAAGGCTATCATAGTCTTATATACACCTAATCAACTGACCAACTACCCATGTATTGGTTATAACCAATCAAAATTTCCTTCTAACAACTTTTAAACAAAATTTGCAAAAGTTTCTTTGCAAGTTTTAAACAACTTTTGCTGTATTTTGTAATATGGAACCTAAATGATGTCTAAGACTTATGAAACCTTCCTAAGACTCAAATAAACCTATCCTAGAGTCTTTTCACCCTTCTTGGGTTCTAATGCCTATTATAAGCCTATTCATTGCCCTTATAGGTCTCAAAGGTTCATGGTTTATAAGATTACCAAATGAACCTTGAGCCTTTACAAATGGGCTTATTGACGATTCTATTCTACTCTAAAACCTTTATTGCACTGATCTTCATATCAAACCGTTATTGCATGTATATTTGAATCTCTTTGAATGGTTGAAGCTATTTCCTTTAATTGAAGTGCACTACATGATACTACCTCTCTCCTAAAAAATCAGTCCCATGAGTTGGTATTGTATCAAATTTATATCTTGCCTTCTCAATCTCTGTTTAGGTCATCCAAGTCGCATCTTCATTAGATCTATCTTTCCATTTGACTAGGTAGGAGTAATAGGTGCTTCTTCTTATTTTCTTTGTGACTTTCCTATCCAAAATTCTCTCAATCTATGGTTTAGTGGCCTATGGTAATGAAGAAACATCAGTGCTATTGTTATAACCTATTCCTATATCACAAACACCAATGGGTGGTTTATATGCATAAAGATCAGAGATATTAAAGATGGGAGAAAGGCCTATGTCTACTAGAAGATCAATTTTGTAGGCATTATTTCCACATTTCTTGAGTATTTTGAATGGCCCTACTTTCTTCATGAACAATTTAGTATACTGCCCCTTTGGTAGCCTTTCCTTCTTAAGATGTATCATCACTAAGTCACCTACTTTAAACTAAAGTTCTCTCCTCTTTTTATCTGCCTGCTCCTTTTCCTTTACCTACTATTGTACATCTTTCATAATTTTTGCAAAATATTGTGCTTATGCACTTGGTCTCTCCATATCCCTAATATTTCTCAATTCTAGAATACCTCTTGGCTGATTTCCATATACAATTTGGAAGGGGGTCAAACCTATAGTTCTATTTACTAAATCATTATATGAATACTCTAATTGTGATAAGATGGTGTCCCATGATCCTCCATTTTTTTGGGTTAGGCATCTCAACAAGTTACCTATGGATCTATTGATAACCTCTGTTTGCCCATCAGATTGGGGGTGATAGGCTGATGAAAAGTTCAAATTTGTCCCTAATTTCTTCCACAATGTTCTCCAAAAGTGGCCAAGGAATTTAAGATCTATCTAATATGATGGACATAGGTAGGCCATGCAATCTGACTACTTCCTTAAAGAATAGACCAGCTATATGGGATGCATCATGGGTGGTTCTACAATGTATAAAGTGTGCCATTTTTAAGAACCTTTCAACAACTACAAAGATGCTATCATGTCCTAATTTAGTTCTTGGCAATCCTAAGACAAAGTCCATGCTTATAGAATCCCAAGGTTTACATGGTATAGGTAAAGGAGTATACAACCATCATGGTATAGGTAAAGGAGTAAAGGTAAAGTCCCTTAGCTTTTTGGCAAATCAAACAACCATCGACATATTTTTTGACCTTTGATTACATTTTAGGCTAGTAGTAGAACCTCTTCACTTGTTCTAGGGTCTTATCTAAGCCAAAATGTCTAGACATACTCCCACAATACTTCTCTTCGATTATATTCTCTCTACAAGATCCCCTTGGTACACAAAGCTACCCACCTTTAAATAATAAACCATCTTGAATGAGATACTCTGCAAAATTTGTATGGTACTTATCTCCCATTTCTTGACATACCTTGTATATTCTTTGAAATCTTCATCTACAACATACATGTCCTTCATGATAGAGATTCCCACACTTTCAAATTCTATGCTTTGCACCATGAGGTTCCTTCTACTTAAAGCATCAACAACATTGTTGACTGTACCCTTTTTGTGCTTGATTGAAAAGGTATAGGCTTGCATAAATTCCATCCATTTAATGTGCCTTTGACTGATTTTATCCTACCTATTCAAAAAACTTAAATCCTAATTGTCAGTGAATAAAATAAATTCTTTTAGAAGTAAGTAATGCTTCCACCTTTTTAATGACTGCACCATTGCATACAATTCTAAATCATAAACTAAATATTTTTGTTTTGCATCATTTAGTTTCTCACTGAAAAAAGCCACCAGTCTACCTTCTTGACTTAAAACTGCACCTATAGCTTTGATGCTAACATCACATTCTACTATGAATATCTTATTAAAATTAGGAAATCTTAAAATAGGTGCTTGGGATATCCTTTGTTTGATTGTTTTAAATGCTTTTGCTACTTCATTAGTCCATACAAAATGGAATTTCCTTCCTCCTTTTATGGTGTCTTTCATATGTGCACAAATTCCACTAAAATCCTTAAAAAAATTCCTATAAAAGTTGCAAAGTCCATGAAAACTTTTGACCTCTGATGGGTTTTTAGGGGGTGGCCGGTTGAGAATGGCTTCTACTTTGGAGGGGTCCATTTTAAGATAGCCTTTGGAGATGAAAAATCCCAAAAATATGAGTTCTTCCTTCACAAAAGTGCATTTCTCCAAGTTTATCTTAAGCCCTTCTTCATGTAATATCCTTAGAACTTGATCTATATGCCTTAGATGTTCTTCCTTTTCCTTGCTAAAGATTAGGATGTCATCAAGATAGACAACCACAAATTTGTTCAAAAAGGGCTTGAGGACCTCATTCATGAGCCTCATAAAGGTACTAGGTGCATTTGATAGCCCAAATGGCATGACAAGCCATTCATAGAGCCCTTCTATGGTTTTGAAAGCTGTTTTTCACTCATCCCCCTCTCTTATTCTAATTTGGTGATAGCTAATTTTCAAACCCACCTTGGAGAATTAGTTGGCTCCACCTAGACAATCTAAAAGATCCTCCATCCTTGGCATTGGGAACCTATACCTTATAGTAATCTTGTTGATTTCCCTAGAGTCCATACAAATCCTCCAAGTACCTTCCTTTTTGGGTGCAAGAATAGCTAGGATAGCACAAGGGCTCATTCCTAATCAAACCCTTAGACAAAAAATCTTCAATCATTCCTTGCAATCTCTGCATTTTGCTCCAGGTTTAGTTTGTATGTAGCCTTATTAGGCAATGTAGCACTAGGGATAAGATCAATGCAATGGCTAACCTCTATCTTAGGTGGTAAGGAATTTGGAAGGCTATCATCAATAATCCCATGATATTGTTTTAAAAGGTTCCTCACTTCCTTAGGGTCAACACTCTCCCACCATTGTCCATCATTAGATTTGTCTTGAGGTTTTAGTACAATCTCCTTTTTGGGTCTAGTTACTATGGAAAAGCATTGAATTTTCTTCTCCCTTAAGGTCTACATGAATTTCTTCTCCCCTACCAAGGCAACATATCTAACCACATGCTCTACCTTTCCATCATCTGGTAAGGGGTTCATAGTATAGTTTATACCTCCCTTGCTTATAGTGTATACATTGGTTTCCCCATCATGCTTGGCTTTGACATCATATTGCCATGGTCTCTCTAGTAAGAGGTGGCAAGCATCTATATCTATGACATCACAAAGAATCTTGTCTACATATTCCCCTATGGTGAATTCTATCCATACTTGTTCATTAACAAGAGTTTATTTCTCCTTAGTAAGCCAAGATGCCTTATAGGGACAAGGATGTGGTAGCTTTTGCAAATTTAACTTGTTAACCATCTCCTAGATGCTATATTATCTATGGATCCAAAATCTACAATCACTTTACATACCTTGCCTTTGACCTTGCAAGTTGTCCAGAATAGGGCCTTCCTTTGTGGTGGTTCATTAGGATTGGGTACCTTCAAAAGTGTTCTTTGTAGCATCAAACATTCACCAGTCTATGCATCTATAGGCCTTAAAGTGGTGGAATGGTAGGAAGAGATACTTTGGTCATCTTCTTCCTCTTGTAGCAATTGGACTCTCCTATTTCCTGGCCTAGGATTGTCTCCAAACTTTTGAGGGCACCTAAAGGACTGATGTCCTATTTGGTTATATGTAAAACATTTTCTAGTGAATAAATTTCCTGCCCCTCCCCTACCATTTCCTCCTCCTCTATTATTATTAGATCTCCTACCTCTAAAAGTGCCTCTATTGCTGGATTCATTCTCAAAGTTTTTTTTCTTCACTTCTTCCTTACAAGAATTGTTCCTCCCTTGAAACCTTCCTTCTCTACCTTTAAAATTGTTTCCTCTTCCTCTACTTGATTCTCCTCTTCTCTTGTGTTTTTATTCAATCTTCAAAGCTAGATTGAAACATTGATGGACTGATTCAATGGAAACCAAGGTCAATTCCTCTTGGATACTATATTTTAGGCCATTTATATACCTTTCCAATTTTTTTTTGTTGGTCTCATACACTTTTCCCTAAGAGTTAGATTATGAAACTCTTGGGTATATGTGCTAACATCCATATCTCTTTGCTTGAGATTATACAATTTTTGATGGATTAGGACCTCATAATCCTTAGGAATGAATTGCTTCCTAATATTTTCCTTCATCCTCTTCCATGTGTTGATCTACTCTTTTCCTTCATATTATCTTTCACTTTGCAAGAATTTACACCAACTAAGAGTAGGACCTTTGAGTTTTTTCTTTGCCAACTTGAATCTCTGGCTTATAGGGACATGATCACACTCAAAGTGGTTTGTCCAATGCCTCCAACAAATCCATGCACTCATCTAGATTCAATTTTCCATGGAAGTTAGGAAAGTATCCTCCTTTTACCCCAACTCTTTCCAAGGTTTGCAAGAGTAGCCTTTGATCCCTTGGAATCTCTTCTTCATAAGGCTCCCTTTCAACTTCCTCTTCCTTTGATTCATCAACATCTCCATCTGCTTCCTCATACTCCTATTTTCCTCCCCCACTACTCCACTCTCTGACATTTTCTCCTTTACAATTTTAGCAAACTCCACATTGGTGATCCTCAAAGGGATCTCCCTCTCACCTTCTTCACCCTCTGACATATTGCCAAAAAACTTTCCACAAGATCCAACCCCATGCTCTGATACCAAACTGATGCAGAGTGTCACATGGAAGACTAAAAACAACTTGCCTTCAACCAACTAGGCTCCTCAATTCCAAAGTTTATCAAACTAAGGTGTCCTAACAACTTCTAGGATCATAAACAAACTTCCAAACTCACTTACCAATCTACTATAAGGAGTTACCAACAGGCTCATAAAATAGGCTACAAGGCCAACTTAACAATCTTCCAAGGAATTTCTAACTACAACACCCTCAAACCAATGAAATAGGAATTGATTTTTAAGTATTTGATAACCCTTAACACATGCCAAAAGATCTTGACTTGGTTCATTCCAGCACTCCAAGGATCAACCTAGGTACATAGTCCAAGTAGGGCCCTATTTGGCTTGGTTTTCAAAGGAAGACCAATGGAATGGGTGTATAAAAAAACTATAGGTCTTCAAAACTCTTCAAGGGACTAATTTGATCAAAAATACACTTCCATTTGATCAAAAACTTATCAGTGATTCACAAAATAATTCAAACACTAGTAAATTGAGACTAAATCTACCACAAAATTTAGTCTAGGGCTTGCAAGCATAGTTTATTCCCTTTGTTTCTGCACTCAAAACTTCTTGAATCTAAAAGATAAATCTTAAATCTACCTTTTGGGTTGGGCTTTGTGCCATTTTAACTATACAACAAAGAACTATACATTCAAATTGACAAAACCCTCATTTCCAAGGGTTTTTTGGTGATCAGTAGAAAAAACTTTATAACTTGCATTATACTCCTCCAAATCTAATCAAACCAAATGCATTCAAAATATAGAACATAGGGCCAACTTTCTACAACATACAATCTCCCTTTGTAGTCTGTACAACTCATGGAAAACCCAGGAAACAACAAGTTTGAGCAGAAAATAAGAGAAATTTTATTGATTTTTGAAGAAGAACAAACATTAGACAGTTTGTTCTATAGGGAAGGTTGTCATAGTCTTATATACACTTGATCAACTAACCAACTACCCATGGATTAGTTATAACTAATTGAAACTTCCTTTCGACAACTTTTTTAAAAAATTGCAAAAGTTACTTTGCAAGTTTTAAACAACATTTGCTGCATTTTGCAATATGGAACCTAAATGATGTCTAAGAATTACAAAACCTTCCTAAGACTCAAATAAACCTATCCTAGAGTCTTTTCACCCTTCTTGGGTTCTAATGCCTATTCTAAGCCTATTCATTACCCTTATAGGTCTCAAAGGTTCATGGTTTATAAGATTACCAAATGAACCTTGAGCCTTTACAAATGGGCTTATTGATGATTCTAATCTACTCTAAAACCTTTATTGCATAGATCTTCATGTCAAACCTTTATTGCGTGTATATTTGAATCTCTTTGAATGGTTGAAGCTCTTTCCTTGAATTGAAGTGCACTGCACCTCTCTCTCTCTCTCTCTCTCTCTCTCTCTCTCTCTCTCTCTCTCTCTCTCTCTCTCTCTCTCTCCCCTCCCCCCTATTCAATCTAATGAACCAACTGAATTTTCTCTACATTTTAATGTCTCAAGTATTGCCTCTTGGTCTAACTCATGAACTTTAGAAAGAGTCTTATTATGTAGTTTTCCACCATATTTTATCAAGTGAAGATTTGATGTGACAAAAAGGTTTGAATAATGAAGAATCTTCCTCTCTATTTCCCAATCCTCAAATAACCACAAGTTAGGGTTCTTCATAGAATATCATCTAAGCCATGTGCTGATTACAACCACCACACTGATAAGATACTCTAAATGTTCACCATATATAACTGAGTGATTCAATTTTTGTTTGGCTTGGAAAAAATGACACAAGTAATAATCTATACCTTCTTCATTATCTTTCAGTGTAATAAAAATAAAAACATGGCCCATAGTGATAGATCTACAAAATGCGGTCATTAATTCACAAAATACTTAAGTATAAGTTATAAAGTTACATATTTAAATTGCAAAGATATATAAATATATATATTACCAAGTTGCACTAGATCAGACAAGTAGTCAAAGTCAATGGAAAAATCCATCTCTACCATTTTTGGTGCTTGTGGGGAACAATAGGTGTCAATTGGGTCCAAAACCCATATATCCCATTTGTCCACTCATTTGGTCGACTCATAGTCATCCCAATTTTCCTTTGCACATGATAGAAAATAGCATGCCATTTTTCATGTGTGGATACTCCATTAAATTGCATTAGATCTTCTAAAAGAGTGCAACACACTTGATCTTGTTAGTGTGCAACAATCCTCATATGATGTAATGTTAGTATTATCTATCAACCAAAAAAAATATGAACTGTAGACTCACCTTTCTTACCGAGACCCATTATAGCATTACACCACTGGACTGTGAATTTTGCATCTATCAATATTGCTCCATCTTTGTACTTTAGTTCTTCACAAGCTAAGGCTCTTTTGATTCATGTGCCTACACCATCTTTTTCTCCCTTTCCATGACTAACCTCTATGAAATTTCACATATATTGAATTCTAGACAATCTATGTATCCTACTTGATGTAGGAGCATCCTGGGTGTAAAGGAAATCTTGCATCACCCAAAAATATTTTATTTTTATTTTTTTCTATTTTAATAAGGACTAGTAGGAAAGGTGGTTACTATTTATGGAAACTTACTATTTTTAGTAAGTTTTTCATACGAGCTTAGAATGTTCTCATTTTCTATAGAAGGTTCATTTTAGAGTTGTAAACCTACCATAAAAAAGTCTCATTTCTCAAGCATTAGTATCAAATAACTTATTACAGATTTTCAATGGAAAAATTTGCAAAAAAACCTGTAGGCTCACCATTGTAGGCTTTAGAGTGCCTAGATGAGGTCTGAAAACTTGACAAAAGGGTGCTAGCACCATTCCAAGCCTATAGATAAGAAGCTAGCATTTTTGAAAAGTGGTTATAATAGCCAATTGGAGTAATGGTTCATGATTTATGGCCTTTGGAAGTTGGGCTACCTAAATTTCTAAATTAATTTGTCAAGGATATATTTGGCCAACTTTGTGTATATTGTTAGGGTCTATCGGACCTAGGTATTAAGTTTAAGCATCTAGAACCTTCCAAGCTGGCATTAAATTACCCATTTAAGAAATGCCTAAAGATTGTCTAAGACAGCTTTGGGTGATAATTCATAGCACTATCTTGCAGATTAATGTAATCAAGGCACCCATTTGGGTTAGCATATTGTAATTAAGAATTTTGTAATTCCACATTTGCAACAACAATAAGAAGTTCATATTGTGTTCTCGCATTTGTCATTGTTTCTTTGTTTCTATTATGAGTTTTTAGTATTAAGGGGAGTCCACTGCATCAAGTGGTATCAGAGCTAGAGTTCTTGAGCATGTGGACATATCACCAACTATGAGGTAGTTCACACTAGGACTATGGTTTGGGTTGAGCATGTAGACAAATCATCGATTGTGAGGCAAGTTGCACTAGGGTTTTAGTAGAAGTGCAAAAATGCCTCCATAAATAGAGCATGGTAGAAGAGCTACACGTGTTACACTCGAGGGTTTTTGAGCCCTCCAAAGACAAATGCAAGCATTGGAAGAAAAAATGTGGAGAGGAATGAATTTCCCATAAGAGATGAAAGCAAGGATGAGGATCAAGTAGAAAAAAATGCTAAAGCAGAGGTAGTTCTAAACCCAGAGGAAGAGAGGCTTTTTAGGGCCATCTCCAAGATTGGAAAAAGACCTAAGTTTGAGGTTTGCACATTTTCAAGAAATCTTAACTTAGAAGAGCTGATCGATTAGATCAATGAACTAGAGGAGTACTTTCAGTATAAAGATATTGAGGATCCAAATAGGGTCAAGTTTGTAAAGGAAAAACTGAAGAGACATGAAAAGATCTGGTGGAAAGAGGTTCAGTTGGAATGAAATAGAAAAGTAAAGGACAAAATCACTAGGTGGGATCAAATGATAGCTAAAATGAAGTGAAAATTCATTCCTATGGATTATGAGCTTGATCTATTAAAGAAGATGCAAGGAATGAGGCCAATAGGAAAATCTACTCAAGGGTATACTAAAGAGTTCTACCAAGTTCTAATTAGAACCAGCCATGCAGAAGCTAATAAGGAGAAAGTCACCCATTATCTTAATGGGTTAAGGCCAAGCATTCATGATGTTCAAATGAGTAGTACTAAGGAGGCAAACCAATTTTCCCTAAGAGATAAGAATAGTGGAAGAATTCGTAGTGGAAGATCTGGTAGACGATCTTATGGAGGCCATAATGATGATTAGAAGAACAAGGATGAGGGTGGAATTAGTAACCAAAACCAAAGGGGAAAAAATTCCAATCATTTCCATGATCAGAACAATAGAGATCAGAGAGGAACAGGTAGAGGACAAGGATCTAGAAGAGGAGGCTTCTGTGGAAAAAGTTTTTATTGTGGAGAAGAAGGGGATAGAGCATTTGAATGTACCTAGCACCAAGAAAGGATAGATCAAAGAATAGAAGGTTAGGAAAGAGCTGTACGTGTTGATGAAGATGTTAGATCCTCACATTTTGAATATGTAGAAAGAGGAGAAGTCCTAGTTAATAGAAGAGTCCTACTAAGTGGTGAGAATGAACCTAATCAAAGGAGTTTGCTTCAAACAAGGTGCAGATGTGAAGATAAGTGTTGTGATGTGATGATTGATGGTAGAAGTACTAACTATCTAGTGTCAAAAATGATGGTCACCTACTGAAGAGATAGAAGCACCTATGTCTATATCATATTGCTTGGGTACAAGATAATGACAAGGTTATGGTCAATGAGCAGTGCTCAATGAAGTTCAAGATTGGGAGCTACCATGATGAGATACTATGTGATATCATACCTACACTCTATCTAAGGATGGAGTAAAACATAAGTTGAAGTCGTTGAAGGATAAAGAAGAAAAGGTATGTAGTGTTGCTAGAATATGTTTTGTTGATCGAAAAGAGTTTCTTAAAGGTATGAAACATGAGCATATGTGTTTTGCTATAATTCCTAAATATAGTAAAGAAGTAACGGAGGTACCTACAAAAGTTGTAGATATTTTGGAAGATTTTTATAATATTGTATCATATAATGTACTTGATTGATTTCCCCTAACGAGGAAGATCAGTCACTAGACGAATTTGGTTCCAAGAGCCAATTTACCAAATAAGGAAGTGCATAGAATGAAACCAACAAAAAGTGAAGAGTTGAACAAATAAGTTCATGAGTTGTTGCAGAAGGGGTTAATTTGAGAGTCTAAGTCCATGTGTTGTACTAACAATATTAGCCCCAAACAAGAATGGAGAATGGAGGATGTGGACAGATTCTTGTGCTATCAACAAGATCAACATCAAGTATAGATTTCCTTTGCCAAGGATAGATGATATTATGGACTGTTTGGGCAGAGCTCAGTATTTCACAAAGATAGATCTAACGAGTGGGTACCATCAGACTCATATTAGAGAAGGTGATGAGTGGAAGAGTGCTTTCAAGACAAGGGAAGGATTATATGAGTGGTTAGTCATGCCTTTTGGGCTAACCAATGCATCGAGCACTTTCATGAGGCTAATGAATGAGGTAATGAAGGAGTTTCTAGGTAAGTTTGTCATTGTTTACCTAGATGATATATTGATCTTTAGTAAGACATTGGAGGAGCATTTGATTCATGTTTGCAAGGTTTTTGAAAAGTTGAGGGAAGAAAAGTTGTTGATAAACAAAAGAAGGAGTTGGTGTACTTGGGATTTTCAGTCTTAGGAGAAGGTCTAAAAATGGATCCAGAGAAAGTGAGGCTATCCTTGAATGGCCTACTCCAATGAGTGTGATAGAGGTAAGATCTTTTCATGGATTAGATACATTTTACAAAAAGTTCATAAGAAGTTTTAGCAGTATTTGTGGACCCTTGACTAAAATAATGAGAGGAGATAGGAAAGAGTTTAAGTGGATTGTAGGAGTAGATAAGAGTTTCAATCTATTGAAATAGAAAGTTACTGAGTAACCTATTTTAGTAGTTCCTAAATTAACAAGGTGTTTCAAGTAGACTATGATGCTAGTGGTAGTACAATAGGAGCTATTTTGAGCCAAGAAGGTAGACCTATTGCTTATTTTAGTGATAATTTGAATGATGCAAAAAAGAAAATATTATGTTTATGATCAGGAATTTTATGCCATATTTCAAGCATTGAAGAAGTGGAGATACTATCTTCTTCCCAAGGAGTTTGTTTTGTATACTAATAATAAAGCTTTTAAATATTTGAATAGTCAAGGAAAATTGAACCAAAGGCATTTAAAGTGAGTTGAGTTTTTGCAGAGTTATACATTTTTTTTTAAACATAGAAGTGGGAAGTCTAGCAAAATTGTAGATGCTCTTAGTAGAAGACATCTTTTGCTAACAAAAATGTAGATAGAGATGGTTGGGTTGAAGGAACTTAGTACATTGTATCTAGATGATCCTAATTTTGGTGAAGCGTTTAAGGCTTGTACAAAACCTGTTACACTTGATGGGACAAAGTGGTTGTATTTTATGATCCAAGATAACATATTGTTCAAAGGAATCTAGTTGTGCATTCCAAGAAGTTTAATGAGAGATAAACTCATCAAGGAGAAGCATAGTGGAGGATTAGCAAAGATAAAACTATAGCTTTGGTTGCTGAAATTTTTTATTGGCCATAGTTACAACAAGATGCAATGAAGTTCGTACAAAGTTGTTGAGTATGTTAGATGGCGAAAGGAGTGAAGCAAAATATAGGGTTGTATCAACCATTACCTATACCAGAGAATCCATGGAAGAATGTCAGCATAGATTTTGTTCTTGGATTACCAATATTTTTGTGGTGGTTGATAGGTTTTCAAAGATGGCACATTTTATTCCTTGCAAGAAGACTAGTGATGTTGTTTATGTAGTAGAGTTATTTTTCAGAAAAGTGGTGGTGAGATTGCATGGTCTACCAAAGAGTATAGTTTTAGATAGAGATACCAAATTTGTTGGGTATTTTTAGCATACATTGTGAAAGAAGTTAAAGAAAAATTTGAAGTTCAGTTCATCACATCATCCACAGATTCATGGACAAATAGAAGCTATGAATCATAGTTTGAAAAACTTGCTGAGATGCTTGGTTGGAGATAAACCAAAAGGATGGGATATGATTTTACCATTGGTAGAATTTGCATATAATAATTCTATCAATAGAAGTATTAGTAAATCACCATTCCAGATTCTATATGGGAGTAGTCCCATAAATGTTTTTGAATTGCAAAAATTGGAAAAGGGAGAGATAAGTAGTTCTAAAGAAAAAGATTTTGTTAAACATTTGAAGAACATCCATGAGGAGGTGAGGAAGCACCTCATAAAGATGAATACATAGTATAAGGCTAAAGAATATGTGAAAAGAAGATTTAATGAATTTATTGGAGATGAAGTCATGGTTCATTTGAGAAAGGTGCATTTTCCAGTAGGCACATGTAATAAGTTGAAGATGAAGAAGTTTGGACCATGTAAGATAGTGAAGAGGCATGATTTTGGAAATGCATATGAAGTGGAGTTTCCTACTAAATTGAATATTTAACCAATATTTAATATTTTAGGTTTGATAGAGTATTATGAAGGAAGCGATGGAGATGAAGTTGTAGAAGTGCAGTGGAACATTCCAGAAGCTAGTTTGACTACCAAGTAGATTGAGGAGATACTAGATAGTCGTATTGGAAAAAGTACTAGAAACAAAACTTATGAAGAATATCTGGTCAAATGGAAAGGGAGACTAGTTGAGGATTCATCATAGCTAGCGAAGGAGGAGGTTAACCATCCTAGTTTTTCTCTAAACACTTGAGACATGATAGGGTCACTTCTTATATTACCCTAGGTATCTAATGTAGGAGCATCTCGGGTGTAAGGGCAATCTTGCATCACTGAAAAATATTTTATTTTCAGTCTTTTCTATTTTAATAAGGACTATAGATAGGATGGCTACTATTTATGGGAACTTATTATTTTTAGTAAGTTTTTCATACAAGCTTAGAATGTTCTCATTTTCTACAAGGTTCATTTTAGAGTTGTAAGCCTACCATAAAAAATATCATTGCTCCAACATTAGTATTAGAGAAGTTATTGTAGATTTTCGATGGAAAAATTTGGAGAAAAATCTCCAGGCTCATCATTGGAGGCCTTAGAGTGCCTAGATGAGGTGCAAAAACTTGACAAAAGGGCACTAGTGCAATTCTGACCTTGTAGATTAGAAGCTAGCATTTCTAAAAAGTAGTTATAATAGAAAATAGGAGAAATGGTTCTTGAGTTATGGCCTTCAGAAGTTGGGCTACCAAAATTTTTAAATAATTTGTCAAAGATGTATTTGGCTGACTCTATGTGTATTGTTAGGGTTGTCAAACCTAGGTATTAATTTTACCTTCCTGGGAAGCATAAAACTTCCTATTTAAGACAATACTAGGTGATAGTTCATAGCGGTATCTTGTAGATTATTGTAATGAAGGCACCCATTTGGGTTAGCATATTGTAATTGAGAATTTTGTAATTCTACATTTGTGGCAATAATAAGAAGTTCATATTTTGTTCTCACATTTGCTATTGTTTCTTTGTTTCTATTATGAGTTTTTGGTATTAAGGGGAGTCACCTGCATCACTGCTCAACCAATAGAACATCCATGCATTCTTGAATTGAGATGCGCAATTGTCTGAACAAATAATGTGTTGATGATATGGTATGCCCCTTTTAGCCAAATCTCCATAAAATAATTAAAAACAACCATGTACAAACTCCATAGAATATGATCAATCATCGTTGCTGTAAAAATGGTACTCCCTCAAAATCTTCATGTCATCCTCTGTACTTGTAGGTGAATGCATGAATGTTATGTGAATAAATATGGAAACTTGTTGAGAATTATAATAATTTTCTTGTACCTCATTTTGTGGTTGTAGTGTGTAGCTCTCTACAAAGTCTACAACCAAAATAATGGTATCTAGTAGAAATTTATTCTTGCACAACTTGAATTACAAAAGCATCGAGCTCTATGTGTATGCCTTGCATACTCATAAATAATCTTTTCACAAAAAATCTTCATGAACTCATGCACTAGAATATTTTCAATGACTAAATCACATCTTTTACCATGTCTCCCATATTTTAGAGTATATGTCACTATCTTATATTTTCCATAATCTACTATTTCATTTCCAATTTCATGTGTACTATCCATATGTTCACAAGTTGATAAAAGTTGCAAAGAACCACAAAATATACATGTACCATCCAAGCATGATGTCTTGTAAAATTGTTGGTCATCCCCTATTTCACATAAAATGTTGGATATGAATTCCCTTGATGATCTAGGTGGCTCATTCATGTCATGATCTTGCAAAACAAACTTAGAATGCAAAAACACACATATATGCCTAAAAAAATCAAATGGTTAGAAAATTCAATATGTATCCTACAACAACAAGTTGTGTGTGTGTGATTTATCTTCACATAAAAAGGTTTACCCATATCAAAAAATATTTGACTTATTCAAAATTTAGGACACATAACAATAATTTTTTCAAAAGTTTGTGTTTGAGTTGAGTCCAAAAAATGTTTCACATGTGGTTCCCGATTTTGGCTACCAATCCTCCTTCTTACAACATCTATTTAATTAGGGGAAACACATGTATTATTTTTCCAAAATTATTCAACCAATAATTTAAAAGCTTCATTAATTTCTTTATCCTTTCACAATAGTCTACTGCTAAATATCCATAACTCATTTTTTGTTGGATCTTCCAATCTCTCATGCCTTAGCATGGCTCTCCTTAGAGTACCTCTACCAATTTTCAATCTTTTTCTTTTCTTTCTCATGAGTCAAGATTTCTTAATTTGGGTACTTACTATTGTTGATGTAAGCACTCATCTTGTGATACTACTATCTTTGGTGCATGAATTAGGACCCACTTTGTCATAAGCATTCATTGGATTCTTTACAATACTTTTTTCATTTGAATCATCCATCATTCTTAGCCCAAGAATCTTCATGATAGGCCTAAATTTAAAATTCCTCATAATTTCAACAAATAATTGGCATTGATCTATAATATTTAATTCTTCAAAGAATAATCTCCACATACAATTAACTTTTTCTTGATAAGTATGCTTGCTAATCTTGTCAAGCATTGATTTCAAAGTGTCAGTATAAATATCAACCAAATTTTTTGGTCTCCTAAAATGAATTCTAGAAGGTGTTATAATCTCTTCCATTTGCTCAACATTTTGAACATTTCAAAAAGCCTTCAAATAGTGTTTGCTAACTTCCAATAGATTGAAACCCATGTTTTCTATCAGAATAACAAAATACACAATAGACAAAAAGCAGAATATGAATCAGCAGGGACCCAAACTTGCATTATGACCATTTTTTGGTGTTTTCATATAGTGTGTATGCACTACAACATGTATTCCCTATAAAGTACATACACACTATGTGAAAAATAATCTCTCCCTATTCCACCATCCCCCATCCCCTACTCTCTCTCACTCTCTCTCCTCTCCCATTCCCTACTCTCTCTCTTTCACACACACACCCCCATCCCTCCTCTCTTTCTCTCTCTCTCCTCCTATCCCCTACTCTCTCTCACTCACTTTCCCTCTCCCACTCCCTCTGCCACTACCTATTCTCTCTCTCACTCTCTCTCACTCTCACTATCACTCTCACTCTCACTCTCACTCTCTCCCTCTCTACTCTCTCTACCACCCCCTACTCTCTCTGCCACCCCCTACTCTCTCCCATCCCCTACTCTCTCTCTTACACACACTCCCATCCCCCCTCTCTCCCTCTCCCACTCCCTCTCCCATTGCCTACTCTTGCTCCCATCCCTTACTCTCTCTCTTAGGACACTCTCTCACTCCCCTCTCCCATCCCCTACTCTCTCTTTCACACACACTCCCATTTCCCCACTCCCTCTCCTCTCCCATCCCATACTCTATCTCTCACTCATACAATCTCATCCTCCTCTCTCTCTCTCTTTCTCTCCTTTTCCCACTCCCTCTCCCACCATCTACTCTCTCTCCCATCCCCTACTCTCTCTCTCTCTCTCATCTCATACTCTCTCTGACACCCCTTACTCTCTCTCACTCTCACACTCTCTCCCATCCCCTACTCCCACTCTCTCTCCCATCCCATATTCTCTCTCTCTCTTTCTACCACTTCCTACTCTCTCTCCCATCCCCTACTCTCTTACACAAACTCCCATCCCCCCTCTCTCTCCCTCTCTCACACTCCCTCTCCCACCACCTACTCTCTCTCACACACACTCTCTCTCCCATCCCTAACTCTCTCTCTCCCCTCTCCCATCACCTACTCTCTCTTTCACACACACACACACACACACACTCCCATCCCCCCTCTCTCCTCTCTCATCCCCTACTCTCTAGATCTCTCACATACACTCTCATCCCCCCTCCCTCCTTTCCCCCTCCCTCTCCTACCACATACTCTCTATCACTCTCTCTCTCCCTCTCTACTCTCTCCTCCATCTCATACTCTCACTCTCTCTCCCATCCCCTACTCTTTCTACTACCCCTACTCTCTCTCACACTCTCACACTCTCTCCCATGCCCTACTCTCTCTTACACACAGTCCCATCCCCCCTCTCTCCCCCTCTTCTACTCTCTCTCCCATCACCTACTCTCTCCCTCCCATCCCCTACTCTCTCTCTTAGGCTTCTCTCTCCCCCCTCTCCTATCCCCTACTCTCTCTCTTTCACACACACACTCCCATCCCCCTCTCTTTCTCTCTCTCCTCACCCATAACCTAATCTCTCTCTCACTCTCCCTATTCCATTCCCTCTCCCACCACCTACTCTCTCTCTTTCTCTCTCTCCCATCCCATACTCTCTCTGCCACCCCCTACTCTCTCTCTCCCATCTCCTACTTTCTCTCTCTCGCACACACACTCCCATCCCCCCTCTCCTCTTTCTCTCTCTTACTCTCGCTCTACCTCTCTCCTTCCCTTTATATTCACTATTTAGGTCTTAATAGTCCATGCATACTAAATCATATACACACTAAAGTGCACACATGCTATAAAGACTCAAATTTTAAAAATAATTAACAAGCACATGTGCATAGTGCACACATAGTATAGGGCACACACGTTATTTAAAGCTTTGTATTCTACCAAGCCTAAGGCTTAGTTTTCCCTTGGGGACCCAATGCAAAGGTTTGGAGTATATAGACTGGTCTAAGACATGTTTTACTGCAAACATACAACAATGATTGATTTTTCTTGTGTGCTCTCTTTTAAGTTTCCTCATGGTTGAGCATCGATAAAATTAGGTTACATGACATTGTAGGTCTCTATGTTAGCTATATAACCATATAATTTATTTTTTATTTGAACTATTTCAAGCCTTTCAACTATAATTTTTTTTGAATATATGTCCATTTTTTTTTCAAAAACCAACATGTACTAATTGGGATATAGATTTTAGCTTATTTATCAAATTTTGCAACAACTTAGTTTTTTAGAAACTAGACTCCATTCTACACACTTTGAAAAAGGAAGTTTTGATTTTAGATTAGTTTTCAATCATTTCTAAGGGGAGCATACATATATTTCATGTTTTTGGGTTGTTTCTAATTAAAAAATTCATAAAAAATAAATACACATTATAAAATTACCCAAAAAAACTAGGATAAACTACATAGTGTTAGGTAACTTTTGACCAGAGTGATTATAGAATTTCAAAAAAAAGTTAAAATTTTAGGGGTGCCACACTTTGTACTGTGTTATGTTTTTTTAGAATAAATATTATTACTTTCAGTAGCCCCCTTTTTTGAAGACATAAAACTAAACCATTTTGAAAAAAAAAAATGGTAGTTTAGAAACTAGTTTCAAAGGACTGGTACTTTTGTTTTTTTCAAATCTTAAAATTTTGATCATAAATATCTCCAAATTCTTGCTGAAGTTTAGATATTACTGATTTCAAGAAAAAGGTGTCCACTTATACCCCCCTTTTGGCACCACAACTTGGTGCACTTACACTTAGATAGGATCCCAAGGAATTGTAAGGCTTCATGGTTGGGCAGGAAAGCGCCTGAACCATATTTTATGTGATGATTAAATGGTGTGAAGGTGATACATCACAACTTGTGATTATATGTTGGTTAAGAACACTATGTTGATGAGATGGGCTTGAGGGCCTAAGGTAATTGAATTGATAAAAAATTGGATTTACTGATCCTTGCAGGTGATTTGTGAGCATACCTAGATGATTTACTTAATAGTGTTCATCATATGGTAGATGGCATTGTACTTGTATGATGTGCTTATTGTTCCATGTTTGGCATGTAGGTTGACATTTTCTATGATGCACATTGAGGTATGATGATTTAAATTATACTTCATGTATTTATTAAAAAATGCATTTTATGGATGGATTGTTAGAAATATGTATTATAGAGGGGAGGCGGGAATCAGTAACCTACAAACTTTAATTTCAAACTAGCTATTATTACTTACTTTAAACCATGTATAAAAAGGTAATAAATTAATGTTGAACACTAATAGTAACAATGCACAAAGATAACTCATAACACCATATTTTGTTAACTAGGGAAACCGTGGCTAAGGGAAAACCCTGGTGCAGATGATAACCACTAGATAATATATTGATATATAAGTTCCTTGTTAGAGGATGGACCTTGTTAGGATTCAATGAGAAAATCTAGTATAAGTAGTCCCTATTAGGAGACTTTGAATCCCTATTAGGTTATTCTAACCCTATTAGGAGTTGTGGTAAAATGTATGCAAGATGAGTCCACTGCCCAAACATGCAATTTCAACTACAAGAAGAGCTCATTGCTCAAGCAACTAATTTACTATTATTTTCCTTCTATGTTTGATCTTTGATCTTTAACTCAATCTTGGATCACCAGATAGCTCATATAAAACTTTGCATATATCACTTTCACAAAAGTTCACTCACTTCACAATCTTACAAGATAATGCTTGTAAACATAACTTGTACACTTCTTATCAAAAGAAACTGATGCAGAGCCACACCTTGGAAAACTCATGAGGAATCAGTCACTCAACTGAGTTGCTTCAAGGGGCATCTACAACCTTCAGGATCACACACTAAAATCAGATTCAATAAACAAAACTTTGAAAATAAAATCCCCCAAAATATCTTCTTGCTGCCTTTGGATAGGCCTGCACTCAGACATGAATAAATTTCGAACCAAAAAAGATTTACTCAATCCAACCATTGATATTTGGTATAACTAGGTTTCAAACAACATATAAAAATTTGAGAGAAATCCAACAGTTCAAACCCAAGATATTGACCCCGCATCAGAGTACATTTTTCTGCAATTTTTATTCCCTAAACTGATTGCCATGAGAAATATATGAAGCATAACAATAGAACCATAATCTTGAAAAAAAAACATAGGAGATCAAAGGAGACATAAAACTTCCCATTCCTCCCCTATTCTCTTTCTGGATAAGTTCTAGCACCAAAGAAAGAAGGAACATGGAGATTATGCACAGATTCAAGAGCACTGAACAAGATCACTATAAGGTACAAATTTCCAATGCCTAAAATAGAAGATTTACTGGATTGTTTAGGGAAAGCAAGATATTTTTCAAAGATTGATTTGAAAAGCGAGTATCATCAGATAAGAATTAGGCCAGGAGATGAATGGAAAATAGCATTTAAGACAAATGAGGGATTGTATGAATGGAAGGTAATGACATTTGGATTGTCTAACGCTCCTAGTACATTTATGAGGCTTATAAATAAAGTTTTGAAGGATTTTACAGGGAAGTTTGTGATCTCACACAATACAGAGGTTCTGAAACACAAGCCGTACATGAAGATTCAGTAACAGAAGATCTGCAACAACTACCTAAACCAGCACCACCTCAGTTGGAGAAAATCCTAGATACAAAAATAAAGAAAACTCACAGATGACAATGCACTCAGTATCTAGTCAAATGGAAGAACAAACTGGTGACAGAGGCTATTTGGATGGATGAGCAACAAATTAGCAAACATGGTTCATCAGTTCACGATTTCATCTCAAGCGGACTTGAGATTCTTTCTACAGGGGAGTATGCTACAGTAGCAGAGAAGGAAATAGAATAAGAAAGGTTTATGTTTTGTATTTTAAATTTAATGTTTTCAATAAATGTCCTACATGTGGTGGCATACGTAGAGTAGCACTTCGATGAGCTCTCCAGATATAGCCACCTAGGGTCGGGTGTAGATTCTTTAAATTAGAATAGTTTTAATGATTGTCAGATTCCAATAATAGGTAGTAGGCAGTTTCGAATTCTTATCCTTTTCTTGGATAGAAGACGAAAAAAAAACATGTGGCCTACTGCATGATTGTCAGATTCCAATAATAGGTAGTAGGCAGTTTTCGGATTCTTATCCTTTTCTTGGGGTAGAAGATGAAAAAATGTTTCTCATCCTTTTATTAGAAAAGGAGAGTTAGTTTTAAATAAGCCAGTCGGCTATGTAAGAAAACATTCGAATTTGAGTAAGATAGAAAGTTGCAGTTTTAGTGTGTTTTTTCAGTTTTGGAAGATTCGACTTTGGAGAGAAAAGAATGTGTTTTGGTTTTATTGTGAAAGTTTCAGTGGTTTGAGGGTTGGTACGGATTTTCATTGGAAACAAATTTCAGTTTTCTTGTGGTATTCTTCTGTGTTTTGCAGCAGAGAATATGAAGATTCAAATTTTTATATATATCCTGGTGTCAACATGGCATTTCTTGAAGAACCATTTTTTATGAATGTCTAGTGTTAAATCCTGTATCTATCAATTCATGCAATCAAATGATTAGAAAGGATATAGATAATCGACTATTGAGTTTGGCGGCAATTTGATCTTGGGTGATGTATGTGCCCCTTGAAGTAACTCAGTTGAGTGATTATTCCTCCTGAGCTTTCCAAGGTGTGGCTCTGCATCAGAAACACTTTGCATAAATACCATGCCTTTACATAAATTACTTCTAGGTTGGCTAAGACCACAATTCACTTTTCCAAGTTAGAGTAAACATCTAGGATGTTGGCCCTAATTGAACAAGTAATTGTTTTGTAAACAAAACAATTCTTTCCTTCAATTCTGCTATCTTGCATCAGTAAAACATGATTATCTTTGTTTTGTATAGTCCATACAAATTTTTGAGTTTATACAAAGCATCACCAACATGTATACTATCTCCATGTAACTTTTCTAGTCATAACATGATGTTTGCACCATGTTATAAATAAAACAATACACTATTGTAAACCAAATTTTATACTTAGACAATCTTCTAATTACCAAACACTAAGTATCTTTATTTCCAAGGTTTTTTATCAACATGTACATCATGTGTTGCCATTAATAACAAAAAATACATATCACTATTAGCCAATTTTCAATAATCTCCTCCTTTGGCATTGATGGCAACAAAATAGGGAAAATTAGCTATGTGAAAAAAAATTAACTATCAAAATAAACCTTACATCTATTACAACTTGTTCAAATTTACATATATGCTCCCCCTTACAATATACTTTACATTTTTTAAAATCTTCACATGTATCTCTTCCCTTTTTATCTCTCCCAATAATGACATGTATACAATTTTGAAATGTATCTCTCCCCCTTTGACATCAATAACAAAGGTCAAAATGTCAAGATACTGCCCAAAAACTATCAAAACTTTTGTCCTTCCTTTATGCTAAAATAATCTTCACACAATCATAAAAAATATTCTTTATATTGTTCATACCTTTGTTCCATGTCTCTTTTGTAGACTCTATTGATGTGAGAATTGCACATAATGCATATGATGCAATCTCAACTACATTGATATTTGAATACAAAAAGTTTGCATATGTGTCCTTGGCCTTGACACATTCCTCTTACTACTTCTCAACAAAAGATAACTTTAGAGCAATGGATTCTCTAAAATTAGATGGTCTATTCAAGGTCTACTCTTTTTGAAGTTCCAGTTTCCTGATGTCACTATGAACATTGGCAACTTGACTCTCAAAATCATCAAATTTGCTAGATGGATGCTAGATTTGGCTAGATAAAGCCTCTAGCTTACTTATCTTAGTCTCTATCTAACTATCCAAATCTTTAGTCAGTTTGTATGATAAGGTGCACTTAACATGCAAAGCTTTCTCTTTTTGTTGACATTTCCAAAGTTCTTTTATGCATGTATCAAGATTGACTAGGTCATTCTTGATATTCTAGTAGATGGTGCCAAATAGATTGGCATCATGAGAAATTTGAGCCTTTACCTCTACAACATTCAAAAAATTAGTGAAATTTTCTTCAAAAGACTTTAGCATTGCTTGTGCTCTCTATTCGGGATCTAATTCAGTATGTTGTATTGTCAAAGTGCTATGCAATCGGTCAGTTATTTCTATTAATGATCTCTGTAGCCAAACTGGCAAGAGAGAGTGGAGTAGATGAACTAAATGATTTAGTCTCATCCTCCCTCTACATCTTTACTGCTTCTTGTTCTCTTTTCTCATCCTCTTCTTTCTTTTCCTTTTCCTCTCTTTCTCTTTTCTCTTCATATCTTTTTTCCCCCTCTTCCATAGTTTTCTTTTTCTTCCCTTCTTCTACAATTATTTTCTTGTCTTCATCTTCTTTTCTCTTCCTTTCTTCCTCAAGCAATTGCTACTTGGCTTCTTCTATTTTCTACTTTTCAACTTCTAGTAGCCTCTTTTCTTCTTTAATTAGTTTCAACTTTTCCTCAATATCTTTAGTATCTAGTACATTTGGTTTGGAAGCACAAAATGAATTGGTATCATCAATGTTAAGAGTAACATTGGTTTGATCAATCTTCATTGTGTCACCACTTACTAACACTTTTAAGGTTCTAGGAGCTAGAGGAGATCCTAGCTGTGACTTTGTTAACATCTTATTGATGGCTATTGTAGTCTCCTTTCTTAATTTATCCTATTCACCAACCATAAATAAGAATGGCCTCAAGTTATTTCTCAAGTATGGTGTGAGGTTATTTAACAATTTCTTAATTTCATCTTCATCATCAATCTTGCAAATGGTCTTTAGCATAGACTTCTAAAGTTTAAGGTCTTCTTCCCTTGTTGGATTCCTCTTATCTATAAGTCTCTCATAGACTTTTTGGTTCACTACTCCTTTGATATCCTTCATACTTAGATCATTTGAAATGATATATCTCACAATAGATATATCAATCCAATCCATCTCAAAATTATCACATAAATCATTAAAAAATTTCATTTGAACAAAATTTTCCTCATTTGCAATAGTTGTGTTTATCTTATCAATCTTTGGCTTCCATAGTTGTTGAGCTTTTTCTACTGCTTGCTTAGGTGGAGTCACCTTTTCATCTTTCTTAGTTTCCTATTCCTATTCCTCGTCCTCTTCTTCATCACTTGACTCAATTGTCAAAAATGTTTTCTATCTTTTACCAGGTCCAATAGCCATTTATTTGACTCTCTTTTCCTTTGTAGTCACTAATTCAACTAATCTTTCTAACTTTCTCTTTTATTTACTAGGCTAAACATTGGACACTACTGTATATGGTATTTTCTATCCTGAAGATATCTCAACAACTAAAACTAACAAGGGTTGCATGTTTAATACACATTGCTTCATTATTTGTCTCGTGACCTCAGATTCACTCTCTGTCATTCTGAGCTCAAATAATGCTTTCTTCATTATTGATTCAGCCTTCTTGTGAGATGCCTTCTCCAAGGTTGTTTGATGAGCATGGTGTGTGATCTCATCATACATGCCAAATCTATACTCAGCTTTATCTTTCTTTGAATTCAATAACAAATCAATGTAGCCATCAACAACATCATCATTCAATTCATAGCTATAAGGATCCAAAAATGGCTCCCAATGTTCCACTACTTGAATGTAACTATGATCTATATCAAATAATTTACAAATTTCTTCCTTGAACCTATTCACAACTACTAGGGAAATCCTAAATCTTTGTTTCATCTCATTTTGAAATGTTTTCATAATTAGGTTTTCACTGTCCAATACTTTGTCTATAGCGCATCTTCTACATATCTCTAATATCTTCTCCATAGTGTATTTGTCACTACTCATTATATCCATTTCTAAAAAGTAGGGAAATCTCTTTAGCACATGAAAGAATATGTGATTTATCAATGATTAGAATCTAAACACACCATTATTTGTCCTCTTAATCTTTCCAAGGTTTTCTACGAGTTGCATTCTTAATATTTCACTCAAATTTACTTGCTCTTTCTCAACACATATCTTATAAGCTACATATATAAATCCTACTAAAAGTTTATCTATCTTTGAACATTCACAAATTGAATAAGCAATAATTATGTTAAGAAATCTTACATCATCTTGCTTGATGGATTTGATTACCGTAGCCTTCCGATTGTATACTACCTTAGTGTAACTTTCCACTTTCTTTTTAACGATATTTTATCCTATGGGTACACCATCCTATTTTCTAGGACCAATTACCTCATGTATAAGGTCTGCAGAAATGTCTACTACATTATCTTGCATCCACAATTTTCCATCATGTATCCTACTCAATATAATTTGTGTCCATTCATCTATATTTAACTAAAGGTAGAAATGATACTTAAACAAGTTTAATTCACTTAATTGTTCAAATCTAAGCTTTACTGTCATGTTGTGGTTAAAGACTAATTCCATATCCTTATTCATATATTCATTGCCAATTGACTCAAACTTGTAATTCATATAATTTTCTATATCTTCAAGGTAAACTATGTTGTTCGGAGTGATAAACAATTCAAAGTTAGGTTTTACTTCATTAGGTTTTACAAAAACTATCTTAAACTTGGGTTTATCCTCTTTCTCAACACTGTGTATTAATGACATATCCATGATCTTTATCAATATGAACCTTTTACCAAAATTTTTTTCACAAGAGTGATAAAATACCTCTTTCCAAAAACATGGTTTGCTTCAAAACCACTTTGACAAGTCGCTTTTGAATGCTCTTTGCTTTGAATGTGTTTGCAATGAAGTAAAATTCAATTTTGTACTCCATTTATTCATCAACTTGAACTTGCATTAGTTGCATACTTAACAAATATGAAAAATCTATCAATTATGTTTTGTAATTAGATAACTACTCGAACTCATCTATCCAATCTTAAAATGTTACCCAAGGTGATGCAGAGGTGGTAGTGGAAGCACTTCACAAGATGCCCAACCACTCTAGGAACTCTTATCCAATTGCAAAAATGTATTCCAAACACCTTAATATGCCCAAATGACACAATCCAAGCTATTAGCTTGGTTCCCAAAATACTACAATGACAAATGTGGGTTTGGACCTAGAAATCCTTGTAGGTCCCCCAAACCTGATTTAGGGCAATAACTTTGTATTCTTCTGAATAACTCTGCAAATAGATCCCACTTTCAGATACCCTTTTGGATGTTCTAACAAATCCCAAAGACTTAGATTCTAGAGTTAATCCAGCATATGGCAAATTCACAAAGTTCAACAGGCCTAATGTGCACCTTAGGCTTGGATTTCAAGGTAAACTTGCTAGGGATGGGTTCTTAACCCCAAACCTGGTCTTAGGATGACTTGTCTTGATCAAACAACAACAATTTCACCAATTTCTAGGATCCTAACAATCCCATACACTCAAAATTTGCAGATCCTACAATTTCGGGTCCAAATCAATGGTTAGATTTGGCCTAAGGCTTGAGTGTTCTGATCCACCATGTTGAAACTATGACTCCTACTCCTAAAATGATAAAGTACATTATGTTTTCTAGCATATTCATTGGGTTTGATCCAATTTGAATGGTGTAGCCGTGCCCTACACATCCATCTTTGACCAAACCCTGGTTTGTGAGGGTTTGCAGGCTACTTAGGAAGAAATGAAGATAAATTTCAGTGCCGATCTCTTTTGACCTCCAAACCAAGTGCAACAGAGAGGTAAGTCACCAACGATTACAAAAATGTTACTATGCCTTCATCTGGTGTTCGTACCGCACGTGTGTATACCCGAGAGCAGAGAAATTGACAAGAAAATAACTGGATCTTTATTATTTCTCAAGCAAAATGAGTACAATGTCATCTGTTCTCAAGGGGAAGATGACTTAGTGTTTATATAGGCCCATAAGACCGATCAAATGCTCAGAGGATGGTTGGAATTGGTTCCACACCAGTCTGAGCAACTTCTTCACAAAACTGCTCAGCAACTTTTCAAAGTTGCTTGACAACATTTGCAACTTTTGCATTTTAGTTTGTTTGATCTTCAAACCTTATGAAACTTGCCCAAACCTATTCAAATGACTCTAAAAACATGAGAAATGACATTTTCCACTAAGTGGATACAAAACATAACTTATTTCTTAATCTAGCCCTCTAAAGTATTATTTAGCCCTTTTAGGCTACTTGGCACATGGTTTATAGAACACCAAATTGTACCAAGTGCCTTTACAATATGGGCACATTATTCCAAGACTAATCAACCTATCTACTTTCCATTTATACAAGGAAACAAGATCAAATAACACTTAAAGGTCCATGACCCATGGAGTTTAAAATGTGTCTAGGTTTCATTGTTCCTTGGATGAGACCTTGCCTCCTTCAATTGCTTGTCATCTTCTTTGTTTTCCCTTGGTGCTCTGCACCACAAGGTTTATTATAGCCTCCTTCCATCATGATAAACATCCTCAAAACTTTGCATCACAAAATTCTCTATAAAAACTTACTTTTCATCTTCTTTTATAGAATCAACCTTTTACTATAATACCAATAACTCTAAATCTCATCATAACTTGTTTAGATTAGTTCCAAATCATAAGCAAGCTTAGTTACTATCTAAACATAACTAGATACATCTTTTCCAAAATTTTCTACCTCTAATTCAGTCTCTAACTGAAGTTCTCAAATTTTGACACTGTAAACAAGATTGTTGAATCAAACACAACAACTGAATTTGATCTCTTTGTCTCATCATCATCTTACTTTTCTTTTGAAATGTTTATTCCTTTTACAAATTCTTCATTAAGTTCTTCTCAAAGTTCACTCACAATTTTTCTTTGTTCTTCATTGTTAGTTACAAAGTTCCTTTCATGGTTCCTTCTATCATTCCTTCTATTTCTGAAGTTTCTTCCATTTTTCCTTCTATCTCTAAAGTTTCTATCCATTCTATGAAGTTATTGCATAACTAACATTTAGATGCTCTGCTTCTAGGATTTTGTTGATCATCAGGTGCATGAAAATTCTGAGCAATGTGTCTTAAGTTGTTACACTTTAACAAATGATCTATCTTCTATCATCATAAGGTCTTCTTTCTTTTGATGTCCTTTTGTGAGATTTTTTTCTATCTACAGGGTTAGTATATCTAGACATTCTACTATTTCTTCTATCATTATCATACTTAGGTTTCCTATAATCAATTGCATTATGACCCATACCATGACAATTATGACAATAAAAGTCCTTAACATGATTAAATGACTTATTTGTACAATCTCTTTTCATATGACCTATTTCATTACATAAAATCACTTATCTCTTAATTTCATACCTAGTTGCCTTAGGAGTATCCACTTGTTTTGGTTCATTAGAGGTTTCAACTTCCTTATTTTTCTCAACTTCTTTAGGTTTCTTAGAAGAATGACTTGATTCAATATTATCATCAAATTTTCCTTTTTCTTTCAGATATAATCTAATCTTAGGTTTCTTCACAGAGATGTTAATTAGATAGCCAAGACCAGTCTTATCATAAAAAGGTCTCTATATAGACATTGAATCATCAAGATTTTGTTAACTAGGGAAACCCAAGTGGGGATGATACCCACTAGAAAATATATTGATATATAAGTTCCTTGTTAGAGGATAGGCCCTGTTAGGAGTCAATAAGAAAATTAAGTATAAGAAGTCCCTATCAGGAGACTTTGAATCCCTATTAGGAGATTCCAACCCTATTATGAGTGTGGTAAAATATATGCAAATTTCAAATACAAGATGAACTCACTACTCAAACAAGTAATTTACTATTATTTTCCTTCCTTGTTTGATCTTTGATCCTCAACTCAATCTTGGATCACCATATAGCTCATATAAAAAATTTCATATATCACTTTCACAAAAGTTCACTCACTCCACAATATTACAAGATAAGCTTGTAAACATAACTTGCACACTTCTTATCGCAAGAAGTCTATTGCATAAATATCATGCCTTTATATAAATTACTACTAGGTTGCCTAAGACCACAATTCACTTTTCCAAATTAGAGTAAACATCTAGGATGTCAACCCTAATTGGACAAGTAATTGTTTTATAAATAAAATAATTGTTTCCTTCAATTTTATTGTCCTTCATCATCAAAACATGATTATCTCTATTTTGTATAGTCCGTACAAACTTTCAAGGTTATACAAATCATCACCAACATGTATACTATCTCCATGTAACTTTGCTAGTCATAACATGATGTCTCCAACATGTTATAAAAAAAACAATATTGTAAACCAAATTCTATACTTAGATTATTTTTTGATTACCAAACATTGAGTATCTTTATTTCCAAGGTTTCCTATCAGCATGTACATCATGTGTTGCCATTAATGAAAACAAATACATATCACTATTAGCCAATTGTCAACATGGATGGCATGTAGGTCAGCATCCTTGGATGATGTCATATGTTGCATTTTTACGTGGATAATTATTTTCTAACCTTTGATTATGGTGAATGAAATAGTTGTTGACTATTCAACTAGATTTTGCTTGTTTATTTTTGTATTTTTGCAATTGATGATGTGGTAATTTCATAGTAGAACATCGTTCTTACATACAATAAAATAAAGCTTGACATGTTGATCAACTTCTTGAGTATATTCATCTATGGAATATCCATGTGATAATATGATATGTTTGACATTTTGGCCAATAATTGGCTTATGAAATTATGTATCATTTTTATATATATGTTGGTAATAATTTTCCTTAGGGAAAAATTCACGAAAGAACAAGGAACTCAAACACAAGCACAAAATAGTCCAGAGTATGATCAAAATAACTGTATAGTATTCAATTAAATGTAAAGTACACTAGGAGTGCTATATATAAAGGCCTCTAAGGTAAATTTAGAATGCCTAGGAGTTAGAAACATGACAAGTCATACAACTAGGCACATGTCCACTAGATATGGGTTATCCTCCATTATGCACAGGAGTAAGTGCGATGATGAGAGGATAAACCTATAAAGGTGTAGTACAAAAAATAACATTGTAGACACCATATACTAAATTAGGAGTGCAAACAAATTTTTTTTCTACATGACAACTTAGTTAAATATGCAAACTCCATTGTTGTAGACACCATGTGTTGAATTAGAGTTGCATACATTTGTGTTGTCAACATGACAACTCATAAAGGTATGTAAACTCCTAGTGTTTCACAAAATAAATAATAAAATAATGCATTAACCTAAGTAAAATTAAGTAAAGTGTAAATAGTAAATATATATTTAAACCAACAGTTGGAAACTAGAATGAGGATTCATAATTAATTGAGAGATTTTTAATCTACTTATTGATTCAACTATGTGTAGTCAACTTTTGATTGACCTAACTTAATTTTTTGGCCTATTTGACAAATGTATGGAAATGAGGCCTTCCTATGAGAATGCAAAAGGGTATGTATAGACCATTCTTTGATTTATTTTTAGAAATATATTGCATTGGTATTATGTATATGTGATGACCCACCATATTTATGACTTCTACTTTGTATAAAGTTGTTGACTCATTTTATTTATTCAACTTGGTTGATGAAGAATGATCAACAATTTTGTCATCATAATTTGTTAGTTTTAGAATCCTAGTCAATATGTTGTTTAGCATAGACTTGTTCATTATGTATTCAACTTAGAACTTTAATCAATATGTCTAGTTGGGATTTGGTTTTATTACCTATCGATGCAGAACTTTGGGTCAATGTTTCTTGATGCATTTGACTATGTCACCTTCATATCATCCATTTACTTATCTTATTGATTAGATGTATATCATTAATTCTAAGCTATCTGATGCATCATGATGTAAGTACATTGTATTTCAACTTCTACAAGAATTTGTATACATAATGATGATCAAATGTTGATGAATACATTGGTGAATTTATATGTGGATGTCTTTATGTATTTCGTGATGATTTAAATGATGACAGATTAGATATAACATAACTACATCATTTGATCGTGTTTCTTGGAAATTTACCTATTTATGTGGGCACTTACTCCCTTAGCTTGAATCGCATGTAGATGGTATGTATGGTTGATTATTTTTGCTACTCATGATCAAGGTTTGGTTAAAGATGAGTTAAAGGAAAATATTGACTCTTGACAATTATAAATGAAGAAATATCTTCTTTAACTATTGACATTATGGAGGAGCTAAAGGTATTATGAGTGTATGTGTATAAGTATATCAAGATGTGGTTATGAAGTAGCTACTAGTAGGTTCAAATCCATGCGATGCCAAGGTATGTTAATTAAGCACATGTATGTGTATGATATCATGTGATTTAAGGTAATATGTTACTTAATTTTGAGAATCATTCAAATAAGAAAGTATTTGATTTGGTATTTCATTGGAAAATTGATTTGATTTTTGATATGCGACAAACTAACATTTTTTAGTCCAAACTTTTAAAACTACAAGATGGTAATGGAATTCATAAACTCGTACATAGAAAATATTCTTAAAATGATTACTAATAAATGTGCTTATATAAAATGTGTGTTATTTTTTCTAAACTTGTCACTTCAACTATGTGTTAATTTTCTCTTTGAAGAGATAGTTCCATGAGAGTTAATGTATTAATGATATGTAGGCTTCATTTAACAAACTAAAATTTTGACTTTATTTGAGTAAATGAAAGTCAAATTTTTTAATGGAATTAAATATAGTTGTGTACATTGTTATGAATAATAGAAGTTTATGGATATAATTGTGACTTCTCACATATTCACATTGAGACGATGCATTTTATAAGGGGGGAAGGATGTCACAACCCACTCCAACACATATCGACTAACTCAGTATTGGACTGCCACCTAGACTAAAACAACTAAATTATTTTCTTAAATTAGATTCAAGAAAAATTAATAACGTATTCATTAAAATTGATGAAACTGATGATAGAAATTTTAAACAAATAGTTAAAAACATTGTTAAATAAATTAAATGAAAAGATCTCTCAACCCATTATAATTGGAGGTATTCACATTTAATCGTGGATATAGAATGTTTATCTGTTAGAGGGAGGAGGGAGGAGGAAGGAGGAAAAGTTTTGAGATCTTTCACAACATTATGGTCCTCAAAGATGAAAATTTATTGCAAACCATCTATAGGAAAGATCTACCTACGGTTATGGATATCATGGGAAACATATAGTTGGGAGCTAGAGAGTTGGAGAAGAAGGGAAAATGAACTTGAGTTGTTGTTGCCATCAATTATACCAGGTTCCCATCTCTTACATTTCTACATTTAAATTTTATGCTTATCTCAGAAACTCCAATTGAATGTGAGGACCTATTTTAATAAGCTTGTTGGTTTGAGTAGCATGCATTGTAAAATTTCTTCCTTTCATTTATTCTATCAACCTATATGCAATTTTTCCTATTCCTCGAAGAATCAATTCTAATGGCTGAAAAATAAATGCTCCTTTGAACCACAATACTTCTAGAATGATGGGGTTTAAATGAATGTTGCCCCTTATCTTAGCAAAATTATAGTGAGCTCACTTAATGATAGGTGATGTCGATTGATTCTGTTTATCGCTTCTTGTATGCAATGAACTCCTATACATTCCAAATGTTTAGGTCCTCATATAGTGGAAAGTTTCAACCATTATTTAATGGCATTAGCAAGAATACAAGTCTAGCCCTTTGAGTTTTACTAATTTAGCTATTGTTGTTGTGTTGGGTAAGGGTTGTGCTAATAATCTTTTGTAAACACTTTCATTTGATTGTTAATGAAATACCACTAGATGAATAATTCCTCAATATTGTCAAATTGTCTAAAGCTCTCTCTTCTATGTTAAGAAGCAACAAAATTAATGTAATTTTGACAATGACCATTCGCATTGAATATTGTTTTTGGGCACTAGTATTGTGAAGGCATCATGCCAAATATAATGTTGGTGTTTAAAATAATTTTCTCAATCTTAATTTAATCTTACTTCTTATAAAGAAAAATGACAACCTGCAGTGCACAAATTGATTCTCTAGTGTAGGAGCATCTTGCATCGTGAAAAAAGGGGTGTGATCAAAATTATAAAAGAAAAAAAAATCATGGAGGAGAGAGAGTGATGAAAATTAGAGGAAAATTAATAAAAAATAAAAAATAGAAAAAAAGGAGAAAAGAGGAACTTCTATTTTCAAGATGTATAGCTGGCATAAATAAAAAAATAAAAAAATGGTCATCATTTCATTTATCAAGATGTGAAGGTGGAATCTTAGAAGTTTGCAGAAAGTTTCTTAAATAATGCATTTATTATTTTTTGTGATCCACAAAAGAAATGCAATTTTGTAATTGGCCATATGGTGGTGCTTAGTTATATTTGTGTGGGAATTTAATTTTTTTTTTAAGGTAGTTGTGTTTACCTTTTATCTCACATTGGTTGTGTTTGTAACATCTTTGATGGGAAGTGCCTATTTAAGCAAGGATTATGATCATTTGTAATGAAGCTTTTCAAGTATAAGCTTTGAAGTGTATGCTCTTGTAGTGAAGCTCTCGAGGTGTGATCTCTTCTTAGATATAACCTTTCGAGGTGAAGGATCTTAGTGTATAAAATATTAGCTGGGAAGCTCTTCTTATTAAAGCTCTTTGGGTTCAAGCTCTTCATATAAAGACTCTTCTTGTGGAAGCTCTTATGCGAGAGTTCTCTTTATTGAAGAATTTGTAAAATTCTTTGGAAGAATTCATATCTATGTTTTCATATTGTTGATGTTGTAAAAATTTTCAAGTATAATAAAAGTACGCTTTGCAAATAATTTTATCTTCTTTTGTCTCCATGTTTCTATGTTTCTAGTTATGAATGTGCAAGGGTGGTTTAATGTTTCATCATTGGTATCAGAGCTAGAGTTCTAGAGCATATAGATAGATAACCAAATGTGAGGAAGTTTGCACCATGACCTTGTGTTTGGTGAAGTTTTTCAAGAAGGAGTTCTTGATTGTGTAGATAGATTGTCGATTATGAGGTAGTTTGCAAGAGGTGCTTGTGTTGCACGATATTTGTATTATGAAGACTTGAGAATGGAGAAGAGAAAGAAGAAGATGATTTTTTTTATTGGATGGACTCTAAGGATTCCTAGACTTGAGAAAATTAGAGCAAGAAATAAAGAGGCATTGCGAGTTGCATTCTTTGATTTGCAGAAGTAAGAAAATGAATTAGAAGCAGAGTTGCAAATGAGAAAAGTATGTCTCTAGAAAAGAGATGTTGACAATTAGTTCAATGTGGAAAAGAAAGAAGATCCAATGGAGTATCACACATGTGGTATAAAAGAAGATCAAGAGTCTGAAGATGAAAATATTTGTGAACCTAAAGTTAAAGAAGAGGAAAGATAAGAGGAAGAGCATGAAGATGAAAAGATGTGAGCCATAGGCAGATGAAGATGATTTGAAGACTAAAATAGTAAAGGATGTATACAATTCCTTGGTTAGAAGTCAAAAAAGTGAAGTAGTTACTTGCCTTGTTGAACACATGAAAGAAGAAATCAAAGATGAAGATGTGAAAGAGGTAAATTTCTATGAATTATGGGATACTAAATTTGAGATTAATTTGAGAGATAATGATGATGGTTTGCATGAGGATCTTGTTAGAGATGTGTGGTATGAAAAGGAAGATTGGTATGATATAACTAAGTTTATTACATGAATGATAAATTGAACAAGGTTAGAAGAGGATAAGAGTTATACTTGGATGGAGTTCATTGTGGAGGAGTATTTTCAGCAGCAGACACTTGTTCCAGCTAGGTGTTGGAAAAGAAGAAAGAAGGAAATATATCAATAGTGGATACTTGTACTAGCTAGGTGTTGGAAGAAGAGAAAACAATATATCAACAATGGCTACTTTATTTTTTGAATTCATATTCACAAAAGTTTTCCTACCATGGGTATCTAATGCAAGAGCATCTTGCATCACAAAAAAAGGGTGTGATCAAAATTATAAATACATTTTTAAAAAAAGGGAGGAGAGAGAAAGTGATGAAAATTAATAAAAAAATAAAAATTGAAAAAAGGAGAAAAGAGGAATTTCTATTTTCAAGGTGCATAGGTGGCATAAATAGAAAAATAAAAAAATGGTTGTCATTTAGCTTATCAAGGTGGAAATTTCCTTAAATCATGTATTTAATATTATTTGTGATCCACAAAGGAAATGTAATATTCTAATTTTCTATATAGTGGTGCTTAGTTTTATTTGGGTGGGAATTTAATATTTGTTTTAAGGTAGTTGTATTTACCTTTTATCCCACATTTGTTTTGTTTGTAACATCTTTGATGGTAAGTGCCTATTTAAGCAAGGCTTATGATCATTTGTAATCAAATTATTCAAGTATAAGCTCTTCAAGTGTAAGATCTTGTGGTGAAGCTCTCAAGGTGTGATCTCTTCTTATATAGAAGCTCTAGAGATGAAGGATTTTAGTGTATAAGATCTTAGTTGGGAAGCTTTTCTTGTTAAAGTTCCTTGGGTTCAAGCTCTCGGTGTAAAGAATCTTCTTGTGGAAGCTCTTATGTTGAAGCATTTGTAAAATTCTTTGGAAGATGTCATATCTATGTTGTCATATTGTTGATGTTGTAATAACTTTCAAGTATAACAAAAATATGCTTTGTGAAGTATTTTATCCTCTCTTTGTCTCCATATTGTTATGTTTTTGGTTATGAATGTATAAGGGTGGTTTGGCCCTTCATCATTCTCTATTGGTGATGTTGCTATAGTAGAATGCATTACATGGATGTTTGGGATCTAGATATTGCTAGCCACCAATAAAGACAAAGAATCTTATATTAAATAGAACCATTGTTTTGTTCTTCTTGATAGGTATTACAATATGAGATTTTCTTTATATTAATAATGTGAGAGTCAAGAATTTTCATCCAAGTTGTTTAACCCAACATATACTATCTTGTAGCTATGTTACTCCAAGTAATGGGTTTAATTAGAAATGTGAAGTTCTTCTTTACAACGTGGTTTTCAAATTGAGATTCTCAGGAAATGAATAAATCTATTAAATATCTTATCCTACAATAAAAGTTTTACTTTCATATTTGGGTGATGGATATTTGACTGAATTGTAATAAGTATATGCACACTAATGAAGTTTTCTTTTCAAACTAAGAGGTATAAAATTGAAAAAATATTGAACTACAAGGAGTTAGCAAAGAGCTATATGGGTTGTAGATGTAGTCTATTTTTGAAGTGATTGATTGTAATTTTGAAAAGTGTGGTCTTTTGGTTTTCAAGAAGCCGAAGAGGAAATTTTGTTAAATTAGACACATTTCAGTAAGAAACTTGAGTATTTCCTTACACTATTGAAATGGTGTTGGTAAACTTAAGTGAATATTAAAATTATCTTAGTATGTGTAAGAATAATGTCTTTGTACTATCTACTTAATATAATGTGATTATGTCATGATATGCTTTCCATGACAATGTAATATGTGGAAGTTTATATTATCTTGCAATAGTTATCCTTGATAATATGTGATCAAGTATGATATTATTGTAGGAGAAGTTAGGATGGAATAATATGTTGGTTGATGTATTTCGTCTACTACTAGTAATGTGTTCATTAAGCTGATTTGGGATAAGTTGTTTTTGCATATCTATTTTCTATGCATGGTCAAAAGTTCACCTAGATGGAAAGTATTGTATGAGTTGACGTAAATTCTTATTTATTTCATTACTATGAAAGAAGTTATTTGATATAATTATTATTATGTTTAAATCATCATAATGACTAATCATCAATAATTTTTTCTCTTATAACATGATTTTGGCTAATGAGTAGACCTTTGATTTAAAGGAGAACATTCAAGACAAATGTTATCTTATTTGATTGAAAATATTATATAATGGATGCACCTTGAGCATTATGAATGCACAATTATACTAGGTAGTTGACTTGTTTTATGTGGAATAAATAATTGCCTTAAGTGGGTTGTCTACATTGGATTAGATATCTAGAAGTATTGCATATAGTGTAATGCCCACCCATGGGTATGGTGTGTGTGTGTGTCTATTTTATCTTTCTATTTGTCATGTTTGATGCAGTTAAGGGAGGGAGTCATAGTCACCTACTAGTTGGGATCTACATGATGTACCACTCCTTGTCATTGCTTGTTTAGTTTAGATATATTTACATACATGTACATGCTCTTCTTTTATATAGAATGTAGGTATCGAGCATCGACTTCTTTGAATTGAGAAGATGAGCATGCCCTATCATAATAACTCAATGGTAAGAATGGGGAGATAATGTTCAGGTCCAATCCCAACGATAGCCTAAATACTTGTCTTGCAAGGAGGACTCATAACTGACTTTTCACCTTTTTTGAAACTCGTGATTTTATCTTTGTTTGTGTTGTTTGATTTTGAGCTTTGGTCTCTTTTGCTAATTTTTCTTTTATGTGGATTTTGCTATGTGATTTATTTGGTAAATGATTTAATTATAATATTTGGGAGAATAATATAATTAAACATTATTTGATTAAAAAGAAAATATTAAAGCATGATAATATTTAATTAATTAAAGAACTAATTAAGTATGTGCTTTAATTAAAAAGTCTTAATTTAGAAGTCTAAATTTAGAAAAATGGTTAAAGAAAAATTAGAATATGATGATATCTAATTAATTATAAAATTAATTAAATATTTACTTCAGTTTCAATGATTTAATTTAAGAAGTTGGACAAAAAGAGAATTAAAATATTAAAATATTAAATATTCCTCAATTATAATTATTTATTTAATAATAATTAATTTAGAGTTGTATTTAAACAATGAGCTTTGATTATTATTATTAATTTAAATACTAAGCTACGTTTTAATTAGTGCTTGCACTAATTAATAAAATAGAGGAAAATAAAATATAAAAGAATGAAATTTAAAGATAAAGTTATAGTTCTAATTATGGCATAGTTATATTTATTTAATTTAATGATAATTATTTAGGAGTTTTATTTTAATTATAATCTTTAAATAATTTTATTAATTAAATTAAAAAATATATTATTAAAAATACTTTAAAAATTAATTAAAGAAAGAAAGCTAATTATTTAAATTAAGATATTTTGTAATTAAATATCTAAAGGAGTTGTGCATGAAAAGGTAAAAAAGTAATCAAGTAATAAATAGTAATTGATCAATGAGTTCCCTCTTGTGATTGCACAATCAGAGTCCCAATTTAGAGGATAATTGTTTATTAGAGATCTAGAGCTCGTTTTGCAATTACATAGGTTTTGGGGAGAAAAATTTAGAATTAGATCAAAAGAATTGTCGAAAGTTTCAGAGGGTTTGGATTTGCATGCAATCACAGATTGTCTCAAATTTTAGCCATGGTTTTTAAGTAGGGTTTGAAAATCTATTATAGAATTTTATTGAAAGATTTGTCTACTTCGTGTCTTTATGGTGTTTGCAAATTGCTTATTAATTTACTATAGTGATTGTTGAATAAGGAATTATGTTGTATAGTTTGAAAAGGAAAACTTATTAATCAAGAAAACTTGACTAAGGTAAATTATAGAAAATGTGTAAAAAATTATTGTGACTATATTCTTATAAATGCCTTTCTGATATTAAAAAAAAAAACCCTAACTATTCAATTTATTGTTTTCTTCCAATTTTCAATAATCAATTTTTTTTAATATCTTTTTTTTTTTTTTTTTTAATAGCAAAAGTGGCAAGCCACTATAATATTTTATTAATTTTGATTCAACAAGGTCAATTGGAAAAGAATTAGTGAAGAAAACTCAGCATCATCCCTAATATATACATAGATTTATATAGTTTAAGCAAATAATTACAAGGGGTGTATCAACTACCACCCAATGGTCCCCTTGTAATTATTTGCTTAAACTATATAAATCTATGTATATATTAGGGAGGATGCTGGGTTTTCTTCACTGATTCTTTCCCAATTGACCTCATTGAATCAGAATTAATAAAATATTATAGTGGCTTGCCACTTTTGCCTTAAAAGAAAAAAGATATTTAAAAAAAAATTGATTATTGAAAATTGGAAGAAAACAATAAATTGAATAGTTAGGGTTTCAACACCGTTGGGTGGTAGTTGATACAACCCTTGTAATTATTCGCTTAAACTATATAAATCTATGTATATATTAGGGACAATGTTGGGTTTTCTTCACTGATTCTTTCCTAGTTGACCTTGTTGAATCAGAATTAATAAAATATTATAGTGTCTTACCACTTTTTCCTTTAAAAAAAAAGATATTAAAAAATAAATTGATTATTGAAAATTGGAAGAAAAGAATAAATTGAATAGTTAGGGTTTCAACTTTAAATTTGTCATTAGAACTATGTGATTATCACGAATTTTCTAAATATAGATGAATATTCTTCTTACATCTAAAATAATTTAATTGCAATATTTATTTGGAAAATAAAAGATTAATTGAGAGGAAAGCACATTGTAACTAAACGTATACATGCATGTGAAATCAAATATAGTAAAAATAAAAATTAAGTATAGTATGCTTGTATGCATGTGAAAACAAACATGCTAAAAATAGAGATTAAGTATAGTATGGTTACATGCATGTGAAAACAAATATGCTAAAAATAGAAAAAAGAGTATAGAATGTTTGCATGATTTGAGAGATCAAAGACATGTGAAAATACTAATTACATATTAATTTTTATTTTATAAAAATATAATTTAATTTTTAGGTTTATTTATTGAAACAAGGTAATTAATTAATTAAAAATTATATATTGATTTAAAAAATTCAATAAATATTACTCATTTAGTTATAAAGTGAATGTTAGTATTAGTGATTATTTAAGTATAAGCATATAAATGATTTTATATTTATTAATGCTAGAGGGAGGCTAATAAATAAATATTTATAATTTTATTATATTTGAAGAGAAGTTGTGATAGAGTTCACTTTGTGATCATTTAGTTAATAACTATTTGACTTTACGAGAGAAATTATAAATAATTAAATTAAATTTATAATTTTATCTCTAGTTGCATTATGAAGTAAAAGAAAAGTAAATGTTAATAGTGAACTTAAATAGTAGTCAATAAAATATTTTAGAAATGAAATTGATATTAATATTTAATCTAATAATATACACTTATACTATTAATTAAATCATTTATGATTTAAGATTATTTAAATTAATAACAAGATAATATTGCATGATATTTTATATGCACAAAAAGATTGGATATTTAAATACTTATTATTTTAAATAAGTATATTAGCATAACAGTTTATATTAATATGTATATTCTTACTTTATTTCTGAACACATCCTTATGATCCAATCTAAACAAGAGAAATTGGTGGAATTAAATCAAATGGCTAAAAACTGTGTTTTCTAATATTCTATTTATAGTCTTCTGATATTTATTTTCACGATGGTTTTTCTTTATGGGTTGTTTAGTTGGCCAAGTTAAGATGTGAACTAGAGGCAATTTTTGAGATTTTTTTTATGATTATTTGACTAGATGTCATGTTGAACTTTATTATTTGAATTGAGATTTATGTTTTATAATCTTTATGCTATTGAGCATTTATAAGAACTCGAGTTTGAGAGCCAATATTATTTTTGGGTTGCCGATTATGGAACTGAATTCAATCAATATTACTTTTGTGGTATTGGACACTATTGTGGTTTGTAATTTTTGGGAAGGTACTCTAGGTGCATGTCTATGGGAGTGGCTTGCAATGGGTGTCAAGGCCTAAAGTGGTTGCTAGGATAACATGATAATATAGTAATTAAAATATCTTGCCTAGCTATTTTCCTTGAGATACATTAAAAAGATAAGTTAGAGATTTTTCCTCATCCATCCCTTGAGTGCTCATATAGACTAAGGATGAGATGAATATGATACCTTGAGAGGTATGACTAGTTTCCTCATCATTACGAGAGAGTATTTTGGTTTTGCATAGAATCACTAGGGGACCAAGGTCTTGAGAGATTGCCAGGGTTTTGCTCATGTGAGGACACTCCATAGTATGTAGCCTGAGTCTCCTTCATGTTTCTTTTTTTTTAAAAATATTTTATCTAGAGGTGTACTTGTTGGATATTACTTATAATGGTGTATTTAGTGCGAGTTGTTACTCATTGATTATGATGCAGGAGCATCCAAAGGTATAAGGGCAATCCTGTGTAACCCAAAAAAATGTACTTAGACTTAGTTTTTGTTTCATGTGTTTTCATTTTTGGACACCCATTTGGGTCAAATAAAGGTTCCAACTCTCACAGTTCAACTATCAGTGTGCTAGAAAATCTTGAAAAAATAGGAGCATGCAATTGGGCCATCATTTTGGTAACCTAGAAGGTGTGAATTGGCCAGATGAATGTAATTGTGATTTAGAGCATTCCAGAAAAAGAATCAGGTCAAAAGGCCCCACGGTTTGAAAGTTATTGCAGTTTTTTGGGTTTTGGAGACCTCCTAAGAATGCTTCAAAGTTAGGTTAGGGGAATTAAATGACCTCAAAAAGGGCCAAAAAATGGGGGACGAGTGAAGCTAGTCCATAGGGCTATAGAGCGCTTTGAGAGCTTTCCAGAAATGTAAACAGTTCGTCAATCAAAGCTACGGTTCAAAAGTTATGCCTCCCGAAAGTTTGGTTACCATTTCTGGATTCTTTTAGAATTGCGCCGACTTCTAATGTAGCTTCTGGAGCCTTCTATTTGGTCAGTGGATGCCTACTAGCACTTTCTAGAATGTACTCCTAGTTCTTAACCCTCCAGGGTCTATTTAAGGACATTTCTGGCATTGTAAAATGCAGTTCGGAGTGGAGTTTGAGAGGAGGTATTGAAAGGAGAAATTATCTCCAGATTTATGCTATTGTAAGCCCTTAGGGCATGTTTTGAAGTTTATTTTCTCTGTACTAAATGTACTAGCTTATTTCTCAGTTAATATAATTTCCCCTTTTTCTATTGTGTCCATTCTATGTGGCTTGTGTCCCCATCAGATTATATGTCATTTATTGTTGATAGTTGAATTTTATTAATGAATGCTCAATTATTCATTAGTGGTATTTTTTATTGTTGGAGTTAGTGATTAGTAGTTTACTTTTATTGATGATAGTTGTTATCTATTGGTCATTGTGCTTGTGACACTTAGCATTTATTTTGAGGTAGTTGTAGATTTTTGGTCTTGGTATTTATATATTGACTTGGTATAAGATGTTAGTATTGGAATGAGTGTCCTTTCAATTTTGAATATCTCTTCTTCTTGAGTAGTTTGTGTTACCCTTGAGGTAGATTTTGCTATCAGGATTCCTTGCCTAGGATTATTTCATGATTTGATTACCTGTGTGGTGATCGTACATTATCTCTCCTGCATAGTGGGAGTGGGAGCCTAATTAGGTGACCACACGATTGGGAGGTAGTGTATTCTTATCATTTGGGTCTCCCTCAGATTGACACATGTTGGATGCTGGTTAATACAATGGTACCATTATTATACTTCCTCTTATCTTGAAGACTTTTATTAATTTGATGTATCTATGTATCATGTGTTTTGAGATCCTATGGGATATTATATTGTATACTAATGTACTTGTATCTATTTTCACATACCTTGTGACATGTGCAATGGATGTTATTTAGTAGATATTCTTTCATATTATTAGTTTTACTTATGCATTTGCTTATATGACTATGTATTTATTTATTTATTTTATGATTATGGACATTGTAATTGACACTTAAACTTATTAATAAAACTTGCTTAAATGTGACTCAACGTGAAGGAATACTTGAGAAATTGAAACTATATTTGTAATTGATTACATGTTCTTGAAGTATATGTATATTGCTTCCACATTATTGTTACTTTGATGTTGTTTAAACTTTAAAAAAAATAGTTCAGTAAACTTTGTAATATATTAGGTTTATTTCTTTTGGGTTCCTGAGCAGGGTGTTACACATAGAGATAGCTAATTATTGATAGTGTGGTCAATATTTAGATTTATTCTGATGTCATTTAATTAAGATGAATTACAAGTCACTAAGAAAGTTATTGTACTACCTTATTATTATGAGGTGAAGTCCCAATTTTTGGAAAGACTTTATCTCAATGTGTGATATGCCATCCTAATGGACATATGAGAAGAAATATATTGAGATTAATTACTTTTCCTATTTAATTGATTAAAATGTATCATCTTGCATTTGGCTAAAAGAAAATTTTTACTTTTCTTGCAAAGATGTGTTACTTGTCTAGATGAATTGTAGACAATGTGTTACACAATTCCATTACTTTTCTTGGTTTTACTTGTTTAGCCTCCCTTGATGTCAGGCTAGGTATCTTTCATGTCAGGAATGATTATAGGGAAGCTTAACAATTTTTGTGTAGGGTGGTAAAGCACTCCTACAATATTCTCGCCCTTGTGTTCTTAGACAAGTTCTAGAGATTTTGTCGAAATGGTTGACAGAATCTGTACATCATGGTAGTTTGGTAATGGAATTATAATTTCATTATATTTGAGCATATATGCATTTAAGTATTATCTTTGTTAAATTTAATGATAGTTAATCAACTATAGTTGATTGATCAATATTCCTTAACTTTGACTCACATTGAATTTTTTACATTTTGATTCAAGTTTGTCTATTAGTGGCTCACATAGTCAAATGGTTAGCAGCTACAAAGCTTATCTTGTTGTTTATAGTATTCTAGGTTCTACTACATTCTACCATTGCTACCAACTTCCAGAATCAGTATTCAGTTCACACCGAGTAGTATCTACTATGTTGATAAGTAATAGTGCAAACCAAGCTTCATAGTATTAACTGAGTTACATAATGTTAACCATGGTCTCTGGTGTCTATTGAGTTCATAGTATTAGTGATGTTAATCCAATGCTGACCAAGCTAGGAAGTGTCAACCAAGTGATTCGATTTACATCGAGCTTGTAGTGTTAGTGTTGATTGAGCCATGCACTGTCAACCAAGAGATTTTGTTTATATATTGAGTTTTATAGTATTCACTGAGTCACTAGTGTTGATTGAGTTTAGAGTACTTGTAATTGATTAGTATGAACCAAGCTTCTATGTCTACTTAGAGAATGATGATGTCGAGTGTTCAAAATGGTTTTTGAGTGTTAGGACCTCACCGAGTTTGTCTTTAGAACCTAAGTGCCAATAGTTGAGCTAATTTCATGTATTTTGGTGAAATTTTTGTTGTAGCCGACATTGATGAATTGTAGTTTGGATTGATATATATATATATATATATATATATATATATATATATATATATATATATCACATCAAAACATAGAAAATAATGTGAATAGAAAGAAATCATATGAGAAAAAGTGTGAATTAAGAAGGCTACAAGTAGTATAAGGAGTAGAAAAGATTCATCTAATCATAAGAATGTGATTGCTACACTTCAAAGGAATCTCAACTAGTGAATTAGAGTTGTAGGCTAGAGAACAACCACTAGTTCATCCAAATAGGTGGATCAATTAAATCCTTTCACAAGGTATACTTAAGAGTCTTGTGCAATCTCTTTACATAGTGCATACTTCATTGTATGTTTTGTAAATCCTTTAATAAGGTGGACCTAGCAGTCCTCATTCCTCTTCATAGGGTAGATCATCATAAGTGATCAATTGTAAGCCTTAACTAGCCAACTTTATACTACAATACTAAAGCTTGTGGATATCATCCCCACCTTAGTTTAACTTTCTATTTGGATGGTTTTTGGGTCACCATATCTTGTGTCAAAGTGTTATGAATGTTATAATATTTTCAATCTTTCATGCATGCAATTATGATCAAAATATATTTGAAGGATTAATTGGTGAAATAAGAATAAGTTTTATTGGTTCTCGATTCACCCATCCCCTCTCAGTAACCTAGCCTATCCTATATTTCCAAAAATTGATATTAGAGCATTATGGTTCTTAGAGAAGAATTTTAACAACTTGAGAAAAGATTAGAGGAAATGGAGATATACATGTTAGATAAGGGTATTGATATTGAAAAGCTGGATTTGGGATTGGCTAACCAGAAAGTAAAGAAAGAAAAGGAGAAACTCACTCAATCCTTGAAAATAAGAAAAGATATTGTAGTACAAATGAATGACAATCTCTACATTGAAGATATCTATCCAAAATGAAACTTAGATAAAGCTAATGAGGCAATCAAAGACTTATTAGAAAATAATTGCAATCTTCAAGAAGAAGTTAGAAAGTTGAAAAGAGAATAAGGAATTCAGTTAGTAAGATTATGTGAAGTCATGGAAAAAAAGGGAAAAGCCAAAGAAGAGAAAAAAGGAAAGAACAATGAAATTCAACATCTCTCCCTTCAACAGGTAGACTTCATTAATCAATTCACTAATACAAATGAAGAAATCATGAATCTAAGATCAATGAATGAAATATTACAAAATGATCTAAACACTAAAATTAAAACCAATGAAAGGATGATGAAATCTCAATCAAACATGAATAAGTTGAATGAGCAAAGTCAATACAGATAGAAAGAAAAAACATGAATAGGATAGACAAAAGAAGGTGAATCATCCAAGCAAGGATCTCAAAAGAATCAAAGGCCTACTTGCAATCTCTATGGTAAGTTAGGTCATACATCAAACACATTTTGAAGTAATGGTAAATATAAATTCAATGGAAAGTGTTACAATTGCAATAAAAATGGTCATAGAGCATGTGAATGCATGAAGAAACCTAATTTTGAAGGTAAATGTCACAAGTGCAGTAAACAAGGGTAGAAATCTTCTGAATGCAAAACCAAAATGTTGAGCCTAGCAGAACATATTGTGAAAGATATATTTGGTTAGGACTACAATACATCATGTAGATGCCATTATGATGAAGAATTTGGGCACATTGGAGCAAATTGTGTGAAACATCACGAGGACAAGTGACAACACTAGAAGATGTTTTATTTGTAAATAACTTAAACATCTCGCCAAGAACCATATAAACACTAGAAGGATTGAAGATGAAAAAAAAAGCTGAAGCTAACAATATTAGAGGGTAGATGGGGCAACAATTGTTTCCAAAATGTTCTAAGAATGCAAGTTTGAGCCATGAAGCACATGTCACTCAAGAATTGGGTGACTCAAGCATTTCAACTTGATCTCCCACATGAATGAGTAGAACTAAGACTCTGAAGGAGATATCTTACATTAGTTTTAGCCAGCTAGAAGGAAAGATCCATATTAACACTAAAGATGCAAAGGGATCACCGAGTGACTAAGGAAGATTGAGACTTTAACGATCTAGGTTGGGTTGCAATACTTTGTCGAGCAAGGTTGAGATACAATAAAATATTGTGTGGACAATGAGCTATAAATGTCTCTATTAAGCATTAAGGTTGAACTGAGTGGAAGAAAATTTTTCATTGAATGAGCGATCATACCAAGTATTTATTGTGATTAAAAAATAAAAAAATGTTAAAAGGAATGAAATTGAATTCATTTATCGCCGTGAATTTTTGAAGAGTTTTTTGCAAGAGTGATCTATGTGCTTCCAAGTGATCCAAGTGTGTTTGTTGATGAAGATTTTTTTATTTTCATAAACCCTACTGAGCATGGCATCTTCTAGTAGCAATACTAGGAAAGAATCCAAGATGTTGGTTCAAGGAGTCGGTTGGAAGGCATCAGATTTCAAGTTGAGTCCAACAATTGCAAAAGTGCTTGATGCAATTGGATCTCAATCATAAATTCTACCAAAAGGTATTACTTGTTAATGATATTCATTCACATTTTTTTTGTGTGATACAATATATTTGAACCCTAGAGATTGATGAGACTCCAAAAAATTTATGTGTAAATGGTGTTATAAAACCTTAGCATCAACATTTGGAGACCAAGGGTTTAACACACATTCTGCATATGCCTTGAGACTTTTAGATAAAATGGGTAAGGTTATTCTTAGCCATGGACACAATGGATAGCTATGGTTGGAGTAGCCTATTCAAATAACAAAGAAAATGATTCATTGAATTACAAGGCTCCCAAAGTTGAACAAAGTAAATTCTACCAAAACCCTAAGTTGACAAGAACTAGAAAGAAAAAGTCTTGCATGTGATATCTCATAAGATCTATAGCTCTATTCATCTCAACAACATGTCATGTGAGGAAATTGATTTGGCTCTCAAGGTTCTGAAGAACATGTCTTTCAACCTTGCTCAGCTAATGTTGAATCAATTCAACAAGAACATGGAGAGCATTAGAACTTCAAAAAATAACTCATGTAAGTTTGGTTCACTATTGCCTTGTTTATTCTTCTTTGTCCAAAAGTTTTTTTCTTTAAAAGATACAATCATATGGAGAAAAGATGTACTAGTACTATATCATATTAATGAATATATAACAAAGATGGGTGAGAAATTTTTCAGTATCATGGAAAATTACTTTGATTCATTCAAGGAAAAGATGAATAGTAGATATAGAATTCCAATGAAGCTTGTAGAAGAATACAAGGATGATTTTTGTTTCATGGTAGACTATGACAATGTGTACATTCAAGTAGTCAAAACTAGAGTGGTGTGATTAAGCCTCTTAGCCATGAGGTTAACAATGATGACACCAAGGATATCATTGAGGCACTATTGAATGAACTTGTGGATCCCAAGTTCACATATTTTGCTACTTTTGATGAAGCCAAAGCTAGAATAGAACTTGAAATGAAGCTTCCTCAAGTAGTTAGTAAAGGAAAGAAGAAGATAGAAGAATTGAGGCAAGAAAGTTATACTCTCTTATTGATAGAAGGAAAAGGAGATGATATGGAAGAAGATGATGTAGAAGATGAAGTAGAAGAAACAAAGTTTAAAGAAGAAGAGCCAATCAAGAAGAAGGGAAAGGTTATTATATCCAAACCCACTAAGTCATCTTCTACAGTATTTACAAGAAGAGCATCTAGATCAAGAAAGAAATTGAGATTAGGGGAGGAAGATGCAAAGAAAATTATATTCAAAAGGCCTCCACCTACATTTTAGGAAAAACTAAAGGAAATTGAAGGAAAAGTTAGAATGGAAAACTTCAAATCTCTTAGATATGAGACCAATAATGAAAATAAGAACAAGCAAGTTGAAGAGATGATGATGCCAAAACTAGGTAAATAAAAATAGCCACCTTATCAACTTGTGCAACAAATTCCAAATGAGCTTATGTAAGAAATCAAGCCAAGATGGGAAAATGCTAACAAAACTACAAAAGACATATGTGAATAGACTCTAAGATAGCTCATGCCAAGTCTTAGTTGTTATAATTCTTTAGAATAATTGAGAGAGGGGGGTGAATCAGTTATTCAAGGTCCAATATGTGCAATTCAAACTTTTAACAAAACCATAGTAGGCCCATACATGCTACTATACATCAAGCTTTAATCTTTATCTTAGCAAGCTATTGTAAATCAATATGCAATAATGAAACACATAGAATCAACACATAACACAAAGATTTAAGTGGAAACCCAATTTGGGAAAACCACCAATAACATGGTACCTTCTTTTCTCACCCTTCTGAAGTGATGCCTTGGTAAATGCTACATCACACTATTAAACGTGACCCTGTCAAAGGATTTCAACACCCTATAAGTAGTGTGCCTCATTAGAGGACTTAAGAAAATTCAACATGGAATTTCACCCTATTAAAGGATTTACAAAAGGCTATTAGGCCCACCCAACTCCATGGGACTTTCAATCACCTTCTCAAGGGTTTCTCCACCTAACTATTAAGCTAACCTATCAAAATAGGATTTCAATATCTAATACAATGGTAAGAAAGTATTAGAAAGCTTTGACCTGATACTACTTGCAGCTCAAACCTTGCAGAACTTAGATCACACTTTAGTTCTTCTATCTTGCTTGGCTTTCCTTCTTTCTAGTTCTAACAGCTTGTTCACCCTTCAAGATTTGTCTTCTTGAGTCTTCTAGTTGTTATGCCAATGCATACATCTCACTATGGTCACTTGATCAAATTAGAGTCTTAGTTCTCTATTCTTTCTCATTGTGTCCTTTCCTTGATGCTTCACACTAGCCTTCTCTTGGCTTCTTCACTTGACCATATCTTCCACACTGATCTCTGACTTGTAACTCCTTATAAGGAAGTTCTGTTCTTCATTTCTTGCTCAATTCTTCCTACTTTAAACTTGAAATTTCTTTGAGAGAAAATGATATTGCTTTCCCTCCAAATTGTTTATTTTAGAAACATCATTACAAATCTATTAGCATTCGCCTAAAATTAGTTAGCATAAAACTCCGTGACACCAGCTCATCATCCTTATCTTCCAACTAGTTCACAAAATTCAATGTAACAAACTTATCATTACTGATCTGGCAAATCTTTTGACTATTCAAATAATGTTGCAACTCAACACTATTGAAATACTAGTGCTCGACACATACTACATTACTTAGCATCAACTATGTTTTTACTGATGCTCAACACCTAAACAATTTTTCTCGGCATCCTGTTGGAATGTCTAAATGGGAAGAATGCTTTTGAGAGGCCAGGGGGGTAGGGGTGAATCAAAGTATTAAATTTTTATCCTCTCCAAACCCTTAATGACATGTAACTAAAATTAACCATGCATGCATATAAACATTTAAATAACAATGAAAAGTAAACATGCAACACCACATAACACATGATATTTTGGTGACCTAGAAACCCTTTAGGAATAAGAAGGTAAAACTAGGGTGGGGATGGCACCCACAAATATTACTACAGTAATGAGTTTAACCACTTTTGATGATGTGCCCTATTAAAGGCTTTACACTCTATCAAATGTGACCTGTTGAAAGGATTTAGAAACACTTTACATGAAGTGTCACCCTATTAAAGGATTTACATATAGGCTATTAAACCCACCTAACTTAATATGACTTTCTTAGCCTTCTCCAAAGGCTCTCCTATCCTTCTCCTAAGGGTCTCTTATCCTTCTCCTAAGGATCTCTTACCCTTCTCCTAAGGATCTCCAACCTAGCTGTTAAGCTAACCTATCTCTATAGGATTTCAACTTTCTAATACAATTATGAGAGAGTATTAGAAAAAAACACTTGATTGAATGAAATCTCTTATTGCATGTCTTAGGCACTTGATCTGCTCTTCCTTCATTGATCTTTACTAGATTTGATCTACTGATTATGTTCCCTATTCTATTTTGATCAACTTGATATGTAAACGTTGTTCTTTCCACTTGACCTCTAATACCTATGTTCTACAACAACCTTAGTACTTGGGTCTGCTTCTTCTTCTTCTTTCAACAACTTGTTCTATGATGTCGTGACTTCCTTAAAAATATTAGTGGTTAGTTATGCATTGGCAATTAAAAAGGTTCTACTCAAATCCTTTGAATTTACCTATTGGCTACATGCTCACTCCAATTTTTCGGTTGTCTGCATGTTGCTTGAATAGGTGGATGGAAGGATTTGATCTTATCTCCTTATCACCTCATGAGTCATGCATAACTATTTTACATCTTGGTTTGTGATGGCACAAACTTTTATGCTGATCCTATGTTGCTCGGCACATAAAGTCTTACTGATGCTTGACACATATTGTTCCTAGATTGCTTGGCATCAACTGTATTTCCTATTTTACTTGGCACTTGTTGCATCCTATATAACTTAGCATATATTACTTAGGAGTTGCTCGACATGTATTGTATTTGTTACTTGGCATATAAGCAATTTTGGATCACTTGACATATGAATGTTTCTTGTTGCTTTCCATATACTATACTATGATCTGCTCGGCACTAACTATAACTCAACACTGTTTGTGACTCGATACTAACTAAGATTCTAACTCGACATACATTGTGTAGTTGGCAACTATATGAAAATGGTTAAGTGTGCTGATAGTCATTTGTCATTATTTGATCAACAATCTCCCCCTTTGACATGAGTGTCAAAAACACTTAACTGATCATTTATGATCTAATCCTTATGAGTACATTCTTTACTTGTTCGACTTACATGAAAAATTTCAAAAAAATATTGTAAGTACCTTATGACTCCCCTTGAGTTGTTTATGCCTTGTCAAGTCTTGAATTCTGAAAATCTATGCCAACATACCTAATCTTCTCTATCCTTTGTCCTATTTCTAACTTTTTCCTACATTCTGAACCTATATGTTATACCTAATCTATTTGATGTCCCTATTTTCATGTGATTACCAAAATTTTGCATCTATCTTTCACTTCTTTATTATTTTTAATCATTCTACTTTTATTTTCAAAATGAATGAAAGAATGAAGTTAAAGAATGTAATCAAAGTAATCAAAATTTGTCAAAATTTGGTAATTACCCTTATTCATCTACATATATCTTCAGATGATATATCTCAATATATCTCCCCCTTAGAATATATCTGCTCCTTATACTATATCTCCCCATATTATCTCTCCTATGCTATATCTTATCTCCCCATTTTTGACACTGATGTCAAAGGTTCCAATGGGGCAATGCCATGCTTGGCCAAAAATGTTTTATTTACTTCAAGGAGTATCTCCAGAGCTACATCCTAGTTATCTAATGCAATATCCAATGACTTTTTTTGGATTGCAAGCTCTACTACAAGATCTACAAGTCCTTCATGTGTAGAAAGATTGGGGTCTTTTTTTAGGACTATCTCTACAAACATTTTCTCCTTGTGAAGTACTTCTAAGTGGGGTGTTATGGAGGACTGAATTTGAATAAATTTAGCCTTTATATTGGCCTCCTCTACTATTAAGACAGTTAACTCTCTCTTAGTGTGAAGCATCTAAGCAAAATGCTTCTCACTTTGAGCTGGATTGGTTGGCAACTGCATGCTAGAAATCTTTAGATTTCTCTCCAAGCTCAATATCTTCTAACTTGTTTCTTGTGTGAAATTGGAAAAATCACACAATTTTTTGTAAAGGGACAAGATGTTCCCTAGTACAACCTTGACTCTTTCTAATTTGTTAGCTAGGTCAACTTGTCCCAAAATTATGTCATTAGAGATCTTTTGGTTGACCTTTCCTTGGAATTTTCTTTCTGACCATTCCATGAGTTTTTCATTTGTATCATGGTCTTCATTATTTACCTAGTCAACTATATCAAATAGTTTCTCAAGAATTGGCCTTGTTACATCTGGAGGTTGTAGGCTAAAGGCATCCATGAATATATCTTTGATTTCATTCATTGCCTGCTTGTATTTATATTCTTTCCTCATTTCCTCTTGTCTCCTCCTTTTGTCCAATGCATTTTGTATTTCTTTCATCTTCTCTTTTGTTAAAGTGCTTGAATCATAATAGGGTATTTTTATTTCTTCATCAAGCTCAACAATACCATAATGAAAGGTCTTGGATAACCTAGTAGAGCTTGAGCATAGTGTCCTGACTTGTAAGGCCAACATGTTAGTGTTTAGATACTAAAGAGGTTTGGTAGGAGTACCTATCTTGGGTAATTCAACCAATGTTTGAATCATAGATTCCTCCTTATCTTGTATCTCTTCCTATTCTTCTTCCTATTTTTCTTCTTCTTTATTTATGGTCAAGGGTGTACCTACTATCTATACTGATATATCTATATCTATCCTTGCTACTGCACTCGGCTCTTGACGGGCTTGTGAAACTAACTTTGGTGGAGATGGAGGTGGAAGGAATAAAATTCCAGTAGTTTGTGTAGTCTTGGGTGGTTCTTATGGTGGCACCTTAACTTATTTGAGTTTCTCTATGGAATTTTCTAATTCATCAACACTAACCAATATAGGGCTTGAGCATAATTGGGCTTGTTGTGTTGATTGGTCAAGGATCTTGGAGAGATCCTCTATAGTCAATGGATTGATGTTTTGACAAGAGGTGTCAAAAACATCCTTAATCTTTATTGTCTCTATAGGTGTGATGGTAGAGTGAGGAGGGCTAAGAGGTGGTAGTTCTGTGTCCTGCACACTCTATTCTTACTCATCTCCTTTCCTCCTTTCCTCTTCCTTTTCTTCATCATTTTCCTCTTCAACCTTCTTCTCCTCCTCTACCTTTCTTCTCTCTTCTCTAGCCTCTTTTGGATTTACACTAGCCTCTACCTTGTATTCCTTGTCAAAAACATCATCAATCTTTTTATACAAAACTTTCCACAATCTTGTGGATTTATTTACAACCTCATCAATCTTATTCTATAATATAGAGAATGCTCTATATTTGGGAGTAAATCTATTGTAGTGCCTTTTAACTAAATTTTCAATTTGACTCTTAGTCAAGTTAGGAAACAACCTAGCAAGTGAGGACTCTCTTATTTCTTTCTTAGTCTTGAGACAAAAATGCCACTTATCCTCTATAATATTATGTAGCTCCTTTGGCAATTGGGCATCTAACTCTAGAGGTGTAAACTTATATTCTGCCATCATATTGTAGATAGATCCTTCTACTTTATTTTGCTCATCCTTAGTGAGCTTATTAAAATCAACATTCTTTAAACTATTTAAGTCTCCATTCTTAATATTTCCACATAATTTATCAACTGAAGACTTAGGAGGATGACTTACCACTCTGAATTGATTGTTATCCTCTGATTCAGTCTTCTCTTCATCAAAATCAGGGCAAGCCACATATATATATTTTTTTATAGGCTCTTCTTCAATATTTTTGGTGGTTTTCTTCTTCTTAGCAGCTTCTTCTTTGGCTGTTTGAGTTGTTGGCACTCAAAATTGCAGCCCTGATTTTGAGCACTGTTGAGAATTTAAGCCCTATGAAAGCTTTTTGATACCCATGTACCCGATTGCCAGTCTAAAGTTTAAAAGGTGTTTAATGTTTCTAACACCCTATATTCAACCTATCTAAGTGTTACATGAAGTTAAATCATCTTTCCGAGTCATTTGGCGAAGTCCCATTTTAAGCTTGTGTCAAATCTGCAATTTTACCCTGTGTTTGTCATCAAATAACTTGCACCTAGAAATGTGTTCGAACTCACCACTTTGGGAGTGTCTAGTATCCATACCAATGAACCAATGTTTCAGATTTTGAGTTGTTTCAAGTTTGTTTGACTAGGTTTCGAACCTCTCAAAGTTGGTCAGTTGCCTTTATTGTAAATTTGCAAATTGTGCATATTTCTGGGTAGCCCTGGTTGACATATCATAAGTTTTGACCAGTTGACCCAAATGAGAAAATTCCTATTGCATCATATTCCAGGGGTCAAAGACTAGCTACACTCCAGATTTGAATTCATGAAGAATCCATTTGATCAGTTTTCAAACGCGATTTCGATTGTAATTTATAGCATTTCACTGGTAATCAGAGATGCAGATTGTTCAGGTGCCCTATTCGTGATGCTGTATCTTTTGATTTGGGATTGGTAGGACCAAATGGTTTGTTCTCTTGCACTCTACTCTAAAAATACTCCAAGTGTACTAGTTTATAAACCCTGACGAATCCATTTGCATACTTTACCAGGGTCATTCCATTTACCAAAAACATCTTTCTGCTATTGTCCCCTGTCTTGCAATTCTGAGTAGCCAACTTTGCATCTTCGCCAAACGTGCCACGTGATTTTTCATGAACCTAAATTGTATAATCATATTCTCCTCATGGTAAAGTAACAATGCCCCTGTTTCCAGATCCTTAAACATCCTTTTGCCTAGCTTTCAGAGATCAAACCAAGGGCACTTTATGGTTTTCTGACATGTTATTCTGCAGGCAGTTTGAAGTGGGCAACTTTGGGGGTCAATATCTTTTGACCCTGACATCGTCATGCAATGAGATTTGGCAGGCTTGTTGAACATGTCAGAGAGAAAAGAGATCTTGAGTTTTAGAGCTTGGTCAGTTGTTCGAGTCAATTTTTTAAGGCAGTTAACGGGCCTCCTGACATCAAATTTGACAATCAGCAAAAAGTGATAAAATGGGTTTTATTTGATTTTTCAGTGATCAAAATTGATTCAAATCAGTTTGAGATGGTTGATGGATCAATTCACCATATCAATTGTTTGAAAATGAATTTTTTTTTAGCTGGACCCACTTTGGGGCCCGACTGAATCCAGCAAGACTAATAGGGCTCGAGGGAATTTAAAGATTTTTTTGAAGAAAGAATGATAATAGCCTTAATAATAAATGTGTATTATATATCTGTCATTCTATTTCAAAAGGATGAATGTAGAACAACATCCATAGCAAGAGCTTTAATTACAATGAGTAAGGGCTTTTCTTTTCAAAACTTACGCCCAAGACAACATGCTATCCATATTTTGCAGGAATGTCACCAGTCAAAGAGCTTCCCACACTGCAGAGGCAATACAATTGAAGAACTCACACTAATAAAGTGGAAATTTGCCATGCTAAATTAAGAGGAAAGCACCCATGTAAATATGGAGAAGCTTGAGCCACCTTGCTTCCTTAGAGTTTAGTCCAAGCGTCTGCTAAGTGCAATCTGAGCAATACAAGGCCAGAAAGGAAAACATGAATCTGACTAAAATAAATAGGTGAAAGTCAGCATTTAGGGAAGAGCCAACTAACAAAAAGGGATATTTCTTTTTAAGGAAAAGAGACCCACGTAAACAAAATAGGAGACATCCATTAGGTAAGAAAATCACCCACGCCATTAAAGAGTACCCTCAACAAATTAAAAAAGCCACAAGCTTGCAAGAAAAAGAATAACCTACGCATTTGAAAACAAGGGCAGATTTTTACATGAAGGAGGAAACATTTTATGGAGCTACCATCAAATAGCAGACTATGCCATTCATGCTAAAAAGCCGCAGAGATAGCAAATTAAAGTCGCCCAAGTAAAGAAGACGCCTCATGTAGCATTAAAGAAGACATCCAAAGAATTTGTCTCATGCCAAAAGGTCATCAACCCACATGAGGAGAAGAAGATGTGTTTGAATGGTAGGCAAAAGACCACAAAAAGGCTGCAGCAGAGGAAAATGTTAGAAGGAAAGACGCCATTGGAGATAGAGTAGCTCACGCCAGTTGAAGAGAACCCAAACATGTTAAAAAAACAAGTTCCATATCAGTCCAAGGAGTCAACGTATGGTAAGAGGAGATCAAGCCACAGGAAAAAAGTCGGCCAATGTTGGAAAGAAAGGCCATGGCTTGGAAGGAACAGAGCAGGCCTATGCATAGGAGAAACAAGAGATCACACCAGTATGTAAAAAGCCATGCACAACAGAGATAAAAATGCAGAGTAAAGGTTTTTCAAAACCTTTAATCCCACATTGAGGCTATGAGAAGTGTTTTTACTTTTTAAATACAATGCAACACATAACTCAATGTGAATTGAAGGAAGGGCCTTTTGAAAGGCAAGGGTGCGTAACAAGGTGGGCCCCAGTGCGTCAAACGTAGATGCCAGCTTAGCAATGACATAAGAAAAAATTTAATTGAAGCTACGCCCATGATGACATGGCGCTAAAACTTAGATCGCATCAGATTGCACCACGTGGCCGCATCCGATGGCATGTGCATCCCCACATTATGAAGTTGTAGGTAGTTAAGTAATGCAGGGAAGCACATTTTTGACAAGTGGCAAGAGGTCCCGCTCAGCGATGATGAGGTAGGTGACATGGCCGAGATAGGGGTGAGGTAAGTGGGTGACAAAACAATTGGTTGGCCAATGAGGCACTGCCATGTGGCAGCCCGGGTGGTACCTAGTGGGCTCGGAGAGGATAGAGAAAAATTTGAGGAGTGAAGTAATTTTAAAATTGTTTTTCAAAAAACTTGTCTCATTCAAATTTTTTTAAAATTTTAAAAGGGCTCATATTCTAAAGTTTGAACTTTAGAAAAATTTAAATTTTTGAAAATTTAAATTTAAAAATGAATTGCAGACAGAGTTCTACCAGGAAGGCTTTCTTCAAATCAAGATTTTGGAAATTTTTGGTAAGCTAACATAGCAATGTTATATACCGTTGGAACCAGAAAAAGATGCGTTATCCATTTTTGGAACTTGTTTTTGCACAAAATGCATCTGGTTCATGCTACAGGGGGTTTTCTATCAGAGATTGATTTGTGTATTCTAAGTGGTGTTTTGAATCACTAGTTGCAGGATTCGGTGAAAAGACACCTAAAATACACTCAGTAACCTTTGTGTCTAATTACTTTGTGTTCTTATGGTGTTTTGGCTAAAATTTGATCAGTTAGCATACGTTCGGATTCAATTATCAGATTTCATCATTTAGCTAAGATATTTGGAAGTCAGTTAGAGTGTAATGATGAAACAGAATATCAGATCAAATGGGTAAAGAAATGAAAGAGGTTTTTCAGTTGCAGGAGATGGATTTCTAAGTCGACAAATGGCAGTTGCATATGAGATCTGAGAATTCATCTATCCTATTTTTTTCTTTCTTTCTTCCATTTGAGGGGTTCCAGTTTTTTGGGAAGTTTCAGTTCCTTGGAAGAAATCTTCTCATGACTATGATATCAGAGCTTGGATCCAGTTCTTGATGCATTCCCATGACTGTGACCACATTCTTTAGCAATATTCTTCTTGTATGAACAGTAGTAGGAAGATAAATACAAATCGTTCAGATCTGTTGGGTTGTTTCATGTCTTTCATTTCATGCATATGACTGTATAATTTCAAGGAAATAATGCAAAGAGCAGTAGATGATTAAGTTTCAGTTAAATCTTGTCTCCATTCTCATTGAGTTTCAATGTTTTACGATCTTTGAACAAAGAGTTTAGCTTGTAGTTGTAGTCCCCTAAGACTGTATGTTGTTTCATTGTTGCTGATAATTCAAGAAATTGTGTAAATGCTTCATAGAAATCAAAAGGGTTGTAGATTTATTGAGGATATCAGGTAAGAATGAGATTTTAAACTGAACATAGATGTCTATTTACAAGTTAAATAGATAGATCTATATCTAAAGATACACATATGTCTTAGATATTCATATGTATGTTTGTGATCTGTTGGTGTTTGAAAATGTTACCGGTTTCCAATTACCCTGATGAGAACAAAACACATCTAGGGGCAACTAACTCCGATTTTTAATATGCCCATTCAGACACTAGGCAAACTATAAGGCTAGACCTTTCTTCTTCTTCAGGCTCTACAAAACCTAGGCGGGTGAACCTATAGATTCTTTATATGGTACCAGTTGTCAAAGCATACACTGAATCTATTATGAAGCAGATAAAACCCTTATTTCTCCTAAGAACTCATGAAATAACACAGACCTACAATAGCTAGATGCAGATCTATGAACCTCATAAGCTGAGTGAGGGCATTCTATGATAGCTCTTCAACATGAAAAGAGAAAAGCATTTGATTTTTGATGTTGATTTCAACAACCCTCAGATATGCAGCAGTGACAAAGTAATGACCCTATAGCTGATCAGTGCCTAGTCCATTGGGCAAATTCATGGATCACAAACATACATATGAATATTTGAGACATGTGTGTATCTTCAGATATAGATCTATCTATTTAACTTGTAAATAGACATCTATGTTCAGTTTAAAATCTTTTTCTTACCCGATATCCTCCTCAATAAATCTGCAACCATGTTGATTTCTATGAAGCATGTACACAATTCCTTGAACTATTAGCAACAATGAAACAACATACAATCTTAGGGGACTAAAACTATGACCTAAACTCTTTGTTTAGAGATCGTAAAACATTGAAATTCAATGAGAATGGGGACAAGATTCAACTGAAACTTAATTATCTGCTACTCTTTGCATTATTTCCTTGAAAATATACAATCATATGCATGAAATGAAAGACATGAAACAACCTAACAGATCTGAACTATCTGTATTTATCTTCCTACTGCTATTCACATGAGAGAAATTGCTGAAGAAATATGTGGTATCACAGTATGGGAACATATCAAAACTGGATCCAAAATCTGGTATCTCAGTAGTGACTGGTTTTTCTCCAAAGACTGGAACCCTTCAAATGGAAGCAAGAAAGAAAGATATAGAAGAGGAAGAATTCTTGGATCTGTTTTGAAGATGACAAGTGTCCACTTGAAATTCAATCCTATGCCACTGAGTAACCTCTTTCTTCTTTCATCCCATCTGATCTGATTTTGTTTCATCATTATCTGCAACTGATTTGCGAAATATCTCTGCTTAATGATGAAAGCTTTTTGGGTCACCAAAATATCTGATAGAAAACCTCGCGTAGCTCAAATTGACTGACACATGTGCAAAAACTGACTCCAGAATCAAAAAGTTCATCTTCTCCCGATTTCGACGATATATAACATCACCTATCTGGCCTCTCGGAAACCTCCAAAATCTTATTTCAAAAATTAGTCCCCTGCTAGAAAGTTCAGTCTTGCAATTTTGGCTTTTTATAAAATTTTAAAAAAATTCTAAAGTATAAACTTTAGAAAATGTTGCTCTTTGAAATTTGTGAACGTGCATACCCATTGCCTAGAAAAAATAAAAAATTATTTTTTATTTTCTACAAATTTTTTCCTTACCCTTTGAATCCGGGGTCAAACTGACTTTGACCAACTGCCACGTGTCTGCATTTGATTGGCCCACATGGTCCATGTCATCTGCCATGTCACCAACTGCTCCGAGACCACTTGCCACATGTCATTTCCTGATTCTCCCTTGCTATGTCGCTATCTGACTCAACAACCTCCACGTCATTAGTGACATGGCGACGAAATGACACGTGTCATCCTCTACCACCTCATCATCCACCTTGGAACTTGTGCCATGTTAGCCTCGCTATCTCGCTATAGTTAACTGGCAAGCATCTTTGTATGGCGAGGAAACGACAACACTCTGATCAGGACACTTGTCATCATCTGGGCGCAACTGGAATTCTATCCAAAATTTGACTTTAACAACCTGCTAGCTGTCTTCAGTTTCCCCACACGCAAGCTTGGCTTTAAAAGACATTGTCTTAAGACATTAACCATTCCTTGTGCAATAGTATTTAAACTATAATAGATTTCCTCACCCACTGAATGTGGGATAAAGCATTTTGAAAAACCTTTGCTCTGCATTTTTATCTAGTGTCTGCGAGTTTCATCTGTATTTAAACGTGGATTGTCTTTGTTGCCTAGCTACTTGGAAGTGTGTTGTTGAGATCTTTGTGGGCTTTGGCATGATCTACCTTCCTTTTTTTCACTGGTTTCCCTTCAGCCCACATTTTTTACGATGCACAGGCTTTTCAGTTGGCATGAGCTTTACCTTTGGATGTAGGGCCTTTAACTACCGCAGAGTGCCTTCAAAACAAGGCGTCTTCCTTATCAATGCATGTGGTCTTCTTTACTGCGCTATGTCTTCTGAACCTTCTCACCACTCATGACTTGGTCTTTAACCTTGGCATTAGCTGCTAATACAAAAACATCTCCTATGCTTAAAAAATCTTGTCTTAAACAATGTCGCCTTGGATCTTATTTAAACCTCCGACTTCTCTTTTTTATACTTGCCATCCTTTTCCTCTTTTCTACTATAGATCTTATGCATGGCACTGGGTTTTCATACTTCATGCCATGACTTCAGAACCTTGACGCCCTGCCTGCTCTGTTTCTTAGCATGGAGCTTGCAATCTCTAGCATGGGCGGCTTCAGTCATTTTTCTCAATGTTTCTTTATCTCTTTGCGTGAGCAGAGCTCTGATTTTTATTTTTGAGTCGGCTTATTCTTCTAAGGTTTCCTTCTCTTTCACTCGTGAGGCTTCTCCTAGTTACTTTCTTTATCAAAGACGTGGACTATGCTTCCACTACATTTTGTGGAGCTGTGTATACTTGTCTGCTGTTGAAAACATCCCCCTTATGTGGACAATATTGACACTTACATGCTGCAGTCTGAAATGGGCTAGTGTGCTATCTCTGGCGTGGATGTCTTTTCATATGCATGCATAAAAACTATGATTCCATTTCTTGTGTATAGGCATGGGTGTAAACCTAAGACACTCTTATGAAAACTTCAATGATTCATAAAGATAAGTGGCCATAAATTCAGATCAGAGGATTTATCAGTTCCTGGTCTTTGGATGGCAGTGCTTTCTACCTTACTCCCTCATGGTTTGATTGGGAAACTCATTTCAATTTTATTAATTTCACATTTGAAATAACAAGACCAACACACTTCAAAATTCGAACGCTTATCAGATGGAATCAACTGGGCCAAAAGTGGGTCTGGCTAAAAAAATTTTGTTTTCGGACAACTGAACTTTCAAACTGATCCACTGACCTTCTCAGACTAATTGGAAACAATTTTGATCACAGATTGATCGTTAAAAATTAAATTTTTCACTTTCTGCCAACTGTGAAGCTAATGCCAGGAGGTCTATTGACTACCTTTAAAAACTGACCCAAACACCTCATTAGGATCTGAAAACTGACACATTGAATCTTTTCTCTATATACTTCTACTCTATCAGATCTCGTCTCATGATGAATTTCTAGTCAAAAGATATTGACTGTCAAAGTTTCCTTCTCAGAATTACTTGCATGAGAACACGTCAGAAAACAATAATCTGGGTTTGAATTTGGCTCCAAAAACTAGGCAAACTGACACTTGAGGTTTTGAAAACTGGGATGCTGGTACTTTGCCATGAGAAAATTATGATTCTACAGTTTCGGCTCATGACGAATCACGAAGTAAATTTGGCAATGGTGCAAAGTTGACTACTTGGATTTGTAGGACATAAGACATTAGTGAAAAATCATTTTTTACGAATGGAATGACCCTGGAAAAGCATGCATATGGATTCATCAAGTTCTAAAAATTGGCACACTTGTAGTATTTTCAGTGGACAATACAGGGGAACAAACCATTTGATCTTGCCAATCAAGAATTTCAAGTTACAACATCATGAACAGGGGTATTGATAAATTTGCAAGTGCTGACACTAGTAAAAAGATAGAAATTCCATTTGGAATCGCATTTGAAAACTGATCAAACAGATTCGTGATAAGCTAAAACTTGAAACATAGCAACTCTCTGACATCTACAATGCAACGCAATATGAATTTCAAGATTTTGGTCAACTGGTCAAAAGCTATAACATGTCAAACAGAGCCTCCCAGAAATATGCGCAAAGTGCAAAGGCATGAAAATAGTAACTGACCAACTTCGAGGGATTCAAAACCTAGTCAGACGAACTCGAAATGACTCAAAATCTAAAACATAGGTTCTTGGGTATGGACACTAGATAATCTCAAAGTGGCAAGTCATGAAACAATTCTGGGTGTGAGATATTCAAAGATAAACATAGCCTCCTGTCGCTATTTGACACTTAGGTGAAAATGCAAAATTGATACTAGCTCAAAATAGAACTTTGCCAAATGACTCAGAAACTCAATCTAACTTCACAAAACACTTAGGCATGCTGAATGAAAGGTGCCAGAAGCATTAAACACCTTAGGGGTCTCAAATGGACAGCCGGGTACAACCAGGCACATATGCATTTTAAAAGCATTTAAGGGCTTGATTTTTTCAAAATTTTCGAGATGTGACTAAAAACGAAGCATACAATTTTTAGTCCCAACATGATCCATGAATTTTCCTAATGGACTAGGCACTGATAAGCTACAGGGTCATTACTTTTTTACTATTGCATATCTAAGGGTTGTTGAAATCAACAATATAAATCAAACCCTTTTCCCCTTTCATGTTGAAGAGCTATAATAGAATCCCCTCACTCAGCTTCTGAGATTCCTAGATCTACATTTAGCTACTATGGATTGATGTTATTTCATGAGTTATCAGGAGAAATAAGGGTTTTATCTACTTCATATTAGATTTAGTGTATGCTTTGACAACTGATACCATATAAAGAATCTGTAGGTCTATTCGCCTAGGTTTTGCAGAGCCTGAAGAAGAGGAAGGGTCATACCTTATAGTTGGCCTGGTGTCTGAATGGGCATGTTGAAAATGGGAGTTAGATGCCCCTAGATGTGTTTTGTTCTCATCAGGGTAACTGGAAACGGGTAACATTTTCAAACACCAACATGTGTGGTAGTGTTGGTGGTAGCTCTAGTGGTCCATTTATTGGGTATAGGCTATGCCACTTTCTTTGGATTTGGTTGAAGAGAAAGAGGTGCCTTGGCTTTTCTCTTGATGACCTTGGCCTTGATGGGTGCTTCCTCAGCTTCCTGTTCCTTAGCACTCTCATCTTTGTCTTCTCCTTGGCCTTGTGTTAACTGAAGTGGCCCTTGCTCTGGCTCATCTTCACCTTTGTCATCATCTTCATCATCATCACTAATCTCCTTGGCTTCCTTTGTTGTACCTACTTCTCCTAAATCTACCCCAAATTTCTTTTTAAGCTTTTTGACTAGCTTATCTTTCCTCTTGACTGCACTTGCTGTCTTGAGGTTCGTTACCACCTTAGATTTCACAACATCATATGTTCCAAAATGCTTGGTAGATTCATCAATTTCCTTTACAAGAAATGCTATGATGGCCATTGAAGCTTGGTCCACATCAATCTCATATCCCAATGGTCTGAGCCATCTTACTCTTGGAATAACTAATTGTACATATGTATAGTCAATGTCAATGAAAAAGAAAATGTCATTGACATGTTCTTCCACTAATGATACAGGGATCCTCATTCTCTGTTTCATGGACTTCTTGATATCCTAAAAATAACTTGTCATTTGGGCATCAAAAGTTTCACCCATTTTTGCAATGAAACCATTTATCTACTCAACTATGGTTTTATCTTGTTCCCAATTTACCTTCCCTACTGAGGGAAATTCCTTCATCAAATAGAAAAATATACAAACTAACACTACACCAAATTTACATTGAGCTCCTTTAGATTTTCTAATTGCTCCAAGGTTTTCATTGATCTACTACATCATTAGCTTGGCAAGATCATAGGTGTGGTCCTTCTTTACAAGTTTGTAGGCCACATCTATTGCTATGTAGGGTACACTATTCATCTTGCTTGATTGGTAAAACTTGTGATATATTATCCTCACTACAAAGTCAATTAGGGGGCCTTTTATTGTGTCAATTGGCATTCCCCTATTGTTCCATTTGGTTCCAGTATTCTTTTCAATCACCTCCCTCTTATCACTTGTTAGGGTCTTAGGATGATCTATGGTTTGGAATCCAGTGACCCTATTGACAGTTTTCTTTGTGAATTTTATTGGGCCAATCTCCAACCAGAAAGCTCCATCATGTATCCTACTCAAGACAATTCTGATCCATTCAGTCTTGAACATAGTTGGAAAAGCTAGGGCTTTAGTTAAAGTCTTCTTCTCAACTATTGCAAACTCATCTTTCAGTTTCCCATGAACACACAGTTTCTCATATGCATCGGCAATCTCTAAATCACCTATTTCCCCTACTTTTCTATTATAACACTTACACACATCTTGAACCATGACAACTTTATTAGGGATGGTGGATAGGGCACCGATAGGATCGTTCTTATATTCTACCACAGGGATTGGCTTCAACTCGGGTTGCTTGACCTCATTGCTAACCAACTAAATTTCCAAACTATCCTTTCCTCTACCCATCTTAGATCCTAATGTCATAATTGACCAAACTAGGGTTTACTATATCAACAAATTTAATAAACTATGTAGTTCAACACTTGAATGAAATACCTAGCAAATCATTGTAGTTGACTTGGGTAGTTGTTAGATTTCTGCAAATCACCTTTTGATTGTTGGAAAATTACTTGTTCACTCTGCACTTAATCGCTCTTTATTCGAATGATTGAAAAAAATGTTTTTCACTTTTATTAGGTTAAAAACCTAGCATTTAATGTGATTGTGCATACAGCTGTCACTCAGCTTCTTCAAGATTTTCAAACTTGGCATCCTTTCAATTTTACTCAACAACCACCATCACTCGGCATCTACTTACTTTATCAATCACTTGGCAAACACTATCAGATTTAACTCGGTAGTAACTAGACTATTAAACTCAAATTTCACTATAGTCTTACTTGGCAACCAAAGGTAACTCAGCATCATCTTCCAAGTTTTATCTTAACATCTTAACTCATGTAGATTTCCACTTTACTATGTTTCAATATTCTTTATGACTGATGTATGATACTTCCTTATATGTATCAGCCCTATAGACTCATCTTGTGCTTAGTTGGATGAGGTGTGATCACTTGACCTCATGGGTGAAGTGACCCTTCCATTGGATGTACTTGATCCATCTTTTCTTTTCCATGTCTTCTTCATATCTGCCTTGATATGTTCTTCATCAACCTTTTCTTTATCTTTGTTGACTTCAATCTTGGGTGCCTCAACCTTTCTTGGACAATTCCTACTGACATGTTGAATCTTCAAGCAACTAAAACTTGACAATAGTGACAACTTTGCCTTGTATTTTAATCCCAATTGTAATAGTGTGCATAGTTGTTTCTATTTCTATGTTGATTGGGTGTCCACATAGGTTTTGATATACACTCAAAGGCTCTATGTCCATACCTCTTGCAATTATAGCAGTGACCATCAAATCTTTGTGTACTTATGACTTTAGTCCTATAGTCTTGTGTCATATGTCCTTGCATGTTGCACTTGTGACAATACCCTTGAATTTTGGGTGTGTTCTACTGATTGATGTTTCATTAATGGCACGTGGGTTTTAAGTTCTTACCTTTTTCACTCCTTTGTTCAACACTCTTTGATGTTTCACCTACTTCATTATTGGTGAATCCAAGTCCTAATGTATCATTGTTTGATCTTGGGGACTTCAATAACTGTTCAAAGTGCTTTATAGCTTCACTTGACTTGTTGAAGTTCTCTACTATCTCTTTCTCTCTTTTCAACTCGTTCTATAATTGTTCATTCTACATTCTCAAAGTAGAGATCTCAATGTCTTTCATGTTGAGTTCATGATGAATGTTCATCATTTCACTAAGTGTATCTATCTAAATGTTTGAGATATTTATAAGTTTAGTAGACTTATCCTCAAGTCTATTTGCAAGGTTTCTCTTGTCATCTTCAAGCATAGCTCTATTTTCAACTACTATTTTCTTTTGTTCAGTGATTTCACATAGCATCATGGCTTGTGATTCATGTTCCATCTTGAGAGATCTTATCTCTTCTTCTTGTACTCTATTTTTCTTCATTAGTTCTACAATTGCTGCATCAAATTCTTTAGAATCTCCCTTTGCAAATAATTTTGTGATGTCAATCTCCTTGTAGTGTATGTCATTGTTTTCTATAGCCATGTCCTTTATTCTTTTCAAGGATTTCCTTAATTCCTTTCTAGCTTCCTCTACCTTGTGTAGAGTGGGTTGCACATCAATCGCCTGGTTTTCAATGATCTTCCCAAGTTTGAAGACTTCCATCTTCAGATATTTTTCTCCAAGCTATTAGGCTTCTTCTTGAGAGAACTCAGCTCTGATACTAATTGTTGGAATTTCTAAATGGGAAGAATGCTTTTGAGAGGAGGGGGGTGAATCAAAACTATTAACTTTTTATCCTCTTCAAACACTCAATGACATGTAACTAAAATTAACCATGCATGCATATAAACATTTAAATAATAATGAAAAGTAAACATGCAACACCACATAATACATGAGATTTTGGTGACCTAGAAACCCTCCAAGAATAAGAAGTTAAAACTGGGGTGGGGATGACAACCACAAATATTATTGTAGGAATGAGTTTAACCACTTCTGATGGTTTTCCCTATTAAAGGCCTTCCCTGTTAAAGGTTTTACACACTATCAAACGTGACCTGTTGAAAGGATTTACAAACACTTTACATGAAGTGTCACCCTGTTAAAGGATTTACATATATGCTATTAAACCCACCTAACTTAATAGGACTTTATTAGCCTTCTCCAAAGGCTCTCCTATCCTTCTCCTAAGGATCTCTTATCCTTATCCTAAGCATCTCCAACCTAGCTATTAATCTAACCTATCTCTATAGGATTTCAACTTTCTAATACAATTATGAGAGAGTATTAGAACAAAACACATAATTGAATGTAATCTCTTATTGCATGTCTCAGGCACTTGATCTTCTCTTCCTTTATTGATCTTGACTAGATCTAATCTACTGATTATGTTCCCCATTATGTTCTGATCATCTTGATATGTAAATGCTATCCTTTCCACTTAATCTTTGACACCTATGTTCTGAAACAACCTTAGTACTCAACTCTACTTCTTCTTCTTCTTTCAACAACTTTTTTGATGGTGTCATGAGTTCCTTAAAAATATTAGTGGTTAGTTATGCATTGGTGATTAAAAAGGTTCCACTCAAATCCTTTGAATTTAGCTATTGGTTGCATGCTCACTCCAATTTTCTGATTGGCTACATGTTGATTGAATAGGTGGATGGAAGGATTTGATCTTATCTCCTTATCACCTCATGAGTCATGCATAACCATTTTACATCTTGGTTTCTGATGTCACAAACTCTTATGTTGATCCTATGTTGCTCAACACATAAAGTCTTACTGATGCTCGACACATACTATTCCTAGATTGTTTGACATCAACTGTATTTCCTATTTGACTCGACACTTGTTGTATCTTGTATAACTTAGCATATATTACTTAGGAATTTCTCGGCATGCATTGTATCTATTACTCAACACATAAGCAATTTTGGATCACTCAACATATGAACATTTCCTATTGCTTGGCATATACTGTACTTTGATCTGCTCAGCACTAACTATAACTTAGCACTATCTATGACTCAACACTAACTGAGATTCTAACTTAGCATAGATTATGTACTCAATAGCTATATGAAAATGGTTAAGTGTTTTGACACTCATTTTTCAATACTAATTATTTTATCAACACATCCACTACATTTTTTTGATGCTCGACACTTGAAGACTTTTTCACTTGGCATCTAAAGGTTACTCAACACACACTAAAATCTGAACTTGCTCAGCTCCAACTAAGATTTGGCTTGAACTAGCTTGCTCGGCACTCACAGATGAACTTAGTTAAGCTTTGCAAATTGACTTAGTTACACCTTACACTTCTAATGTATCTAAGTGTGTCTAACCTTTGTGTCTTAGAGTATGTCATTGATACACTATTTCATCAATGTCTTAGCTGATCCTTATACTTCATTACAACAACATAACTTTAAAATTTCTCTAGGTGCTCTAGTTATCTCTTATTGATTAACTCCTCCTTGTCAATCAACTAAGTGATAGTATTTGGATCATTTAAGCAATTATCATTCCTACAAATAGAAATTTTGACATCAATGACAAAACAATGATTGAAATCATTCTTCACCAATTCCATAATTCTTCAATGAATGATCTTTTCAATCATTTCCAATAGTAGTGACAAAGAGGTGAAAAAATCCATGAAGAAAAATGAGGAAAAGCTCACTTTGAAGTTCAACATATGTATGATATTGGTTAATGACATTGAGCATATGGTGAAGACAACTGCAACTATATGGAAGAATATCTACAATCTTCATCAATAGGGTAATTTTTTTGTTCATGTTACTAACATAGATGATGAAGATGACAAGAAAGAAAATTTTAAAAATGATGAAGAAGATATAGAAATAGATGATGTAAATTTGGATGATGTTGAGCAAGATTAAGAAGCTACCAAGTAGAATCTCCCTAAGATTCAAACTATTGAGGAAACTAACCTAGATAAGATTGTAACAATAGTAATGGCCTCATTTTCTCACTCTCCAAGTAAAGATTCTTTTGAGTTGGTTGTGGCAACCATCACACACCATGCACCCAACCAATCTCTACACCTATTCAATTGAGTACCATATTGACCAAAGTGATCAACACTTCATCTACTGAGTAGCTAGTGCTTCCTCCATCATCAAATCTAGCTCCATAACAAAAAGATATTTCAAATTTCAATACAATATCTACTTTTTTTGCTATGCCTTCTATTTCTACTATTGTTACAATTCCAAGTATTCAAAAATTAAGTACAAAGATAGGTGAGAGAAAGCCTCAACTGAGTACTAAAGTTTCAAGTAAAGATAAAGGTAAAGAAGAAGACATTGATCTTGATGAGGATATAGTTATCCCAATTTGGGATATCTCTAATCTAAATCCTAATTAAATGAACATCATAGGTGAACTATTGAAAAAGAAAGCTAAGCAATAGAATCTTAGAGAGAAGAAAAGAAGAGTAAATCAAGTGCTTTAAGGTGTCAAGAACATACTTGTAGATGCAATAAGTTATGAGGTTGATAGTACACAACTTATTTTGGTTCATTTAGAAGAATTTGTCCATGAATTCAACAAAGGTTTGAATAGTCAAGAAAAGTTGTTACAAAGAGAAGAGAGAAAACAAATTACTGGAGCAAGCTGCATAGAAAATTGCAATAAATCAAGTAGAATTGAATACTATTCTCAGTTCATTGGAAACCTCTATAAATAATGTTACTTCATTATTCAGCAAGTTATCTGATACATCTATTTTAACTTAGGAAATTATAGATAAAATATCTAAGATAGATGAGACTTGAAGAAAAATGCACACCAGTTGTCACTTGACCCGAGCCACAATTTTGCTCACTACTCAAAGATCATATTTTTGACTAATTTGTAAGTAGAATTATTAAGGGAAGAAGCTAGGATCAGGGCCACACTTGTAGAAATCCAAGGCATGATTCTCATGAATATGGATGCATTTCAAAAACACATTACACATGTCAAAGCTGTCATCCATGATAGAAAATTCTCCATAATTGATCACATGATGGAGTTATCTGTAGAAGTATAGATTACACTTCATGCAAGCAAGGTGTTACAAGAAAATTAGGACAAGAAAATGGAATTTATTTGTTAAGGGACATTCTAACTTCCTATCACATTTTGGCATTACCATATAGCATACACCTTTGGCATTTATGTCAAAAAGGGGGAGATGTGATATAAAGGGGAGAAAATAAGATATGAGATATATACATATATATTGCAAAAAGTATAGTATGTGATATATGTATGGGGAAGCAGCATAATATTATGCAAAAAACATGTACATATAATCAGAAAATGTCTTCTACAAAAGCAATTTTGAAAAATCTCAAAAATAGAGTATGTTACTGAGTTGAAGACATAGGATGGAGACAAAAGAATGTTTTGGACTTAAAATTTTGAGAATTTAGTTTTTGATTGATAAGTGTTTTTGTCACTAACGCCAAAGGTGGAGATTGTTTACATTATCATCAAGTTTTTTTATTAGTGACTGACACTTCATCAAATGTTTAGCAGTTATCAAGCTTATTTTGTAGTTTGCAGTGTTAACCAAGTAATCCAAGTTCTACCAATTTCTACAGTTTCTACTGAGTTCTACAATTAGTATTCAGTTAACACCAAGTAGTATCTACCAACTTGATAAGTAATAGTGCAAATTGAGCTTCATAGTATTAACTGAGTTGCACAGTATCAACCATGGTCTCTAGTGTCTACCAAGTTTGTAGTATTAGTGATGTGAATTTAATGTTGATCGAGCTAGGAAGTGTCAATGAAGTGATTCAGTTTACACCAAGCTTGGACTAGTAGTGTTGACTGAGCCATGGAGTGTCAACCAAGTGATTTAGTTTGTTTGTTGAGTTTCACAGTATTCATCAAGTCACTAATGTTGATCAAGTTTAGACTACTTGGAAGTGATTAGTATGAACTAATCTTCTACATCTACTAAGAGTGTGATGATGTCAAGTTTTGAAAATGGTTGCAGGGTGTTAGAACCTCACCTAGTTTGTCTTTAGAATTTGAGTGCTAGTAGTTGATCCAACTTTGTGTATTTTGGTAAAACTTGGGTTGTAGCTGACATTGATGAATTGGAGTTTGGATTGACATATATGTAATGTATTGTATCACATCCAAATATAGAAAAGAATGTGAATATAATTTAATCACATGAGCAAAAGTGCAAATAGAAGGCTACAAGTAGTATAAAGAGCATCAAAGATTTATCTATCACAATAAGGTGATCATTACATTTCAAAGGAATGTCAACCACCAAATCATAGTTCTAGATTAGAGATCAACAACTGGTTTATCCTAATAGGTGTATTAGTTAAATCCTTTTACAAGGCAGACTTAACAATCTTGTACAAATCTCTTTACTGAGTGAATACTTCATTGTATGTTTTTAAAATCCTTTATCAAGATGGATCTAGCAATCCTCATTGATCCTAATAGGGTAGATCATCAAAAGTGATCAATTATAAGCCTTAACTAGCCAACTTTATACTAAAACACTAAAGCTTATGGGTATCGTCCCCACCCTAGTTTTACTTTCTATTTGGAAGGTTTTTGGGTCACTATATCTTGTGTCAAATTGCTATGAATGTTTTAATGCTTTCATTCTTTCATGCATGCAATTAGATCAGAATATACTTGAAGGATTAACTGGTTAAATAAGAATAAATTTTATTGGTTCTTGATTCACCCCTCCCCTCTCAGTAACCTAGCATATCCTATATTTCTAATAAATTTCAGAACCCACTCCATCACATATCAATTAACTCAGTACTGGACTATCACCTAGACTAAGACAACTAAATTATTTTCTTAAATTGCATTCAAGCAACATAAATAACATATTCATTACAATCAATGCAACCAATGATAGAATTTTTAAACAAATAATTACAAATATTGTTTAAAAAATTAAATGAAAAGATCTATCAACTGGTTTTAATTGAAGGTATTCACATTTAATAGTGGATATATAATGTTTATTCATTGGAGGGAGGGGGAAGGAGGAAAAGTTTTGAGAACTTTCACAACATTATGGTCCTCAAAGATAAAATTTTATTGTAGACCATCTATAGGAAAGATCTGTAGTTATGGACTACTATCATGGGAAACATATAGTTGGGAGCTAGAGAGTTGGACAAGAAGGGAAAATGAACTTGAGTTATTGTTACCATCAGTCACATAAGGTTACCATCTCTAACATTTTTGCATTTATATTTTATGCTTATCTCTAAAACTCCAATTAAATGTGAGGACCTCTCTTGATAAGCTTGTTGGTTTGAGTAGCATGCATTATAAACCTTCTTCCTTTCAGTTATTCTATTAGCCTAAATGCAATTTTGTGTATTCCTTGAGGAATTGATTCTAATAGATGAAACATCAATGCTCATTTAAACCACAAAACTTCTAGAATGGTGGGGTTTAAATGAATTTTGCACCCTACCTTAGCGAAATTATAGTGAGCTCACTTAATGATAGGTGATGCCGATTGATTTTTTTTTACCATTGCTTGCATGCAATAAACCCTTATGCATTCCAAATGTTTAGGTCCTATATAGTGAAGAGTTCTAGCCATTATTCCTTGGCATTAACAAGAATACAAGTCTGGCCCTTTGAGTTGCTCTAATTTAGTTATTAGTGGTGTATCATGTAAGGGTTGTGCTAATGATATTTTGCAAACACTTTCATTCAATTATTGATGAAATACCACTAGGAGAATAACATGTCAGTATTGTCTAATTGTCTAAAGCTCTCTCTTATGTGTTAAGAAGTAGTAAAATTGATGTAATTTTGACCATCACCATTGGCTTTGACTATTGTTTTTGGGCACTGGTATTGTGAAGGTGTCACACCATATAATATTTCTCTGTACAAAATAATTTTCTTAGTATTAACTTAAAGCTTACTTCTTATAAAGAAAAAATGACAACCTTTAGTGCATAAATAGATTCTTTAATGCAGGAGCATCTTGCATCATTGAAAAGGGGCATGATCAAAATCATAAAAGAAAAAAAACTAGAGGAGAGAGAAAGTGACAAAAATTAGAGGAAAATTAATAAAAATAAAAAAAAATAAAAAAAAAGAGAAAAGAGGAATTTTTATTTTCAAGGTGTATAGATGGCATAAATAAAAATATTTCTAAAATGGTCATCATTTCATTTATCGAGGTGTGAGGGTGGGATATTATAAGTTTGTGGAAAGTTCCTTAAATCATGCATTTAATATTTGTTGTGATCCACAAAGGAAATGTAGTTTTCTAATTGGCCATATGGTGGTACTTAGTTGTATTTGGGTGGGAATTTAATATTTGTTTTAAAGTAGTTGCATTTACCTTTTATCCCACATTGGTTGTGTTTGTAGCATCTTTGATGGGAAGTTCCTATTTAAGCAAGGCTTATGATCATTTGTAAACAAGCTCTTCAAGTATAAGCTTATCAATTGTAAGATCTTGTGGTGAAGTTCTCAAGGTGTGATCTCTTCTTATATAGAATCTTTGGAGGTGACAGATCTTAGTGTACAAAATCATAGTTGGGAAGCTCTTCTTGTTAAAGCTCTTTGGGATCAAGTTCTTGGTGTGAAGACTCTTCTTGTGGAAGCTCTTACGTGGGAGTTCTCTTATGTTGAACCATTTGTAAAATTCTCTGGAAGAACTCATATCTATGTTTTCATACTGTTGATGTTGTAAGAATTTTCAAGTATAATAAAAATATGCTTTGTGAAGTATTTTATCTTCTATTTGTCTCCATGTTGATATGTTTTTGGTTATGAATGTTTAAGGGTGGTACAATGTTTCATCAATGGAATTAGAGCTAGAGTTCCTAAGCATGTAGACAAATTTCCAAATGTGAGGAAGTTTACACTAGGATCTTGTGTTGGGTGAAGTTTGTCAAGGAGTCCTTGATTGTGTAGATAGATCACCGATTGTGAGGTAGTTTGCACAAGGTGCTTGTGTTGCACGATATTTGTCTTATGAAGACTTGAGCATGGAGAAGAGAAAGAAGAAGAAATTTTTATTATTGGACGAATTTTGAGGATTCCTAGACTTGAGAAAATTAGATCAAGAAATCAAGAGGCATTGTGAGTTGCATTCTTTGATTTGTAGAAGCAAGTGAATGAATTAGAAGAAGAGTTGCTAAAGAGAAAAGCACATCACTAGAAAAGAGATGCTGACAATTCATTGGATGTAGAAAAGAAAGAAGATCTAGTGGAGAATCACACATGTGGCACAAAAAAGAGCAAGAGGATGCAAATGAAAATGAAAATATTTGTGAACCTCAAGTTGAAGAAGATGAAATAAAAGAGCAAGAGCATGAAGATGAAAATATTTGTGGCCAAACAATTTGAAGACTACAATAGTAGAGCATTCATACAGTTCCTTGGTTATAAGTCAAACAAGTGAAGTGGTTACTTGTCTTGTTGAAGACATGAAAGAAGAAATCAAATATGAAGATGTGAAAGAGGTAAACTTTTGTGAATTATGGGAAGCTGAATTTGAGATGAATTTGAAAGATGATGATGATGGTTTGCATGAGGATCTTGCTAGAGATGTGTGGTATCAAAAGGAATATTGGTATGGTTTTGCTAAGTTTATTATAGGATGTTAAATTTAACAAGATTATAAGAGTATGAGAGTTATACTTGGATAGAGTTCATTATAGACGAGTATTTTCAACAATAGGCACTTATTCCAACCAGGTGTTGGAAAAGAAGAAAGAAAGAAAGAAATATACCAACAGTGGATATTTTTTCTAGCTATGTGTTAGAAGAAAAGAAAAAAATATATAGACAATGGCTACATTAATTTGTGAATTCATATGCACAAAATTTTTCCTGCCATGGGTGTCTAATGTAGGAGCATCTTACATCACAAAAAAGTGGTGTGATCAAAATTATAAATAAATTTAAAAATATATAAGAGAGAGAAAGTGATGAAAATTAATAAAAATTAAAAATAGAAAAAGAGGAGAAAAGAGGAATTTGTATTTTTAAGGCGTATAGGTGGCATAAATAGAAAAATAAAAAACATTGTCATCATTTCATTTATCGAGGTGTGAAGGTGGGATCTTATAAGTTAGTGGAAAGTTCCTTAAATCATGAATTTAATATTTTTTGTGATCCACAAAGGAAATGCCATTTTCTAATTTTTCATATCATGGTACTTAGTTGTATTTGGGTGGGAATTTAATTTTTTTTTTACATAAGTTGCATTTACCTTTTATCCCACATTGGTTGTGTTTGTAACATCTTTGATGTTAAATGCCTATTTAAGCAAGGCTTATGATCATTTTTAATCAAGTTCTTCAAGTATAAGCTCTTCAAGTGTAAACTCTTGTAATGAAGCTCTCAAGGTGTGATATCTTCTTATATAGAAGCTTTGGAGGTGAAGGATGTTAGCATATAAGATCTTAGTTGGGAAGCTCTTCTTGTTAAAGCTCTTTGGGTTCAAACTCTTGGTGTGAAGACTCTTCTTGTGGAAGCTCTTATGTTGAAGCATTTGTAAAATTCTTTAGAAGAAGTCATATCTATGTTGTCATATTGTTGATGTTGTAAGAATTTTCAACTATAATAAAATTATGCTTTGCAAAGAATTTTATCTTCTCTTTGTCTCCATATTGCTATGTTTTTTATTATGAAAGTTTAGGGGTAGTTTGACCCTTCATCATTCTCTGTTGGTGATGTTGTTATAGTAGAATGTAATATATGGCTATTTGGGATCTAGATATTACCAGCCACCAATAAAGACAAAGAATCTTATATTAAATAGAACCATTGTTTTGTTCTTCTTGAAAGTATAACAATCTGAGACTTTCTTCATATTAATAATGTGAGAGTTAGGAATTGTCATCATGTTGTTCAACTAAAAATATACTATCTTGCCGCTATCTTACTTCGAGTCATGGATTTTTAAAAAAATGTAAAGTCTTCCTGACAACTTGGTTTTTAAATTAAGATTCTTAGGTAATGAATAATTCTATAACATATATTATCCTATAGTGGAATATTTACTTTTGTATTTGCTTGATGGTTGTTTGACTTAATTGTAATCAATATATGCACACTAATGATGTTTTTTTTTCAAACTAAGAGGTATAAAATTGAAACAACATTGAACTACAAGGAGTTAGCAAAGAGATATAAGGGTTGTAAATGTAGTCTAGTTTTGAAGTGATTGATTGTAATTTTGAAAAGTGTGGTCTTTTGTCTTCGAAGGAGTCAAAGAGGAAATTTTGTTAAATAAGCCACATTTAAGTGAGAAATTTGAGTATTTCCTTACTCTACTGAAATGGTGTTGGTAAACTTAAGTGAATATGAAAAATTATCTTAGTACACTTAAGAAAAATGTCTTTGTTCTATCTACTTAATATAATGTGATTGTGTCATGATATGCTTTCCATGACACTGTAATATGTGCAAGTTTATATTATCTTGCATTAGTTATACTTGATGACTTGTGATCAAGTATGATATTATTGTAGGAGAAGGTAGTATGGAATAATATGTTGGTTGATGTATTTCATTTCTTGCTAATAATATGGTCATTAAGCTGATTTGGGCTAAGTTTTTATTGTATATCTATTTTCTATGCATGGTCAAAAGTTCATCTAGATGGCAAGTA